>JAJTUV010001095.1:0-605020 GCA_021653895.1 Mastomys natalensis | reverse complement strand
TTAAAACGGTGACAGAAAAATTGCGTCCTTCCTGTGCCACTTAGACTATGGGTAGGCATTAGCATGGTCTGCTTGTGTCTACAAAAGGCTCGAGCTGAACAGTATGACACCTTCCATTCTTCATTCCTTCCTTCCTCTTTTTGCCCTCTTTTCCTGTCATGTACTATGTTAAAAATATTTAGGCTAACGTGATGGTTAATATGATTGTCAACTTGACAGGAACCACTTGACAGGATCTAAATTATCTTCCAGTCAAATCTTGGAGTGGAAAATTTCTAGATTAGGCTGAGATGGGACAACCCTAACCGTGGTTGGTTGCTAGGCTGGTGTTTGTAACTGAATCAAAAGGAGAAAGTGGGCTGCATCCGTGCCTTTCCTTCCCAAGTGTGGACACACTATGACCATCTGCCTCAGGCTCCTACACGCCTTCCAGTCAGGATGGCCTGTGCCCTCAAACTGTGAGCCAAGCAAACCCTTCCTTAAGTTGCTTTTGCCAATGAGGTGAAAAGAAGCTCCGCTAGGATAGCCAGGCACTGTCCTTGGTGTTGGCGACAAACCAATGAGTAGAAAAGCAAAGCTCATTGCATCTTCGCAGTATTTCAAGTTCAGTTCCACAATGTGCGATAAAGCAGTACATCCCTGCGATGCTTCAGGGTCTTCAGAATACTTGCTCTTAATTTTCTCATAGTATCTTTCTCTGATAATTCAGCACAAAATACCCTGAAACCAAACGAAATGCCTTCCATTAGTGTACATCCCATATCTCCATGTTTCAAGTCAAGAATCTAAACTTCTTTTTAGTTTTGAAAATAGTTTTTATGACTAAGACTGCAGATGATTTGATTTAATGCTATATTTGATAGATGATAGATTTGAGCCATTTTGAGGAACTCTGTCTATTGAGGTAGTTTAAGCTTAGAGTCTGACAGAGGACGGCCTCAGCATGCTGGCTTTGTGAGTGCTTCTAGCATCGATGAATACTAGTGGCTGAGTGTAGTCTCACTGGGGATTGGTTTTGCATTTTTCCACACACCTGACCCAGAACATCACTGTGGAGTTCCCCACTCTTCAATATGGCACCTTAGGAACGCCACTGTCAAGAACAGAAGCTGAGGCTATGCTGAAGTGTCTCTCAGTCTTTGCTGCTTTTAATCTGTCTTTTGAGCTCACGGATACTCAAATCCCTAGAGAATCATCCTGGACTTAGGGACACCTAAGAGGACCAGGCTTGAAACATCCACACCCGACATGATAGGATGTGAAGGAAAGACACTCATTCATCCTAGAAATGTAGACACAGCCCTGACAATTTCCCTCAGGGCAGAAGAAGCTGTGCTTCTGTTTGCTCCCGGCCCTGTCTATCCATAACTGCAAATGGTGGCCAGGAAAAACAATGGCCTTATGGTGGCTTTGCCTGACTGAGGGAGCCTTGGCCACAGTGGATTTTAGGGAATGGATAGCTGTCGCGTCCGCCTCGACCAGCAAGTAAGGACACGACACGGTTGGATCCTTCTCAATCAGCTTTATTTCAGGAACGAATCTTGACTACGGGGACCCCAAGCAGCAGAAACGAGCTGCTTATATATCCACCCTAGGCAGGCTAGGTGGCGTGTTCTCTCAGGATAGGTTAGGCTGCCAATACCTCATTAGCATAAGCCTGCTCGGAGGGGCTCAAGGCCGACGCATGTGCAACGGGCTTGTTTACTCAGGAAGCTGAGCTGGCCTTGGAAAACCAGCGCCATCTTAGAATGGCGCCTAGAAGTAAAAGGTACACCATCCTGGCCAATCACAGGTCGTGGCATGGTCCGAGCCCACAGGTCCAGAGCGGTCAGATGTAACCTCACATCACTGTCAGCACAGCCCCAACGCCATACAGGAGTTGTAAATGGCAAGGACAAGCCAAGGCTCACGCCGCTTTAGGGGCGTGGCTAAACGGCTCTCCACAGATAGCCTTTCTGTAATTTTTGTTTTAAATTGGATTTTATCCCCGGCATCTGTGCAGACCCCAGACTTTGTGAGGGCCTGAGCACAAGACTGGTTTGTAGGAGGCCTGTTTTCAAGAAGAAAGACAACGCCAGGCTGAGACCCAAGCACCCTCCAGCCAGGTTTTTACACAGTTTCCTCGTGGAAAAAAAGTAAAAATATATTGTTTTTAAAAGTTCATGAAACTGAATGTAAAAGCCTGGGATGACAGTGCCATGCATGCCACTGAAGGCACAGGGCAGGAGTTGCCTAGCTTCAACTCTGGGCACAGGGGATGGGCCCGTTAACCCTTCGCCCTGCAGCAGGGGATTGACAAGGGGAAGGTTGCGGACCTCATTGTAGTCATCAGCTATTTGTGGCACCAGTAAGCTGCTCATGATGGCCCAGATGCTGACACAGGCTCAGGCAGGAGCTGCTCTGCTCAGCATTCCTGTTGCAGATAAAGAAGTGACAGTTTGGGTTTCTCTAGTTAAGGAGCTGGGGGGCTTTGGCTGACAGCGTCGTGGATTGGATCTAGTAGTATGTGACCTTTGTGAGTTTCCAGTCACGTGACTGTTGCAAACTATTGACTCTTTTGTTCTCTGGTTAAGGGCACTATGCAGGGCACTTTGTGTGGATGTCAAGGAGAGAGGGAGAGGGCTGCCCCAGACTGCAGAGCTCAGCTAGTGTGCTGAGAGAAACTCAGAGACTTTTTAGTGAGGATTCAGGTACAGGGAGGCAGAGGGGATTACAGGAACCCAGCAGAGGCAGTGATGTCTCCAGCACAGGTGCCTTCTGTTCCAGCCTCAGCTGCTGGGTTCTTTATCTCCACATCTTCATCTCCTTGTAAATAACCCCACCCTTTCATGAGGCCACACCCTGATTAGCTGTCTATCCAAGGTCTCTGCTTTCTCTGTGATCCTCTTTGCTGAATGGTTATTCCTCTCCCTCTCTCCTTTCTTCTCTCCTTCCCTCCCTCCCTCCTTTCTTCCCTTCATTTCTTCTTCCCTACCTCCCTCCTTACCTCTCTCCCTCCCTCCTTCCCATGTTGGAAGTCAGACTCAGGACTTCATGTAAGATAGATCTCATATATGGCTAGAACCCCTAGCCCTGGAATTCTTGGAAAATGTCATCTCTGATAACCTCAGCAGAGCCTTGTCCTTCAGGCTGGGCTCCATCTCCGTGTGAGGTGAGTGGGCCCCAGGGCCTGTGGAACCGCTGTGTGTAGCTGTGGCTCTCTGCCTGAGTTACCACTCCCCTGATCCCAATGTGAATTCTAAGCAGGGGCTGCAGACTAGGCTACCTCTGGCTGCTGGCCTTTTTATACAACTCCGTGTGCTCATTTCCCTACTCTGTCTGTTGACAGCCTCATCCTGGCAACAGTCAAGTAGTTATGACAGAGACTAGGTGGCCCTAATTGCAATGATCTCTATGGTATGGGTCTTTTAGGTGGAAGGGCTGGGTCACTTACTGAGCTTCAGGTGTCTCTGTCACTCCGTGACTAATGTGGAGACTATTCTAAGGGAATAAAATGTCTTTTACCAACTTCCACGTTAGGAAGTAGGTGTTGTCCATTTCCCCATCCGGAAATGTAGACGGAGCATAAGCACTCTCGGTGCAGCATCTGACAAGGTTTATGTCCAGGGTGTAGATGCTTTTATGATACCAATTTTAGAAATTGCCTGTATCTGCTATGTTACTAATTACATCATGTCACTAGTGGAATGTTCAGCTGTCCCTGGATCCAAATGCTGCATCGGTGTACAAGGGACAGGATGGAACTGAAACTAGATAAGGAGTTAAGGCTGGTACAAGCCAAGCAGGAGCACTCAGTAGAGACTGTACACAGATAATAATAAAGACTTCTTTAAACACTGAGAGAAATTCTTGAAACAAGGGGAGGGACCCCCAAGACTCCTGTGAAATTAATCCTGGGGTTCCCTCTGGGGGTATCCAGTCACTTACATTGCATTGCATTAGTGGCCATAGTTTCAACTATCCTGGATGTGTGTGGTCCATAGGCCTCAGGTTGGACATGCCCGTGAGCTCTCAAGAACGGCAGGAATCCAAGATCTGGAGAATGGTGGTGAAGACATGAGAGGTCAGGTCGGACAGGATGGTGTTGGGTGAGGGGCTGAGCGCATTGTGTGTGAAGGGAGAGCTAGAAAACTATGCTTTCTGAGACATTTTGGGAATTGCATTATCTGTCAGTTTGGGCTAGATTCCCCCTTCCTCCACTCCCCGCTGTAACCTGGATGCCCACTCTGAGGATAGTGGCTGATGTCCAGCTTCCAGGAGGCAATTAGTTACTGAATGGGGCTGGCAGATTCAACGCTTTAAAGTTAGCTTTGTAGCTGAGGGAGAAAATTATAGAGAAGACCGAAATAACTTTGGATAGGAAGAGGAATTCAGAGTAAGCAGAACTGAAGCTTCAGGTGGAAAATTAATGGAGTAAGGAGGGATATGAAGGATGGATAGAGGGAGGGAGGGAGGGGAGAGAGAGAAAGAGAGAGAGAGAGAGAGAGAGAGAAAGAGAGAGAGAGAGAGAGAGAGAGGCGCCATAGTACAGCAGCCCAGGAGAGAGATTGCCAAGGAAAGACTCCAGGTCCCCTCTGTCCTACTGATCTCTGGAGCATGGCAGTCTCTTTATTTCCCACAGTCTTAGCTTTCTGTGAAATTGGGTCAGGTGGGATATGGTAGATATGACACAAAACCCAGTTACCACTACATCCAGAAAAGCCAGTGATTAATGATTATGACATGTCTACATTTAACTGTTAGTGGCTCATGTCTAGTCTACCGTATCTATCTTTCTATTTATCATCTGGCATCTATTGTTTATTATTCATCTATCTATATCTATCATCTCTTTATCATCAGTTTAACACTTATCTATTATCTATCAATCTACCTATAATCTTTCTATTATCTCTTTGTTTACTTATGTATCTGTGATCTATCATCTACTATCTATCTATTAAACATCTATTTTATATCTATTATTTATATCTACATATCTATTATCTATTATTTATATCTATATATCTATCTATTATCTATCTATGAATCATCTGTGTATTATCTATCTAGCAAACATCTATCTATGTATATATATCTATCAATCATTTATATCTACATATCTATCATCTGTCTATCATCTATTTATCTATATCTATCATTTATCTATCATCTATCAAATATCTATCTCTATCTATCTATCTGTCTGTCTGTCTGTCTGTCTATCTATCTATCTATCTCTAGTTAGCTAGCATTTATATCTATCTATCATCTATCTAACCTATTAATCATGTTATTCTTGTCTTATCTTTCTATCTCCAGTGTGTCAATTTACCATCCACCATCACCTATAATCTATCCTGAGAAATACTAGCCTTGGTTATTTTGTGTCAATAGGAAATGAAATGCAGTTTTTCTGTGATTTTAAAATGTCTGTTGCTTTTAAAATTCTGAAATCAGTCCACAGCTCAGTGTTGGGGACATTCTAATAGTATGATTGGATTCAGATTTGGGTGGGATTGGGTGGTCAGCCTTCAGCCTTCCTCTTGGCTCTGCTGTGACCCCCAGAAGATTGAACCTGGGCCAGTTCATTTCAGTCTGTCATCTGTTGAATGGAGGCACAAGTGTGGACCCTGTGGAGCTGTGATGACAAGCCAGTTCTTTTTGTCCCTCAGTTCCCAGTGGGCACTCTTCCCTGCTCTCCTGTCTCATGTTCACAGCATGTGGGTTTGAGCTAGGACATGTGGTAGCGACAGTGTTTCCAGTTCAGTTGAAGCGAGAAGAGAATCCCGCATAGCAACAACTGGGCTGGGAGCACATATTCATTCTCAGACTAAGGTCCTACGTGGACTCAACTGTAGTATGAATTTCTTCTGATCACCACCAATGGCTTTAGAAGCTCCTCCGGCCTCTAGACCCTCTTGTCCCCTCTTTTTGGACATGTTGTGATTGGCTTTCTTTTGCTTTCCAGGACATAGGAGTACCTCAGTGTCTCAGTGCCCAGGAGGATCCTTTTTTTTTCCATTCTTTTTTCCAACACAATGTTTTTATTAATTAGTTAGGAATGTCACATCACCTTCCCCTATCATACTCACTTCAGAGTCCTCCCAGGTATGTCCCTTACCCTTGTGACCTCCCGCCAGAAGAAGAAGAAGAGGAGGAGGAGGAGGAGGAGAAGAAAAAGGAGGAAGAAGAAGTAGTCGTTCACTTTGTGTTACCCATATACTCATTGAAGCATGGTCAAACTCCCAGTGGCCAGCCCCTTCAAGAAAACTGAGTCCTTCCCCATCCACACCCCTGTCAGAAGCCATCAACTGCAGAGACGTACACTGCAGCATCCTTATCACAATTTATAAGAGTTCTCTTCCATGGCTTCCTGTCTGAGCTGTTACTTTTTGGCAGTCCCATTGTTATCAATGTAACCATTAGAGACCTTTAGAGAGTCAGTGGCAATAGTTGAAAGATAATACCTTTTTAAGACCCTGAAGTAAAAAAAAAACAACAGAATTTCTCTAGAGGAACAACATCCATTTATATCACTACATGGTTGTGAAATTAAACTTGAGTCAATGTCACCAGCTCAGAGGTGTCCTCAAGGATCTCATTTTGCTGAGCTGGCATGCTCTTCAGGAGAGATGCTGTCCCCTTAGTTACTATCAGACCATTCCCCTCTTTGAAGGTCGCCTATAATTACCAGGCCTCAACCAAACAAGGACCTCTCTCCCTTTGTGCTGAAATAGCTGTTGAGCCCAAAGCTTGTATGACATCCTATACATTGCTCTTCCCATCCACAGAACCGGCCACCCTGTTTCTTTGTTCTTCAAAGAGGAATATTTATCATTTTCAGTGTACGCAGTTGCTGTGTGGATACTGAGGTAGGAGAAAACCTGACCTCGCTGAACTATTTTAGAACCTGAGAGAAGCACCAACCTGGGCTAGCATGGGTGTTTTCCTATTGAGTTTAAACTTTCTGCTTTGATGCGGAAACGTTTTTGCAAAGTCTGTTCAGACTCCGGCTCCCTGCTCTCAGAGCTACAGGGAGGCAGACAGCCTGGTGTGGATCTTCTATCTCATAGAAGGTTTTGTTTGTTTTTTTTATAGCACACATATGGGGATTACACTGAGGGCCTGTGGGGTTTTGGGTACGAACAGCTGCAAGCAAGCTGATATCCTCTGGGCCTAGACTCATGCAGGTCCCGGGCCGACAGCTGCCTGGTACCTCTGTCTCTAACAGCACAGTGACTCCAGCCATCCTGGTCTTGTGCTCTGGAAAATGCTGGCAGACAGAACAAATACTTTAGGGGGAACAACTGCCTTGAAAGAATAGATTGTTCCACACCCCAGCTGTGAGGTCCATTTGTGAGAAAAGCTCCACACTAGGGCGGCGGGCAGAACAGCTGTTGCCACAGCTTAGATTTCCAACCAGAGCAAATCTGGTTGTATGTGGACATTTCAGCTGTTGACTTCCATAAGGAATGGCTTAGGATGCCAATTCCAGAGTTCATTCTCTCTCTCTCTCTCTCTCTCTCTCTCTCTCTCTCTCTCTTTCTCGTGCAGGTGCAATGTGTTGGAGGCTGGGGCATGGCATTAATTGGTTTCTCAGTCACTTTTCTACCAGCTTATTACTATTCTGAGAACGGTTTCTCACTGACCCTGGAGCTCAGCAGTTGGTTACCTGGCCAACGAACGCCAGAATCCTCGTATCTCTGTTTTCCCAGTACTGGGGTTATCTGTGACCATTATTAGATCGTTCTCTTAGGTGGGCACCAGGGATAGAACTCAGGTCCTCATGCTTAGTTGGCAAATGCTTTCCCAAGCGAAGCTATCAGCTCAGTCCCCAGAGTCTCCTTTCATTACAGATTTTAAACACAGACCCTGTCACTGATGATTTAGTCCCTCCTGAGGTGCCAGGGTGCAACTTTCATATTGTTGCTAGTTCCATAGTCTACATGGCCTATGCCTCCAGTCTCCTGAGTCTAGCCAATTAATATCCGTGGCAGGGGAATCCAACACTGAGCGGTGATAGTTTTTATGTATGGGTTTTGTTAAAGGAAAGAATAATGATATCTATCAGAAACAAGTTCTTGAGGGGTTGGAGACAGAATCTTGTTAGTTGCCTAGGCTAGTGCCCAGCTTGTGGGCTCAAGTGGTCCTCTTGTTCCAGTCTCTTCAGTAGCTGGGTTGGCAGGCATGCACCAGCGCCCAGACAGCTGTTTCTTAGAGATCAGCGTCAGATGTGAAGGCAACTTTGTGAAATCAGATGAATAAAGAAGGTATTGCTTCCTCTTCTTTGAGAAACTGTGTAAGGATATGAAGAATCAGGTATATGAAAGCATGTATACACACATCATATATGCACATACACATATCCAGATATGTACATGAACACATATGCCCACAAACATACACACATGCACATATACATACACATATCCATCCATGTGCATGAACCTACATGTACATATACTCATACCCACATATGCACAAATATACACACACCATAGACCCCAAATACTCCCTATATATATGCATACACAAACACATGTATTCACACACATACATACAAACACATGCATGCACACACACATACACACAAACACTGCATGCACACACACATACACACAAACACATGCACACACACAAACATACACATGCACACAAGCATATATACATGCTCATGCACACACATGCACATACTCAAATACACACACAAAATATACACACATACAGACTTTACTACAGGACACATTTCTTTGAGGGCTGCAGCATGGTCTCCAACTCATCCAAGGCAACGTTCAGTGTGACTAAAGGGAGAACACATTTGAGAGACAGAGGTACAAATGAAGAAAAGTGAAATGTTTGAAATAGAAGGGTAAATAAATTCAAACAAATGTGGTCCAGAGGCCATGATTTTATGCTGTGTTTTGGAGCAGCATCATTAAACAAGGTGAGGCTGGGTGTGCTTCAGCAGCAGTGTGTGTGAAGTCATGAGCATCGCTCTAAAGTCGCTCAGAGGAGCGGAGGCAGGGAGGAACGCAGACAGCACAGAGAGTCGGGGGAGCAACTGGGCAAGGAGGAAAAAGCCATTCTCTTAAAGCAGCACAGCTCCATCAGATAAAAATTCACATACTTCCTAGGGTATATCTGATTAAGATAAATTGATAGTGTACCTTAAGCAGATGATAACTATCTATCTCCTGTTATCATCTAGTGATGTATCATCTATCTATCTATCTATCTATCTATCTATCTATCTATCTATCTATCTATATCTCTCATCTACATATGTATCTATGTATTATCTATCTTATCTATCATCTGTATCTCTGTATCTATCACGTACATATGCATGTATAATCTATGTATGCATGTATATATCTATCATGTATGTATGTAAGTAAGCATGTATGATCTATCTGTCTATCTATCTATCTATCTATCTATCTATCTATCTATCTATCTATCTATCTTAGCCAAGAAAATTACACTAATTTAGAAAAGTACCAGTCAATGGAATGTTCTTTGATTATACTGAACCAAAGTAGGAGGTAAAAACAATGCATACCTCTTATAAATGAAGAATAAAATATCATGAGGAACAAACTAGTCTCCTTTGAGCTTCTAATGAGGAGAAAGGAGAATAAACATAGGCCTCCTGGCAATAAAGATGATAACGGATGGAACAGGATTCTAGATGTGGTAAGTTGTCACAGCTGCAGGCATGGTCATTGAGAGTAGTAGAGGAAAAGAAAGGATGTTGAATGTGACTCAAGACACAGAAGAATGACAAAAGAAGGAAGGGGAGAGGAAGGAGAGGCTCCTGGGGATTTAGAAGTGAGAACAAAGACAAGCATCTGGGAATGCGTAAACTGGTGGGCAGCATGGATGCATAAGGCAATGATAACTGCACATGTGAAGCCAGATTCCACCAGCTAGTCTTCATTCTGTGTAATTATTTGAGACGCTAGAACAGAGATTTACCAAAACTGGCCCCCAAGTAATGAGATCATATTTGGGGTGAAATGCAGAAAACCATTGAGAGCTACCTTTCTGGGAAAGCCCCAGGCCCACCACCACAAGGTGATTCTACAGATGCTGAAGGAACACACAGTTCTAATTTTACTGACCTATCCAGAGGGCAGAGAAAAAAAAAAGGACAGATTCTAAATTTCATGAATTCAACATTATCCTGCCAACTTTGACCAGACAGTACACCGGTGGAAACCAAAGTTGCAACACTTTTATATAAATATTAGCAAAAACAAAAAACAAAACAAAACCAAAAAAGCAAAAAAAAAACAAAAAACAAAAAACCCAACTCAGCAGCTTCATAACAACACTGAAGTAAGTTACACAGAACTAATTTTAGAAATCCAAAGATAGTTCGACACTAGGAGAGAATAGAGGTACACGCCTTTAATTCCAGTACCCAAGAGACAGAGACAAACAGATCTCTGTGAGTTAAAGGCCAGTTTGAATTCACAGTGAGTTCCAGGCTAAGGCTACTGGAAAGACTCTATCTCAAAAACAAAAGCAAACAAACAAACAAAATAGCCCAACAAACCATCGAACCAGCCCATCAACTAATTCATCCACCTACCCATCAACCAACCAATCAACCAACCAAGAAAAACAAAACAAAACAAAAAACCTCAAACCCTCCCCCCTCAATAAAAATACATTAGGAAGACCGAGGTGGCTTGTGACTCCAATAAATTTCGAGAAGAAAGGCATTTGCTTATATCCAGTGAAGGAGGAATCCAGGGTTAGTACAAATTCCATTTAATGCTACTATCCCCAAAGGCAGCAAGCAGCTGCCAGCTATGTTTCTATCCAGTAAAAGCACCACCCATCAGCCTATCGCCACTGTGACTTTGCAGTGCTGCAGAGGAACTGGAAAAAAGTATTGAGCAAGAAAGAGGGGAGAGGGAAGGAGAGGGGAAAGGAGGGAGAGAAGAGGATTGAGTTGAGATATTCTTTTAGAACTGATACAGTTGGTCAGAAAGCCAACAGAAAAAAATAAAGATAAGTCGTTGGGTATAAAATTAGCAGGCACACATAAAAATGATGTTCTTAAACAAAACCAGGCACGGGGAGGGGGACTCACTTGCCACAGGACCTCAGAAGGTTGAACACGGTTCTCACAAGAGCTGCACACGGGAAGCATGGAAAACTAAGTCCAACCCAAAGGCACACACTCAGTTTCGTACAAATGAAAACTTTAATATATTTGTTTTTGCTGTTTAGTCAACTTGCACATTTCATGAGGCTTCAGTAAAGATTCCAAAGTAATCAAGAGAAGATGATTTTTAAAATGACTATGTGTGCCAGGCATATGTGAAGTCCTGGTTTTGATCCCGAGAACTGCCATATATATGTCATATAAATTATATATAAATGCTTATCTATGTATTTAGTACATAGAACATGGAATCTCATTGTGAAAAGAACTTAATTTTTAATTCATAAAGAGCTTCTATTCATTGATAAATGTTATTGTAAAAGTTAGTGTTAATTGACAACTATACAGAACCTAGAATTGCCTAAGAAACAAGCCTTATGAAGGGTTATCTAGGGTAGATTCATTTTGGGTGGAAGACCTGCCCACTGTGAGTGGCACCATTCCCTAGGCTTGGGTTCTGAACTCAATACAAAGGGGACAGTGAGACAGGCACAGGCATTCCATACGTTGATTTCTGAGTGTAGATGTTGTATGACCTTCTTTTTTAAGCTAACTAACTTCTCTGCCATGCTGGACTGTACTCCCTTGAACTGTGAGACAGAATAAACCTTTCCTTCCTTGAGTTTCTTTTGACAATTTTGTTTGTTTTTTGTCACAGCAACAGAAAAGTAACTAGGTTACCTATTTGCAGTCCATCGGCAGAGGAGCCTGAGATATGATGTGTCCAGGGAACGCAGCATTCAGATGGCGCCAAAGGAAAGATACTTGACCTTTCTCCTAAGAAGAAATATTCAGATTAAATCTGAGACCGCATAACATTTTCTGCTGGAGTTTGATGATGACCAGAATCTTACCTTGTCTCCTGAAATTGTTATAGTGACACAAAGAGATAGCTAGGCACTAACTGCTTTAGGGGAGTTTTTATCTTTACAACTTCTATAAAGAATAAGTAGGCAAAATTCTGGAGAGAGAGAGAGAGAGGGGGGGGGGGGGGCATGCTATCCCGTGAACTAATAGTTTTACACTGACTTCTAGCCACCTCACTTTCCATGACAGTAAAGTATCATCAGGCTCCAGGTCCATAGTGGGAAAGCAGGGAACTAGTTAAATAAAGTAGGAAGCATCACGAAAGAGGGGGAAAGCATCTGTTAAGAAGAAGGAAATATTGATAGGAATCGATCTGTGCGAAATACTGCGTGAGACAGGCAACAACACAGAGTGTTTACCTTATTACCATCTGTGCAAGGAAATATTTATTAGGATGAGGAACAACCAGAAACGGTTCATGAAAAACTGGAAGCAACAGGGGTTTAGGAGTACAAGGAGCAAAGAAGAATAAGAAGGAGGAAGAGAAGGAAGAGGAAGAAGAGGAGGAAGAGGAAGAAGACCCCCTTTCTTCCCCTCATTTTTCCTCCACTTTCTTCCTTCCCCTTCCCTTCCCTTCCCGTCTCTGTTCTTCCTTCCTTCCTGCTCTCCCCCCTTCCTCCATCCCTCCCTCTACCTCCCTTTTTCCCCCTTCCATCCCTGGCCAACTTCTTAGTTTCTTTCTTTCTGAGTCTCATGGAGGCCAGGCTAACTTCTCCCTTATGATGTCCATGAGGCTGACATTGACCTTCTTTCTGATCATCTCACTTCTGCCTCTGTGGTGCGGGTCTAACATGGCCTCCTTGCATGCTTGGCGAACACTCTACCATCAGTCACAGCCTCTGATCTGAAGCTGAGTTTTTCCATCCAGCCTGGCTTAGAACTTTTAATGTTTTACAGAATGTGAGTGTATTATTTGTTTTCTCGTTGTAGATTTGTTCCCAGTTGTTCTCCCCAGGGCTCCTGTATTAGAAGCTTGGACTTCATGGTGAATGGGAGGCAGTGAGACCCTTAAGAGGCAGAGTCATTAGGAGCCTTGCTAGGTTATTGGGGGTGTTCCCTTGGGATCTCTGTCCCTTCTTGGCTTCCTGTCTGGTGATCTCACACGCAGTCTTGGTACTTAGAAGCCTGTCCTCCACTATAAGGCCATGCAGCCAAATGGCCCATACCAGCTTTCAAAACTGTTGGCTTTATAAACATCTTTCTTTCATAAGTGTCCAGCCCAAGATATTTGATTTCAGCAATGCACGTCTTGCTAATGCATCGTTGAGTACTCGTACAAAATGAATTTCTAAGAGTAGTTACTTCACAGTGTCCCTTGATGATCTCAGCATTGAGAAGATGTTTCCTACATTTTCAGGGTCTGCTACACTTGATGTGTTTATAAAAAGATAAAAAGAAAAGGGACATGTTCTATGGATGTGTAGTCAGGTATAGGGGATAAAGAGATGGGGGAATATGTTCTATGGGGCTGTGGTGAGGTATAGGGGAAGGGGTGTCTCAGTGGGCCTATGCCAAGGCATCCCTTCCCCGTGAGGGACTAGCCACATGACAGTATAGTATAGAATAGAGTTTATTCAGGGCATTCAGAGGGTTGTAGAGGCAGAAAAAAGCAGAGAGAGAGAGCAAATAGAGGCTGGCTATGAACACATGGAGAGAGGGGGAAGGGAATAGGGAAGGGAGGGGGGAAGGGAATAGCCCAAGAGGGCAAGAGAAACAAGAGAGAAACAAGAGTTCAAGAGAGGGAGGAGGAGACCAGCAGCCCCTTTTATAGTGGGTTAGGCCTACCTGGCTGTTGCCTGGTAATTGTGGGGTGGAGTTTTGACAGAATGCTAACTACATCTACACCCAATCTTTATGTCCTACCCTCTAAAGACAGAGTTCCATTGACTTCTGAGAAGTGTCCAACTGAGGACGTTATTTCTGTTTTCAAATCCCTCCAGTTCCTCCTTATCACAGGCCAGACTTCTACGGAATCAGGGATCCCATCCCCGCCCCCCACTTCCCTCTGCACAGCTGGCTCCCGACCTTGGCCAAGTGATTGCCCTCATCTGCCCTTCACCCCGCTTGCTGCTTCCATGACTTGGGACTGCTTTCAGGTTTTGTTTACAAACTCTTTTCATCAACACTCTAAACACCTCCATTGACTCCTGCTATTTGCCTGAATTCTTTCCCATCTGAGAGAAAGGAACAATGTCACGATTATTTTTGTTTCACTGTCCCTCACCAACTTGGCATTGAATGGGGGCTCTGCAGGACTCTGTGGAAATTTTGCCATGGCCACCAACAAGAATGTATGAGCTTTAGTAGAGGAAGGCTCACTGGTGGTCACAGTCCTTGTATTGTGACTATCTATACTCCTGAGTCCGTGCTTTCTTCTTCCAGCTGACAAGGCTTAGGAAGGTAGACACCCCATTGCAGGCACTCTGGGAATGTGTCTGGAGTTTGTCCCCTCTCTAGCAGAACACGGGGTCAGTTTCTTCTGCCAAGTCCATATAGCTCCATTCACACATAGTAACTCTCTTATGAGCCTACCACTCCAGCCCAGGACAGGACTACGCAGTGTGTGTACTTCCTGCCCTCATCTCCCATCTACACAGAAGCTGTCAGGGTTACTCTTGCACCTCACGGCCACCCTAATACTCTCTTCGCTTTCCTGCCTCTTCATAGGATGTGATGTTGCAGGGTTCCCTTCTTCCCACAGGAATTTCTGTCCTTTTATGTGATCTCCATTTTCCTTGTTTCTCAGCAGCTCCTCAGAGATCCCCTCGTGGCTGGACACCTTCCCATCTCTGCTCCTCCAATCTGTTCTCACAAGCATCTGGGCTCATCTTTGTGAAAGGGAGTTCACCAGCTCACTCTCCAGTTTCAAACCCCCAGCGCTTGCTCAGGATAAATGTCAAACTCATTAGTATGACCTGTAGAATCTTACACAAGTCTGCTGATCCCCAGCTAAGCTCAGGACTTCTCTCCAGTGTTTCCGTCGTAACCCTTCTCCCTCCATGCTCTGGAGCTTCCCAGCAGGCTTCCAACCCAGTCTCCAAGCTGGTTCCATTGGAAAGCCTTGCTTCATCCTGGGTACGTCAGTATCTGTGAGCATCATCTGATACCATCTCTGTATTTGACCTTTATCTCAAATAATTTTGCTAAATATAGAAGAAAAAGAAGAGAGGGATGGTATACGGTTTGCTTCATTGCATTCCTAGTCACACCTACTGCATCTCGGTGAGTAATAGATGCTCAACTAATCTATATTGTGTCAGCAAGTAAATAAAAATGCACACCCTCACTGGTTTGAACTGATCACGCAGGGACTCTTAGATCTTACAGTGTGGACAATGTAAATCAAGCCGGAGGTGACTTGGGAAGGGTCAAGTGGAGCTTTTCTCCTTTCCTGTTGATTATTCTGCCCATGGCTTTCCCAGAAGGGAATTTAAGTAATTCTTTATATTTGTTTAAGGAATTCTTATGTGTGCTTTAAGTTCTTTTTTTGTTTGTTTGTTTTCTTGTGACTAGGTCTCTTTGTGGCCCAGGCTAGCCTTGGCATTCACTGTCTACAAGTTGTACCTTTGTGAGTCCTGAGAAATACCAGGTGGTGTGTGTGTGTATACATTTATATATATATGATATATATGATATGATATATCATAATATTGTCATGTCATTCATCAAAGTTGTAGGAATTTTTGGCTGGGTGAAATGTCCATTGTTATATAAAGACATTGTTATAAGGAATTTCTCAGAAAGGAATTTAAGTTTGTTTCATTGTCGTTTTTGAGAGAGAATCTCATTGTGTTGGCAAGGCTGCCCTTGAACTCACTATGTAGCCCATGTTGGCCTCCAATACATAGGAATCCTCCTTTCTCAGCTTCCCAGTGCCAGCTTTATGGCCATGAGCCAGCACGTTTGTTTAAAGTGGATTCAGTTTCAGTTTTTCTTCTTCTAATTTTTACACTGCACACATGACATATGCTATACCTCATTCTAACTTATGGTTACTTTCATGGTTTACCTGTTGCACTACATGGCAAGTCTTAGGGATACTCTCAGGAGACACCCCTTATATCCTCAGGTGGCTTTCTTCAAGTCATTGTCTCACTTATGTTCTTTGCTCAGAGTCCTGTTTGATTTCACATACCTGAACTGCGATTTTGCTTTACATTAAACAAAAGTCTTTTCCTCGCATGGTGTGTTTTTGAAGACAGTGAAGAAGTCGTACTTCACTTTCCATGTGCTGAGTTAAATAAGTTTAAACCCCAGTGTTTTCACACGTTTTCATTAAGTCAATCAGCATAGCTGTTCATCTCTAGTCCTTCTCAGATCCAGCACAGTCCTGAGTGTTGAAAGCAAAGCTGGACCCTCACCCATCCCTCCCTAAACAGTTCACAGAATGAGTAATCCATACTGTTCAGCTCTCATTGCACAGTGGGGTGCCCCCATTGTAAGGAAACAGAAATGTGAAAATGTAAACTTACAAACACAGCACAGCCAGGGGGCACTTATTCACAGTCCTTTGTTTCCCTGACAGCTCCTAGTATTACATAGGAGCAAGATTCCTGGGAGATGTGAGATTGGCTTGCTTGAGAGCAATGTGATGTGTACCTGACTTTTGGGGTGCAGAGCAGTCATGTAAAGTGAGGTGTGTTTCTGCTTCAGCTGCCCAGTAGCATGCATCCATACCTTTCTATGCTCACTGCTATAGGGTTCTGAGGCTCTGGGTCTCTAAGCTGTCTCTTTAAGCCTAATTTGCAGGTATTGGTCATTCTTACTGTGTGACATTCATGGGATAATGTTTAGATTTGACAAGGGCCTTTGTTGAATTTGTGTTGTTGCTGTTTAAACAGAAAAATAATTACTTCTCTAGATCTTCATTAGCATTAGGGAAGGTTAATAGACTTTTTTTGTCTCTCATATAGCTATTTAATAAACCAAACAGTAAAGGTCTGCTGTATTTGGTATAACTGTATTGGCTAATACTATACATTCTATTTGTTCATTATGCAAATGATTATTTGTGATTATTTATTTTAATCTCTTGCCTGTTCTCACCTCCCCTTCAATGTCAGGTGCTTAGATAACAACGGACATGTCACCAAGCAGAGAATTCCTATTGCTTTGATGAATGAGATGGCAATGCAATGTAAAATAGAAAATGCTACATGGTCTTCTTGGGACTCACAAAGGCAAAGCTTGTAGACAGAGAATGTCAAAGCTAGCCTGGGCTACAGAGAGACCTAATTCCAAGAAAACAAACAAACAAAAAAGAACTTAGAACAAATACAAGAAGACAAAGTAAAGATATTTAAAGTCAGATAAAATGTAGATGAACTCACCTTTGGGAGACCCCACTCCACAAAAATGTGGGAGAAAGCTGTCTTGGAGGAGCGTGAATGACAGTGAGGGGAGTCTGGGTTCACATGAAGGAATAAGGAACGTGGGAGACAGCACAGCTGGACATCCAAGGGTTTTTATTAAAATATTT
This sequence comes from Mastomys natalensis, assembly GCA_021653895.1. Taxonomy (NCBI): domain Eukaryota; kingdom Metazoa; phylum Chordata; class Mammalia; order Rodentia; family Muridae; genus Mastomys; species Mastomys natalensis. Next base: position 587,513 of record JAJTUV010001095.1, on the reverse strand, counting down.
AAGTGATAATATAACAGAATCTGCAACATGAAAAATAAAAGCATATACTTAAAGCTGGCACAAAACCAAGACAAAGCACTAGAGGTGTATTATTTGTGAGTTTTGGAGGGTTTTCTTTTTCACTATCTGTGAAGTAGTATATTATTTAATTGTAGAAGGTAAAAAAGAGAATAATTAATGTAATCCCTAAAGCAATCATTGAAATAAAATAATAAATAATTTTAGTTTAAAAAAACAGCAAAAGAAATGAGGGCGGGAGAAAGAGAAAGAAAGAAATGTGATAATAGGAAATGAGTGGAAGATGACAATTGGACCCATTTCTCTTGGTCTAATTGAGGAATTAAATGTTAACAGGCTATCACCTCCACAAAAAAGGCAGAGACCAGCACTTGTCTAGTGTGTGCATGGGGCTTGCCTAGTGTGTGCATGGGGCTTGTCTAGTGTGTGCATGGGGCTTGCCTAGTGTGTGCATGGGGTTTGCCTAGTGTGTGCATGGGGCTTGCCTAGTGTGTGCATGGGGCTTGCCTAGTGTGTGCATGGGGCTTGCCTAGTGTGTGCTTGGGGCTTGCCTAGTGTGCACATGGCCCTGGGTTTGATCCCTGTGTTGCAGAATCAGGAACTCCATCCCAGCCTAACTGAAACCAAACCCAAACAGCATCCCAAGCTAGGCAAAAGATGTTCACAAAGGGGACAGCCAGTCAAAAGGACTTAAAATAATAAATGCTTATACCTTCAAACTCAAGTCTCAAAACGCATCATTGGAAAAATAACTACAAGAAAAACTGTAAGTTCACAATTATAGCAAAAGCGAGTTTCAGTAGTTATTTTTCAAAGGTAATTGAATAAGTAGACAAAAAAACGTGTGGCAGTTTTAGAAATTACTGTCAGCCAACATGTTCTGATTGACATGGAGCATGCCATACTGAGATGTCATGATGTTCCATATCATGGCTCACTAAGCAGGTGACATCATCACCACAATGAGATATGTGCACATCTGTCAGAATGGCTAAGATTTATAAAGAGAAATCTCAGAACAGGGACATGGCTCAGCAGGTACAAGTGCTTGCCTCATGACCCAAGTTTGGATTTCTAGATCTCATGTAAAAGTCAGACAAAGGGCAACATGTCTGCAGTCTCAGCACTTGTGTGGTGAATACAAGGTAGAGAGAAGAGAATCCTCCAGAAGCTCACAGCTCAGACAGCCTGGAGTGCATGGCACAGTGACCAATACCAAGATAAACTGTCTCATAGCAGAAGGCAGGGATGGGTGCCTGAGGTAGTACTCTGATGGCCACACATTCATGACAGTGCATATACTCTCACATGTATGAACGGCTTACAAACACACATACACATATATACACATACATACATACATATAGACCCATACAAACACATATAAATACACACAAACATACACCTACATACACACACAGACACACACACATGCAGACACACAGACACATACACACAAACACACACATATACTCACACAAACATACAAATACACACAGACACACACATGCACAAACACACTTACAGACACACAGACACATACACCCACACAAACACATACAAATACACACAGACATACACATACATACACACTCATGCACAAACACACACATACATATGTACACATATACACACAAACAAATACAAATACATACACACAAATAAACACACGCACAAATGCATTTTTAAAAAGAGTAATCATACCCAGTCTTGGTGACGATATGGAGAAAGTGGCAATGCCATGTATGCTGGTGGGAAAGCAAAAATGACAGTTTTAGAAAGTATGAGCAATTTCTTAAGAAGATAAACCTCAAACATTCCATCTGGCCACTTTTTAAAAGGTATTTATCACACAGAACATGTCTTCAGTGTCGGTGTTATTACTAAACATAGGAACATAAAATGACTTATGCATCCTTCCTTGTATGAGCAGTTATGTTCACGTTAAAGAACACTCACCCACACAGTAGTTGAGCCATGCAGCAGAGAAGAGTCTCTCATCACACCATGTGTGAAGCACTGGGCAAAAATTTTCTAGGATTCTTTTATTGCAAAGCTCTGAACTCAATGGTACAACATCTCAGTGGTTGGCTAAGGCAGATGGATGTGGAGGAGAGCAAGGAAAGCGTTAATGAGGACCACCCAGAACCCCTCAGTTGGGCCAGTACATCACTACCACAGTGCATGTAGATGGTTAAAAGGAGTTTTGTGCCAGCTAAAATAGAAACTCCAGAATATCATGGCAAAAGAAGTCAATGGAAAGAAAAATGGTCAATTTTTGTAAAGAACCGATTACATAAACCATCATTTTTTGAAAACTGCGCATGTATGGGCCATGATTTTTGAACTCTCAGGGAAAGCTCTGAATTGAATCATACCAGGTAGTGAATGTTGGCATTTTGGGAGATACACACACACACACACACACACACACACAGTACATACATACATACATACATGCATACACACATACATATATGTGATAGGAGAGAGGGAGGCAAGCAAATAAACTGAACTCCCTCTTACAAGCAGGAGCCTCCACAACCAACCATTGACTGTATCATAAACTCATTGCTTTGGGACTTTCTACTGTTAATGGAGAAAGTCAAGTTTCTTGAATTTTCTTGATTAAAAAATGGCATCTTTTGTGTGTATATACACTTGTGTGTGTGTGTGTACATGTGTGTGTGGGTGCACATGGATGTGCATGTGTGTGGAGGATGGGTAATGCCAGGTGACTTCCTCGATTGCTCTTCATTTATTTTTTGAGGTAGCATCTTATACTGAGCCTGGAGCTCCCTACTTGGCTAGGCTGGCTGGCCCTTAAACTCTAGGATCCTCCTGTCTCTGCCTCTCCAGTCTGGGATTAAAGGCTCACACCTAGTGTTCATTCAGCTTTTCATGTGGATCATGCTATCAGCTACTCATCACCGGGGCTCCTATACTCCCAAAGACTTCCATCTTTAACGTTTCAGACCTAATATTAATTTTAATAATTCTCCTTTTACCAGATTAATAGAAATTCTTTTGTCCCCCCAAATAATAGTCATAACTTCTACTTATTTGTTTTGACAAAGTCTCATTAGAACCTTAATGGCTTGACCAACATTTCATGGATCTTAAAACACATAAATCTTGTACGACGTTTCTTTTTTTAGGACACTGGGTTTCGGCTTGTGTTTTGCCCCTACAAAAGCAGTCCGATTTCATACAAATTGAAAAGACCTTCACACCGCCTTTGTCTCCAGTGAAAAATGAGCCCCATTTGATGGCTGACCTTCCAAACAACTGCAGCTTCCACAGAAATATACTGGCTCTGTCGGCCCACAGCTGTTACATTCTAAGAATCATTACTTGTGTGCTCAAGGGAAAACTCGTAGAGCTGGTGAGACCAACGCTACAGAACCCTCGAAAATACAATAAAACAAAATGGGTGTATATAAACCGTGAGTGAGGGCGTTGATTAGAGGCAGAGATGAGTATTTTTGTCCCGAAGACAGGCTGAGTGGTGTCAGCATTTGAGAAAATTGGCTGTTAACATTCTCGATTACGGCAGAGACTTAAAAATGGATGTTGCTTTTCATGGCCCTATCTCAAAATGGATACAAGTGAGAAATTTCAAAACTAGTGAATTTACCCCCTCCCCCACCACCACCAAAAAAAAAAAAGTGAGGTGTGGACAAGACTGGGCAGGGATGCTGGAGCAGGTGAGCCAGCATCTTTTGTCTGCTTGAGGTCTGTTTTAGTCACTTTTCTCATCATTAATCCAATGAAGCTTAAGCTCAAACTAGTCACTGTGTGGTCTCTTGTAGAATGTTTTGGGACACGAGGAAAGAATACAATTTCCCGACCCTGTACACTCGACTGAGACCTGATGAAACACTTCTCTCCCCTCACCTCTCATTCTGGGTCTTTGCCAAGTACACTCCTGACCACCAGAAACAGGGGTTGTATTTATTTCTACTAGAGGCAGGGGATTTCAGGTTTGCTAGACACGGAGGGAGGAAGCTTCATTTACAGCCCATTTCTTGCTTTTAGACACTCCAATTGTATTGCATCGGTCACCTCGAGAAGTTTGGGCCAATGCTTTCTGTTTTGTTGCACTGAGAAATTGCAGCGACACCCTGGTGGTCTGAAATAAATCACAGAGCTCTTGGGCTCCGTCTTTAGAGGGTCTGTCTTTGGGTCCACTCTTCTTTTTCTTCTTCCCAGCTTCCATCTTGCTCCCTGGTGGACCATTCAGGTGCTGTGTGAGTATCTGTTTTATTATTCAACTTCAAAGAGGATGAATATGATGCAGAGAATTTAAATATTAAATTGCAGGTACCCCTGGCAAGCAGCAGCCCCCGTAGATAAGCATAGGCGAAAATGTAATTAAAATCAATTAACATGAAATTGGAGTTTCTGGTCATTAATTGTACACGGTCGGATTTAAGCTGCTGGAGCATTTTGGGTTTTCTGCAGAAGAGATTAGATCTGCGGACGAAGGGCGAAGGATGTTTTTTGTCTTTGCAAGTGACTTTGCTTGGAATTTCTGTGCAAGTTGCATTTCAAATTAGGAGGTAGATGGAGGTCGCAGAGCTCTTGATAGAGTCGAGACTTTCACCGGTCAAGGCCACAGGTTCCAGATCTTTGCAGTTGTTCCCCCCCCCACCCCACCCCCCCGTTTTCTACCATCCTGGAGACCAATATTTATTTGTTTGTTTGTTTGCTGGCATCAATGACCGCTGTAAAGAATTATTAAGTAAAAATCAGAATCGTTAAGTAATAATTGAATATTATTGAAACCTTTTTCTATTTTTCTAGAGCTACTTCTTCCCTTTGGGCTGAATGGCAACTGGGAGTAGCACCTGCTATGATTGGCTGGTCCAGAAGCAGCCCTGCTCTGATTGGTTAGTTACAAGTTCATAGTTACAGAAGTGGTCCTTGGGAGACCAAGAGTCCATTGTAGCTGCAGCCACACTTTACTGCTCCCTTGACCGTGTCCATAGAAACCTGTATCAGCATCTTGCTTTCTTTCTGCGTCTCAGGGATTGTAGAAGGCAGCTTCTAGAAATGTCCTGAAAGGAACTGAGTCCTAGTCTTGCTTCCCCACCTCCACATGAGATAGCCCTGTGAGAAGGACTGTCCACCAGCGCCTAGGCTGTCTGAGGACAAATATGTAAGAGGTGACCATGCTGGTTTTCAGACCAGCTTCCCCGTGAGAGTTCGAGTGATGGCTCGCTCCAACCACTTACTAACAAGGAGCAGCATGAGTGAGCAGCATAGAGGTCGTACCACCAGGTAGGCCTGCTGCAGGTTCAAGCCTCCCCAGCCTCCTCAGGTGAGGGAGACAGGGAGGGGAAGAGGGAGAGAGAGCGTGCGCATACAGTAGGGGTGTGAGAGCCTTCTGTCCTGATGAAATTGGGTATGGGGTTGGGTAGGGGGGTAGTGGTTTGAATAGAAAGACACATACATGTCATTGTCGTCATCACAGCTACCACCATCTTACCATTATCATCATCGTCATTATTATTAATAACTTAGGCATTATATTCTACAACATATTTGCCCATGAAACATTGACAAGATATTCTTGGTTTTGTCTTACCTTTGATCATTTTTTTTTTCTTTCTATGTGGTACTAGGTATTAGACAGGTATTCTACCCCTGAGCTGCATCTTCAGCCCTCTTCTTACTTTTTATTTTGAGACATGATCTCACTAAGTTCATGAGATTGGCCTTGAACTTAAAAACTCCTTGTCTTAGCCTCTCTAGTAACAGGGATTAAAGGCCCATGCCACCAAGCTTGGCTATAATATATTTTTTGATGAATGTGCCCTGTTACATTTTATACTGTGAGGTATGGAATGACTAAGTATTAAAGTCCTCACCATACTTTTATAATAGACCCACTTATGTGACATCAAAATTAATATTTAATCAGTAAAGGCCAGAAGAAAATAGACCATGTAAAAAGATGGCTACTCTTGTAATGGGGGATTATGGGAGGTCTTTATTTTGATGCTTTTCTTCTGTATTTTGCTAATGTCATCTATCAGCATGTGTTGCATTTATAGTCAGGAGAGTCTTTACCGTTCCTGTCTGTAACGTCCGGTCTCATCATTTTTAAGCTCAATTGAAAAGAGTGGTCAATTTAGAGATTAAAATGAATTCCAGCCATCAGGGACCCGTTAAGTCTTTTAAATAAATTATCCTCAGGATCCAAGCCAGGAAGAGAAGCAGAGGGAGCCCTAAAAGCAATTGGTAGCATTTAGAAACGAAGTTCACTGTGGTAAGCTAAGGTCTGTGCTGTGTCTCCTTGGGTTTGACAACGTCATGCCTTCTGCTCAAGGGCATGGGGCGGGGGCTGCGGAACAGCAGAGCTGGAAGGTCAGCAGCCCTTCCCAGAAGCACTGCAGAACCTCCAGGGGTCTGCATCCGGCTTCATGTCTCCATCCCTAACTTCTTGTTACCTTCCTGTTAATACTACTGCAGTCAGTTGATTTTCTTGTATTTCTGCTAAGGTTTTCAGTTTCTCAGATCTGATTTCTAGGTATCAGAACACTTGCAAAGGCAGTGTACACACGTCAAGTGTAACTGCCGTAACCACTGGGTTCTAGCTGCTCATTAAAAGGCACTCAAAACACTTGTTTCCCATGTGGCTTGCTAAGACTCTGAGGCAGGGACAGACACCTTGTGAAGACAGAAGCTGTAGAGAGTGGAATCAATGTTGACATTTAGCAAAGCAGCACTGAGGACCAGTGATGATTTAAAAACTGTACCTGTGAGTGCTGGTGCAGGTCATGTCTCCCTGAGCACGTATGGAAGCAGGAGGACCGTCTCACATGCTGGCTTCACCTTCCCTTCGTTTTGAGACAGAGTCTGCCTTGTTTGTTGCTACATACACCAAGACGACCATCCACCCTGAAGGGACCATGTCATCCCTGAAGAGATTCAGGGATGCTCTTGTCTCTGCCTGCCACCCCTGACAGCACCCCTGGGATTACAGGCATGCACAGACCTGCTCAGCTTTACTTCGTCCTAGAGATCTAAGCTCTGCTCCTTACCACACTCGTTTGGCAAGTGCTTTTTCCGTTGAGCCATCTCCTCAGCCTCTCATGATGCTTTTTTAAAAAGACCCGTTCAGTTTTGTGGGTGGGAGCTTCTTTCCCAGGTTCATGTAAGGCCTTGAGCCCATTAGACTTTCATAGCCTTTCTGGGGTGGTGATAAGTGAATCAGGAAGTATGGATTCGTTAGGTCAGAAAGTACAGGGAATTCAATTTACCTTGTCTAGATTGTGAGATCTGTGTGGAGAGTGACTGGGACACACGGGAAGTTGTCATTGCGGCAGGCAGGGAGTGTTGTTTGCCTAGGAATGTTTCTGAAATTCATTTAAACAAATCAAATCTTTCCCTCTCCCTCTCTCTGATGAACAATGCCAACGAGTCTCTGTCTGACCAGGAGGTAGTACCAGAGGAGGAGGAGAGCTTTGTCTGAGATTCTGCCCCTCTCTTCCACCTTTGAAGGACACTGACACCAGAGAAACGTAGCCTTGAGAGACGACTGGGGACATTCGGACATGTCTTCTGTGCACAGAGGCTCCACAAGCTGAACTTTGATGGTGAATATTGAGTTTCTTTTTTTTTTTTTTAACCATTCTAGGCATACTGTGTCCTGACTATAAATGCTGTAAGCTACAGTCATCCTCAGTAGAGCTTTGAACAAGTCACACATGCTTTTAAGCATACAGATGTGTATGTATATGTATAACATCTGTAGGAGATTGCTCTAGGGCCCTTGAGGACACAAAGTCTGTGGATGCTCAAACCCCTTGTGTAAAATGATTCAAAGTTTACATAGAAGCTGCTTATACCCTCCCATGTGTGTAAGATAATCTCTAGATGACATATGACACTCAATGTAAATGTATACAAACAGTACTATAGGTATCATTTAGAGAAAATGACAAGAATAAATTGTATGCCCAGGCATTTTTTTAAAAAGTATTTTGAATTAAGATTGGTTGGGTCATCCAATACAGAATGCAAGCTTGTACAAGGCTGACAACGGGTAAAGCTACAGGAGTGAACATTTATCCAGCCAAATAATGTTCCTCTTGAGTGCATACAGAAAAAAGCAGCAGTTACTATCCATGCTCTACGAGAAGTGCTTCCCTGATGGGGTATAAGAGGGATTGTGGACGGACCCTGGAGGATGCAACAAACTGCCCTGTGTGCTCCCTGGTGATTTGATGTGGATGCCATATGGCCAAAATTACAAGGGCAGCTGACAGCCAGTGGTGTGTGTGTGTGTGTGTGTGTGTGTGTGTGTGTGAGAGAGAGAGAGAGAGAGAGAGAGAGAGAGAGAGAGAGAGAGAGAGAGAGAGAAAAGAGTGAGACAGAAACAGACAGCTAGTGAGACAGAGGAAGAGGAAAAGAGAAAGAGGGAGAGGAAGTGTCTTAGTTAGGGTTTTACTGCTGTGACCAGACACCATGACCAAGGCAACTCTTTTAAGGACAACATTTAATTGGGGCTGGCTTACAGATTCAGAGGTTCAGTCCATTATCCTCAAGGTGGGAACATGGCAGCATCCAGGCAGGCATGGTGCAGGAGGAGCTGAGAGTTCTCCATCTTCATCTGAAAGTTGCTTAGAGAATACTGGCTTTCAGGAAGCCATGCCTACAGTGACATACCTACTCGAATAAGCGCACACCTTCTAATAGTGCCACTCCCTGTAACAAGCATATACAAACCATCACAGGGAGAAACGAGGAGGAGGGGGATGAGGAGGAAGAAGAGGAGGAAGAGACACGTATTAGGATGACATGCTGTCCATCTGCACAAATGTGCACCTCTTATAACACAGAACCCAGGCAGATTGCTAATTGTCATGTCAGGTAATGCCATCTTTTGCTACCTTCGTACTGTAATTCTTTCTAAAGCTCAAACTGTAAAACAACTCATCGGATCCACCTCATCCTACAGTCGGTGCCTGCTAGGCTGTGGCCGCCATCTTTATTGCCATGCTATGTCTGTAAGGACTTGACTGACTGAACTCTCTGGGGTGGAGTGGATTTCATGTGTCAGTCATTCAAGGGCAGCAAACTGTGTGGTTTTCCTGAATTGTTGGAATTTGAACAAGAGAAAGGATTTTAAGTGGAAAACCCGAGGGCTGCGGCACCATTTAAGAGAGTGTGGATTCTGACATTTAGGTCCCTACTATAGGCTTAACACTCTCAATTATTGCTTTATGGAAATGAAAATCGCTATAATAAGGGGCGATAGATCCAGTAAAGTGTAACAAATTTTACCCAGTGTTTCAGAGAAGATCTTGCAGTTTATAATCTACATTTCCTTCTTTCTTTTCTCTGTGTTCCCTGAATAAAAGCAAAAGAGGACATTGACATTTAATGTTAGAGGATCTTCTTACCTACATTCTCTCTCTTCAGTCCTCACAGGCACGGTTAAAGGAAGGCTTCCAGTGAAGGCCAATGGCTGTGTTTGGTCCAGTCCTTGCTCAAGCCCTGTGAGTCAGACAGTGAACACGAACAGAAATGATACTGGTGGAGAATTCAGAAATAGACTTTTAATTTAAAATTCAAGTGTGTTTTCAAGTGTGTGCAGGTGCACATGGAAGCAAGAGAAGAACCCTGGCTGTCGTCCTCAGAAAAGTCATGAGACAGGCTCTCTCACTGACTTGATGCTCACAAATTAGACAGGGCTGGCTGGTCACCAAGTCCTGAGGCACCTCCAGTCTCTTACTTTCCGGCTATGTGTGTGTGTCAGCACACCCAGTTTTCTGTGCGGGTGCTGAGGCCGAGGTCCTCTAGTTTGTTCAGCAAGAACTTCACTGACTGGTCTCTCTCCAGCCCAAGCACTGCAACTTCCTTTGGCAGGCAGGGTTAGAATCTAATTATTAGGACATCTAAACAAATTTTCTTTGTATTCCAGGCAGACTGACATTATTGAAAGCATTTATTTAAAGATAATTAAAATACAATTTATTTGGGGGAATTGGGTTTCTTGAATTTCCTGTCAGGCTATGGACAAGGTCAATTCAGGTGCTGTGTGATTGGCGGCTGGCTAGTCACAGCAAGGCATGACTTGATCATTTCTGTGGAGCCTGTTTGCTATCCTCAACGAGTTCTTGGGAAAAAAAAACACCTCACTTAATACTTTTTTTCTGTGTGTGTGTGTGTGTTCATGTATGTCTGTTTGTCCTATCTATCTATCTATCTATCTATCTATCTATCTATCTATCTATCTATCTATCTATCTCTATCTATCTATCTATCTATCATTATCTTATCTATCTATCTACTATCATCTTATCTATCTATCTATCTATCTATCTATCTATCTATCTATCTATCATCTATCATCTATCTATCTATCTATCTATCTATCTATCTATCTATCTATCTTGTATGTATGCATGTATGATCTGTCTATCATGTATGTATGTACCTATTCATCCTCTATCTATCTATCTATCTATCTATCTATCTATCTATCTATCTATCTATCTATCTCTACCTACCTACCTACCTATCTACCTAGCTATCTACTTAGCTATATATGTATGTATCATCTATCTATCTATCTATCTATCTATCTATCTATCTATCTATCTATCTATCATGTATGTATGTATTACTTGTCTGTCTGTGTGTCTGTCTGTCTGTTTATCCTCTATCATGTCCCTTTCCATTCTGTTGGTTCTACTTCCTGGGGAATGCTGGCTAATGCACAATGCTTTGGTTATCAGTGTTGACTGTATGACTGACCACTGTTGCCACATATGTCTCTGGAACTCTTTCTCAAAGATTTCTTGGGAGCAGAGTTCCCTCCTGTGTGTCCTTGTGAGGGACTGCCGGACTTCTCTTCATGTTAGGGAAGATGGTTGCTGTGCAGTGTGTCAGTTAAGAAATTGTCATAACTCCTGCAGGCTAGTGTGATGTTTGCCACCGCACTACCAGAAGAGTGGGGTTGGCTAAGAAATCAACGGGAAGTAAACTGCAGGAAGACATTTCAAACAATCCTCCAGCACTTTGGAAACATTCACTTATGCTCGTGGACATGTTGGTGATGATTTCAAGGGCATCTGAGAATGTGACAACATTTTATTATTTTTATTTATTTTGTCTTTAGAAAGGAGTCATGAACATGTAAAATGTTTCTTTGTTAGTCTGAACTGTAAACTTTCTCTTTCTCTACAGAGCCATGTCTTTGTGATATTTCACTATGGTTTTAGGGCTGGTGTATCATATTTTCCAATGTTGCTTTGGTTGTCTTCTGGGTTCCAGCATGTGGGGAGCTTATGTCCTCCATGAGAATGGGTGTCACAGACAGAAGGGCGGGTTGCGTTTTCTCTCCACTAAAAAGAATATTTTGTTGCCACAAGCTCATAAAGGTAAAGGTCTTTCTAGAACTACAGGAAGAATTCGTGTGTGAGAGAGAGAGAAAGACAGAGAGAATGTGAATGTGTATTGTGGTGTGTGTGTGTATGTGTGTGTGTGAGAGTATGAGTGTGTATGAATGTGTGTAGTGCATGTTTTGTGGTATCTAGGTGAATGTGATGTACATGTGTATGATTAGCTATGTGTATTGTGTGTACAGTATAGGTATATGTGTTGTAGTATGTTCGTGTTAGTATGTGTAGTGTATTTCTATGTGTGTTGCTTTTGTGTTAGTATATGTAAGTTGTATGTGTGTGTGAGTATGTGTGGTATATGTTGTGTTGTGTTGTGTGGTGTATATGTGAGTGTGTATGTGTGTGCTTATCTGAGAGTGTGTGTGATGTGTGTGATTGTGTAAATGTATGTGTGAGAGATGTATGCATGTGTATGCATGTGAGGTTTCCTGAGCATGTGTGTACAGAGGCCAAGATCAATTTTGTGTGTCTCCTGCTGTTGCTTCTCACTTTGTCTTGAGACAAGGTCTCTCACTGGACCTAGAGCTCGCATGTTCTGCTAGGCTGGCTGGAGAGCCCAGGGGAGCTACCTGTCTTTGCTTCATTCTTAGCCTCAGCACTGAGGTTACAGGTTAGATCCCACACCCAGCCCTATTCTCAGCCCTGGGGTCTTTTCATTTTATATAAGATGGGTGCAGGGGATCCGAACTCAGGGCCCCAGGCTCTTACACTGATCTCTTTACCCACCAAGCTATCATTGTCTAGTTCACTACTTCCTTTTCCACATGAGCCTTGAATTTGTCCTTTTCAGGCCTCAGGGCATATCTGTGACCTCTTTGTCAAAGGTAGTTCCTCAGTAGCATTTACTAATTTCCCAACGCATTGCAGAAGTTTCCATACAGACTTTTCAGGATTCATCAGAAACAAAGAACCCTGTGCTCTGGGTATGAGCTAGGCAGCCCTGAGAAAAGTTGTAAGTCAACGCAGATTTGTAAGCAGGACTGTAGGAGCCATTTCCTGTTGTCACATTTAAAAAGGAACTCATTTAAAGTTCAATTTATTATGGATTGAGAAGAGCTGGCAGAGCATTCAGGACAAATATTTTTGGGCTCAGAACATGTGTGAGGTCATTGTGCCCTCACATGATTCCTCTGTGGTGATGGAGCCGGGAAGCTGGAGCCTGTTCCTGGAAGCGCCTTGGACTTGACTCGTCCTTAATCCATTATCCAGGACATCTCTTCTCGGTTCTGCATTGCTCCTTTCTCTGGAAGATGTGGCCACACACTGCGACTCTGACCTTCAAGCATCCTTCAGTCTCCTGTAGCATGATGGGAACTTCCTGGAAGCCCGTGGAGGCAGCAAGGCCAGCCAGCCAGGGTGTGAAGGAGCTGGAGGGGTCACTCTCTCGGCAGCTTGGCTTAGGGTAACTGCAGAATCGGGGGCTGTTCACCAGCTCTGCCTTGAAGGCTTGTATTGGGATGGGAAGCTCTGAAATGCTTCCTGAATTTAGTTCTGGGGGATATGCCAAGTGAGTAATTGCATGATTTTTTTCACAGCTTCGAGATGCTAAGGACAGATGCGTCTGAAAGCTTTTATATTCTGCAAGAGTAATAATTTATTTTGACCTAAAAGAAGTTAGACATGGATGGGAGAGGGGCTGGGGAATGAGGTAGGGAGTCACGGAGGTGTCCGCTCTAGATGTGCCATCGATGACAGAAATCTAGCATATGTTCTCATATTTCTGAGGCTCCACATGGAGCATAGCCAGATTATTTATTTATTTTTTTGATGAAGTCCTGTTTGCTAGGAGTGACATTTTGTGCTCACGATAGTTGTGAGGGGTCTCCTCTGGAAACAACACTCCTGGTCTGACACGGTGGGAACATGCACCTTCGTCTCCACAGTAAATAACCAAAGACTCCGACAATGAGTGGCCTCCATGACATAAACCGAGTTTCCCAGTAAAAACAAAAGATGCCTACGGAAGACTTCAGAACCCATTGTCATTTCAAGGCACATGAAGGAGGTCAGCAAACGTCTGTTCCGTGAAGTGAGCAGTCTTATGATTCTTAAAAAAAGGAAACAGCTCATGGTTTCCAGATTGTCCTTCTGTTTAGTCTGTTTGATTAAAATCTGAAGGAGAGAGAGATAGATAATATCGGTTACCTTTCTTGTCGGATAAGGAGTAGCGATCGAGCAGAAGTCAGGGATTGAATTGTTCCTAAGGGTTATGGAGGGAGGATCCATCTCAGTCCACTCAATGCTCAGTACAGCTCCTGTAGGGTGAGCGCTGGGGTGTAGAGATCAAAACGACCCCTCCCCCGTTAAATCTGACCAGGATGTGAACACATCCAGAAATCCCTGTCCTGCTCAACTAGCCCTCTGAGGCAGGACCACAACAGCGAGAGTTCCAGACCTCTCATACTCCCTTCCTTCCCTGGAGCCTGACACAGCTTGACAACATACTAAGATACAGGTTCTTTGTGGTGAAGAAGTACAGAGGTTCCATTGTATGAGGATAACCTGACGCAGGAACTGAGGGATGGATAGTCCCAACAGTCTGTGAGGTCACTCTTCTCTTGTCTTAATGCTTAGACGTTTAATGACAATGGCTAACTTGTGTTGATAGCTCACCATATATATGCACAGAAAACCCTTGCTGCACATTGCCACACGACGGAGGAAAAGCTGGTATGGTACACATCTGCCAGGATTCATGGGGTCTCAGAGCCAGATAGGCTGTATTAAAGCCCAGCTCGCTCACCTCAAGTACCCTTAGTAACCTTAACTTCTTGCAGGCTTCGTTCATAAAATGGAGACACAAGACAGTTCCTACGAAGTTGTTAGGATGAAATTCAACAATAAATGAAAACTGTCAAACTTACTCCCTGATATTAAGTAGCTTGTGTGTGCATGCATTCCTGCCTGTGGAGGTCAAAGGTTAATGTTGGGTACCTTTCTCAACAGCTCTCCCTTATGTTTTAAGACAGGATCTCTCTGAATTTGAAGCTGAGATTGGCTAGGCTGGCTGGCCAGCAAGCTCGGGGGCCCACCTGTCTCTGCTTCCCTAGCACACACAGGGTTAAAGAAATCAGGAACTCTTCCAGCTTCTATGTGGGTATTAGGGATCCAGATTCTCACACCCTTTTGCTGTGGGGCAAACTCGTGTGACTCTGCCGCTGTGCCAGCCCAGCCTATACTGTGGGTGTGGTGGGAGTAGGGGGAGCTTCGACAGGCTGAGCTGATCTAAATGTGCAGCTACAGGAACTGACCCAGGCAGATGTAGTTCTAAGCTCACTCACGGCTGTGCTAGTTCATCTGTAACATTGTAACTGTAGAGGATAGCCAGGCCCTGAGCGTCTGTAACACTGTAGCTGCAGAGACTACCCGGACCCTGAGAAATTCCCTTTGTTTGAGAGCATGTGGGCGTTAGTTGCTGCAGATTGAGCCACTTTTCCCGGGGCTAGAGTTGTTTACAGGTTTAGGGGAGAGGTAGGCAAGGGGGCTGTTTTCTGCAGACACCATCCATTTTTACAGGCGGTGTCGGTTGGTTCCATGGTGTATGTGTGATTTATGAGTCTTCAGTGCAATCAGCATTTGCGGGTCGACAGGACACAGTTTCATATCCTCACAGATGCCAAGGTATCCTTAGGAACCAGGAGACCATGGGAGCATCTTGACTTTGCGTGATGTACAAAGCAGGCAGGAAATATTAGTTTTGTTAGATGTAAATACCCTTACTTCTGTGTAAAACAGAGATCATGCATTGAAGGAATTTGCATCTTTGTTTCTTCTGAGTGTGATGCTAGGAAACTGTGTCTTGCACATGCTAAGCATGCGTTCTGCTTCTGAGCCAGACCTAACCCCAATAGGGCATTGTGAAAACGTCACTATTGTAAGGCATGTGGGAATGATATTCTCTTGTGTGCATCTATGGTTGTCCCTTAAACACGCATTTGCTCTACCTCAGGCATAGATACATCTAAGAAATCATATAAGTCACCAAGGTTGCTTTCCAGAGAGCTTCTATTGACTGGGTCCTCATGCAAGCGGATGTCTTCCTACACCCTGGAAGCACTAAGAATATTTAGTGTTCAGTGGTCTGGATTCCCCTCTCTTTTCGTCTCACTCTCTAAATTTCTAGAATTTGTTGTTTAGCTTTTATTGTTTTTATTTTTATATTTTACTATAATATAATAATACAAATATTAACAATATTTTATATTTAAGAGTTTATTATTAATAATTTTTACTTTTTGGCATTACTGGGAATTGAATACAGGGCTTCACATGTGGTAGGCAAGAACTCTACCACTGAGCCATAATCTGCAACACTTTAAAATTTTTAATTTTATGTTATGCCTATGGGTGTTTTGTCTGAATATATGTCTGTGCCCCACATTTGTGCAGTGCCTAGAGATGCTAGAATTATAACTGGTTGTGAATTGCCATGTCAATGCTGGGAACTGAACCTGGATCCTTAACCACTAAGCCATTGTCCAGCTCCAAACCCTTTTCATTTATTTTATTTTAACTTGTACATATTAGTTATCACAATTATGGTTTCATTATGGCATATCCACACATGTATATAACATTTTTCACATATACCCGACTTGATTCCTCTCACATCTGCTAACTCCTTTTCCTAGTTTGTCAGTCCCCTTTATTGTTGTGTATAACCCATCACCCAGGAGCCTGCTAGAAACCAGCTCACAGTGGCTACAAAAACAAACAAAACCAGAACCTTCAATTTAAAAAATGAGATAGGATCTTACTTAGTAACCCAGACTGGCCTTCAGTTGACACTGTTATCTAGGCAGGCTTTGAACTTGCAGTCTTCCAGACTCAGCCTCCTGGGTATCCCAGGTGACAGATTGGTGCCAGCAGGCCCTGCTCGGTGTTGTCTAATGCTAAGCTTTGGGAGAGATTTTCTTAAGAATTTGAATCCCAGTGAGACATGAAAATGAAAAGAAGGGTTTCTCAGTCACAGTCCCCAAAAATGGCTATGGCTATGTTCTGATGTGAACCTTTCTGAGCCTTCACTCCCCCTGCAGAGTCCTCCACATACATGTGCACATGCTAACATCTGAGGCACCATGGGGTCATATGCTCCTGCTGTTCTGATGTCATCTTTCTACTCCAGCTGCAAGCATCTCATGTCGCTGTTTCTTGATGTTGATGTGAAGTGATCAGTTTCACTCTTCCATGGACAGAACGAGACAGAAGACATTCATGTCCATTATTTCTATGCACATTTCTGCAGGACAAATTTCTAACGGTTCCATCTATTAAATAAGCATTTTGATCATTATTAGCCAGGAACCTCTGAAAGGGTGGAATCAACAGGATGTACATAATAGAGTGTGTGTCATAGAATATGCTTTTGCTGTAAGTTTACCATCTAAAACTTTTATACATTTTAATTAAGAGATAATTATACCACTTTCCTCTGTCTTGTTCCTCCCCCTATACTTCCCAAGGCCCTCTTCCCCCACCTCCAACTCTTCTCACCTCAAATTGATAGTTACCTTTTGTGTGTGTGTGTGTGCGCGTGCGTTAAACAATGAGTTGGGGATCTTGTCCCTGGAAGGGGATATACAGAATATATTGCATGTGTACTTTTAAAGGGATTTGATTGGTATATAAATATAACTGAAGGCTAGGTAATCCAGCGGTAGCCTACCACATGCTGGAGAGAGAATCCAGTCACTGTTTATAAACTGGAATCCTCAGAACAAGGAGAGTCCGTGAAGCAGCTTTGTTCCAAACTGAAGACCCAGTGGCTTCCTTGCCAGGGCTGATATGAGTCTCTGTGGAAAGGCTAGGGAAGGCCAAGTCTGATGGCTGTGGCATACTCACTGGGAAAGGATGAAGCTGGTAGCATTCTGACTGGCTTTCCCTTCCTTCCCCTTTCTGTTTGGATCCCACGTTTAGGGAGAGTCTTCCTCTCTTGGTTGCTCTCCTGATGTCTCTCTTGGGAAATACCCTTAAAAGCACACCACCTATGCTGGGCATCTCTCAATCTTGATCATCATCATCACCACCATCTCTATCACCACCACCACCACCATCATCATCATCATCATCATCACCACCACCATCACCATCACCACCATTTCCAAATCAGGTTGAAATGATCAATGTTTCACTAATTTTGCTGCCCAAAGTGCCCATTTCCCTACAT
Organism: Mastomys natalensis; assembly: GCA_021653895.1. Classification (NCBI taxonomy): domain Eukaryota; kingdom Metazoa; phylum Chordata; class Mammalia; order Rodentia; family Muridae; genus Mastomys; species Mastomys natalensis. Next base: position 569,912 of record JAJTUV010001095.1, on the reverse strand, counting down.
TTGCATGTTGAGTATTATGGGAATTTTTATCACTTCCCCCTACTCTGTTGGTGAAAAATATTCTTGCTTTAATTTTCTTTCTTGCTATTTGTTTTTACTACTGAGCTTTCTTTCTTTTCTGTCAGAGCAGGCTGTGGGCTACAGCTGAGGATACGTGGTTACAACTCTGTCTAAAACCAGGCCAAACTCCCTCTTTCCGGCTCAGCATTCATCAGGGCCTCTGTGGAAACAGTCCTCAGGCCCTTATTTTTCTCCTCCTGACAAATCCACAGGGCTCTGCTTGTCTCCACTGTGTGTGCAGACTGTCACATTTCCAGCCTGCTGATGAATTGTGCTGCTGGTACCTGACATCTCAGAGCTGCTGTGGCTGGTGACATCACTGCAGGGTGTCTGCACGCCCTCTGAAGTGACAGGCTCGCCTGCCCAGTCTCTTCTCCCAGCTTGAAGGTCTCAGAGAGATCGCCTGTGGGCAGATAGTGGCAGGCCCTCTCCGGGTGGGGTTGAGGGGTACTAAGCACCAGAACTCCTAGGGTGAGGACAGACTGACTGTGTGATAAGCAGCTGACATTGTCCAGTGCCCCCTCCAAATCTTTTCCTGAAGTATTATTACATTGCCAACACCCCTCTTAGGCGTTTGACTCATTGGCCTGCATTGGTGTCTGAGTCCTTGGAGCAGCTGATCCTAAACAAAGGCCATGGAGAAGGCAATGTAGAATAGATTAGAAATAGAATGTGCTTCTCCCCACCTCTGCCTAATTCCCTCTGTTCTACTAAAAAATTACATAATTTTATCTGCTAGTAAGATGCTGGCAATAAATCCGTTTTCTCCGCCTTGCTCGTCTGTGACGGCTTCCTGCAGAATCCATTCTGTGTACGTACACAGTGGGGTTGGTTTGCATGCTTCTCCATGCCTCACAGTGTTCTCTTGCAGCCTCTGCTCTAAGGAGCAGAGAGAACCAGTGCTTAGTGGTCTGGTGGTGGAGTCTGCCCCATGCTGTGAAGAGAGTGACAGCCACAGCCTCAGGAGGACAGTGTGGTAGGGGCTGGCAGGGGCCTCTGTTGCCCATGACTGACAGGGTAGTCTGTCAGAGCCCTCAGCAGCATGGATTGCATACAGGTTTTGCTTGATTAGACTTCTACCTCTTAAAAATACCGATTTCACTCCTTTTCTTCTTGCCTGGTTTAGGAAGATCATTGAACTGAAGTGCAGGAGAATATGAAGGTGCATCTGAGGGATAGCAAAATGGTTTAATAGGTAAAGACACTTCCTGAGAAGGCTAAGGATCCCGGTTCGATTCTTGGGATTGGCAAATGTATAAGGAGAAAATCAATTCCTGCAAGTTGTCGTCTGAACTCCACACGTGCCTTCGTTTTCCAATAAAGAAATAAATGTAATTTAAAAAAAAAATGTAAGTTTATAGGAAAACTACTGATGGGAGTGCCTAACCACATGGTGGTGTGCACGGGGCTCAGGGGAGTGTGCATACCCTGCACTGTCAACTTGGGGTTGAGATTCGAGACAGAACTCTGCTGTTCCACTTCTTCAGGAGGTGGGCTGTGGCCAGCACTCACGTACTGAAGCCCTCTTACCTCCAGACATTCTGGGTGCTGGCTCAGCACCCACGTACTGTAAGCTCAGCTCACCCTGCTTGGAGGAAGGTCTTTACCCATTTTGCTAAAGGTTCACCAGAGGAAACAACCTATACAAAAGAGCAAAGGTCTTCAGTGATGGATGTAAGACTCAGGTCCACGTTTGCCTATGAGGAATCCATGCAGATTCATGATCAGGACAAACATCCAAGCCACGATGTTGAGGGACAACTTTGGCCTTTTGTAGTTGTCGCTGTGGGAGATGAACCGTGTTTTCTGGCTGATAGGAGGCAAATGGAGCAAGAGGGACTTTCAGATGTTCAAGGCCGCTGCAATGGCTCGTCTCCTTGATGATACGCGGCTCACAAGCGTGTGGATCCATGGTTGCTTCAGGCCACTGTACATGAGGGCAGGAGGGTCCTGGTAGGGCACAGGCATTGAGTTCATTGAATCACTAGTGTGCCTGTATGGAGTGGGCTGACAGAAGGCATGCTTTGAGGCCAGGGCAGACCAGGCTAACATGGGGGGCTTTGGTTCCCAATGCTGGGGAGTCACATCACCTCAGAAGAGGCTGAGCAGTGCAGAGAGCTGGGAGCAGCTGACCCCTGGAGGCTGGTTTCTCATCAACCTAAGTCCATAATTTTCTAATTTCTTCTGTTAACTGTTGGACATGCACAAGCTTACAAACTGATGAATCGTTTTAGGTTAACACCGACCCCCAAAACCCATACCAGATGACTTTTGGAGAATTAATGACTTATATTCGCCAGGAAACACACACATATATAAATTTGTTCAATCAAAGGACTTTCCCCTAAGAGTTAGTTAAGATTAACTACACCAAGAAAATGGCAGTGTTCCTTAGGCAGGTGCAAGTGGAAACCTTCTAACCCAGAAGGCGAATTGGCACTAACTGATACCTGTCATGTTCCAACCCCCACAGCAACTGTTCAGAGAAAAGTAGACGCTGTTGTCTTGACTTGATAGATGAGGAGACTGAGGAGTGGCAAGGAAGAGCTATGGTGGAAGAGGCTGGGACGGGGCTGGACAGCGGTGTTTAGCCAGGTCAAAGCTACAACACAGAAGTGTCTTGTGCAACATTTCTCAACCTGTGGGTCTTGACCCCTTTGGGGTAAAACAACATTTCCATGGGGGTCCCCAAAGGCCACCAGAAAACACAGATATGTACATTATGATTTGTAACAGTGTTGTGTGTAGCTTTAGCTAGCCTGCCTAGGCTCCTGGAACTGGCAGTGCTACCAGCCCCCACCCAGATTCCCTTGAATCTACAGATAAAATACACACACACACACACCTGCACACATGCACACACACAGAGTTGTTCCTTTTCAACTTGCCTTTGGACACGATTTCTAGGTGCTATGATCGCCCCTTTGGAAAAGTGTGCCCTTAATGATATTCTTATCTCCGCACCTCCCACCTACCCTAAACTTTAGTTGCTAAGATACATCTAGTTCCTGCTAAACATTCCTGACTCCTACCTATAGGAGTGCTCACTGACCCCTGATACTCTTGAGACCTCACATGGCTTCTTGGTTCTTGTCTTTCCAAAGCATGGGAAACTTTGCCTGTCCCTTGCTTTAGTCTCCTTTTCCCTCAGGGCCCGGAAGTCCCACCTATTCCTTCCGCCCACCAATTGGCCCAGGGCTTCTTTACTGACAGATTAAGAATCAATTGGGGAACAGGAGTGCCGTACATAACAGTAGCAAAATTACACTTATGAAGTAGCAACGAAAATAATTTTATGGCTGAGGGCCAGCAGAACATGAGGAGCTGCATTAAGGGATCTCAGCATCAGGAAGGCTGAGAACTGCTGTTCTAGCAGGCGATAGGAGAGCCCAACAGACACGTCTACCCTTTCTGTACATCATGTAACATTTCTCTGCTTAGTTTTTCAAGAATATTTTGTGTGTGTCTGTGGGGGAGGGGGGCTCCAGCCCTTTATATAGTGGTATTTGGAGGCTTTTGTAGGTATCTAGGTTTAGATGGGATCCTGAGGGCAGAGCCTCTTCAGTGAGATGAGGAAGAGGAAGAGACAAAAGTGTTTCCCCTCCACCTCTCTCAACCATGTGAAGATGCAGTTCCAAAGCTGCCAGTTAGGACCAGCTTTGGAAGGAGGAGGCAGGCCCCTTCATCATGGAAAGGCCATCTTGTGCTGTTTGTGCAGGCCCGTCTCTAGAACTCTGTTATAGAATATTGAACTGCGGGCTGGAGCGAGGCCAGTCAGGGAAGCGCTTGTCACATGAGCACAAGGACCTGAGTCTGATCCCCAGAAACCTCAGAACAAGCTAAGTGTGGTGGTGTGTATTTAGAATCTCAGAGCTAGGGATGCTAAGAAAGGTAGACACCAGGGCTTGCTGGGCAGGCAGTCTTCCTGTACTCTGCAAGCCACAGGCTAAAAAGAGACCCTATCTCACAAACAGGACAGACCACTCCTGAGGAATGGTGCTTCTCCTCTGACCTCCATATGCATGCCTGTGTGTGTGCACATATGCATATGCACACACACAAGCACCCACACACGTACACATGCATACGAGCAAAGATGAGCTGACAAGGCAAAGTCAAACACGTTTTCTTAAGACCAGTTGTAGCTTTGTTGCCGGTGTGAGGGGGAGGGGAAGGGGAAAGCTGGGGCCGATGTGGGACCTCTCCACCTGCTCACTTGTAACATGTCTTGCATCTGGCTTCTTTTCACAATGTTGCCTTTATCCACACTGTATTGATTCCTCTGTGTTTCAGCCTCATGAGGCTCGTTAGTATCCAGGTTCTTTCAGACACCTTATTTTCTCTTTGCATGGTACTAATACTTTTCCCTGGGGGAAGGGGTATTGACAGTTCTGGACGAACTGACAGGAAAGGGCAGGGACCAGAGCTGGGGAGAAGGCTCTGTTGATAAAGTGTTGATGCATAATCAAGGGACCTGAGTTGGGTGCCCAAAACTCGAGTCAAAAAGCAGTGCGGTGGCACATGCTTGGCCACCAAGCACCAGGAGGCAGAGAGAGGGTAGCGGTTGGGGCTCAGCAGTTGGTCATTTTAGCTGAATCAACAGGCTACGTCTGTGAGGGATTTGATTAAAATATGCTGTGTTTGCCTCTTAATATTATCCCTGAAAATAATTATAACAACTTGTACCAAGTGATTCTAGCTCATTCTATGTATTCGAAAGGCAAGGTCCTTAAACCATAAGAGGTGATTGAAGGGTCATGACGTGGACTTTTCATCAGCACTCAACTTCCTAGAGTGCTGGCCTACAGAGAGTTTCAGGAGGAGTGGTTTGGTGACAATGTTCCTGTGAGGTGCTCGCTTGGCAATCTTCTACTCACTTGGTGACATCATGCAGTGGCTCAGCTGCTGCATATTCGGTTTTGGGGGGAAGATAATCCTTTGGAGAGGTTCTGCTGCCACTGTGTGATATGTAGCCATATGCCTGTCCTCTACACATTGCAAGCGCATGACATCATCTCTGATTTGACACCATCTCTGATATGAGGTCTTCTCCAATATGACATCATCTCTGATTTGACACCATCTCTGATATGACATCATCTTTGATATGACTCATGAGAATATGTCTAATGTCTTATGTGTCACCAGATCATGATGAGAGCCATTGAGTAACAGGAAGCGAGCTAGAACTTTGGGAATTTCAGTGGCAGGGTGGAACATGGCTGGGGGCAGGGGGATGGGTACACGAATGCAGAGTTTGAGATGGGGGGTCACAGACACGGGGATAGAAAGAAGTCTATTAGAAGCTAAACATGGCAGCATTTGTCGAGCAGTGTGTTCATGTAAGGCACTTTAAGCTCCTATAATTTTGCAATCAATCGTCTTTTCAGATACAAACATTGAGGCCTGGAAGCACTTGGTAGCCTAAGCTTTGAATCTGGGATGTGGGAGCTTGGGTCTCAGCACACAGTCACTATTTTAGAAGTGGACCTGATCCATGGCAGTTACTCTTCCCATCACCATTGTCTTTCGAAACTCCGAGAGTCTAGAGTTAAGACCAAAGTGTTGTCTTGTCCCTCAGGAGACAGAGACAGGGACAAAGCTCATGGCAATGATCGCTCCAATTTCCTTGAAGGATTTTCCTGGTCCTTGTGGGGCTTTGTTGTTGTTGTTATTTGTTTTGGTTTTGTTTTTGCTTTGTTGTTTTTGTTTGTTTTGGTATAAACTTCCCTGTAAAGAACTCCATTTCATTCTCTCATATTCAGACAGGCAGATGAGTCTTTATGGTGACTGCCCATCCCTCTTCTCTAAGGACTCGGACCAGCCTCCAGCCAGTCAGTTGGGCCACGCCTATTTGGTGATCCTGAGAAACTCTGGGCTGCCTGGGCTCTTACACCTCTCAGTTCCTTCATCTGAAGTGCTTGTGTTTGGCAGCTGCCGGACTCCCTTCCCCCACAGCTGATAGGAAACAGCGCCTCTCTCATCTCTTCCTGCCGTTGCAGCTGGCTTCGGACTGACTGACAGCTCTCATTTCGTTCGCCTTCTTGTTTCCCTTCCAGAATGCAAGCACAAAGGTGAGAAAGAAGCTGGATCTGATATTCTCTGTGCTCATTATAGTTTGGTTCTGCAATGGTTCGCAAATGGTACTGGCCTGTTTTCCAATGATGGTGGGGCCCTTTAAGAAGGGCAGCCTAATGAGAAGAAGCTAGGTCATGGTGCAGTTCCCTGGACACGCCACCCCTTCCCTTTTCTTCTTTTCACTCCTAGGCTGCTATAAAGTGCAGATGTTTTCTCTGTAATGCACTCCTAGCATGGTGTGAATCCATGCTGTGCCCAATTAACCTCATTGGCCAAAGGAGCAAGGTGATTCAGCCAGGAACTTAAAACCTTTCTTCTTTTTAAGCTGATTGGTTCAGGCCTTTTGTTTCAGCTATAACACGCCAACTATTGCACAGTTGTAGGCTCAGAGACCTTAGAAGAGTATAGGGTGTTTAGTAGGTTCTGCTTACAGTAGTTCTGAGTCAGTGAGTTAATTTCTTTATCGGGCAAGTTGGTTCACTGAACTGAAATAAGAGGAGGAGGGTGTGCCCACATGGATGCCCAAAGCCGACACCACTGTGAGAACCAACCAACCTCTTATGTACCCTGCTCGAGACATTGCCTTGTCCTCGTCCATTGCTTCAGCCAAGATGATCCTGGGAAGAACTGCAGTGCAGTGGGTGACCTGACTCTTTTCGAGTCGAGTGGTCATGGTCTACTGAATCCTATGAGACGGAGCTTGTCCCGGCCAAAGAAAAGAATAATCACATTTGGGAGGGGAAAAAAGTAATTACTGTGCATTGCTTAATATACCTAATAAGTGTTTAATAAAGGATGTAAAATTCCCAGCTTTTCACCTTTATAAATGTCACTCAATCTATAACCTAATTACTTCAATTTTCCATTTAGAAAATTAATTCATTTTGAAGGCATGAAAAATCAGCGAGAAATTTTCCTTCCTGGCCAAAGACTTAGAAACTCAGATGAGTTCAAAGACCTCGGGTTCTCCGAGGTCAAGAGCAGAGTTTACAAGTCAGCTAAATGGACTTCCATTTCCACCCCAGCTCCTTGAGATTGGCCTGAAGAAAATCAATTATAGCAGACACTAGATTCTCTGTGTTCCCTTCCCTCCCCCTCATTCTGCTCATTCCTTCTTGCAATGGACCTGCTGGATGCTGGGAGCTCTCAGCAGCAACATTGAACTTGACAGTGTTTGAGGAAGGAAAGGAGAATCTAAATGAATTGTGTCAGGGACCCACAGCATGCTACGTGGTTAGCTGGGCATCTCTGTGTATTGTTTCTTGTTTGACTCTCATCCCTTTGTTGAGGGAAGTGAGGGACGGATGGATAGTGGTCGTATTGATATTGTCTAACAGTTAATAAAGACTTAATACATTCCGAATGTGTGAAATGTTTTGCATAAATTATTTCATTTAATTCCTGTGAGTCTGTGAGGTAAGTATGGTAATTGTATCATTAACCCTATCTTCTAGGTAAGAAAATGACTTTAGCGTAGGAGGGAAATGACCTGCATAGTAAATCCTGCAGCTTATGAACAAGTCCGATGTGGAATTAAAAATGGTTTGTTCCTAGTTTAAATAGATCTGAGAATTTCCCAAGCCCCCCTTAAGGGCTTACGAATCACAAATACCCCATCAAGAGGAAACTTATCTCCTTCGTGCTATCGAGAGATGCTTCATTTAGCACTGTGATAATCAGAGGATGCAAAATTATGATTGACTGAAAGACATCCACCACATGCAATGTCCATACCCATGTAAACAGGGCTGAGGCTCTGCAGCCTAGTCTTTCACACCAGATCACTCACCAGCAGATTTGGCCTCCCTCAAATTTCTTTGCTAACTACAGTCTGTCCTTCACAGGGAAGTCCTAGAACACTAAAGGTGCACAGTGACCTCTGTGGTCCCCACCTAGAGCAGGGAACTATAGGGAATGCTTGCGAAGAAGGTACGGAGGAGATGGAGGGCCAGGAAGCAGAAATGGGGACTTAGGCCAGCAGGGTCCAAACACCGGGGGAAGAAGCCCTTGCCCATTGAGACACACTTACATGGAACTCATAGATATGTTATGTCCCGATCATGCCTTTGAGATCTGACATTAAAGCCTCTTGAAACAGATTTACAAGGAGAAGCCACACCACTGTGGGCTGATGTGACTTTATCAGACCATAGCAGGCTCCTTGGGGAAACCAACATACCAAACACTAATTACAAGTGTTCTTTGCATGAAGCGCTTTAATACATCCTTGGCGTTTGTTCTCTTCCGCCCAGCGAGAACGATTACTGTGAATAATGCTTGCTTTTCTCTTTTATCTCTCACTCTCCTGACAGTGGAGGTATAGTTACTAGTGTCAAGAACCATCCCCTCCTTGACATTAGCTTATCTTTTCTACTGTGGCTCTTACGCTATACTGAGGGCCATCTCTCTTTTGAACATAGTAGGTCCTCTATCCAAGGCTATTTTTGGAAGGAATGATGGGGATGCGTGGCCATGTCTGCATGTTTCCAGCTGATAAGAAGAGTGAGGCCTTTCCCTACACAGATAGTAGGACGCCTAGGGTGTTGCTTGATCTGGGGAATGACAGTCATGACTGCCACACGCACATATGACAGGTAACAGGCTGCAGGTGACCTGGGAGCACTTGGTGGGACTTGAATGTAGAATGTGGTGTCCACATCTCTAGGGTGACAGATGTGGTCCAGACGGAAATATGAGATGACAACTTTAAATATACATAGATAATAATTCTGATGAGACATAGAATCCTGTCCTACATATTCCTTTACTGCTGTGAGAAGACACCACGGCCAAGGCAACTTGTAACAGAAAGCAATCGGGAGCTTACTTCCAGGTTCAGAGGACGAGGCCGTGACCATCACAGTGGGACTCAGAGTGGATGGCAGGCAGGCATACTGCTGGAGAAGCAGCTGAGAGCTTTACATCTTAATTCACAGGCAGCAGACAGGGAGAGACAGAGAGAGAGAGAGAGAGAGAGAGAGAGAGAGAGAGAGAGAGAGAGAGAGAGAGAGAGCTCCATCAGCAAGGCCACACCTCCTAATTCTTCCCAAACAGTTCCACTCACTGGGGGCCAAGCATTCAAATATATGAGCCTATGGGGCCTTTCTCCTTCACACCACCACAGTTCGTGGGTGGGAGCAAAGTGGAATTTCCTCTTTGATTGTACTGACCTGAGAGGACCTCCTTGTATGAGGCTAGACCCTGAGTGTTGGGGATGAGGCCTGGGGAACTGAGATTGTCGACAGCCAGTGCCGTCTTTGTTCTTGTTTGACTTTCTAGAGCTCTGTTCTGGTGATGTTCTCTAGCAACGCATAAATGATAAGAAAATGCGTGGAAAGTGGCCTGGAAACATGGCAGCAGATGGCCTTGTCAAGTTAGAAAAGGTTACTCCCTGAGATGAAGCTTCCATCTCAATATTTATCAGTTACACTATGTGTTGGATGTATGTTCAAATGTAAACTGTAGCATTTCAAATCACCAAAAATAATTGTAACATTTTTGTTTATTAAGGTTGCGGATCTTCCAGGAATGGTGTCTTCCTTGGAGGGTGGTTCATGATAATGCCAAGAATCGGTTTTGTGTTTTGCCGTGAGGACAGTTGAGAAACTTGAGTAAACTCCTAGGTGGGTGTATTTCTTTAAAAGTAACAGTCTTTGATACTGGGACTTTTTTTTTCCTACTTCTAGGTTGTATTTTAGTTATCTGTACTTTAAAAAAATTTTTTTTCTGGTGAGATCTTCTTTGCATAAAAATACATGTGTGTTTGTGTGTGTTCATGTGAATATAGGCATGCATGTACCACAGCTCTCATATGGAGGAGAAATCCTAGGTTGTTGGCCCCTGACTTCCTCCTCACCTGGGACATGGTCTCTGGTTTGCTGCTGTGGCCCTGAGACCAGCTGTCCAGCGACCCTCTGAGAGCTGTGCCATCTCCACCTCCAGCTCATGGTGGGAGCAAGCAAGCACTGGATATTTTTGATGCACTTGAACACATCCTGGCTTATGTAGGTCCCAGTGGAGTCCAAATTCAAATCCTCATGTCAAGTGCTTTATCAACTGAGCCATCTCCCAGCCTTTGGGAACTTAGGTTTTTAAAAGAATAATATAAACGTTGAAATACGTGATGTGGATTTTAATCCTTTCCTAAACTTATGGCACATTGTGATATGTGAGTGTTTACCACGAAGGGGAGACCTGGGGCCCTTGGTGACAGAGACTGTCCACACACACACAGCGTTTAGAGAATGCTTGAGATGCGTCAGGACTACGGAGGGCCGCAGCAGTCTAACAGCTGTGGTCTTTGATTTCCAGGGTAGGAAATTTCTCACTTCTAGGTGATTAACTCAGTGCATAGGATACTGCTCACAGGCACGTTTTTTGATCTTGCAATGTGACTATTTCATATGAATCGACTTAATAGCAATAAGTTCTAGTAATGATATTTAGTAATAATGTCAGTTTTTATTGTCAACTGGACACATCTGGGAAAAGGGAACCTTAATTGAGGCCTAGACAGATGGGCCTGTGGCCATATCTGTGGGGAATAGTCCTGATTGATTAATTTAGAAAGGCCAGACCCAATATGGTGGAACCATCTCTAAGCAAGTGAGACTGGACTGTACAAGAAAGGTAGCTGAGTAGAGAGCCGGCTGGTGGATGAGTGAGCAAGCCAGTGGGCCAGCAAGTCACTGAGGGAGCAGCACTCCCCCTGCTTCCAGGCTGTGGTTCTGCTTGAGTATCTACCTTTACTTCCCCCAATGAAGGGCCATGACCCAGAAGGGTAACATGACTCAGAAGTGTAAGTCAAATAACCCTTTTCTCCCCTTAGTTTGGCCATGTTGTTTATCACAGCAACAGGAAACAAACCAGGGCACAGGGTAATGATGGAGTCGTAGTAGTTACACAGGATCTAAGGAACACAGGGTGTAGCTGGAGACTGTGGAGTAGGGATGAATGATCAAGGGAAGCTGGTGCGTTTCTTTATGAGAGAGCTTCCTGAGTGCCCTGTGTGTCTGGTGTGGACAAGAAGGATCTTGAGAGCATCCGGGGAGAACCTCAGTGGTGGTAGTGACTGAATGGGGGGGCACTGATGGGGAGGCTGGGGTGCCTCTTTGAAACTTCCAGCAGAGGATGACTGAGCAGAGAAGCACTGCTTCCCAGGTGAGAAGAGTCAGCCTCACTTTGGGGTGAGGTGAGGAATTTCCCAGGAAATAGGTCTTCCAGCTGACAGAAGACTGAGTCTTATTGGGCTTTTCAATGAATTACATTGTGTGTGTGTGTGTGTGTGTGTGTGTGTGTGTGTGTATGTGTATTATCTCTATGTATATAGATATATGTGCCACAGACTGTCTAGAAGTGAGAGGACAACTTGCTGGAGTCTCTTCCCCCTTCTTCCATGTGAATTTCTCAGATCTAACTCGGGAGGTCAGACTTGGCAGCAGGCACCTTACCCTCAAGCCAGTTCACCAACCCAACTGACAATAACCAAATCCTAAAATTCCATTGGTTCAAGACCATTGAATTAACAATACACCCCGTGTGCTCAGCAGATGGTCTTCCATGTGGTACCTAAGGATCCAAATATATTCTCTTTATGACTTCACTCTCTTCTGTGTGTGGCTCTTGAACACCATCCTTTATTAAGAAATAGTAGACAATCAGAGAGCATACAAGGGCTGGACCTAGGCCCTCTATACATATGTAGCAGATGTGCATTGCAGATTGGTGTTCATGTGGGTCCCCCAAGAACTGGAGTGGGGGCTGTCCCTGACTCTTTTGCCTGACTGTGGATCTCGTTCCCCTAACTGGGCTGCTTTGTCTGACCTCAGGGGAGAGGATATGCCTAGTCCTGCAGTGACTTGATGTGCCAGGGTGGGGTGATATTCAGAGGCGCCTCCCCCTTATTACAGGAGAAAGGGAATGATGGGTGGCGCTATGTAAGGGGGGAACTGGGAGGAGAAGGTGGGCTTAGATCAGGATGTAAAGGGAATAAACAAAGAAATTAGTGGACAAAAGCCCCAAAGAAATGGTAGAATAATCCTGTGAAGGAAGAATGAGGAAATGAGGTCAGGCACTCACTTCTAGAATCATGTGAAGGAAGAACACATCTTTGTTGGGCCACTGGGTGTTTCTGCCATCACAGACTATTTTATGCTTTCTTGTCTCTAAAGGGTCAGGATATTCTCACACTGTGGACTTGATATTTATTTTCCTTGTGCAGAATCTTGAGGAGTATCCATCCTTTTTAATAATTAATTAATTCATCAATCAAGTAATTGTGTGTGTGTGTGTGTGCAAGGCAAGCTTGCAGAGATCAAATGACAGTTTTGAGGGGTAACATGTCTCCTTTCACCCCATAACTTCCAGGATTGGAACTCATGTTGTCCAGTTTGTAGGCAAGCACTAACCTGCTAAGCTGTCTTTGCTGGTCTGAGACTGATCTTCTTGGAGAACTGATTGTGTCCCCTCTGAATGGACAAAGTGTATGGGTTCAACCCTCCACAGCCTCCACTGGTCCACCATCCACAGCAGTTCTCCGAGCTCTGGTGACTCACTGGGAAACAGTGTGGTTCTTCATACTGTAGGTAGCATTGCTATTATAGATGCCACTTCTGATGTCTGTGACATGTAGTGATGTGGTATCATTAGCGAGAGACCTCTCTCAGGTCACTCTAAACATCAAATTGGGTTAGAGGTATTCACTGTGAATGCTGCATGCCGGGAAATCCCATAGCCTCATCTAGAAAAATCTTGAATATTGCGTAGTGGCGACAGTTGACATGGCTTTTCAATAACTTAGAGATATGCTCACCAGGGTCTTGATTTCATCTGTAAAATTTAGAACTCTGAACGGTGGTGTCTGGTTCTGGTTAGTGGCATAACACGATTCCATACGTGCCTTTAGTTCTTCAGCTGTTGTATTGGAGAGAACTTGAAATCCCTTTTCAGGCCCCAGGCCCCAGGGGACAGACTGCTTCCATGCCTTCTGAAGCTGCCATTTAGAAGCTGTGTCTGTTCTTGGCTCACAGATATTTCTTGCATCTGTGAGGTCAGCCTCAGCAGACCCAGCCTCCCACGACCAGTTCTACCACTGCTCTAACCCACTCTCTCGTCCCCTTCTTCCGTTTTGAGGGCTTCATGTTCACATTAATGTTTCCGAATCATCGAGGTTAATTTTTCTACATCAAAACTGATTACCAAACTTCGGTCCTCTGTGCCCTTAACTTCACTGTGTCAGGAAGCCTTTCAAACACTTATGGAATTTGGATGCTTGAGGTGTATGTCTTTTGGGAGGATATTTAATACCTTTGCTGTGAGTCACTGTTATTAAAATGTTAGAGCCTTTTACGTCCAGATTTATTTCTTTCCATATTCTACTTTTCCTTTTAGAGAGATTTCTTAATATAGAAATCTTCTGAAGCAGATTTTCTGATGCCCAATCCTGCTTTTACTCCAGAGTAACTATTTTAGGCATACTGGACCGGCATAGAGATGATGTTGTATTATTTACCAGTAGCTATTAAGAGACGATAATAATGCATATTATCATTTATCTTTTTCCTCCACGGAGGCTCTAGCATCACTAGAAAATATGCCATGGTAGATAGCCAAGACAAACCATCAGTGAACCAGCAAGCATTCAGTAGGGAGGTAGCTATTTCCACAAATCAAACCCGAAAGACCCTTCATTAGCTCTCTGCTGTATGAAGAATATTTTTAAGGAAAAAAAAATCTGAAATTAAATGCCGAATAGCATTGTCAGAGAGCTTGCTGCATACAATGAAGGGATATTCTGAGGGAGCCCTTCCAAGCTTACTGGTAGAATGGGCTCTGGAGGGGTCATGGGCCATGAGTTTGAGGTTTTCTGTGTTGGCCTGCTTCACCGATTTCTCTCAGTAGCCTTTCACATCTCTCGAAAGGGACTCTTGCCAAGCCCCATGCAGGCAAATGGTTTTATTCATAGGAGGAAGGACAGCCTCCTAGCACTGATCGTCTCAGGCCATGGTCCAGCTTGACTCTCCTGCTCCCTGCCCCCTTTCCCTGCACAGCATCTTCTTCATGCAGGTGTCAGCTGATGGTCCCCAGGGAGTTGATTAAGCCTGGCCTAGCCAGGAGGCCTGAAGGACAAGGACTTGGAGAAATGAGGAGAAATTCCATTTAGCCAGCAGCACAATGTGTGTCCAGGCACAATGGCCTTTTCCACAGGCGGATTCCTCTGGCCTGTGGCTTTGCCGTGTGAGAGGAGAAAGGCCAGCAAAGCTGCAGAAAGAGAAAGGCGGGCCAGCGCTAGCAATCGATGCTCTCCTTTGTGCCGCCTGACATTTGAGGGGCTTGTTATCGGGATTGCTGGCTGCTTTATCTAAATGTATCTCCTTGGCTGCCAGGCAAGGCTGATAGGTAGGATGTGTGATGGCCCTGGGAGATACGGTTCCAGCTGCTGTCACATGAGAGAGACAGCCTGTCTCACCCCCCTGCCCCACCCCCACCTTGTTTCAGGGCCTGACAGGGACAGAGTAGCTGGGAAGGTATGTGGCTCCTTCCTCTCTCAGATGTGGTTTCCTTGTTCTTATGGCTGAAGGAAACCCAGCGCTATACCAGCCCTCACTGACTCCCAAAATAACAAGACCCAAGCCAGAGGCAAGCCAGAGGCAACCCAGGTCTACCAAGGAGCAAGCAGAGGGGGACAGAAGCACCCCAGATATTTACACTGGGACTATGTGCCCAGTGTCTGCTGGCTCCCATACAGCTCAGAGTTTCTCTTTTCTCCCCAAACCCTGGTTAGACCCTTCTCAGAAAGCTGAAGCCAATTGATTTGATGGGACCTCTGAGTTTTCTCTCCAAGTTTGACCTTTCTTTAGACAAAACATGCAATCCTAGCTAACTAATAAAGTGGTTCTCAACCTGTGGGTCACGACCCCCTTGGGGGTTCACATATCAGATATCCTGCGTATCAGATATTTACATTACTATACATAACAGTAG
This sequence comes from Mastomys natalensis, assembly GCA_021653895.1. Classification (NCBI taxonomy): domain Eukaryota; kingdom Metazoa; phylum Chordata; class Mammalia; order Rodentia; family Muridae; genus Mastomys; species Mastomys natalensis. Next base: position 554,792 of record JAJTUV010001095.1, on the reverse strand, counting down.
TAAGAGTACAGTTATGAAGAAGCAACAATAATAATTTTATGGTTGGGGGTCACCACCACATGAGGGACTGTATTAAATGGTTGAAGCATTAGAAAGTGCCTTAGAGTTTTACCATTGTGAACAAACACCATGACCAAGGCAACTCTTGCAAGGACAACATTTAATTGGGGCTGGCTTTCAGGTTCAGAGGTTCAGTCCATTATCATAAAGGCAGGAGCATGGCAGCAGCCAGGCAGGCATGGTTCAGGCAGAGCTGAGAGTTCTACATCTTCATCTGAACGCTGATAGGAGAAGACCGACTTCCCAGCAGCTAGGACTATGGTTTGTGTCACTCACAGTGATAGGCCTACTCCAACAAGGCCACACCTTCTAATAGTGCCACTCCCTGGGCCAAGGATATACAAACCATACAGGAAGGTTGAGAACCCCTAACCTAGCATGATACCTAATACCCCACAGATGCTCAACACTTTGTCCTCTGCCAAATACACTGCGTCTGGTAATTAAATCCGTCATAGGCTGAGGATGCATCTGAGGGATAGCTGGTCCGACATTAGGTGGGGCAGTAAAGCAAATGAGAGATCACACACAACTCTGTCCAGGTGACTCAAAAACCACCAAAACCCAAAATAACAGCCTTGATGAGGATACTAAGAGGCTGGATCCTTTGCACATTGTTGATGAATGTGAAATGGTACAGCCAGTGTGGGAAAACTGTGGAGTTCCACACTGTTGAAAACAGAATCACTGGGCTGCGGAGATGGCTCAGTTGAAGATAGCAAGGTTAGTATAAGGACCTGAGTTTGATCTCCGAAGCCATAAACAACACAAACGAACAAAACAAACAAACAAACAAAAAACCAAACCCCAAAACAGGCATGAAGCCATGCACTTACAAACCTGGTGTTGAGAAAGCGGATCCTGGGCTCCCTATCTGGCCATCCCCGCCCAACGCCGCCACGAACAGCCCCGCCCACCGATCAGCCCCGCCCACCGAAACAGCCCACGACGCCCCACTGAACAGCCCCGCCCACTAACGCGCACTGAAGCCCGCATGAACAGCCGCCACTGACAGCCGCCTGCGAGTGGTTAAGGTATCTGATTTTCTTTCTTACCTACTTATCTGACAAAAAGGATCTTACGGGAGGAAGGATTCGTTTGACTTCTGATTTGAGGAGATACAGTCCATTATATTGTAGAGTCATGATGGCATGGGCTCCAAGTGGCTGGCCGCACCATGTCCATAGTCAGAAAGCTGAAGTGAGTGGGGCTGGGGTATCAAACCTCAAGTCTGTCCTTGGTGATCTACTCCTTGACCAAGACTCATCCTCCTAAAGGCTCTACAGCACTCCAAACTAGGAGTGACCAAATGTGCTAGCCTCTGGAGCTCACTTCACATTGAAACCACAACGGGCTGATTATTCCTTATCCAAAATGCCTAAGATCAGAACATTTTAGATTTTTAAACATTTTTTAATTTGGATATTTATTATATAGTATCTTGGGAATAGAACCAAAGTCTAAACATAAAATTCATTTTTGTTTTATATCTTTTGTTTTATATCACATATATGAGTATTTTGCCTCTATGGCCTAAAAGTAATCTTTATATTTTAATAATTTGGGGCATGAGACAGGATTTCATGATGTGAAATTTTTTTTCACTTCTTCCACCAAGAGTTCACTAGTTTGGGGCATTCTGGAATTTTGAATTCCAGAAATTTATCCTGCACTAGGATTCTTTGAGGTTGTGCTTGAGTCTCTGCTTACCAACTGGCTACATTAGAGGCATTCTTTCCATATTACATAAATTAACTCAGTGATAAAACTGTGTCCTGGCCTAATCATATACACTCCACCTTTTCTAGACTCAGCATTCAGATACCTCTTTCCTGCATTTCAAATATGTTTCCTGGACTGGGGATATCGGTCATTTGAGTATAAAACTCCAGTTAAAATTTCCAGCACCACAAAAATCAGACATGCTGGTGCCTGCCTGTGATTATACACTTGGAAGGTAGAGGCAAGAGGACCAGAAGTTTATGGTCATCCGTAGCTACACGGAGAGTTCAAGGTCAGATTGAGATGCATAAGGCCCTAGATAATAGATAGATAGATAGATAGATAGATAGATAGATAGATGATTGATAGAGATGATAGATAGATACATAGATGATAGATATAGATAGATAGATAGATAGATAGATGATAGATAGATAGATGATAGGTAGATAGATAGATGATAGATAGATAGATGATAAATAAATGATAGATAGAAGATAGATGATAGATAGAAAAGATAGATGATAGATGATTGATTGATAGATGATGATAAATAGTAGATAGATAGATAAAACATAGGTAATAGATAAATGATAGGTGATAGATAAATGGTAGATAGATGGTAGATAAAAGATATATAGTAGATTGATAGAAATAGACAATAGATAGACAATAGATGATAGATAAAACAGATAATAGATAGATTATATATTTATATGTATATACATATATATTGATGATAGATTAAAGTCTTCTATCACCTATCTATAAATTCTAATGTGGCATAGGCTGTCACAAAAGCAGAGTGAATGGGAAGAATGAGGAGTTGGCCTGTGCTACATAAACTCTCTGCCTGGTGTGTGTCAGGTGAATGACAAGGCTGTTAACAAATGTGAGTCTCCTGGACATTAGCCCCAACTTCCCTTTGTGAGTCAATCCTGATTCACTTTCAGAGACGTGATGAGGGATTCACTCAGCAATCCCTGGGGCTTCCAGGAGAGAAGCAGCTCTTGACCGTTGTCCTCTGATGTCTTCCACCCCCCCCCCCACTAACTAAATTAGAGACATAAGAATTGCCTAGGCTGCCTAAATGTTTTGGGGATCCACACTGGCTCACATTTGTGTGTCCAGATGGACCTTACAGGGAGACATCAAGTGTGGGTTTTGCATAACGTAGGTTTTGTTGAGATGTTTCAGAGACATGCGACTTAACAAATTGTACTAAGCTTCCGTCGTCCACAAGACAGAGCGATGTTCAGCGTCTCAGTTCTCTTTAGCTACAGAGAATTCCTAGCCAAATATGATAATTAATTAGTTCTGTGCTTCTAGCTCTGGGTGATTGCCTCTCATTAGAAGCAGAAGGGGCCCCTGCACGCGTGGCTTCATCTGATGGTATTTGCAGGAGCCTATAGAAAGAAAAGCAACTTCGGAGTGATTATGAGACAATAAATAAATAAATAAATAGATAAATAAATAAAATCCAGACCTTGTCATGTGATTTCATTTATTAAGTTGGTGTTTCTTTCTTGAGACTCTATAAGTGGAAGAGTTGAGGTGCTGTTATTGAAATGAGAAAATAACACCCCATGGTCGGTATTGGCAACAGGATCCTGAATGCAGGCGAGAAATAAAAACAAAGCCCTTTAAAGTACAGGTGGCGTTTTAGAGGGTGCTGCTTGCACTTTGCTCTCTGGTAATTTGTTTTTTCGGGTGACCATGAGATCTGATTTACCTCAGGGTTACTGTCTGTGCTGTTCCTTTACTGCTAATGCTATGCCAGGGAGGACGAGCAGAGTGTGAAAGGCTGTCTTTGTTCTCGGGCCAGCAATGATTTGTGTCCTGGAAGGAAAACAGGGCCATTGCTCCCAGGGTCTAAACCACCAGCCTGGGAGCACATAGGGAGGGGCCCATGGCTCCAGCTGTATATGTAGAGGAGGATGACAATGTCAGGCATAGGTGGGTGAGGAAGTCCTTGGTCCAGTGAAGGCTGGATGCCCCAGTGTGGGGGAAATCCTGGGTGAGGAGGTGGGAGTGGGCAGGTGGGTGGGTGGGGGCATATCCTCATAGAGGCAGGAGGAGGGGGATGGGATAGGGGGTTCCTGGGTCAGGGAAAGGGGATTACATATGAAATGTAAATAAAACATCCAATAAAAATATGTTCAAATGGTAAAATAAGCAACATAGAGACTGCATAATGGTGTATGTTTTGTACAGATGAAGGCTGGACTGTGCTGGTGTTGTTCCTGTCCTCTGGTGGGGGGTAGCCCTCTGCAGAGACTTCACCTTCTCCCGCTTTTGCTTCATTTGAGTCCTTTGTGGGGTGTCTATGACACTTTCTTCCCTGTCATCCTTCTTGGCACAGTGGCACACACTGGTGGACCATGTATCACTTCTGCTACGATTTCCATGTCAGCAAAACAAGGCACCTTTGGAGGTCTGCACCCCAGGAGCCCATGTATCATTTTAGCTGATCCCTTTGCAATTTTTGTAGTGTGTGCTGTGCCTTATCTGGGCACCCAGCTCCTGCTGCTGTTTGGTGGAGTTGGTAACATCTCCATTTCTTTCTCCCCTCTCCCACTCAGCCCTGCTATAACATCATGGATATTTGGACGTTTATCTCAAATCCTTTCCTAATGCCATAACATCATTCATTGGGACAACCTTAATGGGCTGGTAATTAGTTATTCATTGGTACAATCTTAATGGGCTGGTTGTCTGGTGGGAAGAGGTGAAGAGGGAGGGGGGAAAAGAAATATCAGACTTTGGGAGCGTCAGGAAGGCGGGGGTACCTTAGGGATCCCTGAGAGAGCTTTTTGTCAACAAAATGGATCAGCCTTGCAAGCAGTAAAACTTTCAAATGACCTTCATGTCAAAATATTAGGCCGCTTTTTTTCCGCTGGATAGCAGTTTAATAAACATAAAAAGCACACTTATCATTCAGAGTGTGGCAAAGTTTGAGTCAAAAATGTAGCTCTCCCTTTTTATAGAAAGAATAATGTTTCTCCGTACAGTAGAGGAAATGACACTCTGCGTCAGGCTTGTGTGGCTGGAGAATAGGTCTTTACAGCGACTACAGAAGCTTTCTAGTCCTTTCTTCTAGGAAACGCTGAACTGTGGATGTGGCCAAATCAGCAGACGCAAAAGTGAGAGGTGCAGATCTTACAGATAAGTTTATTTTTTCTGTTTGGCAAAGCTACCCACTGGTTTCCAAAATTTGCAAGTACTCAGGGGCATTGATACGAAATGCACAGGCAGAGGTGGAGGTTCAGTAAACTTAACTGGGTGGGTATGGGGAGGGAGTCCTCAAAACTACAGACACATAGATTTTTCTTTTCTTTGCTGAAATAATTTCTTCTCAAGGTTAAACTTCAGGTAGGAAGACAGGACAAATGTTTGAATTTAAACTGTCTAAACCACAGGAAATGTAAATAAATATGTTCCAAAGAATTCCTAGTTTCTCTTCTGAGTTCCCTTATCAGGGGAACGCTGGCTCAGTGGATAAGAACTGATAAGGCCTGGATCAGGTGTTGGCAGAAATGCAAAGTGGAAATGCCGGTCTGGGGAACCGAGAAACAGCACTGAAGGGTGAATGACAGAAATCCAGAACAGATAACACAAAGGTCCCTGTAATTGCCTGTTGGCTCCCACTAGTACAGTGGTCACCAGGCAGTAAAGATAATATACATTAAGAGTGTTTTGTCAAGAAAAAAAGCACAGGACAGACATCAAGTTTGGCAGTTGCTGCTAGAACCAAAAGGTGATTCCGCTTTGGTTTCAGGGACATAAGTCAGAATAAGTCTGCTTTGTGCTGTCTTTTTTTTTTTTGCTTCTGGATCAAGATAAATTCCTCCCTGCTTTCAGTAAGCCCAGTGTACTGCTAAGTAAGGCTGATCCCTCGATCTCATGGGCTCCCTCTGCCGCTTGGAGCTTCTGGTGATAACGTGTGACTGGGTTGGCGTGGCTCTGCTCTCCACAAATTCCCAGTGATACCACTCCATTGGTCCCATGACCGAGAGCTCCTGTTTGTGGTCAGTTTAAGGGTTTGTTTCACAATGTCAGGGGCTCAGACACTGTTTGCATCTGGGTTCTGGTTACTGGATGGGTGTGGCTAGGAGCCGGTGGGAGGTGGTCAGCTGACTGTTCACAATATCACAACATGAGCTATATGTGCAAAGATTCCTCAGGATGACCTTGAGGGTTTCATTGGGTGGGAGGGTGTGTGCTCAAGGTGAGGGACAGAGGACAAAGTTGGTTATCATCCCCCAGGCATACTTTGAGATAGGGTCCCACTGGCCTGGACCTTACCAGCAGTGTGAGTTGTCAGGCTGGCGATACCCAGGTGTCTATCTCCAACTCCTCAGCACTGGGATCATAAGCACGGGCCACACTGCCTAGCTTTATTTTAAATGTGTTCTAGGAACCGAACCCAGGTCCTTGTACTTTTATGCAAGCACTTTGTTATCTGAACCATCTCTCCTGCCCAGTGTTGCCTTTTAAAGGATGTAATACAATCAGATCTTATCTATTGTCTATTTCTAGATTTTAAACAAGGAAGGTCTGTTTCTTTGATGTCCGTGGTAAGGCTCTTTAAAATAGAAAACCACTCAGTATCCAATATTAGAAACGAGAGGCGCTTCTCCACAGCTTGGACTGGCATTTAAGTTGGGATCAGACTAGGGCTCGGTAGGGTAGGAGAAACATTACAGGACTCAGTCCAAGACTGGGGCTCTCCTCGAAGATGTGACTCTCAAAAGGGACCATAAAGATCTTTGACTTTGGGGCACTTAACAACCTGGAATCTAGTCCAGTCTGTAACACTATCTGTGGCTTGAATTCTTATTAGAATGCCCATTTCCCACTGAGCAATCCCACACTCTTAGTTGCCAACATGCTGCACATCTAGGAGTCAGAGCAGCTGAGTGTTTCTAGCAGCTATTGGGATCTATTTTTAGAGCCCAAAGTGGTCTTGGTAGCTCTGAACTCTTGGGAGCCATGTTCAGGCTGGATCACAGGGAGAATGCCATGGGGCTCTGCGTGCCTGTGTGTACATGGAGTGGCTCTCTCGGGAGCATCCCAGCGTCACCCACAGCATCCTGGGCACAACCTTCCCAACACCTCGCTGCCCTGTGACTCAACTTCTTCGATGATGAGCAGAGATGTTTTAATAAAATGAAGTCACCCTCTGTAATTAAACATTCAGCCCAACTCTTTTTAAGTTTGGCCAAGGATCCTAGAAGTATCTCTCTGCTTAAAAACAAACAGTGCACTTGCCCACAGCATGTGATCTTCATGCTCGGTAAACTAGCAGTCAACTTTAGCATCCCTGAAAAAACAACACATGTGTGTGTTTTGAGGTATGAGAGGAGAGCTTTCTCTAAGGCACTAAGGGGAGGTCGGCTTTAATTACTCTGTGTTTTGCTGTATTTACTTGCAGAGCTGAGAGCTGTCTGTACATTTGGCTATTTAGGTCATCCTCCGTCCCAAAAAGGGATTAAGTCTAGACCTAAGAAACTCCAGGAAGCTGGGAGAGTTTTAAACAAATTCAAGAGGAGATGCAACCATTTAAAAGAATGCATTCTTTCTAGCTGTGTCTCTTTATAAAAGGTGACCTCTAGTCTGGACGAGCCCGTGGCACCTGTCCTGTCTGATCATTGACAGTCCCATGTCAGGGACTGTCCTGGCTGGTCACCTCAAACTGTCCTTGTTCATCATTGTTACGATAACTGAACACAAGGTTTTACTGACTCCCTCATAGGGACTGAGGTCAATACAGCCCTCAAAATGAGCAATCGTGTGTTGATCTGACCCATCCCTATCTGGTTGAGATGATGGTAAATCTAGGTCCATTGCCAGGACGGACAGGTGAGATAAACAGTCTGGACCTGGGACTGAGGAGGAGAGTTGGCTAGTGGGGACCATTGTTAAAAGTTGGTAAATGGGCTATTCCTGGTTCATTAATAGATTGTCAATATGTGTTCTAGGCTTGTCAGTAATCAATGCCCATAATCTGACCATTCCTGCCTCAGAATTTACTTAATGTTATGTAAAATTATAGGAGCTTTACTCCACAGGGAAAAAAGTCAAGTAAAACTCGGCATATGAACATCTGCTTAGGGATTTTTCACCCTTGGCCATGCTTGATAAGTTCAACATTTTTGTTTTAATGAGGTCAGAGTCTGGTTCCAAGGAAATCCCTCTCTGTGGTTCCCGTGATGACTTACGTTGATGCCTCTGTATCCAGTTATCCCCAGATGCCAAGTTGGGGGGGCTTGAGTTCAAATTGATTACAGGTACCGTGGGGCTCTATGGAAATGACTTGGACACTTTCTCCATAAGTGCCTCAGGTTTCGCATACATTGAGTAAAGCATTGAGTATAGATGTTTCAGAACATCTGGGGTCAGCCAGGGCCCAGCAGTGGAGAAAGGTGAGACATGTGATTCTCTCAGCCCAGTTTCCATTCAGCTTTTTCTTGTTTACTTAAGTTTCTTTTCACTGTTTCTTACCATAAGCTCATGGAGCAGCAGGCCTCGATGGTCTTCCTGTCATGACTCTGCCTTTGGAGCTCAGACTTCAAGCTCCCCTATGCTTTTAAGATCCCATTGGTGGAAAAAAACCCCCAAGTTCCAAGTTAGGGATGTCTGAGTTCAGTCCTGAGTCCCAGATATGATGTGTCCTTCACATACGGCAAGGGCAAGCTGCTCCGTAGCACACAGTGGTGGGAACAGACTTGGACTGGAGGACTGGGCAATGGGGCTATGTGTGCATCAGGCAGTCTCAGTCCCACAGGGAGGGGTGAGCAGCCTTCCAACAGGAAGCACTGCAAAGGAAAAGAGAGTAAATTGCCAGCAGAGAAGTGAACTGTTTGTCTCCTGTTATGGATCTCACTTTGTCATGGAGGCAATGGAAGTCTTTTAAATGACCAGCAGGACTCAGCCAAGGGCAGACTGAGAAAAAAGTCTTTAAACTCCATATAGAAAACCCAAGGGCTAATAACCCAGTACTGGCTACTTTCATCACCTCCAAACAGCCTACCCTGTGACGCTGGTCTCCTCAGGGCTGGTGGTAAACTGATCTTGATGGCCTTGTTTTTGTTATTTCTAGTCTCCAATAAGTGAGCTTGTACTTAATGGTTAAGTCGTATTTCATCTTTTTTTTTTTGTTTTTTTTTGTTTTTTTTTGTTTTTTGTTTTGTTTGTTGTGTGTTTGGCTGGTTTAGACAAGGAAAGTTCCATTTAATAGCATATTTGGTTGTTGTTTTTTGTGTTTTTGTTGTTGTTTTGTGGTTTTTTTGTTGTTGTTGTTGTTATTGTTTGAGCAGGGTCTCTTGTATCCCAGTCTGGCCTTGAACTCTCTGTGCCTCTAAGGATAGCTTTAAACTTCTGGAATAATGGGATTATAGTCATGTTTCCCCATGCTCAGTTTATGCAGTGATGGGAATCGAACCCAGGCTTTGTGCATAGAAAGCAAGCCTAGAGCTATTTCCTCATATGTTTAACTACAAATAATTGTCTACTTTAAAAGCCAGCTTTTTGAAGAAGGAGCTCCAAAGCCACTGTGTCACTGATGGGACTTCCGGGGTGTTGGGATGCTGAGATCCTCCAGGTGGAGGAGTCTCTGACTTTTCACATGTGGACAGGAACCAGTCATAGTAAAGGAAAAAGTTAACGCAAAGGCTCTAGGTTGCACCTGTATACGAGTGTGATGGTTTGTATATGCTTAGCCCAGGGAATGGCACTATTAGAAGGTGTGGCCTTGTTGGAGTAGGTGTGGCCTTGTTGGAGTAGGTGTGTCACTGTGAATATGGGCTTAACACCCTCACCTTACCTGTCTGGAAGTCAGTATTCTGCTAGCAGCCTTCAGATGAAGATTTTGAACTCTCAGCTCCTCCTACACCGTGCCTGCCTGGATGCTGCCATGCTCCTGCCTTGATGATAATGAACTGAACCTCTGATTCTGTAAGCCAGTTCCAATTAAATGTTGTCTTTATAAGAGTTGCCTTGGTCATGGTGTCTGTTCACAGCAGTAAAACCCTAAGAAAACAAGTATGCATGTGGTGTGTGTGTGTTTATGTGTGCACGCACATGTTTGCGCATGTATGTGTGTACATGCATGTATGTTTGTACATGTGTGTGTGCATGTATGTGCCTGTGTGAACGTGCATGTGTGCGTACATGTGTATATGTGTATATGTGTGTATTCATTTGAGTGTGCATGTGTGTGTGCATGTGTATGCGTATGTGAGTGTGTGTATGTGTGCATTCAGTGTGCATGTATGTGTGCATCCGTATGCATGGTGAGTGTGTGTATGTGTGTGCAGTATGTGTTTGTGTGTACATGAGTGTATGTTTGTACATGTGTGTGTGCATGTATGTGCCTGTGCAAATATGCATGTGTGTGTACATGTGTATATGTGTATATGCATGCGTATGCATTTGTGTGTGCATATATGTGTGTGTACATGTGTGAGTGTGTATATGTGTGTATTCATTTGAATGTGCATGTATGTGTGCCTGTGTATGCATATGTAAGTGTATGTATGTGTGCATTTAGTATGCATGTATGTGTACATGTATGTGTGCATGCATGAGTGTATGTATGTGTGCATTCAGGGTGTGTGTGCATGTGTGTGTATGTGTGTGCATGCATGTGTGTGTATTGTTTCCACTGTATCTTTTGGAGTGAGCCTTATCTGTTTGTTCCCTGGTCTTGATAGCATATCATTTAGACTATTTGATGCATCTTCTGCAGAAGGGACTGAGTCACAGGGGGTGAGACTCATGTCAGTTCTTTGGGTATGAGCCCTGCCCTTCCATGACACTGCTGCTAAGACACTGCGGTGGTCCACATCTCGTCATCATACCCTATCACAGTGCTGTCCCCTCCCAAGCTGTCTGTGTTTACAGCTGAGAAAACAAGGGAAGTGGAGTGAAGTTTGGTGACCTTCCTCAGGCTGAAGATGGTCTCACACAGTTCTGTGGGAAAGCTTTTTGTGATGCAGTTTGGGGCTGGGCCCTTTTCTGCTTTGGGACTTGCATATAAATGCTCTGCTTTTCTGCCGGGCACAGAAAAGGGCACATTTGCTTTCTGTGATTGTTACCTGTTGCTGTGACAGAATGCCAGCAAAGGCAACTCCAGGAAGGTTTCTTGCGCTCCACAGTTTGAGGGAGCAGTCCAAAGGGGTGCATCTGCAAAACACAGTGCCGGGGAAACACGAAGTGTTTAGCAAGTACAGTTAACGTGCGTCAAACTCTCCAGCGAGCAGATGAAAGATGCCAGGTGAAAAGGCCCCCTTTCATCTGAAGCCCCGTGTTGTGAGGGCTCATCTCCTGCTTGTTTCCAGCTAAAAAAGTAAAAGATCAGGAAGACAGGAAGAGAGAATATTAGAACAAGAGAAAGTTAATGAGAACGGTGTAGAGAAGACGCAAAAAGGAGGAAGCGAGGAGGAAGTCATGGGGAAAGGAAGGAGGAAAGGATGGGAGGAAGGGTGGAGGAAGGAAGGGCAGAGATGGAAAGCCTCTGCACAGCCGTCTTGGCAAGCAGAAGCATGGCTGCCGCTGGCTGCCCTGGGCTCATCAGGCATGTCAGGGAATTAATTATTTTCTACTCTGACACATACTCTTGTATGCCCCCTGGGCTCTCCTGAGACCGACCCCACCCAGATCTCCTTGATAGGGAAGACTGACTGACTGCAGGTGAGAGGCTCGAGGATAGACAGTGTCAAAAGTTAATTAGCCAAGGCATGGGCGATAGCGGCAGGTGAGGGCTGAAAAGGGAAAACTTCTTCACTGTTTCTTTGGCATTGCTCCCTTGGGTCTTTCCTGAAGCTGTGGGATGCTCTGTGCAGAAGAAAAGGTACCCAGGGGAGCCAAGCTGGGCACAAGGTTGGCCTGGGAATTCACGTGTCTTCCTGTGGTTGGGTCTCTGTTGGGCCCATTGTGGTCTGAGGCTAGTGGTCACAACCCGGTGTGACATAGAAAAAGGAATGTGGAGAGAGATCTACGTTGATCTGCATGGCTCTGAGGAACTTCCCCAGAGGAAGGAGTGGGGGGGCACACTCTAGAGTAAAGGGACTTTGGGTGCAAGACAAACCCGTTTGTTTGTTTGTTTGTTTGTTTGTTTGTTTTTTAACCTGTCTTACAGCCTCCAAACTTGGTATAGTTTGCACCTGAGGTAAAATGGTCGGTGTTCTAAAGGCCTTTCAGTCCGTGTGGCTTATGCCACAATCGAAGCTTCAAGGGAGGCACTGGGTACTACTGCATGGAGACGACGTACTGGGAACTAAGTTGCCTTTTCAATTATCCTGAGAATCCCCCTACCCTGAACCTTTAGGCAGCCTCTATAATTTTGTTCTCCAAGTGTGCAGAAGCTAGCGACCAAACAAATAGATCAGAAATCTACAACATTGCTTGAAGGGTTGGCAGTAGAGAGAAAAAGAAGTATGAAGAAAAGATGACCTTTATGGGGTTGAAAGGGAAGCCAGGCAGAGTACAGGGCTGTGGAGGTGTTTGCCGGCTGGGAAGAGAATACTCCACTTCCAGCCCACATGGAGGTGGTATTCAAAGATGGAGGGAGATGGTCACTGGACAGAGACAGAGTCTAGGCAAATTGTTGGGATATAGCAAAACAAACCTGGGAGCTAAGAGGAATGATGAAATCCCCAATGGCTTGAAAAAAAATTGTCCTCAGATGAATAATAAAAAACCATTTGGTCATTAACAAGAAAAGCAGCTCAATGCCCAGGAAATCAGACTAACAGTGCAGGGTCACAAATGAACCACGTAACGTATTCATGTGTCATGTGAGAAGAAGAAAAACACAGAGGAGACAGTGCAAGAATATAAATAAAACCACATTAAAAGTGAACCTGTGCCATCTGGTCAGTTCCATCTCGTACACAACAAGAAAACTCATTTGTAAGCTAACAACATTTTAAATTTCACCGCTTTCTTCTCTGTTATGAGCTATGTCAAGGTGTGAATGAGCTCTGGGTAAGCATTGATTTCCGTGTCCACGTTGAATACAAATACATTTTTAAAAAGAATTTGCAAGGCGGCATGTTATTGAATTTTTAAATGGGGCCTGACAAGAATCACCCCCTCCAGGAAACAGTGGATTCTTCAGGGGGATTTGCTTGCTTGTTCAAGCTCTGGGTTGGACTGGACCGGACTCATTCTGCTCAGCTGTGGTTCCGGCCTGTGAAGAACATGTATTTTCGTCTTTATTGTCATTAGGAATAAAACACTGGGATTGTAGCTCCCGTAAAGAGTTGCATTTATGGGGCTGAAATAATGTTCCCATGCTGTTGAAAGGAAGAGGCCCCAAACTACGAGGTGTCACTTCCATACTTTGTAGAAACCAGAGCTTCATGAAGAACTGAGGACAGTTTCCTTGTTAAACTTCCTGGTGTTTATCTGAGGGCTGTTGTCTGCTCGTGTGGCTCAGTAAATCTCCACAGTTCTGTTTTCCATTTAGAGGATAACAAAAGGCTGAGTTCAGTTGCCGTGGGCTTAGGACCAGAGTTGAGCATTCAGCAAGGGCTTTCTGGATAGGGCCCTATCCTCTTCCTGTTTCCAGCCAGAAAGGAAAATGCTTGGTGACCAGGGCTCTAGATAATGAACCCTTGGAGCTCCATCACAGTACATTGAGGTGACATCCTGTCTTGGGAATTGTGGTTCTTCTACACCAGTCACTTTATTGATGACGTCTGACATTGAACATACTATTCTGTGATTACGCTGTGGTAGTTTATCTACAGCACGGTGATGACATTTTATAGCCCTTTGCCATTGAGCAAAACACATTCTCAGGGCTCTTTAAACCTTGATGAGGCAGCTGAGACAGGCTTTCTTCTTCAGAAGATTATTTACAGCAGTTCAGAACATAATAAATTCAGAGTTGATTCTACATCACATTGTCGTGTAGTATGTGAGAGCTCGAAATGTCCTAACTTGCAGCAGAGATATTGACAGTACTTGGCTTAAATATGTTCCTTGAAAATTCATGTGTTGAAATCCCCCAAATTGTGTTTAATGATACTTGGAGGAGAGGATTTGGGGGGACTATGGAGGAGGCTATAAGTTTGGGGCTTCCTGTGATTGCCCTAGTGGCTGGGTAAGCAGAGAGGGAGATGGCTGAGTTGTCATGGAACAAGATGGTCCTGTTGTGACTTACCAAGTGATGCTCTCTGCCATGCTACAGTGCAATGTGAAGGATCTCACCACAAGGCTAGTTGATGCTGGGTCTGTGCTAGCCTTCAGAACCACAAGCTAAGTTAACCTCTACCTCTTCCTCCCTGTCCCTTTCCTCTCCCTTCCCTTGGTTCCTTTCTCCTTCCCTCTCCCTCTTTCCCCCTGCCCCTCTCCCTCTCCTTCCCCTTCCTCCTCCTCTTCTTCCTTCTCCCTCTCTCTCTCTCTGCCCTCTTCCTTTCTCCCTTTCCTTTCCTCCTCTCCTCCTCTTCCTCCTCCTCCTCTTCCTTCTTCTTCCTCTCTCCTCTCTCTCTCTCTCTCTCTCTCTCTCTCTCTCTCTCTCTCTCCATTTACCTTTGTGTACAGGTGCAAATGTTCATGTCAGTGTATATGTGGAATTCATAGGTCAGTCTCCACTTTACTGAGACGAGTCTCTCACTAAACCTGGAACTTACAGAGTTTGCTAGAAGGCTGTTCAGAAAGCCCCAGGGGTCTTTCCATCTCCAGCTCCTGAATGCAGAAACTACAGTCATGGAACACAGTGCTTAGCTTCTTACTAGGGCTGCTAGGGATTGAACTTGGTTCCTCACACACGGACAAGAAATACTTTACTGATCTTCCCCACCTAGCCTTAGTATCTGTTCTTCACAAATTATCCTGTCTTGGACATTTTGTTATAGCACGAGAAATGGACTATCACAGGTAAACTTCAGTTAGGTTTCAAATTGTCTTGGGCATGGAGTTATTCATCTCTCAAAGTCGTCACCTATGGGAAAGTGACAAGTGAGTTCTGTGAACTGCTCAGGTGTTTATCTGCAAGTGATGACCTTTCCTCTCCTCAAATTCTCAAGGGCTGCTCGTGGTGAGTACAGGGCAGGAGATGCTCACTGGGCCTGTGTCAGGTAGCCCTCTTGGCCTTCTGACATGTTCCTTGTATGCTCATTTGGAATAGAGTGTAAACTCAGGTCTGAATTGAAATGTAATGTTTTTGTTTCTAATTAAGATTCAGGAATGTTCGTTGGACGTAGCTTGGATGCTGCTGAAAGGGACTAGGGATGGAGTTTGGGTAGATTACACCACCCATGAGTGCCTATCCTGTATCTATGTGATAGAAGATGACAGTAGGCATACTGACCATTGACACCTTCCTCAACTGGGAGTAAAAGAGAACCCAGTCACCAGGAGATACCATGGGAAATCATCTACCTGCCTGACAACACACGTGCCTTCCTGTGTGGCCTTGGTATACACCCCCTTATGGCTATTATTCATAAAGTCAAGCATTTTATGACCTGGCCAAATTCATGTTGTTTTTTTTTTCTTTTTGAAGAGCCAGATACAGAGCCCTATATTCTTGTAAATATGTATTGTGTACACATGTTCCTATATCCATTCACAATGCAGTTGATTATATACATACATATATATATATATATATATACACATATGTATGTATATATATGAATTTTTAAGACAAAAATCCTCATTGTCACATTGAAACTATTTTTGTCAAAAGGTGTAAATAGATGAATTATTAAATTGCCCTCTAAAGGTTTTTGTTTGGATGAAACTGTGTCACGTAGACAGGTCATCACCTTGGCGATTCTCCAGGCCTGTTTTCTTGACAGCTGGAGCCACCATAATAGGTGTGTCCATGGAATAGAACAGGAGTCATACACGTGTGTTATGTAACTAAGTATCCCAATGGGGCTGAGGGCTAGAGGGGGCACAGTGATACCCAAACCTGTGATCACAATCCACATCTGTCAGGATGGGGGGAAGGGAAGGTGCACATAATGAATGACCCTTTGGTTTTGTACCAAATCTAATGCTAAGCTAATGTTTTGTTCAAGACAAGAAAATGTTTCCTAATGACGGGCACCCATCATTCTGTCATGCATCTCGTGTCCCTAGAAGAGGGAACAATTTGAAGTAAGATTCATTCTGCTGCAACATCAACCGAAATAAAGACTCTGAAACATTCTATTTGCCCAAGAAATATCCTAGAAGTTTTGTTTAGCTGACTAAAGAGAAAATGTAGTTAATAACTAAAGGAAGAGTACTAAGGAATGCTTAAGGAAGGCTTAGGTTAGCTGCTTGGGGCCCAGCAAAATAGCAATTAGGTTTGGAGAATGAAGGGATTAAAGGGAGCGTAAATGAAAAGCAGAAGGAAATGAACTCTGTTCTAATCTCTAAAAATGGCTTAAATAAAATGTTCATTACAGGGAGAGTTTGTGAGGCAGCCAGTTGCTACGAGGATTAGGACCCAGGGATTTAAAAACCAGGGAAGCGACAACGGACAAGGGGGATAGAATACTGTGTCCTGTTCCTGTCTCCACTACCTTTCCAGCTGGGTCATAGGAATATTATTTGAAACCAGGTTACTTTTCAATTTTGTCAGCAGTATTAATTAAAATTTTGGCCAACTGATACATTCTCGGGAAAATTTCCCCTACAAAAATATATACAACTGTGTCACTTATATTTGTTTCTCAAAGTCCCCTTGTATTAGAAAATTGCACCTAAGGAGTTGTCTTGCAAGATGATCCCTAAGTAGTTACTGCAACTCCGGAAACTGAATGAATAAGCAAATGAAACTCTAATCTTGACTGAAGGCATTTCCATAATCGACGCTCCCAGAGCCTCTGTGAATGATGGGCCGAGAGCCGAGGGATTTAACTTGAAAAGATTCTGACACTTGTGATTTATGGCCCTGTTCCTCCCTGAGCTGGGCCCAGTATCTGCTCTTCCCAGAACACGACCAGGGTAACAGGAGTCAAAACCTCATTTAACTGTACAGGAGCCTAAGCAGAGCAGTGCTCCAGGACCAACGGGACTTAATGGGAAGCCAAGGATTCCTGAGGCGGAGGGTAGGGCATGAGGAGGCCACCTGGGAGGCTCTCAGGACCAGGGCCAGTTGAGGGGATAGCTGCTGCAGACCTCGCTGTGTGATAAACATGGAGAATGGTGAGTTGCCTGGCCACTTTGCTTTCCCTGTATACATGCTTCTCTGTTTTGGTCCTACGCTTGGATCTCATGTGTCCACACTGGCCTTCTGTTTGGTGTGCTAAGCACTCTTACTAGGAGCCAAAGCACCTGAAGCCCGTTTGCTACCTCCTAACCCAAAATCCCCAGATCTGCCTGTGTTTCTACTCAGTCGGCTCATCGAACCCCCAGCTGTCTCCTCTAGCTGTTCAAGGCTCCCCTGTCCAAGGCTCACAAACAGCTTTTACTCTACAACTGGAATTCGGTCTTGAAGATCTGCTGCAGTGGCTACCTCACATGAGTCCACTGTGGATTCCTGTCTCTGATCCCTGTGGACCATTCTGAGTCATCTGTATTGCCACTTCCTATCCCCAAGGTCCGTCACTCTGCCCAATTCCTTCTGAGATTCTGCTTACGTTTCTACTTGGTAAGAAACACACGGGGTGGGGGTAGGGGACTGGGTGGGCATGCACAGTACCAAACAGCCTTAGGGCTGGTGACCCTTCAACCACCTTTGAAAATTAAAAGGTCAAAGAAACAATAAAGAAATTAGACAAGTGCACGTTGACTCTGTCGACATTGATCATTTGGAATAGGAGTCAACTCCATGACGATCAAGTTCAGCTTAGTACAGTTCCAAATAAAAGGACTCAAGGTCTGGTGCACCAATCAGGGTTACCTGAGGAATAATAAGGCTGGTAAAGAGAAGATGATAAAGTACAAGACAGCACCTATGCAGGTATCAGAGTCCACACGAAAGTCTCCTGCTGAAACCGAGAGGTGAGTATTTTATTAACCAAGTGCTGTGAACCAGAACTTTAAAGGTTCAAATTAATGAGTTTTCTTTGAATTAATGGCTATACTCTATCCCACTTGTTTCACACACATATCCCAGATTTAAATGCACTCTTACACCACAGTGAAATTTTATTCTAGTAAAGAGTACACGTTTGCAATGCATTTACCATGTCTCCTCAAGGTTAGACATATTATCCAGCCAGGAGGGCTTGCTGGGAGAGAGTCAGCGAAGCATCTCTTTTTCCTGGGCCTAGTTTTCCAGATTTTCTTTTTTTGCTGGACTCCTGGAGAGCAACTGGTCGTACTGTATAGTCTCAGCTTCTCCTGACTCTATCCTAGTGCCTTGGCAAAGACTCTTTGAGCATAGAAAGTTGATACACAGGGAATTTCAAGTATCAGAGCAGGTTTTCCTTCTTAACTGGGAGAGGGATCTGGGGCTGACCTTCAGGGGTGGAGGGATGTGCGGCAAAGTAAAGACAGTAGTGAGGTTGTGAGACCCTGAAAGGCCAGAGAGGAAGTGGGGCAGAGCTCTAGACTCATCCTTCACCCAGGTCCCTTCCTCAGAAGAAACTGGCATGATAGGCAAGTGTTACAGACGCTGTCACAGAGATTCCTGTCTTCAGTATGGACCCTGGAGTCTCTTAAAAGGACTGGGCAGAGTAACAGGCCTTAGGGATAGAGAGGTGGCAATACAGATGACCCAGTATAGTCCACAGAGGGCAGAGACACTAGTCTACATGGGACTCCTGGAAGGTAGCCACTGCAGCAGATGTTTAAGACTGAATTCCAGCTGTAGAAGTAAAAGCCTTGGCTGTATGTGAGCCTTGGACAGAGGGGCACAGCTGGAGGAAGACAGCTGAGGATTCAATGAGCAGGTTAGACTATACAAACACAGAAGTAAGGTGCTAAGATATTTTCCAGACGTGCTAGTTCTGCAGGTCCAGGTGTGCACCGGGATGCACACGGCTGAATTTGCACAGTGTTGTACGGGGCTGGGAGTGTGCAATGCTCTTGGAGAAGGCTAATGTCAGGTAGTCTCAAATAGACTCTTCGCATGTTTTAAGGCGAACTTTGTCTTCCAAGTAATATGTCAAAATCTTACTCCCTCCTACCTCCAAACGTGACATTACCTAGCCTTTACAGAGGTGATGAGGTTATAATGAAACAGTGGCAAACAGGACTTTGTGCTCAAGCTCACCATTGAATCATCTGGAATGACTGCTGCTCTTAGGAAGATGGGGGCGTTGGAGAAGAGAGTACAATGTAAGGAAGGGTTGCAGACAGACTTCCCCAGAAGAGGAAAGCAGACATCTGGTGTTGCTACACACCAAGATGGAAAGGCTTGCAGTAAAACTTTAGATGCTTTGGAGCCTGTAGCAGACCTTCGTGGGCTTTTGGAGGCCCCGGTCCTGTCCACTCTGGTCTTGGCTTCCAAACTACAGAATTTATGTGTTGCTGGTGACAATTTACCCATGCTACTTTGTAACATCTGCCACAGGAAAAGAGCATAACTCCATTTTCCAGTTTTTTTTTCTGAATAGATTACTAAGCAATGACTTTTAATTAATTAACTTCTATTCTAAGCTTATTAATAGTTTTTTATTTTTGGTAATTTTGTACTTATATACAACTTGTTGTGATCAAGTTGAACAATCAAGATTACTCATAAGGACTGGAATATAAAAGCTCCTACGTTGAGTTTCTGCCCCGACTTCCGCCAGTGACAGACTGACTTTTAAGCTGACAACCCTTTTTCTCTTCAAGTTGTATTTGGTGAGAATGTTTTATTGTAGCTATAGAAAGCAAACCGGGACATACACCTACTATGACTTAGCTTCTACTAGGCACCACACTGTCTTCCAGTGTAACATGGGCACCTCTTCTGTTTAGCTCTTCTTTGGATCTCAGTGTTTCATCTAACAAACCATCCTGTGGTGGTTTGAATAGATATGACTCCCGCCCCTGCCCCAAAGATTCATGTGTTTGAATACTTGGCCTTAAGGAGTGGCACTATTAGAAGGTGTGACCTTGTAGTAGGTGTGGCCTTGTTGGAGGAAGTATGTCACTGTAGGGGTGCGGCTTTGAGGTCTCCTATGCTCAAGTTCTACCCAGTGTGACACAGTCTCTCCTTGCTGCCCATGGATCAAGATGTAGAACTCTCAGCTCCATCTCCAGTACCATGCTGCCAGCCATACTTCCTGCCCAGCCATGCTTCCTGCCATGACAATAATGGACTGAACCTCTGGAGCTGTAAGCCAGCCCCCATTAATGTTTGTCTTATAAAAGTCGCCTTGGTCATGGTGTCTCTTCACAGCAATAAAACCCAAACTAAGCTATATTCCATGTAAATCAGCTTGCTCTCTACCTTCATGGACATACACTTGCTCTTTTAAGGAGTCAGTGGTAGGATGTTATTCTGTGTCCAACTATGGCCTGCTTTGCTGATTTCTGCACTGTCAATAGAAATCTGGGGGCTTGCGACACAGATCAGTTAGTAGAGCGATTGCCTAGCATTCTCAAAGCCCTGGATTTAATCATTGATACTGTACAAATGGTATGTCTTAGCACATGGCTGCAATGTCAGCATGGGGGCCTTGAAGGCAGAAGGATCAGGAGTTCAAGGTCATCCTCTGCTACAGCAAGCATTTGAGACCAACCTGGGCTACATGAGATCCAGAATTAAACAACAGGAAACCAAACAAAGCAAGTCTGATTACCTAGCGTGTCAAAGATTGGCCAGAGGAGTGGCCTCATTGAGAAGGTGGGTGTAGCTTGCTAGAACAAGCTCCACTCTTCTGTGTTCTCTGCCCTCCTTAACAGCTTTCTCCTCACGTCTTTTACTCTATCAGTCAGGACAGTGCCGGAGATTCATCTTTACATGTGATTTCCTCTCTGGGATAACTCAATTATTCTGCCTTCTGGTCCTTCATTTCCTATTAATAGGCCTGCTTGAACTTCTTGTGGGGTTTCCTCTCGGCATACGCCTTTGATTTATTGGCACTGTGTAAGTTCCTGCTTCACACTAAATTCTTCGTGCCAATTCTATCTTATGTCCTTTCCCATAACTTTGTTCCCACCAATAAACGTTGACATTTGTTAACTACCGAGTCTTCTAAAGCTGAGCTGCAATTCGTGGCACCCATTAATCAGTCAGACTTCCAGATGAGGTTTGCTCCTCTGCTCTTAATCTTTACCATAGGACTATGGTTCTCAATTCTATTTTAGTCTTTAGGTTCCAGTGAGCTTGATCTGACATCTCTTGATCAGCCAGTGATGTGCTGTACTTGCTATGTGCTGAGAGATGTCGGAGCAGGGAGCCTGGCACTTGGACTTGATTTGCATATCATGGGAAATTCCACTTTTTTTTCTTCAGACATCCTCCCCTCTGGTGTCTTGGATAAATGGATGGTTTTTCTTCTATGTCAAGAAGTAGGATACTACCCAACCTTCAGCACTTGCTCCCCATGGGGGTCAAGGAGGAAGATACCCTCCCCAGGACAGTTTCCCATGTCCTGACTATACTGTTCCGTCTTAGGACATCTGATGTTCCTCATAACCAAGGCCAACCTCATGCCTCCCAGAATGAACAGAGTCCTAGGGTTGAAATCATCAAAGTATGACACATATCTGCATTTCCCTACCTTCCTCCAATAATAGTGAACCAATCTACATTGCACCTGTCCCACCTGTGTCCTGAACCCACCTGTGTCCACTTTCCTGTTTGTCATCTGAACCTGGGGACTTGTGAGAACTCTACTTGTGAATGTCTGCCATCAACCAAAACTCACTGAAAGCTAGTATCCGTTAGACAGAAGGTCAGACAGAACACAGTTCTCAGGGGAGGAAGCCTGACAAAGAAGTGTTCAGCAAACAGGAAGTGAGTGGGACATTAGCATCCAACCTGCATTCTGTGGTAGCCTCACCTCCACAGCCCTTTAACTTCTAGGTCCAGCTCTCTTGGTTGTCTAGATATCATGCATGAGTAGCCTAGTAATAGCCAATTATCTCATACTAGGATAAGGGTATGATTTCTGGTTGTACCATCTGTAAATTTGTAGATGTTACTCATACTTCTTCATGACAAAATGACCTACCCTATAAAGTGGAACCAATAATTTAATTATTATATGGAGTGATAAGAACTTTAAATGTGTTAGTTCAAATAATAGGCTAATAGCAATGTCTATTGCTCAAGAGATAGTAGCTAATTGTATTGAAATAATAAGGTAACTATCTAAGCAAAAGCTACTGTGATCTTGCGAAGCTCACATAAGACCATTCAGAAGGCCGCTATTGGTCATTGGTATGCCAGATACCTTAGCATGCAAAGTGTTGCTTAATGAACTGGAAGGTGACTCTGATGAATGTTTCTGGAGATTGCTTTCTGGAGCTCTCTGAACTGTGATGAAGTATTTATTGATGATAAACATGGCGGATGGGGGCGGGGCTATTGATGCTGACTCGTGGTTTCAGAGATTTGATACTTGACTGCCTCTGTCATTTCTGAACCATGGTGAAGTGGATCATCATGGTGGAAGGGTACAGGATAGCAAGGAGGCTCACCTTGCAGTGACAGGAAGCAGAGAGACAGAGACAGAATGAAGCAAGCTAGTTGTACTGCCTAATGGCATTCCTCTAGCGACTCTTTCCCCCAACCATGCTCCACCTTCTAATTTTCACCAGCTTCCACTCAGAGCCTTAAGTTATGAATCCATCATTGGATTGACCCGTTATGAGATCAAAGCCTCCAGGAAGCCATCACTGCCCCACAGCCCCCCTCTGAACACTGCTGTATTGAGAACCCAGCCTTTAACACATGAGCTTTTGAAGGCCACTTCATATCCAACCCACAACAGAAGCTTCAGTTTTGGCCACAGAGGACAGGGACAGAAGATGAAGAGCTGATGATGTGTGGTGAGCTAGGCATGGGAGCGAGGCAGGGAGCTTGCTATAAAGGTTTGAGGTCATCTTAGGTTACAGAGCAGGATGTCATTTCAAGCAAAACAAAACATAAGATCGTCAACAGCAAAAATCAGCATCAACAAAACACGGTCTGATCCATAAAACAACAGTTTTCTACAAAGTGGTGCCGGTCAAAAGCTTTGGTCTGCGTGTGGTAGACTGAGCTACCCCCTCTCACAGCTTCCAGACCCCACGTGTGGGGCTCATGGTGGATTTGACAGTAGCAAAAGGTTTCTGAACATGCAACAACAACAAAATAGTCCAAAATTAAATGATGGATCTGAAAGGTTTCTGGTAGAGTGACTTATGGCATAGCATGCTCACTTTATACTGTTTATGCCTCCACGACACCCAGCATCCACGAGCACTGCCTGAGGCTCCTCGGCTCAGCTTCAGGACTGTTGTAAGCAATGGGTTGTGATGCCTTTCTGCACATGCACAGTCCTCTGCTCTGGCAGAACCGTAATGACTTAATTTCAGAATATGCACTTTTCATGTTTCCCTAAGGTCACCTGCTTAGCATGTATGTTTCTGCTATGTCTTGGGACTGTACTATATAGAATGCTTGATTTTTCAAACATATTGTTTGAGTTGACAACTTGAGTTTCATAAAAGTTTTTTCATTAAGTTTTGGCTTGGGATTAGGGTAGGATCTCTAACAGTTTCTGAAATATTGTTGAACATGCTTGTTTCACCTCATTTTATATGTTTATTAGAAACTATCCTCTCAATATTAACAAATATAAAACCCAGACATCAGTCAACTCTGAAAACCTTGAAGGAGTTATACATCCTGCAGATCCAATATTCAGATCATATTTAATAATTTATATAAAAATCAACAAGCAGATCCATCCCATGAATATGCAAATTAGATCCTTCTAGTAACAGTAAAATAATATGTAGAATTGTTTTAAAACAAATACCTTCGTGCCTTATTATCAGTAAGCATCTTGTTTATGCATCTGTTTTATATATGTGTACCCTCAAAGTTAGGTAAACATTTCTGGATAAAGCAGGTTTAAGAACCTTGCTCCAGAAAGGAAGTACCAGGGTGCACATCTGTTCAATCATGTGCAGCTATGATTTTACTGATAGGATGGAGAGAGATGCATCACTCTCTAGGAGATTTATCATTATGGGTCAAGTGATTATGGAAGCCAGAAGTCCCCTAACTTGCCATCTACAAGCTGGAGAATGAGGGTTTTCAAAAGTGTCAACATGTAATAGAGATGGAGGTCTGAGAACTGGGGGTGTAGGACAGGATGCTGTGATGTAAATACTTGAGCCCTAAGTTTGGGAACCAGAAGCCCCAGTGCCAAGGGACTGAGAGGATGGCTGTCAGCTTGAAGGGGATTCACCCTCTGCCTTTCTGTTCTATCTGGATCCTCAGTGAACCTGAGGGGACACATCTGCCTTGAGGAGAAGCATTCCACCCGCTCCATGATGCAAATGCTGTCTCTCTCAGAAATGCCCTATGATACACCTAGAAATAGTGTATTGCTCACTATGCGGATATTTCTTAGTCTAGTCAAGCTTAATTTAAAATTAACACTACACCAAGGGAAGAAGACGGAGGAGGTTTCCAGCGTGAAGGCTGCGGGGTGGGCCAGTGGGGTCCTCATGGGAGCAGACATAACACGAGGATGAACTGTGTCTAAAGCAGGATTCACCATGACCTATTTTTGCAGTGGTAGCCTGGAAAGAATCTAGAAACCTGCGTTAGCCAATGGTGTCTGTGTGGACAAGAACCTCACCAGCAGTTTGGACTCAGGTCAAACACAATATAAATAGGCAGGGCTCCTGGCAGGCTTGGAGGGCAGTCTGAGGCAAGAACCTTCCAGACACCCTTGAGATATTAATACTTGAAGCTTGTATTGATATTAATATACAGGCCCCAGAGTCCCGTGACAGATCGCTTAGGCAGGAACACTTGACAGTTATATTGCTTTATTCAACTCCTTGTCCATACCGAGATATATACCCTGGAATTCCATTTATAAACGCCAAGGCCAGATGAAAGAGTTGTGGGCCACTTCAGTGGAAAATCTAAAATGCAATTTCCAAAATTTCACAAGGGATCGTAATGGCGTTTATTTGGAAAGAAAATAAATCAGTAGGTAGATGGGCCTAAGTTTGATTCCCAAAACAGAAGTAAAAATCTGTGTGTGGTGGTGCCTCCTTGGAATCCCAGCTCTGGGAAGGCAGAAACAGCTGGATCATCCCTGGGGTCACTGGGAGACAGTTTCGAATCATTGCAGAGTTTCTTGTTCCTAAAAAGACCCTGTCTCAAAAATCAAGGTGGATAGCTCCAAGGAACAAGACACACACACACACCCTTACAGAGAGCTTGCACAGTTATGAATGTACATACCACATACACACACACACACACACACACACACACACACACACACACACACGTACTCAGACTCACTTTCTTCAAAGATAAAGCTTCCTGCATGAGTTGGAGAGGCAGGTGGCTGGGGTAGGGATCAGATAGGATCTGGGGTAGCAGTGAGCTGGTGGCAAGTTACCAGAGTGGTGGGTTAGTATTACATTGAGGGGAAGGCCTCACAGTTAAAAGGGGACCTTACTTAAAAGTTATGAGGGGCTTGATTTATGGGACTTGAGAGATGGGAAGAATGTTTTCTTTGTGTGTGTGAGTTATGTATGATCCTGTAGTTGCTAGTATAAGCATATGATGCATGCAAGTGGACATATGTACATATGTTTGCATGTATGCCTTGCTTTGATTGCTTCCCACCTTTAGATTTTGAGACAGTCTTTCAGTGAACCTGACACTCATTCATCTGGCTAAGCTGTCTGGCCAATGAGTTTCAGGGATGAACTCGTCTCTGTTCCACCCTCCCACCTCCGTTCTCTTGCTGTTTTCTGGGGTTATAGCATGTACCATCATCACATTTAGCTTTTTATGTGCATTCTGGGATCCAAAAAAGCTCCTATGCTTTTGCAGTGGGCACTTTATCCATGGACCACCCCCAGCCCAGAGAAAAGTCTTTCAGAAGGAGAGAGAAAGTGAGAAGGCCTAGCCAGAACCGATTCGTTCTCATTGCTGAGTAATTTGAAGTGTCAGGGCTGCTAAGGACACATGGAGGAAATCATCTCTATGTTAGAATAAACATGTTAGAATAAGCATGCAATTTCTTTGCATAATCTCTGCTTGAGTGGAGTTAGGTAGTAATATGTGTCATCCCATGGCGGGATAATCCTGGCAAGGGTGTTTTGAGTGTTGGCCTCCTTGGACACTATTACTGGTGTAAATGGTGCTTGAAGGTCTAAAGTTGGTGTCAGTGTACAGGTACTATGGCTGTGTGTTTAGTCCCGAAAGGCCCCTTGCTTTTCTTTGTCTAGTGTTTGATATAAACACATCATGTGTTTGCATGAAATGGTGAGAATAATTGAATCAAAAGATAATATAAGAACTGTTAGCAATAAAACAGAATATACATTGTCAAACACAGTCACCCAGTAGCATTGTGCAGGAGGAAGTAGCTATCTTTCCTGTAAATTCTGAAAGAAGGAGTGTGAAGATGCAAGCTGCTTTTACAGAGGACCCGAGTTCAGTGGCACCTTTACACGTGCATGCAGATATACATATACACATACCAAAATAGACTCTTAAAAATAGTGTCAAGAAATAATCCTTCAGATAAAATACCTTGTCATTTGAAGGCTATGATGTCTTTAAATGTTTTTAGAAGACAGTGACAAGAGAAAAAATTGATGCCAGTTTTTGTCAGAGAATGAACATTGAGGAGTGATAGTCTGTGGTCTTCTTAGTCACGACCACACCCCTCCCCATGTGTTATGATTTTGCATGAAAATATATGCACAGGTTTGCTTGCCCATGAGTGCACATCTGTAGATGTTGATATTGGTATTGGTGTCTTCCTCTATCCTCTTCCACCTTATTTTGAGACAGGGTCTCTCACTATGCCTAGAGCTTAGCACTTCAAATAGATTGACCAATGAGTCCCCAGGAATCGCCTGTCTTCCTGGCTCCATAGCTTTGACTAGCTTTTACATAGATTCTGGGCATGTGTCCTCAGGCCATTACACTTGCCTGGCAAGCACCTTATGTACTGAGTCATGCTCCAAGTCCCAAGCCTTGTTACTTATGAACTTATTTATGTTTGGAGCTCAAAGAAAACAGATTAATTGGTGTTCTTGCTGTTTTCTGGATAGAATTTCCTCCCATACTCAAGACTCTGAGGGAAATACTCACATGCCTAGGCTGAGCCACATATCTGATGCCTCCCTTCAGGGTTGGTCTCCATCATTCTGCAGACCACAGCTTGCTTGGCTTTTATGTAGAAGCAACTGACTGCCCAGTAACCACACAAGATATGTCTCCCAGAACTTGCCTCTAATAACTTGCTTCCTCCACTTGGGTTCTGATGTCTGAGTGTTTCTTCTGTCTCCCAGTGATGCCAGCAGTATACTTCCACCTCTGAATTAACACACTGATTAGCTTTGCTGATTATTCAATGATTGAACCCACCACACAGGGAGCAGGCCTTCAGCACGAGAACACCTCAGGGAGACACGTTTCATAAACCATAACAGATCTGTCTTGTGTTCTGTTCTTGAACTTTGGAGGATGTGGGACACTCTACAACAGTGGTTCTCAGGCTTCATAATGCTGTGACCCCTTAATACAGTTCCCCGTGCTGTGGTGACCCCCAGCCATAAAACTATAATATAAATATCTGTGGGTTTTTTTTTTTTTTCGGGCTCTTAGGTAATCCCTGTGAAAGGATCATTCAATCTCCAAAGGGGTCACAACCCACATGTTGAGAACTACTATTGTAGAAACTTTTTACATTCACCATATAGAGAAGGTTCTTGAAGAAGAAACAGAGGCAGAGCAGATAGATAAGGAGATTAATCCTGCTGAGGGGTTTAAGTTATACCTCAAGCTGTTTTCTGGGCTTTTCACTTTCATGTGTTTGTTTAGATGACTTTGGATCAGGTAACTGCCACTGTCAAGCAAAGAGTGTGTTGGATAGTCTATGTCAACTTGACACAAGCTAATGTCCTTTGAAAGGAGGGGACCTTGATTTACAAAATGTCTCCCTAGATCAGCCTATATGCAAGTCACTTAATTAGTGATTAATAGGGAAGGGCCCAGCCCATTGTAGGTGTTTCATAAAATCCCTAACTGAAACAAAGAATATTAATCCATTCAGATTTACC
Source organism: Mastomys natalensis (assembly GCA_021653895.1). Taxonomy (NCBI): domain Eukaryota; kingdom Metazoa; phylum Chordata; class Mammalia; order Rodentia; family Muridae; genus Mastomys; species Mastomys natalensis. The sequence goes on along the minus strand of JAJTUV010001095.1, from coordinate 526,859 downwards.
ATCAACAGCATATGCTACTGAAGGCTAAAGAGGCTGGTTTGTGCTATCCTGTGGAGAATACACAGCTAAGACAAGGCGGAGAGTTCCTGCCCTCAGGAAGGCCTAAGTCTAACCCATTGAAATTCAGTCATTCCATGAAAGGGTTAATTCACTCTGGCATCTCCAGTAGCTTTACGAGATGGAGGTATTAGGATTCTCACCACCTTCTGCACCCCTGCTGTCTCCTGTGATTGCTTCTGGCAAGGTTTAGGTACATAAAGTGCTTGTTGGCATAAAGTAACAATTTTTGATAATGTGTTGAGTGAGTGATTAATCAGCATTTGAGTTCCCAGTTGGAACGTTCATCACTGGTGATTTTTTTTTTTTTTTTTTTTTGCTTTGAACTCTGAGTACTTCATAAAAATTTGCTAATGAGTAACAGCTTTCTCCTGCTAAAGGCAAGGTTCTTGAGGAAGAGCCCGTGGGTTGAGGAATCTGCTAGTTGAGATCCTCTGCAAATCTATGTCCATCCTTTTGTTGATGGGGCTTTGGTGGGAATCTCGTAGGAAAATGAGCTTTATCATGCTAAGCTCACGGCTTCCATGTAAGGATTAAATGCTGAAGGGTTTGTAGGTCTTTAGCAGCATTTCACCTGTCATAACTGCATAAACTGTGCACTAAATTTGACAGAAGTAGATGGTCTTAGAATCCTAACTAAAGGGAAACAGTGTCTACAGCTATAAAGTAATTAATCGGCGGCTCCTTTCTCTCTGCGTCATCTTCCTAATAAATCACTGTAAGTTAGTTTGACATTATTTATGTAGATTTATTTGTCAATTAAGCTTTACTCATTTGAAATTATAAAATGATGTCTTTTAATTGTAAATTTATGTGGTCCCAAACAGGGAAAGTGTTGGACCCTAAGATCCAAACTGGGGGACGTGCTCCTGAGAAACACTCCCCGACAGAGGATTCGATACAAAAGCAAGAGGTTTATTGATAACCATGCACTGGCCCCCCCCCCCCCCCGCACGCAGGCTAGAGGAACCCCGAGCTAAAGCTAAGAGCAATTTTTATACGAATTTTCACAGAGTTCACAAGGGCAGTTTTACAATCACCTCTTAGATAATAACCACAAAGGCTGACCTCAAACACCCGCTCCCACACCCAGTTTCTAGGTAACTCATATTTGCACGTTATCTTATGACAATGAGTGTTAGCTAAGTAGCTCCTGTTTACCGGTTTATTACACTAAGGGCCCAGCTTCCTGATTGCCTCTTATCTTGGGCCCTTCCCCTGGAATGTGTGTGTAAGTCTTTGGAATGTGCTTCTCCTGGGTTGTGTCCCTGGTGAAGTTATTATTTTTTTTTATTGGAACTTTTATTTACATTTCAGGTGTTTTCCCCTTACCCCCTTTCTCTCCCCTCCCTCCCAGGAACTCCCTATCCCTTCCCCCTCCTCCTGCCTCTATGATGGTGTACGCACACCCACACTCCCCAGAACCTCACCTCCCTACCCTCGAATACCACCCCCCACGATGTCCAGCCTTCATGGGACCAAGGATCTCTTCTCCCACTTATATATAGCTCCCTTGCATATATAGCTGGAGCCATGGGTCCCTCCCTAAGCGCTCCCAGGCTGGTGGTTTAGACCCTGGGGGCTCTGGTTGGTTGGGATTGTTGCTCTCCTCTCATGGGGTCCTGTACCCTTTCTACTCCTTCAGTCTTCACTCTATCTTCTCTGTTGGGAACCCATGATCAGTTTAATGGTTAGCTGTGAGCATCCGCCTCTGAATATGTCAGACTCTTGCAGACCTCTAAGGCGACAGTTATGTTAGGCTCCTGTCAGCATGCACCTCCTGACACCCACGTGAGCATCTACCTTTGGTGACTGCACATGGGATGGATACCCAGGTGGAATGGTCTGCAGATGGCCCCTCCTTCAGTTTCTGTCCTGCACTTTGCATCCATATTTGCTCCCTTGAGTATTTTGTTACTTCTTCTAAGAGGGCCTGTAGCCCCCCACCACCACTTGGTCTTCATTTTCATGAGCTTTATGTGGTCTGTGAGTTGAATCTTGGGTGTTTCAAGCTTCTGGGTTAAAGTCCAATAATCAGTGAGTGAATACCATGTATGTTCTTTTGTGATTGGGTTACCTCACTCAGGATGATATTTTCTAGTTCCATCCATTTATATAAGAATTTATCGAATTCATTGTTTTTAATAGCTGAGTAATATTCCATTGTGTAAATGTACCACATTTTTTGTATCCATTCCTCTGTTGAAGGGCATCTGGGTTCTTTCCAGTTTCTGGCTATTATAAATAAAGCTGCTATGAACATAGTGGAACATATGTCCTTGTTATGTGTTAGAGCATCTTCTGGTTATATGCCCAGGAGTGGTATAGCTGGGTCCTCAGGTAGTGATATGTCCAATTTTCTGAGGAACTGCCATACTGTTTTCCATATTGGTTGCACCATCTTGCTATTCCACCAACAATGGAGGAGTGTTCCTCTTTCTCCAGCATCCTCGCCAGCATCTACTATCACCGGAGTTTTTGATCTTGCCATTCTGACTGGTGTGAGGTGGAATCTCAGGGTTGTTTTGATTTGCATTTCCCTGATGACTAGGGATGCTGAACATTTCTTTAAGTGCTTCTCGGCCATTCGTATTTCTTCAGTTGAGAATTCTTTGTTTAGCTCCATACCCCATTTTTTAATAGGGTTATTTGGTTGTCTAGAGCCTAATTTCTTGAGTTCTTTGTATATATTGGATATTAGTCCTCTATCAGATGTGGGATTGGTAAAGATCTTTTCCCAATCTGTTGGTTGCCGTTTTGTCCTATTGACAGTGTCCTTTGCCTTACAGAAACTTTGCAATTTTATGTAGTCCCATTTGTCAATTCTTGATCTTAGAGCACAAGCCATTGGTGTTCTGTTCAGGAACTTTTCCCCTGTGCCTAGGTGTTCGAGGGTCTTCCCCACCTTCTCTTCTATTAGTTTCAGTGTGTCTGGTTTTATGTGAAGGTCCTTTATCCACTTGGACATGAGCTTTGTACAAGGAGATAAGAATGGATCGATTTGCATTCTTCTGCATGTTGTCCTCCAGTTGAACCAGCACCATTTGTTGAAAATGCTGTCCTTGTTCCACTGGATGGTTTTAGCTCCTTTGTCAAAGATCAAATGACCATAGGTGTGTGGGTTCATTTCTGGGTCTTCAACTTATTCCACTGATCTTCCTGCCTGTCTCTGTACCAATACCAGGCAGTTTTTATCACTATTGTTCTGTAGTACAGCTTGAGGTCAGGGATGGTGATTCCTCCAGAAGTTCTTTTATTGTTGAGAATGGTTTTCGCTATCCTGGGTTTTTTGTTAATTTTTAAGTTTAAACTGAGACCTGAGATTCCTTCAAAAGCAAAAGATAACGATTTCTTTAAGTCCCCCATTTTAGATATGGCATGGTTTAGAACTAAGGTGAACTTATCTTGTGTGCTTGAATGAATGTAGAATTCATCAGTTTGCATGTGAGTGTGTGTGTTTTGTGTCTGTGTGTGTGTCCCTTACTGGATATATGGTTTTATGGTTTATGTTTTTCCCTATAATAACACTACAAGCATTATAAAAATGTAGTGTTTGAGTATATTTAGATATTTTTGTTGGTGATGTTGAGATTTACAATGAAGATGTCTTGGTTTCTGGTAGATTCTAACCTCTGCCAGCAGAGATATCATCCAGGGAGCTTGGATGATTCCTGATGCTAGCAGTTTGCCAGCACTCATGACTAGTCAATGCATTTCGGTACATAACTGCTTCATGATGAGGAGCACACTTACACTTGGGTTTAACGATACATCTCATCACGCCATGAATGTCTGGAAAAGCATGTATTTCGACCATTAAATACTTCATAGTTTTCTTTTACTACAGCTGTGTTCACAAGAGGCCTTGCTCATTTTAGATTTCCCGCATTCTTTTGTAAATCTGAAACCAGTGTTAAAAAAACAGAGCAAGCGACCAAAGCATCAGTCTACTTCAAAATCAATGTTTTTCCATTTCAAATTTGCCAAAAGAAAAGTTCATATTGACAAGCATTCTGTTTCGACATATACTGACGTTTCAAAAGTAGTGATTGTCACTGAAGCTGAAAGAGTTCTAAGCGGAAGCCAATGTTAAACTTTATACCTTAAAACAGTCTAAAAATTTCCACTCAACCCAACTCTATTATTCTGAATTGTTTTAAAGTTGCCTCAATACTGTGAAACTGACTGTAAAAGCTGGGTTTGGGTGAGGACAGCAGTGGAGCCAGTGAGGTGACAGGATGAGGGGGTGAATAGCTGCGTATTGGAGGGCTCGCTGTAACTTTGGACATCCTTTCAGGCCTGATGCTGAGTGAGGAACATCTTGTGTCCCACTTCTGCACACTGGGAAGTCTGGGAGCACGTAGGTCTCCCACATGCAGCATCTCACCTCACTAGAGTTAGACTTGGACTGAGATCTGCCTGGCTTCATGGCAGGAGTCTACACAGTCCCTCCTACACAGCTGGAGCCAGATGCTCTGTTCTAAGATGAAGGCAAGCAAGTGGTTCAGCGGCACAAAGATGGGATCGGAAAGTTTAATGGCACATGTGGTAAGGTCACACAGAAGCATCTGGAATGTTGATGCTTTGGTGAAATGTGCAGCTGAACCAAGTTGGGCCCATGTCTACAGGACAGGGGTCTTTCATGCACACCTTTCCCTAAATGCTTTGGACCCTCATTGTCCTTCCTTCTATTAGTCTCAGTCCCTTCTCCACAACTTTACTCTCAGAAAGCATCACAGAACAAACAGAGACAGCTTGCTTCTTGCTACTGTGGGGACAGGTTGGAGCCGTTGCCCCAAACATCAGCTCAGGTTCTGTTTAGGACTGGGTCTCACTCCTTCCCAGGGACCCTAATCAACCCCACCTTCTCTCTCCTCTTGTTTTCTCCTCTCTGACCCCCAGTCTCTTTCTCTCTTTTGTATTTCAACAACAAAAACTTTTAAAAGACTGGTCTCACATAGCACACCCTCGCTGACTTTAAACTTACTATGTAGTTGAACGTGACCTTGAACTCACAACCCTGCTGGTAGTGATAATAGGGGTCTAGGCTGTGTTGCTAGATCCTTGGTCTCTTCTATAAATAATAAAAATCAAGTTTCACACCAAATTGTAACAAAAGAGCTGTATAGCTTTATTAGAGCTAAGTGAAAGTACAGATTTTAAAAACATATACAGTATATCCATAGAATTTTTTAAATGTGTATTTTTATGCAGGTCATTTATATGTTTTTATAAATTAATAAAAGTTGGAGGATTTTCTTGGCATCTTTTTGATGCTGATTTTTAAACTTAATTATATTGTCCCCTTGAGATTTTTCTTTAGAGGTATTTTATAATGAAGTTACACAATGTTCTCTTTAGGGTGATTTGATACCTGGGTTTTTCATATCTACACTGACTGATTCTTTGGTTTCATTCTCTTCATCCTTTTCAGTATATTTTTAGTTAAAATGGAGTTATGTTTCCTTCCTACCTCACTTTCCGCCTTCCATTCCTTCAGGTACTATCCTTCCAACCTTTCCCAAGACACCTCATCCCAAACTCTCAATTTATGGTATTTTTTTACTATTGTCAATGCATATATATGTATGTATCTGTATGCACAAATGTATAAATACAACCCGCTGAGTCCACCTTTTTTTGTTGGTGGTGCTGTGTACTTGGTGGCAAGGCCAACCATCCTACTTTAGACAACCAATCAGGAGGCTCATCCCTGGGAGAGGCTAATCCTCCTCCCAGTGATCATTAGTTGCCCGTAGTTTTGTTGGATAGGGTGAGATCCTGTGAAAAATTTCCCCTTCCGATTAGTATGCCTATTGATATTGCCACTGTTCCAGTCTTGATTATGCAGCCATTTCTAGGAGAGACTTTCACTATAGACTCCTTGGTATCCAGCTCTTAAAGCCTTCTGACTCTCCCTTTCTCATGGTCTTCCTTGAGCCATAGCTTTGATGGGGACATCAGGGATAGGCTCCTTATGATCTGTAGATCTCTGCATTGTGTCCTGTTATAGTTTTTTCCATTAATTAATTAATTTATTCGCTTTACATCCCGATCACAGCCCCCACCTCCTCCCTAGTCCCCCTTCACACAGTCCCTTCCCCCATCCCCCTTCTCTTCTGAGAAGGGAAAGTCCACTTCCCATCCCCCCACCCTCATCTACCTAGGCACATCAGGTCACTGCAGAACTAGGCATATCCTGTCCCACTGAGGCTAGACAAGGCAGCCCAGTTAGAGGAACAGGATCCACAAGCAGGCAAAAGAGTCAGGGCAACTCCTGGTCCAGTTGTTGGGGGACCTGCACGGATACTAAGACGCACATCTGCTACGTTTATGTGCAAGAGGCCTTGGTTCTGCCCATGTATGCTCTTTGGTTGGTGGTTCAGTCTCTGGGAGCCCTCAAGGGTCCAGTGTAGTCTACTCTGTTGGTCTTCTGTGGATGGAGTCCCTTCAGGTCCCTTAATTCTTTCCCCCAACTCTTCCATAAGACTCCTGAGCTTTGGTTAATGTTTGGCTATGGTCTCTGCATCTGTTTCAGTCAGCTTCTGGGTAGATTCTCTCAGGGCACAGTTGTGCTAGGCTCCTATCTGCAAACACAGAAGATAATTAATAATGTCAGGGATTGGTGCTTGCCCATGGGATAGGTCTTAAGTTGGGCTGGTCATTGGTCAGCTATGGTTTTCTGTGATAGTGTCTCTCTTAGTCACTGTTCTATTGCTGTAAAGAGATACCATGACCATGGCAGCTCTTTTAAAGGAAAGCATTTAATTGGCTTGCTTACAGTTTCAGAGGTTTAGTCCATTATTATCATAGCAGGGTGCATGGTGTCACACAGCCAAACATGGTGCTGGAGAAGCAGCTGAGAGTTCTACATCTGGATTTGCAAACAGCAGGAAGAGAGAGGCACTGAGACTGGCTTGACTTTGAAATGTCAAAGCCCACCCCAGTGACATACTTCCTCCAGCAAAGCCACACCTACTCTAACAAGGCCACACCTCTACTTTTCAAATAGTGCTACTCTCTGGTGAACAAACATTCAAATCTATGAGTTTATGGGGGCCATTCTCATTCAAACCACCACTGTCTCTGTTTACTGTAAAAAGAAGCTTCTTTGATGAGAAGTGTTGGGTTCACATAAGTGTAGCCCATAACTTCACAAGCCCTTGAAGGCTGTCTAAGTTTCTCATACTAGGTATGCTTTCTTGTCTGCTGAGTCAAATTAGATAGCTGTTGGTTACTATCAACATGTGTCTGCCACTTATTGCTCCTTTATGGATCCATCTGGTCATGCTGGTAATTACAGTTCATCGGTGTTGCAGCTGGGTAGAAATAATAATCACTTCCCCTCCTGTGTAACTTGCATAACATTTTCTGGTACCATGGAAGGTAGACCACAAGGAGGAGGCTTTCAGGTTAGATTCAACTCAGATCATCCAAGTCCTGTGTTCTAACTGTGGTGTCTTCAGCAATAAGGACTGGCCTGTAGCCTCTGAGAGGTGAACAAAGGCAACGGCCATAGCCTATATTATTTTGTGAGTTACTTTGATTACCTGAGCAGTGTCCTAAATGGCGGTTTCTCATGCCTGTTAGTCTTTTGTTTCTTGTGGGAATGTGAATTTTTAACTTCCTTTCATACACACACACACACACACACACCACACACACACACACACACACACCTGATGTGTGTATAATTTTAGGTAAGTATAAAACACTTCCTTTAGGTTTTATCAAACAACCTTGTGTTGTCTGTCAGACACAGACTCCTGTACTTTCGTGGGTCTCCCCACCATCTGTTTACATCTGACTGGCCCCCACACTAGTCTCCTTGTATCTGCTTACCCCAGTCCTATGTAGCAGCTTGTATTTATGAAAGACATGCATGGAAGGAAATTCCCAGGTCAAGTACACAGTGTTCTTTCACTCAGCCAATGCCTATTAAATGACCAGGAAGTATCATAAGGAAGTTCTAAGACCAAGGGATGTAACTGCAAACAAGACAATTTCTAAGTTTTCATGGAACTTGTGGACAGATAATAGAACCCAGATAAACAACTTCCTTTGCTATCACCAATATTAAGCTAAAATTCCTGGACACTGTGTATGAACACTGGTGTGATTTATTCCCAATTGCTTCCTCAGCCTTTCTCGTCAGGTCAACTCAGCTCTGAACACAGACAGATATACATTCAACCCCTCTAAAACCCTGTAATGTCACAGCCCTGATCAGTTGCATAATGTACACTTGACACGTCCTGGCACCACCCCTTGCTAGACGGACACCCTGGCGACTTCTCAGTGTCCACGTCCACACTTCAGCTTAGATGGTCTGTCACCCGGGAAGCCCCAAGACCATTGTCCTAGTTAAATTTCTATTGCTGGTATATAATACCCTGACAGAAGCAACTTTAAGGGAAAGTGCAGAAAAGTCAAGGGAACAGCATCCTGGAGTAGTTGGCTGTATGATATCGGTCAGAAGCAGAGAGAAATGGTCTTATGTGCTTCTACTTGTTCAGCTTGCCTTCTTGTCTTGTCTAGGTCCAGCCCGTCATAGGGCTCTGCTAATATTTCTAACTATCCAGAAATTTTTCTTCTTGTTAGACCTGCTATGTCACCCAGACAGATAAATAAGCTAAGTCTACAGTGATTTCTAGTCTCAGGCTCCACCCAGAAGAATGAATTCATTCTAAACCAGGGCTAGGATGCTGGCAAGATGGATGGTTCAGCAGTTAAAACTACCACTGCTCTTACAAAGGAACCTTGTTGGGCTCCCAGCACCCACACTGGGTGGCTCATAACCATCTGTAACCCCAGCTTCAGGAGATCTGGTGCCCTCTTCTGGCCTCCATAGGCACCTGCACTCATACATGCATACCCTCACACACAGATACACATACTTACACATAAAATAATTTCACTTCAACAATTTTTTTTCTTATTTCTTGATTCATAATCATACACTTAACTCTGCAATCCAGCTAGACTTGGAGGAGACTGAGGAAAATATGGAACCCAAAGAACTTCATTGAGAGCAGAGATTACTGGATACTGTGAGCAGATGGGGTGGGGATGCTCTCCCGGGCTACAGAAGGGATGATCTGGTGGGTAAATGCCTACAAGTCTAAAGAATTAAAGTTGTCCACAGTCAGAAATGGTGATCCTTCTGGTCTTGCCATTCCTGGCTTCAAAATTCTCATGGCTTCCACAATGCTCACCCCCTCTCTCACCTTCCCAGAGACCACATGCTTGCCATCCAGCCACTCAACCTTGGCAGTGCAGAGAAACTGAAAACCATTTGTGCTTGGTCCAACATTTGTCATGGACAATATGCTAGAATCTGTATGCTTCAGGATGAAGTTCTCACCCTCAAACTTCTCCAATTAAGTGAACCTGCTGCCTGTGTCATAATGGTGTGTGAAATCACCACCCTGGTGTGTGTCCTGAAATACTTTTGTGAAAGGAGGAGCCCTCCTATCCAAATCCATTCTCCCCAGTGCTCAGAGCATGAAAGTTCTCTGTTGTCTTGGGAAGTTTGTCTGCAAACAGCTTGAAGGAGATGTGGTTCAAAGGCTGTCATCAGCAGTGATATCAAGGAACACAGTGGAGTTGATCTGGGTTGCAGCGAGTGGCGACAGAATAGTGATGGCAGGGGACAGCAGGGTTTTGTGAAGCCATAAACCCCAATTTTTATCTTTAACTTCTTTTTATTAAATCATGGCTAAGGTTGAGATTTCTCTCGCTTGCATAGCGGCCCCTCAGTTTGGGAGGAGGCTTCACAAGTAGAGTGTGTGGTAGATCTGTCTGTGTCATTCCTGCCATGTCTGGGTGACCGTGTTACTGCTTATCAGGTTTGCTTTGCTTCTTATTCACAATTCCTCCAATCTTTTATTTCTTTTTACTCAGCCATGGAAAAAGTCTAGTAAACATCTTTAACACTGAGCCCTTTGCAGTAAGTTCATTTGTTTCAGTATTGGGGGTGGTACCAACAGAAATTCTAATCAGGAGGCATCCTTGTTTTGCTTGGTAGTGTTTGTCAGTGCATGGAGCCCAGGCTGCCCCCTTCTGGAATGGTGGCTTGCTATGGGCTGATGGTCCCCACAGACAGGCTTTCGGTGTCTGATGTAATTGGGAGCAGTCACCATCGAGTCTCCGGTGTCAGGGTAAGTTGTCTACTGCTGCATGAGTACTGTCTATGAAATTGATTTGCTATCGTTCAGGGAGTGTTGTTTTGTAGAAAGAACAATGTGAAGTTCTTGTATTATTTATGCAAGCGTTGCTCCGGGGCAAAGTCGGCAGCAGGCTTGAGCTGTTTTGGCCGTTCTTTCCATTTCTGAATCGGTGAGGATATTTCCTGATTCCTTTCAACAGTTAAACCGTTTGAATCTTTGAAGTCATGTTCTTTCATGACAGCAACAGTTAGCCTTTGCTGCATAATAACCCACCTTAGCCCTTAGCCGCTTAAATAGCAGTCGGTTAGCCAGCTAGGTTCTAAATGTGTGTTGGACTCACGAGGGTTTGTGGTGGAGTTCTCACTAGTCAAGTGCTCTAGGATCAGTTCTGGGTGAATGGCCTGAGCTACATGAGCAGCTGGTTCATGCTGGCCAGACAAAGTTCTCAAGAGAACATTGGGACCACAAAAGACATCTCAAACCCAGATTTAGAACTAGCAGTGTCAGTCGGTACATTTTAACTGACCAAAACAACCACAAGCTCAGTCTTGATTTAAAGGAAGGGGAGTAGGCCCTGCTTTTTGAGGGCAGGAGTTATAAAGTCATACTCAAAATGCAAAGATACAAAGAAGAGATACATATAACAGTTATGATGTGTGGATTTTAAGGTAGAGATGCTAAGTTGAGTAAATGCATTGACTTCTGATCAGTCCTGATTCCCCACTAAAATGAGTACGGATAATACTTAGGGTCAAATAGAGAAAGGGGATATCAAAGAATGAAATTTGGAAGCTGGAGGCAAATGGATGAGTGGTAAGAGAACACAGACACCATCCTCGAATCAGCAGAGGGTGGGGACAGCAGTCGTCAGGTTCAGAGATATTTAAGATGTCATGGGCCTCTGAGGATGGAGGTGAGGTCAGAGAATAATCAGAAAGTTTGTGAAGACAGAGACAGCGCTCCCAGATTTGCTCTCCACCTCGATGGGAGATGAGAGAGAAAGGAGATTTCCTGCAAAACCCTCACTCTGGAGTGCCAGTCACAGGAAGAGTTAGAAGCTCCTGATAATGAGAGAGTAAATCAGAACGAACAGAGAGAATATGGCAGCTGCAGGCCTCCAGCAGCACTGACCTTGTAGAGCTGTGGCAGAGCCAAGTCTCTCTCACAGGAAGTTCCTTCACTGAGAACTTGATCAGTCCTGGAGGGAACACCAAAGAAACCCTGATGTCAGTGAGCAGACTAGACTCCTCACAGACCCAGTCACAACAAACAGCCAACACCACTGTATCTTAGGTGATTTATTGAATGAAACCTGGAGACTGAGGTAAACACATACACAAAGCCAGTGTAAGGAATTTCAAGTTCCAAAGGGCTGGGGATACTTTTAAAATCTCTATATCAAACAACCTTTATTAGTATCTTCATAGGGATGAGATGATTGTATATGGCAAACACAATGCTACCTGTAGAGATCACAGCCACGACGCAGACGCTGTTGGGGAAAGCAGGAAACAGTGATGAAGACTTCAGGAAGTGAAACAGGTGACTCCAGGATTCTTGAAGCTTCTCGGATAAAACTAGGAGCATCGAGGGATTAGGACTCATAAGGACCTTGGATTTTTGAACAGCTACATCAGAGATTGAAGGACAGATATCGCAGTGGATTCCATTCTTAATCAAGTATGAGTGTTGTTGTATTAAATATTTAATCTCAGTTGGGGGTTTCTACACTGCCTTTGATCATTTAGTTCCCAGATAAAAAATTGGGAAAATTAATTTATAATAAGCTTTAAAGCACTAGAGCTGGACAGATACCTACCCTCTCAGCTATTAGTATCTACTACCTTATCAATAACTCCAGGATATGATCGGCCATGCTCTGCCTGGTCTGCTCTTACTCCAATGGCTAGCCTTCATTGCCAGTTCTCATGACCATTTACCCCATGTCCTCTCCTCTCTCCACCTTCTCTCTTCTCTCATCATCTTCTGCCTCAGATCCTAAGCTCGGAGCTGAAACTCTGCCTATCTCTCTTCCTCCAACAATAGGTTGTAGGCATCTTATTGACAATCGAGGATAACTTTGGGGCAAGGTTACATAGCATCACTTGGTGTACATAGGATTTCCTGGTTGCCATGAGGGCAACCAGGGTCAGTTCTTAGCATTACAATACATAACAACAGCCCAAACTTCAACAGAATGCAGAAAAAAAATTTTATGCATGCCATTTCTTCAAAGGTTTAGCTTTCATGTGACTGTTTTTAAGAGCCACTGGAAGAGTGCTCCATTAAATGGGGAGAAATCAAATCATGTTGGGGTGAAGGGATCCTACTTGAATATTAAGTAGGGTTGATAGCTCCTGGCCATGCCCGTAAGAATTAGGAAGAGCTTTTCCTAATTGTAAGATTCTAAGAAGAATAGAAAGTCTGGGATTGAGATATTAGCAAGTATGTGGGAAAATATGCTAAATGAGCTGGAGAGAGGGCATAGTGGTTAAGTGCACTTGCTGCTGTCCTAAGAACCGGAGTTCCTAACGTCCACATGAATCAACTCTGTAACTGCTCCAACTCCAGCTCCAGGGAATCTGACGCCCCTTCTGGCCTTTATGGGCACTGCACTCACATACATAGACCTACTCCAGGACACATAGAAAAAAACTAAAAAGATTCGGAAGCAAGCGACAATATCAATAAATATCTATTTAAATGAAACAAAAAGATGTATGGGAAATAAAACCCAACCTTTTTAAGTCCCGCGTGAATAGCATTAACATAGGTACACGAATCTAACTGTCAATTAGGAACAGAACCGCGTGGTAGAGACTGTGGAAAGGTGTTGGGCAGGAACGCTGAGCGGTATAGACCCTAGAGGCTGCTTATGTGATTAGTGGCTTTCTTGGAGTACCAGTCTGAGAAAATAGAGACAGACAGATTCCCTGAGACTGTGCATGCTGGTGGAGCAACAGAAGTCTGGGGGAGAACTACCTATTAAGTCACTTACATTGACTAAAACAAAACAAACAAACAAACAAACAACGAACCACAAACATGCAGCAGAGATGTAGCACTATTAGGATGAAGTTTATAGACGGAGAGGTAAACGTGACGACTCAGTGGAGGTGATTATGAAGACTTTCCCAGGAGCTAGAGTTGAGGGAAAGGGCTGCTGCTGTTTTTAGTACTGAATCTGACACTTTAATGTGTGTGTACTACACACAGGTGTACCTGTGATCAAAAAGAAACCCTTAAGACATTAATAATTAAGAAAAATGGCCTTATCTTTCAGGTAGCTGACAATATTTGAACAAAGCTGGGGAGTCAAGTGGACAAACCGGTCTCAGGATTTCCACATCTGTTCCCTTAGCGATCTCTGGGTAGAGGGAACCAATTAAAAACACAACTTAAAGGCAGCGTCCCAGGCCCAGACTTTCCTTAGCCAGTTAACCTGGGAGAGAGCAGGGAGAGGAGAGGCCGGTTGCAGGGGGTACCGCCTCTTAGTTTTGTAGTTTGATAGCAGAAAAATCCAGTGACAATAGACTTAATCCTATGCTTTACCACGAGTAAATTGGGATTTTTGGCAAGGTCCCTGGAGGTTAAATAAGTTTATAATTGACTTTTTCATACTCTCTGAGATGAAATCTCCACCCTGGTAAACCAGAAAGCTGGATGATTTCTCCAGGAGAAGTTGCTTGCTGGAATTAAATTAGTGACAAGGGGCCAGTCTTGATGTGTGTAAGATTAAACTGTGGTGACCTCTTTCTCCAAGTCCATGATTGGCATTTAATGACTAAAAAATGGAAAATATTGAAATAATAAAGTAGTTTTGAGCACAAGCACACATTTGTTAGTAAATAAACTATTTCACATTATTTTCAACAATATTGTTTTTAGTGGTACTACAAAGATATGGACAGACATTCTCCATCTGCCAATTTTGATGAGTAAGCAGATATTTTTGGCATCTTAAATCATAGGCTGTAGCTCTATACACACTGTGCTAGCTATGGATGTTTGTATAGCTATTTTATTTTATAATTATTCACATGAGTAATTCATCTTCTGTGGCAAACAGAAGTGTAGCTGAGCTGGAACCGTTAGCCACATGGCTCTGACAGGGGCCTTGTGCTTTTCTGGGCCTTCACGGGTCCCTCAGCAACTGCTGTCTAGGGCCAGACATCAGACATGAGGCTTGAACACTTAAGAATACTGTGCACTGGCCCACAAACATCATTATATTTTAAGTGCAGAGGGGATGCATGGTACATAACAAGACCAGATATAGACCTAAAAGACCAATTAGTAATAAATCACAGAATCCAAAGTTATATTGATACTTCCACATTTGTCCAAGACAGTGTAAGAGACATTCACGTTTTTTTTTCTCTTAAAACAAAACAAAAACAGAAGACAAGAGAGAGGGCCCTTGATGGAGCCCTTTGGGAAGATCTCTAGAGATCCACAGATCCACCGAGGGCCCTCTCTCCTCTCTTCTTCAGGTGCTCAATGGCACTTCGGTTTCAGGATATCATCCCAAGTAGAGCGAATGACCACATGAAAGGGGCATACTTTTAGAACTCATTTGGGGTTTGCGCCAGGCAGACTGGGAAACCTCTGAGTCCTTGGGGCATTGAATATAATGCTCAGAAGAGTAAGATAAACAGCTTCCAGCTCCTGACTAACAAAGCTTAAACACAGGGCCCAACGAAGTCTAAGAACGGCCAGACAATCACAGCTCAGTACAAAGTCCATTATTTACATTAAACAGTAAATAAGGAAGGAAAATACAGCCCTCACAGAGAGGCCACCCAATTAATAGACCTTATAGGGAAAGCAACATAATCATGTAATTATGTGACATATGTCCAAAAGGTACATATGTACAAAGAGTACAATGGGGGTGATATGAAAATATATAATAAATATATAACACATATGTAATAAGTATGAAAAACAGTGGGTGGGACTAACAGCAGAATAGACGCTGAAGAAGAAAAGATTAGTGATTGTGACAATATGGCTGTGGAGATGCCATAACAGGAAACACAAAGCAAGCATGTGACCCGGCTATGTGTGAGTCGTGAAGCAGAAGGGCATCTGGAGGGGTTTCAACAGATGATAAACCTCACTGTATCCCCAAATGAGGAAAACAGCCAGAATCTGGGAGAATGCAGAATTTTCAAAATCCCAAATACAACATGTAGTGCTTTGAATAAGATGGCCCGCCATAGCCTCATATATTTGAATGCCTGATCACCAGGAAGTGCAACTATTAGGTGTGGCCTTGCTGGAGTGAGTGTGGCCTTATTAGAAGAAGCATGTCACTGTGTCACTGGAGGGTGGGCTTTCAGGATTCAGAAGCTCAGGCCAGGCCCAGCATTATTCTCCTCCTGATGCCTGCAGACCCGGATGTATACCGCTCTGCTTCCTACCGTGATGGTAATGTACTATACCTCCAGATGTAAGCCAGCCCCCATTAACCGCTTCCCTTTATAAGAGTCGCTGTAGTCATGATGTCTCTTCACAGCAACGGACAGACAAATAACAGACCACAGAGCTCTTCACAGCATCGGACAGACACACAACAGACCACAGAGCTGTAGCCAACAGGCAACAATGTAGCATTGCGGGGAGGGGCACAGCAAAAGTTAGAAAACTACAGGTATCATAAACACATTTAAAATGAACAGCAAGTAGCACATCTTGACACCAGGCAGAACGGAGACGAGCCTTGCACAGGGTACGCTGACAGGATTGAAGGAAGACTTCTTGCCAGGAGAAAGCACACTGAAGACTTCAGCCTAGCAACATTGCGGTACTGAGAGGAAACAGATAACTGTATACAAAGAGTTCTGTGCTGAGGAAAGCATCTCTCAAAATAACACTTTTGTGAGTCAAAAAAATGTATTAGTCAACAGTGGGCATGCATTGTAAGAGACAGTGAGGAAAAGCCCGAAGCAAACTGTAAGTCTTCTTGAATTAATTAAGCATTTAAGCATAAACAATAGTGATGTCTTTGGGTTATAAAGCGACGTTCTAGTGAATTTCCAGAAACAGAGGTCCTAATTTCCATTGTTTGCCCATCTCCTTGGTGGAAATGTCCCCACCACAGCTGATTTCCATTGGCTAAACTGGAAGATCAGAGAAAGAGTCAAGTCCTTGACTTTTCAGAGTTGGCAACAATAAAACTTGCAGGAGGAATTTACATGGTAACATGGTAATAGGATGAAGACTGGGCAGAGGGTGCAAGTGTATGCAAAACTCTTCTGCTGATCTGGGGGCTGTGCAGTGTCTCATGGAGTCATACCAAGACTACATATGAAGTGCATCCTGTAGCCCTCAACAGGCCACAGAGCTGAAGCCAACAAGCAGCAGTGTAGCATCAAGGGGGAAATCAGCCTGGCTGCTCTCAAATGATGGGCTTGACTACTGCTACCAAGGAGCAGATAGACCCTGAAGAGCTGAGAGATTAGAGGTACAGGGCAGGTGATCCCCTTGGCAGTGAGGGAGTTCTTCCCAGATCTCCAGTATGGGACGTTCAATTTATTCCAGCTGCACACATCCACCTGAAGAAGTGTCAAACAAATAATATCAAGACAGGTTGTATTTGAACATGTCATTATAATTCTGTGTCCAGCACAGTGGGAAAGTTTGAAAAGTTTTATGTTTTGTGAATGTACAGCGTTCCTGGGTGGCTCTGCCATTGAAACATATAAGGGAATGCAGAACCAACCTCAGCATCAGACTAGGCCTCAGCTCTAGAGAGGCGGAAGTGAAAGGCAGGGTTGGCTTTCACCTAAAATGTTTTTAAAAGATTTGTTTTTATTAGTTTTTAATTACGTGTGGCTGTGTGAGCACTTGCATGTGAGTACACGTGCCCTCAGAGGCTTCAGACTCCCCCTATAGTGACGGGCACTTGGGAGCTGCCCAGCGTACATATAGGGAATTGAACCTGATTCTCTGTAACAACAGTATGTGTTTTTAATGGCTGAGCTGTCTCTCCCAGCCCCTGAACTATTTTTTGTCTAAAGAGAAATCTGAAGCAAACACAAGGAGGGGCAGATTTGACAGTGTTCACAGTTGGGGGTGATGGTGTGTGTTTCAAACCATCTACAAACCTTCAATGAGTTTTTGTGCTCCATAGTAAAGACGTATGCAGTGGCTCATCCATCAAGGGCCTCAGAATGCCCATGATTACATGACCAGAGCCTCAGGGCATGGTCGTGATGAGCTACGCACAGCTGTGTGCACATCTGGCAGAAGGTCAGCTGGTGAAATAGGTCAAATGTTTAATGGCATTTATGTAAGAAAATCCAGTTACTTGCAGAAAGTCTTGCTGTAGGGAGTGAAGTTTCCTGAAGCTTTTGATAACCTTTCAGTTCCTTAAATGCTTTCCTCATGATATTTTAATATCTTTAGCAAGGTTTAAACAAAATTTTGCAGATCTAGTCTCCCCTCAACCCTCTCCCTCCCCTCTTCCTCCCCTTTCCTTCTCTTTCTTCTCATCCTTTATTATTATTAGTAGTAGTATCATTATTATTACTTGTTCATTTTACATCTCGCTCGCTGCTCCCCTCCCACAATCCTTCCCCTACCTCCCTTCCCCTCCACCTCTGAGCAGATGGAGCCTCCAGGGGTATCCCCCCACTCAGCCACATGAAGTCTCTGTGGAGCTAGGCGCTTCCTCACCCGCTGAGGTTAGACAAGGCAGTCCAGCTAGAAGAACAAATCCCACGAACAGGCAACAGCTTCTGGAATAGCCCCCGTCCCAGTTGTTAATCTGCTACATATGTGCTGGGAGACCTGGGTCCATCCCGGTATCTTCTTTGGTTAGTGGCTCAGTCTCTGGAAGCCCTACCCTTGGGGTTTTCTTCCCTTCTTAATCTTTGACTTTTATCTATTTTTGCAACCCAGTTTTACCTCTCTGCAGGTGAGGCTCACAGAGAAGCACCTTTCCCTGATTCTTCAGATCTGAAAGGTAGGAATAGGCTGTGGGCAAAAAGCACCTTCAATTTCTGTTTACTGTCAGGCTGCTGCACATGTGTAATTACGTGCATAATTATCTACACAGGTTCTGTGTGTCTCTCTCGTGTAATTTGTTTCTGAACAAAGGCGACTCTTTCTGATCTTAAGTTCTTAGCAGGCATCAGGAGATTACCGTATTTTTAACCATTAAATACGAGCCTGTGCTATCTAGCAGGTCACTGTGGGGCAGTGGAAGGGCTTGGAGCTGAGAGATGCTGCAGACGTGGTCATGCTGGCCATTCCCTGTTCTGAATGTGTGAGCTAAGTCAATTAACCTCAGCTCCGAGTTGCCTCATTAGTGAACGGAGAGAGAGAGCTGGCCTGAGACCAGAGGATGCCGTGCACTCACACTGGACCTACGGCGTTATCGCCCTGCTCTGTGTCACCAGCAGAGCTGTCACTGTCTAAATGAGTAGAGATATATCAACATACAGAAGTCACCAGATGCCACCATTGCGGGTGACATTCGGAGTCATGCTATCCGAATGACGGCGCTGCATGATCCGGGAATGGAGTTTTATTGTTAAGGCCATTGTTATGATGAATTTCTGCAGGGAGCCCTTACGGTCTCTAGTAATATTGGATGATATTTTGATTAGAGCTATTTTCTACAGGTTCTATGTGGCACTATGAAAGGAGGGATGCATTATATGATTTTTTTTTAATGTTTCAGAGCTCAGGAGAAAGTCTATTCAGTATAAGCTGTGGGACTGAGGAATGGCACCAATGAAGGAGATTAAATGGTTCTAAGGTTATTACATTTTTTTGAAGTTTGAAAGTTATTCTAAAATTAACAATCGGGGTGGGGGGATGAGTAAATATGGCTTGAGTTACTGTTGAATCAACATCAGCTTAATCTGCAAACACTGAGGAAATGTGCAGTGGACAGCTTAATATATTTATTATCTAATTTTCTGCTAGGAAAAAATCAGATAAAGGTGGGTCATAGGTTACCTTCCCACAACTCTCTTTAAAGGGGGCTTCCCAGACAGACCCCTCCGTAGACTGCAAGCTCCATGGAGCAGAGAGGCTGTACCTCAGCCAGCCCCAGGAGCTCTGTCTGTTATAGTTGTGTCTGTGTAGAATCCCAGGTGGACATTACTCATATACAAATGTCCCCTCCCCACTACTCAGATCTAGCAGATTGAGTTGAGCATCAGTCAGTGTAGCTTGAGGAGCTCTGCAGGAATGCAGGTATAGCACAGGGCATGTGGGGCAGTTCCCCTTAAGATGGAGCAGGTGGAGCACCCCGGGGGAACTGGCTTGTCTCCATGCCTGTGTTCTTGAAGCATGAGTACCTGCCCACAACTCTCTTTAAAGGTGGTTTCCCAGGCAGACCCCTCCCTAGACTGATGAGCTCTATCTCAGTGTGGCCTGGCAGAAGGCCTGCCAAGTGGGTTCCCTCACTGCTCTGATGGCTCCATGACTGTAGTGGGCAGTTGGGATCACGAAACATGTGTGTAAGGATACCTCTCACAGAGAAAAGCACTTCATGTCTTGTTCAGGACTAATTCCTTCCCAGACACTTGGGGATAGCAGAGCTTATCTCTTACCAGATTGTATGATAAAATATAAATAAGATTTTATTTTAATAAAGATAAGCATTTCATGTGATTCTTCTATAAACTTCCTATGGTATCTGTATTTAAAGCTCCTCTTTCATACACAAGGGAATGAGCAAGTGTCCAGTGACGTCACCTTCTTCATGTTCTTTGCCTGTCCATATTCAAAAGGCCAGCTTTATGGGTCCCTTGATCTGCCAGATCTATTTTCTATGAGGTGATGGGACAGGATGACCCAGTGTGATGGCTAATCCTGGTTGTCAACTTGATTACATCTGGAGTTAGCTATAAAATCCAAGTAGCTTGGCACGCTGTGAAGGATTTCCTTGATGAGATCATTTGAAAGTGTGGCCTAGATTGAGGGTGACAGCTCACATAAAAGAGCACGGCAGATAGAAGTTTCTGTTTCCCCTCGTCCTGAGACATTCCTTCTCTGCAGCTAGATGCCCTTCTTCAGGATTCCAATGTAGACCGAGAGCTGGCAGCTCTCTAGGACTTGCCTAGATCTTCAGCACCAGATTGGAACCTCTCAGACATCCGCGCTCACGGATAGAACACTACTAGATCCTTGGCATTTCCTTTGGGAGACAGTCATTGTTGGATAATTCAGACCACAGTCTGTAAGCCATTCTAGTAATCCCATCTCTGTGTATGTACTCATCGTATCAGTTCTGTTTCCTTAGAGAACTATGTCTAGCTCACCCAGCAAGGTCATTGGATGGAAACTTCCACAGAGACTGAAGAGCAGCCTGAGAAGAATAGGTTCAGGCAGACAGACAGGCCTGGGTGGTGTTCCTGAAATCAGTACTAGGAGGGTCCAAGCAGCAAGAACATCTCTGTGTTAGTTAGACGTTAGGTATCTATGGATGGATACAGTGGTTCTTAGCCTGAGCTCCGACAAGGATGCTCCAGGGGTCAGGCTGTGTCCTGCCTGGGCTGAGGGTTCCAGTGGGCTCTGTGGAGACCTCAGGTTCTGGAGCATCATCTAATTGGTGAGGAATAACCACAGGGCTGGGACTTTCTATTAGGATGTAGTGAGCCATCTCAGGGATCTCCATCCTGATCTGTGAACTGTGTGCTGTGCTCAAGAAACATCTCTGAATGGAACCACCAGAGGTCACAGAGGGAAGGTATCACAGGGACCAGTTTGCCTGATGGGGCAGAATGCATAGTTTTGAGTATTGCAAGTTTCCCTGCCTTTTGCTCACCCCATTACACATCCCCTGGAGTGTCTGGGGTGGGGCATGATCCTATGTACATTAGCTAAGAATCACTGCAAGAGTAGGTATTATTTTTCTTTGTTAAATAAACTATTCTCTTAGCATCTTCCAATTAAATATTTGTTGAGTAAATCAACTGTGTAGTTGGGCAGATCAGTGTTCAAACCCAAGCTCCTCCGTTACCAACTGTATGATGTCGGGCAAGCCTCTCTTTCCTCAACTATGAAACATGGCAGTCATCTTAAGAGTCAGTCATGCTGCTGGAGTGTGCTAATTTTAAGAGTCAGTAGATAAACTGTCCATAGTTTGAGGCTGGGATTGGATGCACTTAAGCAGTAGAGTCTGGCAAAGAAGCACCTTCCCCTACCTCAGAGAACTGGTTGCCACCATTTCCCAGAGCAGCTGAGAGTGAAGCAGAAGGATGCCATTCCTGACTTAGGGAACTATCCACATTGGACATGGGTGGTTAGCACATGGGATCCAAGGAGTAAAGGGATGGAGAACATATGCTTACCCGTAAATCTGCACTTAACATTTGATTGCTGAGAGGAAGGACTGTCGGGTGTGGTGGTACGCATGTCTGTCTGTCGTCCCAGAGCTTGGGTGGCTGAGGCAGGTAGGTCCCGTGAGTCCAGGTATGCAAGGAGAGTTAGGGCAACATATTGAGCTCATAGCTTCTTAAGAAAGTTGTGGAGTCGAACATTTGGTCAAAGATAAAGCCGGGTAGTTCTGAGGTTTGTCAGTGATGGAAGTTTAGAAGTTCCGTTCCAGGCTGGTTGACCTCAATGAATCCTCCAAGTATTTCTGTACAAGAGCCTTTTTTGGGTTTGTTTCAGCATATATTTTTACCAGCTCAGGGTCTTGCTGGACTTACAGTTTTGGTCATCTGTACGTCACAGTGCCTTAACTAGCCACAGCTCCGAGCAGCCATTATTGTAGAAATCTTTCCAGATCTCCTGAGCCCTGAGTGGTATACACTGTACTAATTTCTTCCAACACTCATACCATTGACCCTACTGTTTCCTGTTGCTGTTTCCTGCTTGCTGCCTAGCAGAGGAATTTTCTCTGTCCATGGTTGGAATTGTAATTTTGCTCCCAGTAAGTTTTGCTAATTAACGTGGGACTGTTACAATAACTACTTCTTAGTGCCCAAAGGAAGAAACTACAATTTATTATGACCATACGTCCCAGATTTTTCTGAAATAGTTCCCATTTTACATAATTTTATTCATTTCAATTAAAGAGATTCATTATATGCCAAGCAGTCATTATCTAATTTTATGCCCCTTTAAGACTCTAATATGAATGAATTTACATATGAAAATAGTATAGTTTCTGAACACAAAATGAGATAAATGATTTATACGAAATTCATTATAGTATAAAACTTAAATCACATTTAGATATATGTTTCATAACCCCAATTATTAAGAGGAAGGAAATTACTGGATAGTAAATTTTCCTTGGCAAGTTCAAGGCATGGTTTCAATAGATGGTCTTCCCTTTGGAAGGGGTAATGATCAATATTGGGTGATCATTGAGTTTTGATGATCGCAGATTATCAGATGATCTAGTAGTCAAAGAGATAAGGTAGTTATTACAAGGATACTCTATCTTAGAAAACAAACAAACAAACACCCAAACCAAAACTAAGATTACCAAGGAAGGGTAGATAAAGATTCAGAAATATCTTTATTTGTAGCCCACAGCCTACTGGCTACATGTAGCCATAGGATAGCTGGGAATATGGTCAAAGAAAAAAATCATAAATTTGCTTAAAGCAATAAAGGAGATTTTGATGATTATTTTTCTAGCTCAAATGCACAGTTCAAGAGTATGTACTTATAGATGACAACATCTTGTCACATTGTCAAAAAGTTAGACACACCTGCAAGGGTAGACAGAAAGTGAACTCACAGAATAGAAAGTTTTATGTTACAATTTGGGTCGATAAGTGGTTTGGATCAATAAGCGTAGGGCATTGCAGACGTGGAGACGGTACTCAGCCTAAGAGAAGATCAGTTACGTCAAAAGGACCAACTACAAGCGCACTTCAAGTTCTATGGGAGGAAGTTAGCATCATTGGGAGAGATTGTGTTTGAAGACTATACTGGGAACCTTAGGAACGTGCTAAACTTTGGTCTCAGGATGATTCTGTCAGACAAGTAATCCTGCAAATGGTCACTTTTATTCAAGCCATGGAACCAGAATTTTAATTTAGACCTGTTAAGTTTTAATCTCCCAATCTCTCCAAGATACCATGCTCTTGCCACTTGCCAGGGTCTTCACAGACCAATCCTCATCCAGTCCCAGAAAAAAAAAATAATAAGGTGCTTTCTAGACCAGTATGTTTCACTTATAGATAATACCACAATTTTAATTTCAAAAGTTCCTTCTTGGTATCCGAACACATGAGATTTTTAGTTTTAATGAGAAAAGCGATACAGCAGCTGAATGCAGGAGTTAAGATAAAATAACAAGGAAAGATGATGTTAGCCGTTTCTGATGCTCTACAATGTTTGCTTTAGCTGGTTAACTCGGTAATCACTTTAAGCCTGGTTTCATAATGTACCCAAAATGTGACTGCCAACCTGGTGTGCTCATACAGTTTCCTGGGCAGCGTTAAAATGTTGCAAATGTTTGAGTCCCTAAACTAGAGGTTTGGGGGAGGCTTGCTAGTGTGTTTTCTCAAGCCCCTCTCTGAGACATAAATTGTGGTACCTAAGAGGTTTGTCACAAAGCACATCTGAAACACATGGCTGCCAATGCAAGTGATCAATAACTGACAGTATTCTACTACTCTAAATGGGCCTTTCCCAGTTTGAGACATTGCATGCTATAATACCAGCTAGCTAAGCAAGTGGTGCTTACTGGTGCAATAGTTATATAACTGTTAAGAGGCAACTAGCAGAGTTTTATTGACTCTGAAGCCTGCTCCACAGGAGAGAGATCATATCACGCATGGTACCATGAACCTGGTCAAAGGCTCAAGGCTGGGGAGCTCACAGATGCTAAGGCCAGAGTTACCACTCTTGTTTCTCTAAATATATACACTTATGAAATTGCCTCCTAAATATTTATGTTTATGTTCTCAGGTCTATCTCCCCTGACCAAAGAAGCTTCTTTTTACAGTGAACGGTGCTTCATGTAAAGGCTGTGGCTGGCTATGTGTTGAGAACAAGGACAATTGGGTTTTCAGCTTTAAACTGGTTACCTATGTCATCTTCACCAAGGCTCGGGGAACATTTTGCCAAAGAGTAGGAGGAAAGAATGGAAGAGCTATATGATGGGGAAAGGACCTTGAAAGGCGGTCTTCTGGGCATGGCACGCATGAACTCATAGCAGCTGTGGTTGCCTGCATAGAGCTTGTGAAAGGCTGACCCAGTAAATCATTTAGTCATAGGTGGGGAAGGGGCTCATAAAGCCCGCCCAAATGGCAGTCAAGGGTTGTAGTTGAGAGGAACTCATTGTCTATAGTGATGTACTTGCTGGTGAGTTGTTCATGCTCCAGCCCGAGATCTATGTCCATGTGAGCAACCCTGGTTAAATTCTGCGAGTCACAAAGCAAAACGACACGCAAAGTATGATGGGATCTGGTAAGAGGAAGTGGGGAACTCATGGGGCAGGTGTGTAGGAGAGGGCAGAGTGATGGTGTCTTAGTCAGTGTTCTATTGCTGTGAAGAGACACCATGACCATGGCAACTTAACAAAGAAAATATTTAATCGGGGCTGGCTTACAGTTTCAGAGGTTCAGCCCAATATCACCATGGCAGGGAGCATGACAGCATCCAGCCAACATGTTGCTGGAGAAGGAGCTGAAGGTTGTATATCTAGATCTGTAGGCAGCAGGAAGAAAGGGGCACCGGGCTTGGCCCGAGCATTTGAAAATTCAAAGCCCTTCCCCCAGTGACGCGCTTCCTGCAACAAGACTGCACATTCTAGTCCTTTGAAATAATGCCTCTCCCTGGTGACCAATCATTCAAAGCTATGAGTCTATGGGGGTCATTCTCATTCAAACCACCACAGACCAGACGGGGACTCATTAAGAAGAAGGGGAAGACTCATGGGGGTGGGTGGAGGATGAAATGAGGTAGATACATGAGTGTGACCATAAATACATGGTCACTACTGTATACATGTAGGAGACTGTAAAAGAATAAATTAATAAAAAAACAAAATGAAAGCAGCGTCCTTTATGCTTTATGGAAATGCATCCCTGTTGGTAACTGGCAAATGTTTCCTTCATTTCTCCTGAGTCTCTATTTGTTGTTGGTTATGATTTACTGAAGTCAAGACTCTTTCAAGGCTGGGATAAGCGTCATGTAGGCCCAGCCAGCTGGGCTCTGCTCAGGCAGCTGCAGGAGAGAGTCTCCCTCCCCTAATGACTTGCTGTACACCTTCTGTCCTGGCATGTGGGATTCATGTTAGACTGAGCCATGGGTCAGGTTCCTCAGAAGAGGAGATAGGCAGGCCTTATGCAAGAATGCTGAGGGACCAGCTGTGTCATGTCTTGGGAACATCTGTCTTCAAGGGCCACTATCTTGATATTAAGCTAGCAGGCAAATTGAGCCCTGAGGTTGGCCTGGAGGATTTGTCCACATGAGATAGAAGTCCTCTTGTCAACCTTTATAGCTTTGAAAACAGAAATTTCTGCAATTTAAAATTTTATTGAATACCATGTAGGTAGGACTTAAAAAAATCCAAACATCATTAAACATTTAAAAATGTATATTTATTGTTAATATTATTGTATATACTTTGTGTGTGTATATGGATATATGTGTATGTAAGCATGAGTATATGTATATTAATTAGTGTCTGTGTGTATGTGTAGTGTGTGGTATGTATGTGTATCTTTGTGTCTGTGTGTATGTATTTGTATGTGTATGAATGTATGTATATATGTATATGTGCATATGTGTGTACTGTGATATGTATATGTGTGTATATATGTTGTGTGTATCTATATGTATATGATGTGTATATATATGTATGGGTGTATATGCATATGTGTATATGTGAATGCACATGTGTATATATGTGTGTGTGCATGCATGTGTGTATGCATATTTGTTATGTGTGTCTGTGTGTGATGTGTATGTCTGTATGTGCATATGTATGCCTGTGTGTGCATGTGTGTGTACATGTGTGATGTATATATGTGTGTTGTTTTGTCTATGAGTGTATATGCATATATGTATGTGTTTGATGTGTACATGTGTATATGTGTGTGTTTGTGTGTGTGTATTATATGTGTGTTTGGTGTGTACATGTGTATATGTGTGTGTGTGTGTGTGTGTGTGTGTGTGTGTGCATTTGTACCTCATGAAGTCAGAGGACGACTTTCAGGCTTTTGTAGCAGGTACTTTTACCCACTCTGCCATCTTGCTGACCTAATTTGTTAAAATAAAGTATTCTTGCTCCTTCCCTCCTCCTCCCTCAACCTCCACTTGCAGTGTTCTCTGTAATCCTTTTGATGGTTTCCTCCACCTTCTACATAATGTACAGTTGTGCTTCTTCATACTTTAAATAATGGATGTTGAGGTTCTTCAAACAGAAGCTGAACACTGAACACCCTGAGACCACTTCTTACCAACTTCCACTGGCACATCCCCTCCTCCTAATTAATTTACAGTTTGTTCCTGAACATTCAATACTCATGCTAACAGGCCTTTTCCGCAGGTGATGATGGCGCCGTTGTGTGCAACATGAGGAGAACACCATTTGATCACAGAGTTGGAGAGATACCTGCTGCAAACCAAGGAACGCCAGCAACCACGGAAGCTGGGTAATGTACGGACAGATTTCCCTGGAGCCCTCAGGCTGTGTGGTTGCCAGCACCTTGCCTGCTGGCTCCTAGCCTCCAGACCCACGGGGGAATAGATCGCTGTTATTTTAAGCCACCTAATTTGTGATAACAAACGATAACCGCCAGAGGAAATAACACAGTGGCATTGATTCTGCTTCTTCGGTCTCTCTGCATCGATCTCTTCTCTGCTCAAGTGCAATGGTCTTAGGAAAGGCCCCCGATATTTCTCATGTGCCTCACAGCTGAGGGAACTTCCTCCCTCCCCAGCGTCTTTCATTTTCTTCGCCCACTTTAATATGTGACTCTCTCCATCCTATGTTTTGTAAATAATATTCTCCACATTGGTCTCTTTTAGCAGAGTGTGTACAAGGTCTAGTGATCTATGTATCAACGGCTGACTTCTAGAGGCCGACTGTGATGGGATAAGAGCATGGGGAGTGCGGATGGAATGTAAACCATCCCATAGACTCCCTGCATATGGAAACCAAT
The DNA here is from genome assembly GCA_021653895.1 of Mastomys natalensis. NCBI lineage: Eukaryota > Metazoa > Chordata > Mammalia > Rodentia > Muridae > Mastomys > Mastomys natalensis. The sequence goes on along the minus strand of JAJTUV010001095.1, from coordinate 499,534 downwards.
GGGTTTAGACTCACGATGTCTCCTCTTCTTTCATACTTGGACATCTTAATTTTCTGTGGCTTCCAGTCTGCCCTACTGCCACCCGAGTATGAGTCACACTGAATGAAATAGGTTCTTGAAGGAGCTAGAAACCCCTGAGCAAGTGCTAAGAGCTGGCTCAGGGTTCCGGGACCAATGTGGTTGGGTTCTCATCTCTGAAGAAGAAAGAGAGCTAAACTCATACTCTCCAATTCCCCTGTCCCCCCACCCTCCACTTTTCAGTCTCCAACAGAGCTAATGTTGACTGTGGATAAACAAAGCAGTGGATGTTGGCTGGGATTGTGGTAATACATGTGGGACATCTGTCTCCTCTAATCCTAGGCTGGGCCCTATGTCAACGGGTAACAATTCCACTGGGCATATTTTACTGCATTTCTCTCACCCCCGTGTTAAAGTAGCTTTTCCCAGAAAGCTATAATATCCATCATATAAAACCTATCCTTCTTTTATCATAAATTAGATTCTGCATGTATTTACGTAACAGATCACTACATGGGAAGAATGTCTCAGGGATTCAACTTTCTTCTACTTAGTTCACATCTTCTATTCTGTAGTTCCTGCCTTTTGCTCATAAGATACACAACAGTAAATGGGAAACACCAAGCCTCTGCCCTCTGGGAGCAGGATGGTCTTTACCCTCATTTTATAGATAGGCAAACTAAAGTTAGCAAAACTAACTGACTTGTTCAAGATCAGACAAACCAGCAAATGTCAAGAAGCAGGAGCAGACTCAATTCTGTCTAGCGGCACAGGATTTAGCAGCCAAGCCAACTGACATGTGTAAATTCACAGTGCTGTAACAAAAGTGTCTGGATGCCCTAACTATGGGATCCAGGTGCTGAGAGAGACTTCAGAGCACAGGGCTTCTCATTGACAGAGGTTGCTAGACATGAGTAGCTGTACTGCTGGTTGGTACAGGTGGGTGAGTCCCTGAGATAGAAAAGCCTGGCTATTGATTCATCATTTAGTAGAGGGAATGAGTGACCCAGCAAAGAATATGAAACCAAACTTCCTACTTCTCTGGCATTACTAAAACTGTGTGTTTTCTGCAATCTTCAGTCTTTGTAATCTATCCCATGATGAATATGGCTCAAAGCAATTTGCATAAAATATTCTAATTTTGGGCAGGTGCTTCCTACAGATGTATTCCCTGGCCAGTGAGGTGGATGGGAGGCAGATTAAAACTATACATGTGTTTCCATGAGTGAGTATTGGAGGAAAAAAAAAATAAGAAGGGCTTTATGAGTCTGGCACTAATGACAATGAATTTCGAGAGTAAGCTGTCATCCCGCTCAGGGCTTTCCCCCAGAACCAGCCCTGGAATGCAGGAGAAAGGCAGCCTTGCAGAACAGACCAGGTTCTCTTTGCTTTTGATAAGAAGCGTGTGCTGGAAAGAATGGTGGTTGTCCTTATGTTTTGGTAACCTTAATCTGTCCTCATTCAAAGTGTTAAAATTTATGAGTGGAGTTAATGGGAAGCTTTTCAGTCTAACTATGCAGTTGCTATCTCTTTAACCTCCGACCCACCTTCACGCGGGGAAATTTATCTTCAGAGCTTTTAGGGGGATACATTCCGGGTGGAAACCCCCTCCAGTGCGTCTCTATGACGCTTCTCTTGGCCACTGTTCCATTAATAGCGCCAGGATTTTTATTTTCCTGATCTAAGAGCAAAGAATGGGGCCCATTATATCCGGTAATTCATCAGCTTCTCTGTCACAAAGGACGTTTTCCTCTCTCTTCCTCTGTATTTCTGGCATCTTATTTCACCCTGCGCTGGGGGAGACTGAAGGCTTGCCTCCTTTGAAGAGTCCACATCAGAAGGCTGCACCACATGCCTCTAAGACTTCACCTCATGAGAAATTCCCCTTCAAATCTGTGGCTTCTCCTCTTCCCAGGGCCTTTTGAGTTTGGTAATGGCATCATGTGTTAGCTGTGGAGAGAGGCCCTTTTGAAGCACTTACGGATGCTTTGAGTAGTCCCTTTTGAAAGAGGCTAGTGGTGATGGAAGAGGGGTTGGAAATCCCTCTCGTAGCCAAAAGATGGTCTCAGAATAATTCAGAACACACTGTGGGGTGTTGGTAATACCAGGTCTCCTGAGGCTTCTGGTCTCTGTGGAAAACGAGTGTAGTGAACTCAATGGCAGACCCACCTCCTCTCAGTGACACAGCATCAGAGTATGTGAGGCTTTCTCCAAACTAGCTGTACTATAGCCTTGCCTGGGGAATTGAACAACCTCAGAGGACTGGAAACCCCTATTGCTGGGTGTCTTCATGATCTCTTCAGAGTGTTCAACACTCCCACAGATGGAGAGTTTAAACTCCTGACACCATACTCCTCTACCATGATGGACCGACCCCTCACACTGTGGACGGCAATAAGCTCTCCCTCTCTCTTTGCGTTGCTTACGTCAGAACTATAAGTAACTAACGCAGATGCTCATCTTGTTTGTTGAACGTTCCCTGGATTGTATGTAACTTCTATTCTAGCCTTCTGGAAGCGGGAGGTTGGCTTCTGTGTATCTGTACCTTCTCACCTGTCCCTCCTCTGCCAAGTCCTGGCTGTCCAGCACACTGCCACTATAAAGGAAGTATCTTTAAGAGCTGATGTTTTGAGGGGCACAGGTGAACATGTCCTTTTTGTGACAAATCTGTAAGGTTTCCTTATTTTAGAAATGATGTACGCTATGAAAGAACTAGCAAATACTGAGAAAAGTTCCCATTTTCCCCTTTGGAAGTCCTGGCTATCTCTTCCCTGGCAGACTAACCAACCATGTGATATATCTGGACACTGTTTTAGTAATCCAGTTTTACTTTTTCTAAAAATACCTTAATGATTATAATCCTAATATAATCTTGAAGGTTGTATAGTATTCCACAACATAGACAACAATTCATTGAACTGTTCTTTCCTTTTAAACATTTAGATCACTGGTTTTTAACCTGTGGGTTATGATCTTCTTGGGGTCAAAGGGCCCGTTTGCAGGAGTCGCCTAAGATCATTGGATATTGCGTCACCTAAGACCATATTGCGATTCATAACAGTAGCAAAATTACAAGTATGAAATAGCAAACAAAAATAATTTTATGTTGTGGTCACCACAATATGAGGTCTGTATTTTCACAGCATTAGGAGATCAAGAACCATTGATCTAGGTTGCTCTTGTTTTAAAGGCAATCCTTTTCTCTTAACCTCTAATGCTCTGCAGTGAGCACACTGAGTTGCTTGGACCCATCTAGACATGGAGCTCTGGGGCTGGGAACGGGTTGTGCTGGTTCTCTGTGGTTTGTCTTCTACCGGGGCTAGTGTGGACACCTGTGGGAAAACTATGACCGTCAAGCTGGGCAGAGGCCACCTGTGGGTAGCTCTCGTGAGTCTGTGAAAGCTGGCTGCAGACTATAACTAGAATCCCACCACTTGAACCTTGTAGAATCAATCCCTCAAGGTAGAATTTCGAGTCAAAGGCTGTAGACATTCCAAGTAATTTCTTATTTTTTGAGCTGCCTTCAGAAGGGTCAAGTGTGCTTCCTTGGGGGTGGGGAGTGTGGAGTTGTCTTCAGCCTTCAGCTGTCCCAGATGGAGTGAAGCACTCTCTTGGTAAGGACAACTCTGTCTTTGGGGTCTTTCTGATGCCATGTAGCCCACACCTTGATGGTGCCTTAGTTATGGGGGAGTAGCTGGGCTTAGTCACAGCAGGTCCCTTCCTACTCTTCAGACTTCAGGGAAACTAAATACAAAAGGACAGCAACAAAGGGGCCATCTACACAGATGGTAACCATCCAGAGCTTTCCTGGTTCAGAAGTGTGTGTGTGTGTGTGTGTGTGTTGTGTGTGCATGTGCTGTGTGTGCATGTAGTGCTGTGTGTGTGCATATTGTGTGGTTGTGCATACACTCATGTGTACAGTGCATGTGTGTGTAGTTGTATGTGTGTGTGCATGTGTGTTCGTGTGTTGATGTGTGTGCATGTATATATGCATGTGTATGCACGTGTGTGTATGTGCATGCCTGTGCATGTGTGTGCATATATGTGTGGTGTGTGCATGTGTGTGTATGTATGTGCATGTGTGTGTGTGTGTGTATGTGTGTGTGTGTGTGGGTGGTGGGTGTGTTGTTATGGGAGTAGGTGGGTCCACACTGGAGAACTGAGAGTTGTTATCGAGAGAAATCATTTTGTTGGCATCAGGTAAGAGTCCATATAAACTCCTGTTGGAGCCCCAGAGGTTGGGCTCCTGTCAGGAGGAAGCCCTAGAAGTGGCAAGGATTGCTGCCAGTGGATTTCTTTGAAGACTGCTTTCCCGCCGTCCGCAGCAGCCCTGTGAAGTCATGTACCAGGATGAATCCTGGTCGTTATTTTGACCACTTGTTCCCAGCTGACTCGCACCTGATGGCCAGACTGAAGCTCTCATTCTTGTTGGGAGTTTAAGAAGTCCAAACTGTGATGTGATGTTGTCTTTGCTCTGCCGCACAGGCTGGCTGAGGACAGAAAAGCTTGGTACCAATTAGGTCTGCACCTCCGGTTCCGTGCCTGGATTAAGACTTCCAAACACTCTGTTTGAGCCCACACAACCCAAATATCAGATAACGTGAAGCTTACATTCCCTTCAGAAAGCTGTCCCAAGAACTACTGTCTCAGTGTTTGGTTACTTCATAGCCACAGAGGGCAGAGAGGAGAGTCTTATAGTCCTCTCCTGTCCTTTGAAAAGTAGCATCCAGTGACCTTCTCCATAAAGCCTTTGACCTTCAAGTAGCTAAAGCCTCAACTTTCCCATAAGTTATGCCATTTTTTTCCCTGACTGTTTTCTTAGACCAATATTAGAATGCATTGCTTTTGCTTTCTGGAGGATGCAGCAGCTTCCTGAGGCTGCCCTTCCCCCTCCTCAAGGCTCCTGGGCCCTGCAAGCGAGGTGCTGGCTGACTGGGGAAGCTTTCAAAAGAGATGGGAAACAGCTTAGGGTAAGAAATGCTTTTAGAAAATTATTCTCACGCCAGATGAAATCTCAGATCTTGCAATTTTGTTTGTTTTCTTCCTTCTCAGCTGTTTGCTTTTGAAGTCAGAGACTGCTGTATCTTTGTGCAAGTGCAGCTGTGACTAGTCGATCACGGTTTATTTTTAAGACAAGAAAAGAACCCGGGTGAAGAAATACCTATTGTTATTTGTTATCCACAAGAGAATTTAAATGTACTGAGTCTTGTTCAGATATGCAGATCAAGGCTCCACACACTGCAAGATGGAGGGCAGGGCACATTGGCCAATGGATAAGGAGGTAGACAGGGGCCTGCTTGCCAGCCCTTGCTTGGATACTCTGACAGTGCTGGGATTCCTGTCTGTAGTATCCTCTCAACTGTGTCAGAGTTACTCTGGTAGTCTGAAGAGCTGTGATTGTCTAAGGCAGTGGTTCTCAACCCATAGGTCGTGACCCCTGAAGACCATCAGAAAACATAAATATTTACATTAGATTTATAAGAGTAGCAAAATTATAGTTATGAAGTAGCAACAAAAATAACTTTATGGTTGGGGGGTCACCACACGTGAGGATGTGTATTAAAGTGTCATAGCGTTAGGAGGGTTGAGAACCACCGGCCTAAGGAGTCTTTAGAATCACTGTCTCTTAACAGTTATCCTGATAAGCCCCACTGAGGGAACTCCTGGAGGGCAAGCTGATGATATTGCTACTTTGCTGAAAACCTGTAATGACTCTCTGTTCATTATCTGCTGGGGGGTAGATTCTAAGTTGACTGCTTACAGTTTAAATGTTTCTTAGGTAACCAGTAGCTACCATTCCAGTGTGTCTCCCACATCTCTTTCTGACATACAACCTGCTAAGAGGATGTCCTCAGCAGCCAAAAGTAGTATTGCCATGCCCTGAAGTCAGCCTGTGTCAGCCTAGCTGAGCTGACTAGCTTCAAGGGGGATTTGTCACCCATACATTTTTAGGCTCAATGTTGTGTATGTGTATGAAGGGGGAATTTTTACTGATTTTGTCCAATTTTCTAGCTTTCCAGATGAAAGCATTGACACCCAGGGATGAAGTGTGGATTAACAGGAAGACACAAACAACTATGGAAACAGCTGCCTCACACTGACTGCTTTTATGTAGTCACGATACAGTGTGAAAAACATTTCTGTGAGGAAAAACATTCCATCTAAACATCCTGGTGCTGTTAGCACCAACCTTTAAACACAGAGGGGATGAGATGGCTGGAGCTGGAACAGGACCCTCACCATATTGCCAGAGACCCCATCAGCTTTTCCTTGAATAACTTCAACTCTCTCGCCAAATTCTATTCTCTTCTGTGTGTGATGCTTCACAGTTGCTCAACAATATCTATAAACATCTGGGTGGTAGAGACCTTACCTCAGAAGCCTTTGACCCTTCAGTATGGATATTTAGCAGCTATGTTTGTGCTACCTCTGTGGTTGGGATATCCAGGGGCTGGGTGATGCTGTAAAAGGCCTGGTCCATGCTTCTTCATGGCTTTCCTGCATAGGTTGTTGCTACTCTGTTTCTTTCACACAAACCATTGTAGCCTGCCGCTGCTCCACCACATCTGAACACCCCCCCCTGCTTCAGCTCCTTAAGCTTGCCCCGCATAGGGGTCTGCAGAATTCTACCTTCATCAGAACAAACCTCAGATTTGACTCTTCATAGGCAGGTCCAAGGTCGTAAACATTCTGATTCCTGTTTTCAGTCCTTGCCCCCCACTCCCATCTAGTTGCTAACATCGTAGTGTTTATTTCCTTTTCCACAACCCGGACCTGTCTGTCATCCCCAACTTAATGCAGATTGAACACATTCATGAGTTTCATTTTCAGAATAAAGCCATGGGCAGGGTGGGAACCACAAGATTAGTTTCTGGGGCAGAAGTCATTGGAATGCTTTGTTTGTCTCTTCTTAACAACAGAGCATCAACAGTGGTCATCTGTCCAGGGAGCCCTGGAACCTGTAACGGGAGAGGCTGGTGCACTCGCAGGGGCAGCTGGTGTTCCCTGGCATCTTGCACATGGATGGTTGTTGGAAGACTAGACATCTACTCTTTCCAAAGCTTTTCTTGCTTAATTAAGCAGGTTCCCTGAATCAGGCTGGACTCTAAACTGAGCATTTAACTGTTCCACCTAATTTTTATTCTGTAACAATGACTGTGGTACCTCTGCCTTATTTCTTCTTTAGACACGTTAGCTGTTTAAAGACAGGAATCACAGGCTCCCAACTCTGGCATGTAAGGAGATCATGGAAAAATTAAGAAAAATCCAAACCCAAGAAAACCTGGTAGATGAAAGTCAGGGTTCATTGTCGGGGTCAGTTTTGTGTTTCTCCTGGAGTCGGAGAAGACATCCATGACAAACACAACTTACGGCTGGTGGAGGCAGAAAGTTCACATCTCAACTTTATAAAACTATTACTATGTAGTCTGCTGTCTTTTCCAGATGTTCTTTTAAATTATGTCAATGTTTTTACTGCTGGGTTGATATGACATGTGTAAAAAGATACATAGATGAAATCATGTTATTTTGAAGAGTATACGACATGGTGAACCACTTATAGTTCCTAACGTGATACAGCATAGGTACACTGTAGACTCTTGATGAATGTTTGCTCAATTCAGTTGAATAATATTAGCTAATGTATTTATTGGATTTTTACCCACAAGAACTTACTTTTCATTCTGTTTGCAAGCGTCTCTAATTCTTGTCTCGTAGTTGAATTTTATTTCAGTATATATTAACTTTACTTTTTCACATTATGACAGAAGGCATGGCAGACATTGTCCTGACAAAGCATAAATCCACATATTAGGCAAAAATGGTGTTGTAGATTTAAAGAGAATAGTTATTTTGCCCAATTTAGTTATTGAAATCCTGAGAGTATTCTTCATGTTTTGTTCTCTTGTCTTTGTTGAATCTTAAATAATCATGGAGAAAAGACGCTATACAGATCTATTAAGAAATAAGTAGTTGTACCTCAGGCAAAGGATAAACAGAGAAGTATAATAGTCCATGGCCAAGACGACGGAGCTGATAATGCTGACAGCATCCCACGATACAGAGGGGACAGCATCCCTCAATACAGAAGGGAAAGGACTCTTTACAGGATAACAATGAGGTATACTGGCCTTGCAAAGTCAGGACTGTAGATCCAGGTGAGCAATCCTCATGGCAGACAGTATCTCAAGAAAATGGTACAGATTTGTACTGCCTACTTTATTTTCAAATAGATATAAACATTGAGTTTCAGGCAAACGGACTGTTGTGCTGCTTGTATGGTCCTAAACCCCTATACATCTCGAGTGTTTGGGATGCTTAGTGGAGAGGCCTCAACTCTGACTGTTTACATTAGTTAAAATGCCTTATTCAGTCTCAGTGTGTCCTCTAGTCAAACAACTTAACAAATTCGGTGATGTTTCAGGTATCAATTCTTCAATTAATTTCTTCTGTTTGTGTTCTGATTTTTTCTTTCTGAGGCTTCAGTTGTATATCCCATATCCCATGTGAGTATGACTGTGTGTGAGTGCACATGTGTGTATGTGTGGTATAGTATGTGTGGTGTACTGTGTGTGTGTATGTATTTATGTGGTGTAGTATGTTGTGTGTGTAGTGTTTATGTGGTGTATATGTGTGTGTGTGGTGCAGTGTTTATATGGTATAGTGTGTGCATGTATGTGCTTGAGTGTGTGTGTATGTGTGTGTGTGTGTGTGTGAGAGAGAGAGAGAGACAATTGTCTGAGCTCTATGTTTGTTTAGTGTCTCTTCTTTAAGCCTTTCAGAACAAATGATTCTGTTTGTCTTCAAGTAACTAAATCCACTCAATTTCTCATCAAACTAACTATAAAATTTCATTATATACTTTAATTCTAGAAATTTTATTTTTAAAAAGTTAATTATGTGTATAACAATGTGTCTGTGTGTGTATTTGTGCAGGTGCCTGTAAAGCCCAAGAGAGGACATCAGATCTAGAGTTGGAGTTACGGCAGTTGTGAGATGCCCTGTGTGGGTGCTGAGAACTGAACTCAGGTCCTCTGGAAAAAGCAGTTCTTGTTGCTAACCATTGAGCCACTATTCCTACTGCTCTAGGAATTTTATCCTTTTAAAACAAGTCCTCTTAAACCTTTGAGATTACTCATTGTTAATGTGCTTCTTTGAATCTTTGAATATATTTATGATAACTGCTTCAAAATTTTGTTTGCTAATTCCAGCCTGTGTATTATTTTAGAAGCCACCCCCTTTACTTCTTACATTCTGGTAAATTTTCCTGTTTCTTCAACATGTCTAGTGATTTTATTATTTTTATTATTTATTATGATTATTATCATTGTTTTTGTTGTTGTTGAGATACAGTAGGTTATAGAGTACCTGTGCTGTTCTGATCCTCTAAAGCATCTTACCTTTTGTTCCTGTGAGTAGTAGATTGTCTAGCCTTTAATTCCACACTCCACCTTCCCACCCCACCTCCATGCCCACCTCCCTTGAAGATGGGCAGCAGCTGGTATCTGTGCTCTGCTGCTTATGTCTCATGGTTGTTTTCTCGTGACATCACTGGGGACTCTGTGAAGACAGTTTAGCAGCCAATCCTCCCCCTCTGCAGCCCCAATCTTCCGGAATTCCCTTACGTCTTTGCAGATGCTTTGTCTTCTCTGTCCTTGGATACTTTCTTCCAGTAAGACCTCGACTTTCTGCTATACAAAATTCATGAATGGAAGGGAAGCACCATTGGGCCAATGTCTGAAAATTCCCCTACGTCACTGGCTGATGTTGCTACCTTTCTAGGAAGGACTTGATCTAGTTCCTGTTCGTTAACTTTTATGAAAAATATCCCGAGCACATTTCCAAGTTGTTTTCTGTGAAAGAGCAAGCTGGTCCTGCAGGCCCACCATCATTGCTCTTTGGCTAAACTTTAGGACTTATGGTAGTTTTTATAGAGTGAGTGGATCTGTGGGTAAATAATTGGTTTTGAGATGTAGATAGGTTCATGTACTTACAGAGCCCGTGAAAGCCAAGGAGATTATAGGATGAAGATCGTGGGTGTAAAATGACTTTTAAAATAATAATGTCCAAGACACTGAGCATACTTACCCATTCAATCATTTTAATACTAACCCCCCAAACCGAGAAAGGCACACTTTAAGTCATGCAGGCCCATGAAGATGGAGAACAGATAGAGGTTTGTCCTAAGCCAGGCATGCTCAATACCACAGGACTTGCCAGAGTTTGTGATCTGGTTTAAACTAACTCACTGAGGGTTCTGTAAGAAGTACCTTTTGCACAGCCACACTCAAGAAGAAACTAGGGGTGGACAGTTAACACAGCAAGGGTTATTATAGGAACTATGATTTCAGCACACTGTAAATACCGAATGCTATTAAGAAGCCATTGTCTACTTGGGAGTTTCAGCTCTCATAGTAGAGATGGGACACAGGCTCAGGGCAGAGAACAGAGCTCTGTGGCCTCTAGAGGCAAACATCCCAGGAAAGCATCTCTCCTGCAGTGTGCAAAGCAGATGTGATTTTTTTGGGTATGTTTGTCAGACAGGCTTTTAGACCTCTGCATATAAAGATGGAGACAAGCCACGTCTGTGAATTCGTTATGGATCTCAACAATGTGAGGTAGATCTATTCAAGGCAGCATGGCCTGGGTCACATATGCTCTGTTAGTTACTTTGTGTTTCTGTGATTAAAAAAATACCACGATCAAAGTAGCTTCAAGCAGAGAAGGTTCGTCTCAGCTTATGTTTTCAGAGAAACAGTCTTCCTGATAGGGAAGGCATGGCATGGCACCAGTGACAGGAAGCTGGCTGATCACAGTTTCGTCCACACACAGGAAGCAGAGTGAGTATAAATAGGAATACAGTGAGGCTATAAATCCTTGAAGCTGGTCCCAATGATGTACTTCCTCTAGCAAGGCTTGGGCTCCTAGAGATTCTATCACCTCTCCAAATAGCTATTAGCTGAGTGTCAAGTGCTCAAATATATGAGCCTACGTGGGACATTTTTAATTCAAATTCTCTTCAGGACTCATCGGGTCTTTGGAATAGACAATGCACACTTGTAGAAGAGTCATGGTAGATAGGGAGATCCATTGCCACTTGGTCTCTCACCATCTTTCAATAGATTTCAGGAAGATGTACACAAATCCTATCTCATATTCTGGCTAAGAATTTCTCAATTTGTGTGTGTTTATATGAAGAAATGTCTAACTTTGTTACTGAATTAGAATTCAAAGGAAAATTATTTCAATGTCTTGACCCCAACTCCAACTAGCCTGGTTGAGCCAGGCCAACAGTAAGACCAATTGAACTGACCAATCGAACACACAGCACAGTGAGTAGCAAAGCTGCATCTAATAATTACAAAAAGCAGAGTGAAGGGAACATTTTATTTTAAGAGATTTATCTTAAAATTGTAGAGTTTTATATTGTGAGCGAGCGTTTTGTTGTTATTTTGATACTTTGGGAAGGATATTTATAGTAGCCCAGACTGTCCTGGATCTCAGAATCCCCAGGTTTGGGCAACTAACTTCTGGGATTCCCAGTGTGCACAATCTCATGGCTATTTTAAGTTTTAATATTGTTTTAGTCAGAGTCCTATTGCTGTGAGGTGACACCATAACCACTGCAACTCTTTAAAGGAAGCATTTAATTGGAACTTGCTTATAGTTTCAGATGTTTGGTCTACTATCATCATAGTGGGAAACATGCAGCATGGAGGTAGATATGGTAGCTGATCCATAGCCAGATCCATAGGCAACAGAAAGAGAGAAGTAGCTGGCCACGCTTCTGAAATCTCAAAGCCCACCCCCAATGACATACTTCCTCCAGACAAGGCCACGCCTCCTAATCCTTCCAAATAGTGGCACTTCCTGAGCCTTCAAAGTCACAGTTTCCTCTTGCAGTCGTTTAGCTTCTCTTTCTTCTGGTGCAGGATGTCCTCAGCCACCCTCACTGCTAATGCCTGCCCACCTCTTTCTTGATACCATATTTGACAGGTTCTGGAAGATAACCCTGATTTTTGAGTTTATTATTTGATTTCTCCTTCACCCGAATTATACACCAATATGAATTCTAGAATTATTCAGTAAAAACAACCAGGAGAGACTGAAGTTGATAGATTTTTCAATAAAATGGATTTTAAAAAATTGTTACTTGTTTTTTGTTCTTTGCTTTTTTTTGCTTTGTTTTGCTATGTAGCCCTGGCTGACTGATATTTACTAGGTTGTCCGCTTTGCCTTGAACTAAAAGAAATCCTCCAGAAGTTCTTTTAGCTATCCTGGGTTTTTGTTTTTGTTTTTCCATATGAAGTGGAGAATTGTTCTTTCAACATCAGTAAAGAGTTGTGTTGGAATTTGGATAAGGATTACACTGAATCTGTAGATTGCTTTTGATAAGATGGCCATTTTCACTATGTTAAGCCTACTGATTCATGAGCATGGGAGATCTTTCCATCTTCTGATAGCTTCCTCAATTTCTTTCTTCAGAGACTTGAAGTTCTTGTCAGGCAGGTCTTTCACTTGCTTGGTTAGAGTTATACCAAGGTATTTCGTATTATTTGTGGCTATTGTGAAGGTATTTTCTCCCTAACTTTTTGCTCAGCCCATTTCATCACTTGTGTAGAGGAGGGATACTAATTACTCTGAATTAATTTTGTATCCAGCCATGTTGCTGAGGGTGTTTAACAGCTGTAGGAGTTCTCAGGTAGAATTTTTGGGATCACTTATGTACACGATCATGTCGTCTCTGAATAGTTTTGCTTTGACTTCTTCCTTTCCAATGTATATCCCCTTGATCTCCTTTAGTTGTCTTACTGCTCTAACTAGAACTTCAAGTACTATATGAAGAGATAGAGGGAGAGTGGATAGCCTTGTCTTGTCCCCAGTTTTGATGGAAATGCTTTAAGTTTCTCTCTATTTAATTTGATATTGGCTATTGACTTTTTGTATATTGCCTTTACTGTATTCAGGTATGCACCTTGTATCCCTGCTTTCTCCAAGACTTTTATCATGAAGGGGTGTTGGATGTTGTCAAATGCATTTTTGGCATCTAGTGAGATGATTGTGTTTTTTTCTTTTTCTTTCAGTTTCTTTACATGGTGGATAACATTGATGGATTTTTGCATATTGAACCATTCCTGAATCCCTGGGATGAAGTCTACTTGATCATGGTAAATGATGTTTTTGGATTTGGTGTTTGAGTATTTTACTGAGTAATTTTGCAACAATGTTCATAAGGGAAATTGGTCTGAATTTCTATTTCTTTGTTGAGTCTTTGTGTGGTTTAGGTATCTGGGTGACTGTGGCCTCATAGAATGAGTTTGTCAATGTTCCTTCTGTTTCTATTTTGTGGAATAGTTCGAGGAGTATTAGTATCAAATAAAACAAACAAACAAACAAACAAAATACCTACCAACCAAAAAAACAAAACAAAAACAACCAACCACACAAACAAAAACAAAACAAAACAAAACAAAACATAACAAAAAAACAAACAAACAAATAAATCCTACTACCTCATTCTCTTGGGTGTGGGATTGTAGGTGTGCACTACCATACTTGGATGAATAGTCTAAAACCTGTCTTCATTCATGATACGCAGGAAGGTACACAAATTACAAAGATGACAGCAGTGAGCTCTTGTAGTGAGTCTGTCTTATCACAGCCCATCCCTATATGTCAAACCCTCCTGGCAGCACAGCGTGTTAGCCTGTTGCCTCTTGGCAGTTGTCGCTTCCTAATGGTGATGACTGTCCTTACTTCTCAAAGTGTGGATTTCTTTCTGTGTTCATGAACTTCACAGAAGCAGAATCATACAGGACTTAGTGGTTTCCTCTGTTGTCTTTCTCATGGTTTTGGAGACTCACTCATATCACTGAATACTCTTGTATCTCCTTTGCACTGCTGTGAAGTATTTCACCCTGTGACATGCCATAATCTTTGGCACATATTTTTGTCTTAACAGATATTTGGATTGCAGTCTAGTTTTGATTTGTCATAAGTAATGGCTGCTTGAAGATTCCTGTATAGATCTCTGGATGCACAGAAGTGCACAATTATATTCATACAGGAAGTGTCATATCTGGGTGATGGGCTAATCATGTACTGCCTGACAGTTTTTCAAAGTGGAATAAGTATCCATGCTAGCAACATAAGGGTTAAGTTGATCCACATCTCTACCAATCTTTGGTATAGTATTTTTAATTTTATATCTTGCGATAGTTATACAGCGATATCTTATATTTTTAGTGTATTTCTTGAGAAATTAAATCTCATGTGCATTTTGTATGTTCGTGGGCTGTTTAAAGAACCTCCTTTGAGAAGTTTCTTGTTTAGTTTCCAGTCTGATGATCTGTCTTTTCTAACTGATTGGTAAGAGGACTTTAGATCTCATGTAAGCCTTGGTTTTATAAGGATGAAGGGTTCAGGAAGTGTCTTATGGGGACACACCAAGTCCTTGGTGATCCAAAAGCCTTACTGGAAGCTTTGTGCAGTAGTGATTTAGGCGTTCCTCTGATTATGGTGCATTTCCTGGCAGTCCCAGGACAAGAATGAATTAAAAAGGAGGCTCAGTGAGATGCTGAGATGCTGCATCTTGACTTCCTTGCTTCCTTTATAAGTGGTATGAGTTTAGTGCAAGCCTGTTTGCTTAATTAAGAGTCTTTGTCCTGGTGCTGTAGTTCTGTATCTTAGAGCATGTAGTAATCTTGCTAAAGACCAGAGTTTGGCTCCCAGCACCAACACCAGGCAGCTCACAACCACCTGTAACTCCAGCTCCAGGGAAATCTGATATCTCTAGTCTGCTTGGGCACCCACACTCACTGTACGTACTTACCCACATGTATAGATAATTAAACATTTTCTAATCTTAACAAATATAAAAAGAATGTTTGTCCTGTGGGGCTGGAGAAATGTCTCCTTGGTTAAAAGCCTCTGCTGCTCTTGCGGACGACTTGTGTTTGGTTCCTGTCATCCGAATGTTGGCTTATAATCATCTGTGATTCCACATCTGATAGCCTGTTCTGGCTTCTGCAGACTCCAGGCATGTGTGCAATACACAGAAATACATGCAAGCAAACATTCACACACATAAAATGGAAAAATAAGGACTGTTTGTCTCAATGATAAGAAGTATCAATGATAGCCAGAAACAGCCTTTGCCAAATGCCCTCCATTTGGGCAACACGACTAGGGAGTCAAAGATCCCATGTCTGTTGGCAAAGAAGTGGAGATACCCCAGAAGTTAAAGGGCATTTGGATAGACCGGTGTCTAAATGAAAGTTTACACTCTTCAACACTTGAGAGTTGATACTTCATGTACCTACCCTTCCTGCCCCAGCCCAAAACACTGGCAAGAATGACAAAAGCAACTCCATCTCCCAAGCTCTCTCTGTGAGAAACTTTTCTCTCCTCTGGTAGTATGCTCCTGTGTTGCTTCCACTGACCTGATCTTAGATTTTTCCTTTAGAGACACAGGGTACATTGCCACCTCTTTATCAAACACTATTCCGGTCTTTGGAGATGGCCACCATACTGTCATGCCTTTCCTTTAGACTGAAAAGGAAAAGCCATTTTCTTGGGATGAGCATCTTTAAACAAAAGGGAAATAGCACCTGGTCAAAGAATGCACTTGAGAATGAAAGATGAGTAATTTACCAAAGACATTTTCATGTGCCACACACAGCACCTGTCATTTCCCTGTTGTGGCTGCCGGAAGGTTCGTCAACACCCCAACCTTCCTTACTTCAGGAACAGCCCTCCTTTATGGATCAGTTCCTTACAGTGTTGCCAATACCCGCTGTTGCCTTTTTCTAGAATGTTAACAGGATTGTTTTTTGCAGTGGAGAGTTTTAGGTGTGACCCTAGTGAACAGCAAGAATCTGCTCAGATTTCGCTCCAGTGTCTCCGTCACTCGAGACATTCAACTCTGTGTTGTCGTTAGACAGCCATTCATAATTGTTTCTAACCAGAACCCTCTCGGTGCTCTGAGCATAGAGAACTGTGCGTTGTAAGTTACAGAAGGGAATGAACTGAAAAGCATGCTATCCATGGCTAACATGGGGACAGGTCACTTTAGCCTTGGAATTCATCGAGCAGAAGCATTTAGTCTGCAATAGTTAATAACTATTTATGGAGTGTTTCCTTAGCATCAGGGACCCTAATTAACAGAGCTGAGGCTGGGTCCTGAGATGACAGATGTATTCTTAAATGCACTACAAACATGAAGATCTTAGCTTCATCCCCAGAACCTGTGTTTAACCTTCATTTTTAAAAAATTCAGGTATGGTGGCATTCTCTTGCAATTCCAGCACGGGGAGCTTCATCCATGGCATTGCTGGCCAGGCAGTTAGGCTGAACTGCCCAGCTGTAAGCAAAACTTAGAAACTCTTACAATAAACAAACTAGAGAGCAGCTGACAAAGACACCCTGGCTCACACACCATCCCACCTCACGCCACCCCTACCCCCACCCAAGACCTGAGGATGCAATGTTGAGATTGTGTACTCAAGTTCACTGAGGCATATTTGGGTTTGGGTCAATTAACATGTGCCTAATGGGAAATGCTCAACAAAGGTTTTTTTTTTTTTTTATCACTGTGGCTGCTATTCTCATTGTGACAGTGTCACTAATGGTGTCACTGTTGATACTGCCATTGACACTGCTGTCAGTATTGCTACTTCACTTTCCCATCACCAGTTCAGTCCTGCTTTCATGAACAGCCTTGGACAAATGACGTAATCTACCTAGGTCTCTTCCTGCTCCTAAAATTAGAATGTGTAACTAGATAACTGTTTCTCGTCTGCAAGTTTACAGTGAATGACAGAGAGCATGTCACCCCCAACAACCAATGAATAAATGCTGCAAGTGGCCGCACAAAGATTCAGGAATGCTAACCGAAGCAGAGTTCACTTGTACAGGATTTTCTCTTAATGCATTAGTGTGTACCATGAATCTCCCAGAATAATATAGCAACTTTTGGGGAGTGGCAGTGGTATTTTTTCATTATTAATAAAATTATCCTACCTTTGTTTTTCTCATAGT
The DNA here is from genome assembly GCA_021653895.1 of Mastomys natalensis. Lineage (NCBI taxonomy): Eukaryota > Metazoa > Chordata > Mammalia > Rodentia > Muridae > Mastomys > Mastomys natalensis. The sequence continues at coordinate 482,479 of JAJTUV010001095.1, read as the reverse complement.
CACCTCTGGTTGACTATGTATCTCTGAAGAGATATACTAGTAATAATCAGTGCTCTGATTTTCTTTACAAGTCTTCCATTTTGAAACACAAGCTGCACGGTCATCTTACTGGTATGGCTCTCTTAATTCATCGATAATATTCTGCTGTCCTAGAATTCCTCCACCTAAAAATGACTGGTTGGACATAGGTGACAAGAATATTATTCCTTTCTAACACTGTTCTTTTAACTGACCGCCACCAATTTTCTTCCTGAGAGTCTCAGCTTAAACAGAGGATGACAAGCAGGGTTAAATCTCATTAGCCACAGCAGAGTGGGTATTTCCTGAGTATCGATGGGCATCCAGAAAGCCCAGGGATAATGGTGCAGCATCTTACAAGCAAGCAGCCTAAGACATTTTATCTTTGCCTTACAGTAGCTTAAAACCTGTCACTGATGGGTGATGGTATGTGTATGTGTGTAAAGATATTTTATAATGTAATAAATGTATACAATACTGAACAATCCCCATGGCGGCTAGAGTAAGTCAAGTTAGTTATATTTGTCACCACCGCTTTGAGAGCAATGTTTTTTTTTTTTTTTTTTTTTTTCCCACACGCATTATTAGTAATCTCACGAGAGCATGGGAGTTGCATGGCGATTAATCGGCTTCCCAATCCCTGTATTTAACTTGTGGTGTTGACTTGATACGGAATCTTTACTTTTTCCATTCTTTTACCCATGGTTTTAAGTGGCCATGATAATGTTGCTAGTCTCAGAGGGAGGGAAATGGAGAAAGGACAAAGAGGAAATTCAATTCTGGGTGGGTTTCTTAAATGAAAGACACAAGCAACAGCCAGAGGGAGGAGGAAGAGGTGCGCAGAGAGAGCTGGTGGGGAGGGCTGGGGCTCTTGGGAAGAGTGAACATAAGTAACAACATTACAGTAAATTCCCTTCCTCCCCCATATCTGCCCAGCACAAGCATAGCGCGCATCTGAGTCTGATCCAGACAACATCTGGAAATCTTTTCTAGAATCTTTTATTCAAATCCATCGACATCAGGGAAGGACCTCTCTCTACTGCCAGATTTTTAAGGAGGGAATGTGGTTTTCTCTTTAGTTTTCCTCTTTTGGTCAGAAAAGCTCGGCTCCGCCTAATTCTTGGAAACATAGTATCTTACTCCCCAGGCTCCAGTGGGAACAGCTACTGGTATAATGTTGCCCCATGTTCAGAGCAACAGGGACGCTCATCCAAGCTGATCTGGCCTGTGGGAGGGACTCCCAACACCTTCAGAGGCCTCGCAAGTTCTTAGTGAGGCTGCACTTACCTCTCCCCAGAGTTTTCTGTGCTTCTTGATTTAGATCTGACTTAGGTGACAGGTCCTATACCTGGAGATTCCCAAGGAAGCCAAAGGTCAGTTGGAGAGATGCCTTCCAGCAAGTACACTCTCCTACTGAAATTTGAAATTTACCTATCTGTCTTAGGAAGTGGGGAAAAGAGTAGATTAGAGAAACGGCAGTCATGTTAGGACATCAGAGTGCATTCTCTGTGTCTCTGTCTTTCTTCCCTTCTTCCTCCCCAGGTGGCATCCACAGGAGATAGTGCGCCTGCCTTGCCTTCATTTACTGCTGTGACTTCTGTGATGTGCTGCCGTCATTATCGGGTACGAGTCCTGGTGAAAACATCACCCTGTACTTAGCCGCTGCATTTTGGCCACAAGCCTTGATCACAAGACATCTGAGAGAAAAGAAAGCCAGGGTGTTTAGAGAAAAGAGGTGTGCCTGAGCAAAGCAAGCCTGATTACCACGGAGAAAATGAGAGAAAAGAGGGACAAATGGAATCAAAGTGGGGCAGAAATGATCCCTCATTTGGGAAGGAAAATGAAGAGACTGTATTAGTCACCTGAGGTGTAAACTGTGAGACAAATGAGTTAGAAGCACAGAGGTAGCCCAGTTCATGTGCAAGGACGGACGGGAGGGAGACAGGTTAGAGTAGGAGAGCAGGCAGGGCTGAGGCTATGGCCCCGAGCTGGGAAGCAGGACACCTGAGTTCCCAGTGTGAACTGGGGACAGAGAGACTTGGTCTCGTTGGCTCTTGCTACTCTGTTTTCAAATCCTGCCTGCCATGAAGCAAGTGTTTTCTTCTTCCTCCTCTTCCTCTCGCCCTCCTTTTCCCATTTTCCTCCCTTCCTCTCCACTTCCTTCTCATCCTTCTTTCCCTTTCCCTCCTCCTCCCTCCCTGTTCTTTTCTTCTTCCTCTTCCTACCCTCACCCCTTAGAACTTTTGTCTTCTTTAAGACACATGAGCACCATTATGCCAAGAAAGGACACTGAAGTCTGTTTTCTCTGTGTCTCTCCATCTTTCAGCTTTATCGATACATATTTAAACCTCACTTTTATTGTATCCTAGGGTGGTAGAAGATACTAAATTATCCAGGTTATATCTCTGCAGCTGTTACATAATTGTCCCATGCCCCATCGCTCTTTATTGCCAGACAGTTGGCTATTCTGAAAGAGTGGAGCCTGTCAGGTATCAAAGAAACACAGACTAATGTTAGCAGTAGTTTGTGAGGAAGGGGCGTGATATTATTTCAAAACAAACTTTGTGCCTCTGTTGTATTTTGTTTGATGGCTCGAGCTCTCTCTGAGTGTAGTACAGCTAGGCAATCATATGCAATTCCAGAGAAGGTTCTAGGAAGCTTCATTATAGTCTTTCCCTCACAGTCATGAGTGATATGCATTTATGTGGCCATTAAAACCCTCCAATGGGCCCTTGGAGGCCTGGATCTCAGGGAGTTCTGGCTACCTGTAAATGTCTTTCAGGTGGCCTCAGCCAAATGGTTGAATGCGGTGCATTTCTGTCCCTTTCCAAAACAGAAAAGGATGGTACAAATTGAATCATGCTGCAGCTGAATGCAGTCATCCCCTCAAAAATGAATATGTTAAAATCCACACCTCCAAGACAATGGTGTGGAGGTGGGAGGTGGGTGGGGGTAGAGACTTTGGGAGGTGATGAGCTGTGAGGGAAAAGTTACTTTATGAAGCTGACTGAGCAGAGACACCCAGCCTCTCCCTCTCTGTGAGGCTGGAGCTCATGGACGGCCATCTATGAGGAACCAGGTCTGAAGAATCTTGACCTTGGCTATCCCACCTCCAGGATCCAGCAAGGACAGTCTACTGCTCACACTCACAAAACACTCAGGACTGAATGAACTGGGACAGCCAATAATTCTATGATTGAGTGCTTTGGATCACAATACCTAGAGGACTTAAAAGAAAATCCACCCTCATTTCTGATTTCATAGTACTTCATATGAATTTAATTGAATGGCGTTAGCTGTTTATTTAAAAATGGTTGTATCCTCACTCTGAGGGTTATGTGTGGTCTTGGGGTGATCTCTGAGTGAGAGTTTAAATAATGTGGCCTCTGGGAGCCCCAGGCAAGCCCTAACTACTCCACTGTGTAGCTGTGTGGCTTTAAGCAAATCATTAGTTCTCTGAGCCTCTGTCTTTTTCAGTTTACAACCAGCCTGGCACGCGCTGTCCTCATATGTTGTATGATGGAATAATGAGTTTGAGCTGTCCATCCTGAGACCGGAAGCAGAAGAAAGACACTGCTCAACTCGTCCTATCGGAAACGAGCTGGGTTAGATGCACGGTTTGCTTTATTTGAATAGAGCCTATTAGCAGTCAACTCTTCCTAACAACACAAAAAAATATTGAAAGTTAAATATCCTTTCTCAGGGCTGAAGAGGTAGCTAAGTGGTTAAGAGCACTGGCTGCCCTTTTCAGAGGACCTGGGTTTAACTCCCAGCAACCACCTGGCAACTCAGAACTGCCTGTAACTCCGGTTCTAGGGGATCTGACACCCTCACACCGACATGCATACAGGCAAAACATCACTGCACATTAAATAAATAAATAGATGAATAAATAAATAATGCTTTTCCAATAAATGATGTTTCATCTCATATTTAAAATTGTTCCTCTTTTTGACCTGAGAGATTACCACATGAGCCTAGCTGATCTGCAGGTTCAAGCCATAGTTTAAAACTATTTTATGAGTTTTCTTTGTAGCCTAAATGGTTTGTGTATCTCAGAAAATACAAACAGACCATATTTTATTTTATTTTTGAGAGAGGATCTTACTGTCCAGTATTTTATTATTAATTGGAGAGGCTGGGAGCCAGTCCTAAGAGAACTCTGATTAATCTGTTCCAGGTAAATGACAGATCCAGTGTGTGCCTTGTCTATGACACAAAATTATAGGGATGTGGCAGAGGCTCAATTGGGAACTGTCTGAATGGACCGGGTGAGTTCTCTTGTCCAGGACAGAAGCATCCTTTTGGAAGCTCTCTGTTCCATACTCAGAGCTGTTCTTTCTGGGCTTAGTAGGTCACTGCTGGCTGGTAGGAGACGTGGTTTTGGAGCGTTCCCAGTTGGCAGTTGGCACCTTGTTGGGTCACCATGCATTCATGGCAGCTGCCTTGATGGGAAGGAAGAGTTCTCCCCACACACATTTAACACAACATCAGAACTCGGCTGGTCCAGAGGCAGAGGCTGGCTCTGTGGGGTCACAGTGAATCTGCTTGTTCATAGCTGGGCACAATCTATCTAGTGACCTCTTATTCTTGATCCTCCTTTGGGAGTTAGTTTTAAATGTTTGCTTGTCTGTCTTCCAGGAAAGTTCATAGTCTTCTGCACTGGTGCCCAGGAGGTGAGGAGTGGGAGACTTTTATGAGCCTCACCTCTATACTGTGGTTCACACAGCAATAGTTGGCTTCTTTGTTTATAAACATATTCATACAATTAGACAAAGCAGTAAGCATTAAGACCAGAAGCAAAGCCCTAATGCCTGGTCTTTGCCTTATGGGTGGCTACATACATCAGGATTGGCTATATGTGTTAGGCAAGAGATAACCTTTAGGCTCAACCATATACTCTAGGGACAGCCATGTATGTTAGGATCAGCCATGTATATTTAGGGACAGGAACATATCCAAGACTAGTTGTATACATTTAAGGCCCATACCCAACTCTCTTTGGCATTTCTTCTTTAGACAATGATCTACTAAACCTTGAATGGTAGCATTCTCGTCAGGGGACGGAAGCCTCTCCTACTTCCTCTCTATTGTTTGAAGCAGAACTACATATACAGTTCATTCATTTAAAAAAATGCAATGTGTATAAGCCCATTTTGGAAATTCTTCACACTGAAAGACTCACAGTTCAACCACCTGGGTATAATTAAATACCAAGTTCTATGCAATGTTCAAATTTATTCTTTTGAAGCCCCTGAAATTCGTTCAAACAAGACACCAAGAAAGACAAAAGGAGAAAGAAAGTTTTATAATAAGCCAGGAAAAGCATAAAAGAAAGTATAAAAGAAAAAAAATAAGTAAACAGTATGTTGAAAAGACAGGAATCTTTCCAAAAAAAGACAAAACAAAACAAATTGACTCATTGACTGTTTGATGATGTGTCCTAAGGAAAAGAAAAGCAGCTCAAGAATTAACCAGACAAAAGGTCAATTTAGAAAGGAAACATTAAAAACAAAGTACAGCCCACTGACCAGCTACCACCACCAAAGCCCAGCAGGGTACACAGTTGCTCACAGTTCATGCATGGTAAAGAAGTGGCCTTCTGTGCTGAAGACAGTTCACTTGAATAGAGACTAAGCCAACATCAAAGCTGTGGCTTCCTGTGATACCAGTATGCCAAGCCCTTGGAAGTGTGATTATGACATTGGAGTGTAATATTGAAGGACTTTAGTTGCTTGTCTGATTTACTTGAAGTATATAAATATAGCTGAGGATAAAGAGAGGGGATGGGGAGACAGAGGACACACACACAGAGGGAGACAGAGACATTGACAGATACAGAGAAACAAACATAGATAGACAGTCAGAGAGAGAGAGAGACAAAGTCAGGGACAGACAGACAGAGACATACACAGAGAGAAATATACAAAGAGAGAAAGACACACACAGAGAGACAGAGACAGAGAGACAGATAGGGTACAGAGTGAGAGAGACAGAGACAGAGACATTGACAGACATAGACAGAGAAACAGACATAGACAGAGACAGAGAGACAAAGTCAGAGAAAGACAGACAAGACAGAGACATACACAGAGAGAAATAGACAGAGATAGACAGACAGACAGACAGATACACACACACACACACCACACACATACAGAGAGAGAGAGAGAAAGAGAGAGAGAGAGAGAGAGAGAGAGCATTTTCCTTTTTGCAAATACTAAACACACCAAGCTTACGTCTAATCTCACAGGGTTCCTGACTTCTCTGATCCACTCGGAACCAGAACTACTGCTTCCACGAGGTTCTAGCTCCTCCACAGCAACCCCAGTGTGGCAGGGGCTGCTGGGACTTCTGTGGACCCTCTGGGACCAGGCCTGTTTCTAATACTGTGATGTTTAGAGAGAAGACAATGCCACAAGGAGGCTGAAGTGGAAGATGGAAACGTAGGGCCATGTTCTCTGCATCCTCTGCTGTCTGTGCCGTTCCCTCTCATGCAGAGTCTGTCAGCAGTGGGGGCTGAGTGCTGGGCAGGCTGAATCTCTCTTGATATTTATGAAGGGATTTCCTGTGCCTGGAGTTTGTACTCTAGGTGTTTGACTTATTAGCAGATTTTTAGTGATGAGTCTACAAACTGACTCTATGAACCTATGAGTAGTATTTGCTTCGTACACATGTTTGTTAGTCAGCCAATGCTCCTTAAGCATCCACTCTACTCTTCAGGACTGAGGACAGAGACATAGACACAAGCACCCACAGCTAGCACAGCTTCTATTTCAGAGGGGTGGGGAGGAATCAGCGATGAAAAAATAACCTACAAATAAGGTCATCAGAAGAGACACCAAGACACCAGCTGTCTGAAACATGACAAACTGTGGTGGTGGCAGGCAGGTGTTGGATTTCGGGACCTCAGAGAGAATGGGTGATATAAAGGAGAGAGCAGGGAATGAGACACTGGTGCTCAGCCTTCATAGGCTTCAATCATATAGATTGTGTCAAGTGTGAAGAAAGACAGCCGCCATATTGGCTGGGAGTGGGGTAAAATAGAGGGATAGAAACAGTGAGCCCAAGGGGAAGACCCTGAGGTCAGTCATGAAAATAGATTTGCAGGCAACCAACAATGAAGGCTGTAACAGAACCCCTTAGATAGATTGGCAGACATTTTGCAATGGCTGCCAAGGACTATATTTGCCCTGGTACAGTTATGTTCATGGCAGGTAGTCTTCAGGCCAGTCCTAGTCAGTGTTAGAATCCTCACTGTGTGAAGGGAATGTTGATTCTTGGAGGTTTCATTGGTGTAGTACATTATCTAGGTATATGGCAGGATGGGATTTAAACTTGGACTTGACCTAGACAAAACCTCAGCTCAGAACCCTGCAGGATCACTCACCTGCACAGTTGGTTTATGAGTGCCCTTGCTACTGGACTCTCCTTCCAGGTACTCTGATGCAGTGGGTCTGGAGTGGGGGGATCGAGATAAAGACATTTTCCAGAATGTCCCCATGGCATTCAGAAGCCACCCAGGGTTTGTAGAACTACAGCCTACTCTGCAGATTACAAACAAACAAACAAACAAACAGTAAATAATCAAGAGATTGATTAAGCATGCAAACTAACTGGCAAAAACGGACAGAATACAGAAGTCTGAGAGGCGGGATCTTGATACATCATGCATGGGTCCACTCTCCTTATCTAACTGACTAACCGGCTATGGTTGGCAGAAGCCCTACCACGATTGTTATTTGCCACCTGTTTAAAACCCTCGTGTGGTGTGCTGTGCGTGTGCGTGTGCTGTGTGCGTGTGCGTGTGTGTGTGTGTGTGTGTGCTGAGCATATTCAGGCAGTAACATAGATTTGCAGGAGCCAATAAAAATGTCTGATTTTCACCAATGGAACATTTTGTGCAAAAATATATTTGTGACACATATGCTTGTAAGGTGGCAACTGCCAGTTTTTCTGCACGAGATACCTGTTTCCTCCCTGGACAGTCCCACATGCTACTAGCAAAAGCCAGTCTTTAAGATCTGAAGCTATAGCTGTCGACACTGTTTTTATCTTTTACAACTCACCTTCTGATCTGTAATTGCTCTGAAAATATGTTGTCTTCATTATCCAGCTGAAGACTCAGAGGTGCCATTACTGAGTACTTAGCATGGAGGTCGGAAATGGATGGCTTCCCCGACAAGACTCATAACCATAGATTCTCACAGCAGATGAGAGATAGTGCCGAGCCTAGAAGAACTTCCTGTTGAGAGGTCCTAGTACAGCTGTTGCTGTCAGGAGGGACTAAAGCACGGATGACAGGAGCTGGCAGGAGTTTCCCTCTCTGGCTAGGAGAGTCCAGGATACAGCTTTCCTCTATATGGTCTCAGCTTCAGTTCCTGCCTCCAGGTTCCTGCTTGAGCTCCTTCCTACCTTGCCTTCTGTGATGATAGACTGTAATTTGAGATGAAACAGACCTTTTCCTCCTCAATCTTCCCCAAGTAGCTTTCAGTCAGTTTGTTTGTTGTTTATTTATTTATTTATTTAGAGACAGGGTTTCTCTATGTAATAGCCCTGGCTGTCCCGGAACTCACTCTATAGACCAGGCTAGCCTCGAACTCACAGAGATCCACTTGCCTCTGACTCCCAAGTGCTGGGATTAAAGGTGTGTGCCAACAGTACTAGGCTATTTATTTATTTATTTAACCATAGCAACAGACAACAATCTAGGACACAGCTATCAGGTCTTTTATTGTGCAAAGCTGTGCTCAGAGGCGAGCATGGTACCTGCTGTGGTAGAAGGCAGACTATGTGTTGCATTGGGAGGGGAAAGTATTGAAGCTGGGTCTTTGTCAATTTAATAAGAAGTATCTTTCTGGAAAGCTCCGGTATTAAAGGCTTAGTCCCCAGTTGGTGGCACTGCTGAGAGGTGACTTGGTCAAGAGGGTCCTGAAGTCATTAGTGAGTTAATTTATTGATGAGTTTACAGATGAATGGGCAGGCAGAGCCTGATTAGAGGAAATGAAACCTGAAGGCATCCTTTTGAAGGATGTAACTTATCCATGGTCCCTTGACACCTTTCTCTCTGCTTCCAGGCCACCATAAAGAGAGCAGCTTTCCTGAGTCAGACCCTTCCTCCTTCCCTGATGTTCTTCTGTCTCACCCTGTGCAGGCCCAGAAGCAACAGGGCACAAACTGAGGATGTGAACTGAGGAGCCAAAGGAAAGCCTGCTCTCAAGTTGTCTTAGAAGGGGTCTTGTCACAGTAGTGAATCCCGCTAACACGGAGCCGAAGGAGGTCCCTTCATAGACACATAGACTTTCTCTGATGCTGTGCCTTCTGTGTTCCTGACAGAAGCAACTCACAGGAGGAAGAGTTTATCTGGGCTCACAGTTCAAGGGCATAGACTATCAGGGCTAGGGAAATCACAGAAGCAGGGACATGAGGCAGCTGGATTCATGATGTCAGAGTCAGGAGCTAGAGAAAGATGAACACCAGTGTTTTGTATGCAGTTCAGGATCCAAGCCCAAAGACTGGTGCTGCCCAATTGAGGGTAGGTCTTCCCACCTCAGCTAGTCTAACCGAAAGAATCCCTCACAGGCATGGCTAGAGACTGACTGAATCCAGACAATTCTGATAGGTGTGCCTACCTAGAGGATTGCCATCTAAGTGGTTCTGGAGGCTGTGCCCTTCCTTGACACTGGATTCCTTTGTTCTCGGACTCTTCTGAGACGTTACTGGACCCACTCTCAGGAGCTCCAGGCTGCTTCAGGGAGTGTCTCTATCATAGTCATGAGGAGGAGACTTAAGATTTAAGAAACTTCTGGAAAGGACTGCTTCTCGAGGCAGAGAAGGAAGAGCTTAGCCTGGGTTTCTGAAGAGAGGTCCCTGAACCCTTGTCACATGTGGAACGTGTGGGAATCTTTCTTCTTTCCTTTCCTCTAGCCCTAACTGGATAGCTGCCATAGCTAGCAGCTCTCCCTTGTCTTCTATTCTGTACCCTGTATGGGAAGTGACTGTCACCTTCTACCAATCATTGTTATCCTAGTAAGAATTAGGATTCACAAAATCCACCATGAAGACTTAAGGCTGTGACAGCACAGCAAAGCGTGAGGACGTTGGTGTAGAGCAAAGGGACAAGGGGAGGGAGGCAAGTGAGGGGGGAGGAAGGGGAGAGAAGTGACAACACGCAGGCAATTTTCATTCTGCTTTTGAGAACGTAAGGTCTAAATGGTTCTCAACCTGTGGGTCGCGCCCCTCACAAGAGCCGCCTGAGTCCATCCTGGAAACACAGATATTTATTACATTGGAATGCATAACAGCAGCAAACTTACAGTTATGGCTACTTACATGACTTTGTGGTTGGGGGTCGCCAAAGCGTGAGGAACTGTATTAAGGGGTTTCAGTGTTGGGAGGGGAAGCCGCTGAGTTAAATGATTCCAGCTAATTCTGTGGAAGAAGACAAAACCAACAAGGTGCCGAAATGGAAACGATGTATACAGACTGGCCGTGCCTCTCAACTCTGGGATAATGTGGCTTGATACTCATGAATAAATGAAGAAAAGACAGACTAAAAATAGTTTCTGACTTGTATGGGCAAGCCATCTTTCTGACTCGACAATTGTGGAAATGGTTCTCAATCTTTAATAACTCCTTTCATGGCATATATCCCATGATGCTCTTTAAAACTAAGGTTGCAATCTGGTGACACATAAATGGGCTAAACTTTCTTTCCTCTTAAACAAGTTTGAATTTAAATAACAAAAATTGACATTTTTTTTATCTGCAAAAGAAAAATGAACTGCAGTTCTCTTAAGTAAATATGAAATTATAAGGTATTAAATTGCAAAGATACCGTGAACATCATGAACTTGGTAAAAATGATGTTGAAACTCGAGATATTTGTAGCCCTAAGTAGTTTAGTTGTGATTTATAAACACTACTCAGAAATACACATTTTTCTCTCATGAAGTCGGACAGGTAGTCATGTGATGGGGATTAATGTGCTGAGATATTTTCCATGGCAGCTTCTGAGTAGGATATTAATAAATATTTCCTTTTTAAAATCTAAAAATCAAAATAAATTAGTAAAGTAAAAAGTGCCGAGTTAAAGGTACCTTGTGAATCAGAGACATCGAGCTTTGCGCCCTTCCTGACCCACACAATCTTTGAACACTGAACTCTCTGCCTCATCAAAGCTATCGGCAGGACTTCCGGAAGCCTCTCTCCTTCCCTCCCCCGTGTGTGTTCAAGCATGTGCATGTGTGCATGTGTGCATGAGCGTTTTGAAGACTGAAACTTTAAAGTTTAAGTTGATACTGACCATTTGCCATTCAGTGTCACTTCTAAATAACAGAATCCTGTGTGTCCGTCGAATTTTTATGCACTTGGAAACTTAATTTAAAAGCTGAGTGTGATGTGGGTATTGCATGAAAAGAGTCAGGGAATTGAAGTTCTGGGTGGCTTGGGGACAGAATAAGAAATGAGGCGAGAGATGGGATGATGGGCCCAGCTCTCCTGGGCAGTCCGCAGTCCGTTGGCTCCCGGTTGCCTGGATACCTTTGTATGGTGACTTAATTCGGCCTAGAGGCTGTGAGTTCTCTTTTCTTCTTGTGTCTGTGGTGATGGGCGTTGTTGCTGGGGATAGTCAGGGGCAGGAGGAGTGGACGAGACAGAAGAAAAGTTGACCACACAAACACAAAGCTGAGATGCTGGAACTGGTCCCACTGAGGGCGGTGGGGGAGCGGAGCGGGAAGTTCCCTCACAAAGCCCGGCTTGTTCCCATAGAAACCAGTGCTCAGCGGTGAATGACTAGCTTGACTCTGCACAGCCCCCTTCCTCTTCTTTTTAAAGTCTCTGCTGGAGATTCATTGTCTTCTTGCTATTCTTATTTTAATAAAACGAAAGGCTGGGGAAGAGAAAACACCCCCTCCCCAACCTCAAGGCATCCTGTGAACAAACCCATGGATTCTAGGCTGTCTGAAGTCTGGCTGGATCTCCCTGGATCAGAGATCTGTTTTGGTTTTTTTGTTTTTTGTTTTTTCAAGTCATGGACGGATGGACAGTCTACAGAGAGAGGTGCCCACAGAGATTGGCAGCCTAATTTGAATACCAATACTGACCTGGGCTAGCTTCCAGAGGCAAGGAGGAGCCACCGGGCTGACAGGGTGTCCATGGCCAGACTCAACAGGGGCGGAGGGCAGTTTCTCCCACCCACGGCTCTGGGCTTCCTCCTTTCAGTCCCATGCCCTCCTCTGCTGCGTTATTGGCAAGCTGGCTTTCTATTCTTCAAGGATTAATGTCTCAGTGCAAGGGGTAAAATGGCAATTAGAAAGCAACGTCTCGGGCCTGGGATTTCTATCTCCTTATCATTTCCCAGTTAGATTTCATTAGAACGCTGCTGGAGAGAGAGGTCTTAGGGCTTTTGTTGTGTGGTCAAAGAGTTTAAAAGTACTAACAGGATGTTTTATATTTACCTGGAAAAGACACGGAAGCTTTTGTGCTATCGGAGTCTGGCTCACATGTATAATTGGGGCGCGGGTTTCTGTGTGTGTGTGTGTGGTGTGTGTGTGTGTGTGTTGTGTGTGTGTGTGTTCTGAACTGAGTTCCTGCAAGTCTCAAACAGGATTACCCACCAAAACCAAAACCCATCCTTGTCAGGACTGTTAGGTTATTGGGTAATTTTTAAAAATCAAAAATAGTTTTTATTCCCTACCCAATAACATGTTTTTAGTTAAAAGGATTGCAGGTTTGCCTGCAATTTTGTGGCATGAAAGACCCTGTTTAAATAATTTATCTTTTGAAGGTCTAATTAAATGCCCTGGCTGAGTGAAACTGTGATTTGTCTGGAAAAGCCCCTGAGATGTCTTCCTTCGGCTCCTAGCTATCAGTCTGCTGTGCTATCGGTGCAGGAGGGGCGGGGCCATACAGGGTTCCTTTCTTGAGGCCCCACACACTCTTTTTGATGTTCCAAGTACCCACCTGCTGCTTGCATTTGTGACCTGGGTGGCATAATGCCAGTGACATCAGACAGGCAGGGTATTGTGTCGGACAGATAGACATTGTCACCATGAGTGACTGTTTCTTACGTGTTCATGGGCATGGTGTGTCCTGCCAGGAAGATCAATAGGAAACTGGGAAACACAGATGACGGAAAGTCATTCTTGTGGGACAAGATGTCTCATGCTGCTTGTCACGAGCTTGTCAGTTTTATTTCTTTGTTAAGTGTGAAAAACGTGGTCTCGGATTTCTGTGCCATTATTCCGTCATGGCTGGCAAAAATCCCAGCTTTGATACCGAGCCAAGATCTTTCCTCTATATGATGTCTCTGGGGTTCATGTATGTATGTGGGGATTCCGGCCATTGTGCGTTAAACCCAGGGCGTTGTTAGCTCCAAACTTGGCACTCTCAATTAGCATTCACCACAGCACTAATACAATAAAACAGACATGGCTTAATTCCTAGCTAGGCACCAATGGTGACTTTACCTAGTGTTTGAAAACACACGGGGGAAATGGGAAAGCCTAGAAGAAATTTGTTCATTGTCGGAGGCAATCTTTTTCCATGACCATCACCAACTTTGCCTATGGAAACTTATCCTTGCCCAGACAATCAGTTAAAACAGATGAACCTTTCAAATATAAGTCTTTACACTGATAGACACACAGGGCCCTGTAGCAACTCACACTGGAGCAGCAATACTTTAGAGTCCCCATCTCTGTGCTGAAGTCAAGCGGACCCTGCAGTCTCTTGAAAGGGCTGTGAGCAAGGCTGAGCTGTGGAAGTCCGAGTCAGATCCTTCTCTGCAGGCTGCAGCCAGAGGGACAGCAGTGTATAGGAAGAAGCAAAGAAGACAAGAGAAAGCAGCAGTTTGCTTCTAGACAGCCATGGGAGTGCTAGGCTCTTGGAGGTTCCTTTTGATTCATCCCCATGTGAGCTGTGAAGGAGAATTTGACCCCCAGTCACCTCTAAGGAGACAAATCACCTTGCACAGGCTCAGCTGCAAGGGCTGTACCATGCAAGTCTTTAGAGATGAGGCTCGTATGGATTGTTTTGTAAATATATTTATAATTTTCTTCAAGTTGTCATCGTGTTTGATACACAGGCATTATAAATGTCTGGAAAGTGAAGAAAACAACAAAGACCTTTAGAGAATGTTCTCTCTGGTTCTGGTAGGATGGTAAGAATGGGGTCCACACTTCTTTTCGCTTCTATCTTTATTTTGACTTTAAGCCTTGCACTTGGAGGCTGACTTGTGTAGCTAGCGGCAGGGAGGGGCTGAGACGAACTAAGTCCTTCCATGGTAGATGCCTGTTGCATTGGAGCTGTGTCCCTGCAAATCCCACGCTGTGCTGGAAGAGATCCTTTATTTCTCAACTTTTTGAGATTTTGGATTGTGCAAAATCTTGGATCAGAGCTACTCATTCCACAGTGAGACTTCTAGCCGCTGCTTGGCGACAGGAGCCTTCCCAGGGGGTTCGTTAATGAATATAATTTTACAACAACAAAAGGCTATGGAGCTGAAGTTTCCAGAGGGGGGAGACAGCACTTTCTCTTTTTTTTTTCTTCCAAATCAAATCTTCTAAAGTCACCATTGTTTTTCCCAACAGACACTGTCATGAGGGCCCTGATTTACTGACTGTCCTTCACTCTCCTGGGAGCTCTGGCATTACCCACCTGTCAGGATGTTACTGCAGGTTCACAGGGCTCAGAATCCCCATTCGGAGTATTTCCAGTCATGATTCTCTCTCTCTCTCTCTCTCTCTCTCTCTCTCTCTCTCTCTCTCTCTCTCTCCCTCTCTTTCTCTCTCTCCCTCTCTCCTTTCTCACTGTCTCTCTCCTCTCTCTCTGTCTCTCCCTCAAACCACACACACACACACACACACACACACACACACACAGCACACTCAACATACTCCTTTTTTATAGGTTACATGTGAGACTTTCAAACTGTGTCAAACTACATGAATTACTAACCAAGAGCAACCACCACGGTCTCAGAAAACAGGACTTCATACAAGTTGGCAGGTTGAGAAATAAGTTCCGGAGTCTGTCTGCCCCTGCCCTCTCCTTCATTGTTAATAGTTCCTCCTCCTGACTACAAGCCAATGGTGCAGCAAAGTACCAAGACCCCGAGATGGCTAGCAAGTAGCAGCTGGCCTCTCTCCTTGATATGTCTATATGATTCACTGTCTGAGTACTGTGAGAGTCAACACATAGGTTGGTATACAATACATACTAATTTGTGTGAAACGCCATAGTCCCAGCCTGGCTGGGGCACTTTCCAAATTTCAGACAGGTTGTTAAGGATGAGCAGACTTAGTAGAACCCTCTGAATTGCCCCCTCCTACCCATGTGGGGACAATGATGGCAACTTTGCCACCTTCCCTGTTGGAATTTAGCATGGACGGGACACCTATTGCTGAGAGATCAGGTGGGGAGGCAAGAGCCCTAGGGCAGGGAGAGGACTGAGGGCCTTTGGGGAGGTTGTCAGGTTGGACAGCCTGCAGAGCCAGAGTGTGCATGTAACAGGAAGAATCTGGTTCTATCACAGATGGGGAATCCCAGTCCCACTCAGAAAGTGGGACCATGTTCAGAAGGTGGGTCACATGAGTTGGGTCATTCACAGTGGCATGCTGTGTGCCTTTCCTAGACTACTGAGAGGTATGGTCTGCTTTATTTTATTGTCTATCTTTAGGGAAAACTTTTCTTCAAGATGGAGGTTTTCATGAACTCATTGGTGTATGTGTGTGCTCACGAGGTTTACAGTTGTCAGCATGTGTGTTTGTGGAGGGCAGAGGAAACCTCTGTATCATTCCTCAGGTGCTCAAGGTCTCTCGTTTGCCTGCAGCTTGTCAAATAGGCTGACTGATTCATCCATAGAACCCAGAAACCCACCTCTCTCTGCCTTCCCAAACACTGGATGAAGTATCCACCACGGTACCTGGTTTCTGTGTGGGTGTGGGGGATCAAACGCAGGCCTTCAGGCTTAAAAGGCAGATGCTGAGCAATCCCAACCCCGTCCCGTGCTTATTGATTTTATTACCCAACATTCCCAGGAGGAAAACATCTCTATTCACAAAATTAATCAGGAGCCAGGTTCAGAGCATACAAATGGCCTGAAGTCTCCTTCCTCCCTTCCTTCCTTTCTTCCTTCTTTCCTTCCTTTCTTTCTTCCTTTCTCTATTTTCCTTCCTCCCCCTTCTCTCTCTCATCTCCCTTCCTTCCTTTCTGTTTTCTTTATCTGTTTGTTTGACTGATTGATTGATTTGTTCTAATATTTTGAATCATGCCTTGCTACATAGCTCAAGCTGCCCTAGAATTCACAGCAATCCTTTAATTACACTTCCTCGTTCCTCTAGTACTAGACATAGACATACCACTATGCCCAGTTATTTATTCAATACCTGAGAAAGACCTTAACACAAGAGATATATGTACATATGAGTACGTTCACACACAGACAGGTATGTTTGACTAATACTGCCTCTCTGTGTTGTATTAAGCTATTAAGCTTAAAACAGAACTGATTTCACACCGATTGCGATGTTCTGATCCAGTTTCACCAGCCCCCTCCCCCATTTGTTATTTATGTATTCCAAAATCTGCCAGACATTTCCACTCTCTTAACAAAACCACCTAGTGCCAACCACCCGTCATCTATCTGGCCCAGCTGATGGCTGAAATACAGTCACAATGAGAGAGAGCACTCCTCTGATGCCCTACAGAAGATTTGGCACACCAAGTATTTATAAAGTCTTTTGAACACAGCTTAGGATTTTTATGTATCCATTGATGGCATGCACATTGTTTTCCCGAGCATGCCGAAAACCCAGATGTAGTTTAGGAATGCTTCTCTTAGATGCATGGAAATATCCCAAGGACTGTCCTGTCCACTGCATAACCTGACAGGTTTTATTTATTTTCTTTACCCTGGGAAATATAATTTTTAAGGAATCTAGATCTCAGGAAAGATCCATACATGTTTGGGCTAGGCAGTTTCACAGAGCAGTCAGCCCTTGGTGACTTTAGAGCTACAGCTATTGACTTTGCCCTGTTTCATGGCCCAAGGGCATACATGACCAAGCTGCTAAGAACTTGCTTCCAATCTGTGAGAGACTATTGTTGCTGTCACTCCCTTGCCTCTGGTGGAAAACAGATGGTTCAGACCCTACTCTACACCAGCAACCAGAAGGAACGTCCCTCTTCCATCCCTATTCTCTGTCATAAGTTGAGTTTGCAGAGATCACAGGCAGATGAATCACTGGACTAAAATTTATGTGAGGATTTTTGTAAACTTTGGCTCCTAGCTGGGGCTCTACAGTTAATTTACCAAGAAAGGCTTATGAGCTGGTTAGGTTTTGGCCAACCTGACACAAGCAGTAGTCATCTGAAAAGAGGGAACTTTCAGAAATTGCTTCCATTAGATTGGCCTGTAGATATGTCTGTGGGGCATTTTCTTAATTAACAAGTGGTCAATCAAGATCCCACACCCTAGCAGTGAGCTTGGGTTGTATAAGAAAACAAACTGAGCAACCCATGGGGAGCAAGCCAGTAAGCAGCTTTTCCTTTGGTTCTTGCCCCTACTTCTTCTTGACTTCTTGCCATGACTTCCTCTGGGGATGGACTGTAAGGCAAGTAATCCTTTTCCTCTAAGTTGGTTTAGGTCCATGTTTGATCACATGATAGAACAGCCACCTATAACAGTTGCTAAATGAGTGGTGCTTTTATGTGTTCTTTTGTCCCGTGTCACGAAATGAGCATAATAACATCGACAAGCTGTAAATTTCGTACGATATTCTCCAATGCACTCCTTGTTTTGATGCATTACCCAATGTGCAAAAGGGAAGCTTGCACCCTCAGGCATTTTGAAAGGATGTGTAGTGTATCTGGGTCTACTGTTCCACGAAGGGGGCTGCAAACTCCCAGAATGACACGAAGGTCTGCTCTTCACGCTGTGAAGTGGAGCACCATTGGCCTTAATTACACTGGCAAGCCTGCAGCATCGTTCTGTTCCTCTAATAAGTGCCAGTAAGTACTTTCTGTGCATGAGCTACCGAGCACAGGAAAAGTAAGCAATTGTCCCTGCCTATCAAAGAGCACAGTCTACCTGCCAATGGACACGCAGTGACCATGAGAATACCACGATGTACTCTACACCTCGGTGTGTAATGGGAGCTCCTCCATAGGATTAAAAGGCTTTGAAAAGGAAAGACAGGTGAGATTAATTGCACCTAATACCAGGGGACATGGGGGGGGGGGTGATGTTTAGAAGTAGGAAAGGTGGGGACTTAAGGGAGAGGGGAAGAAATGCCTGGTGGTCCACATTTTATGAGGTGACACTGAGTTTGTGACTTGCATGAGCAGAAGTTCTTGGACTTGGAGTAAGTTCAGCACAGGGAGCAATGAGGTTGAAGAGCCCAGTTCCTTAGCAGAGGACAGGCTGGTAAAGCTTCCTTAGGGTTAGTTCTATTTCCCCCTGTAGCTGAAATGCTGGAGTCTTCTGAGGGTTTTCGATAGGAATAGCATGGTCAGGATGTGGGTCAGACACATATGTGTGGTTGATGGAGGTGAAGACCTGAAGAGAGGAGTGATGTCTGGCTGGGCAGTTGGGGACAGTGGTACCCCTGACTCTTTAGCATGTTAACAATTGTAACACCATATAGGCTCCATTTGACTTTAGAATATCAAGTCCCAAGCTGAACCACATACTACCAAACTGCATGCTTTGGGCTGGAGAGATGGCTCAGTAGCTAAGAGCACTGGCTGCTCTTCCAGAGGACCTGAGTTCAAATCCCAGCACCCACATGGCAGCTCACAACCATCTGTAGCTACATTTCTAGGGGATCTAAAACCCCTGTACAAACATGGTACACAGATACTACCCTTGGGGAAAAACATAAAATAAAATAAATAAATAGATCTTAGAAAAATCAACAACCCATGTGTTCTCCTGCTATAGCCTAAAGCAGACACTGTGGTCCCCAGCCCTAGACTGAGAGAGTCAGTTGTTGGTATTATTCTAAGGCCAGGCATGTTAACCCCAATTTCTACAGTGACACCAATCCGCTTTGATGTTGCTGTGAGTCCAGTCTACTCTGACCAAGGGTTTCGATTAAGTAATCCCCAGCCTCAGAACAGTGATACTCTACAGACCCAGGGTTGCTTTTTATGTGTTGAAGTTTTCTAGATAGATGACTGATTTACAGAGCCAAAGGACACCAGCAGAATACCACTAGTCACTAGTCATTACTGTGGGACCCTTCATCCCCACTTGGAATTGTGTGAACAAACTGCATTTGCATAAAGCCATCGACGTTCAGGAACGGTCCCCAGAGGGGAATCAGCAGCCACAACCCACCTTCATTCTCAACACTAACCAGACATGTCTGTTTGTAGAGAGTTGTCATAGTCATATGTGAATCTGGAAAATGCAATGTTTGCTGTGCGAGCAGCCAGAGGCAGGAGAAGAGTCAAGCGGGTGCACTCCTCATGGCCGAGTCCGCATTTAGATGCTGAAAGCCTGCAGAGTCTGTTTCCAGAGCACGTCCGTCCCTCCCAGTGTGTGTTCTTCCCAAAGCTGGTCACTTGGAAGTGAAGCAACAGGCCAATCACTTGTCTTCCAGTACTTGTAGTTTCCCTTAAGATTTTCTCAGGCTATTGGAACGTTCTAGAGTGAAGTGGGTATAATTCGATTCCATCCTTTGGCCCCTGTTTCATTTATGACAGACAGGTCCTTGCCTGGGATGGTTAGTTTTACTACTGATCTGTGGTGTAGCTAAAGTAAGAGAAAAACCACAGTAGGACGGGTTTCCAACTACTTCTATCTAAGTATCTAGTTTTGACTTTCTTCTTTCCCAAGTCCATGTTTAGATGTTTTGGTTTTTTTCCTTCTGACAATGTTTTTGATACTTTATTAACTTCACTAATTCTATGGCACTTAGCCAGTTAACTGTTATCTGTTTTTTGTTTGTTTTATTTTTTTAGTTTGTTTTTGAAGTCTTCTTTTTTGTGGCCACCTTTTCTTTCTTGGGGCACATAGATAATTGGAACCTCTTCTAAGCTTTTGTCGTGTTTATATTTTCTTCTAAAATTGTTGAGTTTCATAAAATTGTTGATCCTATATTTACAGTGTGCTTGGATTGAAATTGGGATGTGTGGTTTACGCATGCTCAGGCCCGTTGCGATCCTACACCCCCTCCCCCCTTTGCACACAGTGTATTTGAGAGAGAGGACAGCCCCCGAGGCACAAAGATAAAAGTGACTGGATTATTTCCCTTCACTCTTTGTCTGAAATGACAAAACTGGCACAGTAATATGTACAATAAATAACTAATTTACAATTTACAGTCTTTCAGGTTAACTTAACTAAAATGCCCATAATTTGGAGAAAGAGTACTGTGGTTTTTTTCTTGTCAGTGGTGACCGTAATCCTGATTATAAACTAAAGAATTTACTGCCCTAACCAATTTCTCAATATTGTACCCCAAAGCCATTATAGGATGCCTTTCTCACTAGTGTGTCTTTCTTTACTCTCATATGCAATATTCAGTAGGCTGCACACATTTAATCATGTAAAATCCATAAGAAATTTAAATGCTTTGAAGTTGGTATGGCCACACGGAGACTTATGACTTGGGGCCCTGAGAAGAAATTCCATTTTTGCATGGCAATAAGAGAGATGATGTCTGCTTCTGAGGCTTGGGGCTTCTGAGTATCACTTTTGGAAAACAGAATTGGTCTGGGATATAAAGGAGGCCCTGAGGCCTCTTCCTGTCCCTTCTGTCCTTCCTTTCTTGATGCAGAGACTTCTTTTGCTGTGTGTCCCAGGTATTCACTGTGAAGGTTCTGAGTCAGATATGATAAAGCCACGAGAACGAAAGGAGTTCAGGGCTGTGTGTGTATGTGTGTGTGTGGGGGGGGGGGGCCATTAAGTCACAAACAAGACTCCAAGGCCTATGAAAGAGAGGAAATGGGGGAGGGGTTCAAAATGTCACTGAGCACACCGGCTCAATTATGTTAAACAGCTAAAATTCATGGTCAACCCTACACTCCTGCAGAATGCTCCCAGGAGTCTGGAAGTGATTGAAGGGATCTGTATGGGGTCACCACAGACAGGTTATTTGTAAGAGTCTTAAAATTTAAATACACAATTACTTTGCTCGGGGAGGAGGTTAACAACCCCCCAAATGCCTTTAGCCACATGTTTAAACAAATCCTAATTCATGCTGAGAGACAGAGTTTGAGCATGGCTGAATGTAAGATCCTTAGTCACGTTATTCTGTGTTTTAACAAAGTGCCCTGAACCTGGACTGTGTAAACCTGTCTAGTGGCTTAGATCTGCCTGTCGTAGGCCCCTCTGGGCCTCTCTGAGCTGTATATAGGCCTGATTCCAAGAACCATTTGCCCACAAGACATAGCAGCTCAGCACCCTGAAGCCTCATGTTCGGTGACTGCGCCCCCTTGGAGCTAAGAATGATGGATCCTACGTTTAGTCACCTCAAGTGTGCCCTCAAATTTTGTCAGCATGTCTCTCTCTTGGGTGATATTTAGAAATATCTTTCTACTTGAAATGTCTGGGCTGGACTGACTGCAGAACAGTTGCTTGCTTTGAGCTCACAGTTACTACTACCGTGCTGTAAACTTCAAAGACTCCTGCTTGGTCTTCCTCCCTCTAGTGCACTCCCACCTCCAAGCTGGGTTTGGCCAGCTAGGGGCTGGCAAGTGGCAAGCGTGCTCTTCAAATGAGCTATCTCTTTCCCTTTATCCAGGGTTGTTATTCCAGTGCCTCATAATTAGCTGCTAGAAATAGCTCCCATGTGGCCTTGCTTGGGCGAGGTATGCCTGGAGGAGTGGATGTTCCTCCACTGGCCTCTGTTGAAATCACATTCCTGGTGAAGGGGCGGGCCGAGAATGAGCCCCAGTGAATGTTACCCTTGTAGGAGACTGAGTACTTACATTACACAGTGTTCTCTCCACCCTTGACCTCGGCTAGCAGTTCACGGCAAGCACCCGGGGCTCATTTGGCCAGGAACATTCCCTGGGAATATGAAAAGTTAATACAAAGACAACCCAAGAGACAACGGCATCTTCTCATAATGTTGATTATTTAATGTGGGACAAAGTAATTCACATTCTCTGAATCTTCCGCACAGGGTCATGTGGAAATTTGAGCGTAAACTATTTGTTTTATTTATAGACAGAGTTATGGTGTTTCAATAAAGGGACGGCACAGGCCTGACAGCCTCCCTCATGACATGCGTCGTGTGCCTGAGTTTTGTGTATTACACATAAAGCCTGTTAGGGCTGGCATGGGAATAAATTGTTCCACTCTCTTGCAAACGCATCATTCATTAACCACTTGCACCTGTCGGGGGCTGTAGCCTCTCTTCCAGTGGGGATGTGAGTCCCTTCTAGAAGCCATCATCCCCTGAAATAAAGCAAGAATAAGAAGCAGTCTCTGTCAACTTCTGTTCTGAGCTTTGGTCTGGCATGGCTACTTACTCTCTTTCTAACCATTCTTGCTCAGAGTGGTACCGCTTACACTTTGAACCAAGTATTTTATTTAGTTACAATTCAAATCATTAAGTATTTAAAGAACTTTTTGATGTGGTCCCTTGCAGGGAGATAGAGTAGGGGATGAAGTGTTTAAGGAAAAATCATCTAGATTGTAGGTCCACCAGAATACAGCTTCCTCCAAACACCACCATTCCCCCCAATTGTAGAACTCACTTTTGCAAAATTCAGTCTGTCATCTCAGGAGAACTAATTCATTTCCATTACCTCCAACTTTCCTCTCACGGTTTCTCTTTTCCACACTATTTTCTTTAATGGAAAGTTGGCTTTTGTGAGTTGTCAACCATTTAGGGAAACCATCAAATCTTTCAGTATTTTTAATGTGAGCCCTATCTTTTGATGGTTATCTCATTAAAAAATTAAAATACTCTTTGGCTCCTTGTGTACTACCACCCCCACCCCTTTGGATTCTCTTGGTTAGATATAAAATGGCACACATGATAAAACCTAATTATAAGATTTCAGCACAGACTTTCCTCACGGCAACATTCCTGAACCATGATCACACATTTATGCTGCACTGTCCTAGTGGCCAGATAATGTCTCTGACTTGTAATTTGTGGAGCCATCTTAACCTTGAACTGTCTTCTAGTGCTTCAGAGTCTGTGCTGGGAGACAGAGCCCCCTGCTGGAAGCGTTGGGGACTTTGACTTCCCACTGGAGCCAAAGGACCCTCCTGCAGACTGGAATCCAGCAGGCAGCCAGCACAACCAGTGCCATAAAAAGTGCGTGGCCGGCTTCTGTGGACGGCACGAATCAATATAATCTGGATTATTGTTTCAGAAACACATCCCTTCTTTTTGAAAGCTTTCTGAGAAAGAAAAGCATAGGCCTGTTTAAATCAGTCATCCTTTGTTTGGCTAATTAATGATTCCTAGGAAAATATTCTTTCCATTGGTAGTAGTCAGGGCATAAAAGGGTTTTCTCACAGGTAAATGTTAGAAATGGTGGATCCGGTATAATAGAATGTAACTTTTTAACGTATTAGAGCTTCTCAGGGTTGGCCAAGTGAAACATTTTCAACTAACACTTTCTCTCAATTCGTTTGGCTGTAGAACTTTACCTTTTCCCGGTATTGTTTTTAAACTACTGTTGGTGTTTCTGTTTCTTTTTTGTGTGTTGCTTTCTCAGTGCTTTACATCAGATCTAGATCATCGGGTTTTATAAAGATTTTCTCCTTAGTGCTCAAGTACATTCTTGACAACGTGCAGTTTTGGTAAGCATGACTTAAGAACTGCTCATATTTTGAGCTCACAGAGAATCAAGTCCCTGCTCTGTGTAGAGGAGGAACACGGCTCACCCGCCTGTGAGGTCCAGCTCCTCCCAGAAAGCCAAGAAGGCACTGCTGTGCTCGCAACTATGATAGTTTCCTACTTAAAATGTCTTCTTCTGGGGCTGTGGATAGGCACATAATCACTTTGTGAGCATGATAAAAAATAACGGGGAGATTCATTAGAAAACACGTGAAATTTCACGGGAAGGTGTTATTTCTGTTTGGTTTCTGTTTGAAATATCCACACAGCTTTGACTAGTCACCAGCCTCCCTTGCCTAATCCATGCTTGCCATTTCTCTACTGTGGGTTCTTACTTCTTGTATCAATGAAAATGCTTCAATGTATGACCCAGATTTTAGTACAGAAAGCAAGTATTGACCTGTTCTCTAGTAGCTTTTAGAAGAGAGTGTCCGAGATTGTCCCTCAGGGGGCACGGTTCAATGAGTGTGTCCCCAGCTTTGTTCTTGTGGGAATCACACAGCTGACATTCTCTATTGTTTAATTCTGTGAAGCGTGGTATGGATGACCAGCATTATTAGGGTCACACAGAGCCCACGGGGTGGCTTCCCTTACTCCTTCATTCCATAAAGATTCTGGCCTTTAGGAAATGTTAAGACTTCACTCAGAAGATACAACTAACTCCTCAAGCCGGTCCTCCATCTCCTCACCGCCGTATGTCACTGAGGCGCATGCGCAACACCTCTCCGGTGCCCCTGGATCTAAAAAGACCGTTCCAGCGAGGTCCTCCTGCAAACCACAGGACAGGAGAAGATCAGAGTATGCCAGCAGAACATTCAGACAAGCCTCCTCTGAAGTCTGTATTGATTTTTCAGTCTCCCCAGTCAATGTGCTTGCTTTCTGCATGTAGTCCCTTTAGGACCCTGTGATACACAAATACGGATGAGAGCAAATCCACAAACGTTAGACGTGATAGATAATTATTTCTTCCTCGCTGGAAGCACACTCCATTCTGAAAACAAAGCTTTCTGTAATTTTTTTTTTTACATGACATACATTGAACAGCGTTGCAGTTAGCAGTTGGGGCTGCCCGTGCTTTCAGTGCTGTTTAACAGAATTCTGGCTGGCTAGAATTCCTTCTTCCTTGCCCCTTCCAGGTATTGAGCTCATACAAACGTTACTGTGGCAACAGCGTGTGAGCCCTACTGCTAAAGTGTACAGCCTCACTGGGCACCCCAACTTTTTCTTCTGGCTACCTGACTTCTGTCTCACGTGGACCAGAAAGCCTGCCCTGAAGTCTAAACTAAGAGTCCCGCAAAAGGCAAATCTGTTTTGTCTCCAGCATGCTCAGTTCTCTTTACTCTAACCAGGAAGGTGACAAGTCTCACTCGCCTTGGCACATTTGAGAGACTTTTCCTGGAAAACTGTGTGGAACCTTCTAGAGCAGCGGTTCTCAACCTTCCTAATGCTGCGGCCCTTTAACACAGTTCCTCGCACGATGTGGTGACCCCCAGCCATAAAATTATTTTCGTTTCTACTTTTATAACTGTAATTTTGCTACTGTTATGGATTGTAATGTAAACATCTGTGTTTTCTGATGGTCTTGGGTGACCCCTGTGAAATGGTTACTCGTCTCTGAAGGGGTCAATACCCACAGGTTGAGAACCACTATTCCAGCGGGGCCTCCTGAAGCTCTTTCAATGGTTCAGTGATATTTTTCTAGTAAACTTCTGCTTCTAGGTTGTCCCTAATTGGGCTTCTCCCTTTAATTATTCTGTCGCCTCCTTCTGAGACAAGAAATGTTCTCATCCCATCGTTCAGTACCTCAGCCCCAGCAGGCTCTCAGGCCACTTTCTTGAGGAAGCACCCCTCCCCCAACATGTGGTCTCCTGGGACCTCTTCCTCGCATTTCTGTGTCCCATCACTGGCCTACACTCAGGCTCCTCTCTCTTTCTTTCAGCGAACTGCACTCTCCCTAGGTTTCATAAGCACCTCCCAAATTGAAAACTGTAGGAGGAGCTAAGGTGGGAGGAGTAAGGAGAGGAAGAGGAGGAGTAAGGAAAGGAAGAGATAAAGGAAGAGGAGGAGCTAGGAGAGGAGAGGAGAGGAGGGGGAGGGAGGGAGGAGGAGAGAGGAGAGAGAGAGAGAGAGAGAGAGAGAGAGAGAAGAGAGAGAGAGAGATGTTCACGTGTCTGTAGCAGTCAAAGTAGTTGGTATATCTAGGTTGAGTATTGGGTTACACTTCTGATTATATGGGTATCTTATTACTGATCATTATCAAATATATAAGCCTTTGATTAATCTTAAAGCATTAGAGTCTCATCTTTCTATTGTGCCCGCGTGGATGGCGGGATGGTCTGGGCAATGCCCAGCCTTGCGGAGACAGCATGGAAGATTGGTAGAGCCATCTCCCACACTGGTGTCTTGTAGGTGGCAGGGCTGGTGTTTCTGGCTGGTTGGTTCTAGCTGCTGCGTGCACGTGGCCTCTGGCCGAGAAACATGGCGGCTGAGACAGGCAGAGCTGCTGCAGCTTAGATAGTGGGCTTGACCATAGGCCGGTTTTAAATATTTACTACAACAGAAAACCAGTGTTATTCTGACTGGAGTTACAGCCCCACATGTAAGAGCTTCAGCCTCACAGCCAGAAGAGCATGCTTGAAGCCCATTTATCTGCAAAATAAGAGACCTCACTTATGGCTTTATAATAATAATATTTCTCAGCTTTCTGCAATGCCAAAAAGAAAATCCACATGGCCTGAGACTCCTGTGCAGGCCCGGCCACATTCTGATTCCTAAATTCTCTGCTGATGCCCATTGCTAAATGGGGTATTCTCTCTGCCTCTCTCTGGGTGTCTCTGTGTCTCCCCCTCTCCTACCATGACTTTCTTATCAGACTACCTTGGTTTACAACCTCTTTCTCTCCACTCAGACTGTGGTACTCTGCTGACTAGCTTGGAGGAACAGGAAGCATTCTGATTTAGGTTCAGGAAGGCTACCTTCACCTCAGCTCATATGCATCCCTCAGCTACAAGTGGGAAGTGGCCATTGGGTTGTTGTCTCTCTTTCTCTTGCCTTCTATTCCCTAGACAGTGCTCTATGGTTCAGGCCTCTGCGGGTGGAGTGGAGCAGAGAGGGCTTGTGGCAGATGGAGACAGTGGTCCTAGAGCCCCACCGTCCTCAGGCAGCAACTGCTGCCTTGTCCGTGACTTCCGATGTAGATCACAGTAGATTCCTTCTAGCTCCCCATCAGGGCTGCTCATAAACCAGCCTCCAGGTATTCCAGTCGGTTCTGACTGCAGCACATCTTGTCTGAAACTCATGGGTCATGCACATATCAGTTTTCTCCTACCTGCTTAGGAAGGGGAGGGGCTGCTGACCGCCTCCTGCTCTGCCTTTAGAGACACATAAGAGGCCTGGGTACCTGAGTCTCCGTCCCTCACAGTCCATGTCCAGTCGCTGGGGTATAGGAAGTGGTTCCTGTGTTCACTCCAACAGCCCTCCATCACTCTGGTCCCAGTGATGGAGGATGGAAGGTTGACATTTAGTTCCTTGTCGTTGTTTGTAATTGGTCTGAATAAATCTTAAATACAAAAGCTTTTGTTTCTTATGTGTCAAACAGTTGTATCCAAAACTCAGAAACTTCCAAGTGTTGCTTACTTTTGCGTTAAGCCGTCATCCGCTTTACTTATTTTTTGTTTTTTTAAGGGCAGGATCTCAGGTAGACCAAGATTGTCTTAAATTCACCACGGAGCAGGAGATGACCCCATCCGTCTGAGATTCTGTTCCTCTTGCCTCTCTGTGCCTGAGTTCTGGAATGACAGACGTGCCTGCCACCGTCCCTGGTTTATGGAGGGCTGTGGATTAAACCAGGACCTCTCGAGTATTAAGCAAGCCCTCCGTCAATCACAGTGCATACTGTAGACTGCATCCAAGGGTCTGCCCTGCCCTGCATGGCAAGAATGGACTTCCTTTACACCCACAACTGTCCTCCTAGGGAAACACTTTCATTGTTTCAATTTGGGGACTGGAGAAGCAGAGGCTTAGGAAATTTGTGTGTTATCAATTGCTTTTAACAACCCTACTAATGAGGGTTGAATGGCTGAAAACAGCTACAGTTAACCTAACTCCTGTAAGGCTGAGCTGATTTAGGATTTGCAGTCTGCTTAGATGACTTCAGATAGGCATGCAGAACTTGGATAGGCGATTGGGACTCCAGCCTCATGCTACATCCTGGGGGTACCCAGGATGACAAGAAGCCTATAGAACAGCAGGAGTGGTAGCCTTGGGGGCGTAGGTCTTAAATCTCAACTGAGCTGGTGGTTAGAGTGGCCAAAGTGGTCCATAGTCAAGCCCACAGTTGATGGGAGAGGGATCCAGCCCAGAGATGTGGTAAAGAGGCTCTGGTAACTTTGGAGATGAGGGAGCATGCACTGACTGCAGGGCCACAGCTCACAGGAGAAACATCTGGAGTTGGGACCCAGGGTCTGTCTTCACTGTGAAAGCCAGATGACTGTCTTTGGGAAGTAGAACTCAGGCCTGGGGGTGGGATGGGGTTTGCCTTGGCCAGCAGGCTGCACTTCCTGTCTGCTTCTTTAAGCCTCTTCCTCTTTCTCTTAGAAATGGATGGTGAAAACCAGTGTCTTGAGGTGAAAAGCTAGTTCTTCGGTGGACCGTGCTGAAAACTGTGAAGATCTGGGCTCATTGCTCACTCGCGTGGCCCTAATTTGCTTCCGGGACTCCGGTGCCCTTGTTCTCACTGTTTAAACACCCCTTATCTGAGCCTCACACAGCTCGCCATTGGTGACCAAGTGTAAATGCAAAGTCAGAGGCTAAGGTCCTGCTGTCTTTTTCCCAAGACATGTTCCCTAGGCTCACAACGTCAGGGTGTTGATTTCAATGTGGAAAATAGGCTCTGGCATCTCGGCCTTTCAAGGACAGCGTGAGAAATTGGCCAGGGTGTATGTTTGGGTTCCTTTCTGAAGGATGTGGTTTGGTGTCTGATAGATTACCTTAATTACACCACTTCCTTCATGCAAACATTTCTAAAATCTAATTGTAGCGCATGCGACACCCCATGACCATCCAGAGGCAGAGATTAATATAAAGTCACAGCAGGACAGTGTGCTCCCCTGAGCAGTTTACACACCACCGCAAGTATAGTCCCCTCAACCCCAGGGTCTGCTGCTAATATCTGGATGCTTGCATCTCTGCGGTCGGAGTTAGCTGTGAGCAGCTCAGACTTTTCCCATTGACACACGAGGCTCTCCTGGAATCTGACATTTGTGTTCTTGAGGGTATGTGTCTTTTCTGAGGGGTTTTCCCTTTTAGGACATATCTGATTCACTTTGATGTCCCTTGTTTCTGGGGTCTACAGGTAGGGAGCTTGCAGTTCTTACTGCTTAGATAGGAGGCATTGTATTGAGTGGCAGGGGTTGGGGGGAGGAAGGCTGCTGTCTCTCTAGGGCATTATTTAGCTTCATTTAGCCCAGAGCTCCAGCTGGGATCAGCAAGTGACAGAGTGATGCATTGTCCTGGAGCAAGAGCACCAAGCACTGGAAGTGCTGGCCAGGTTACAGAGCCCCCTTCCTCCTTACATCTGGAGACTTTGGATATACATGTAGGGACATTTGGAGACCACCCTGGCAACAAAGAGGAACATCTGTATGTGATGACCCTTCTCTAGCTGGCACTAGTGCTTGGTAGCAGAGATCTGAGCATGAGAGGAGCATGAAAGATTAGAGAGCACTGGAAGAAAGACAATGCTGCTAAGTACAGAACTCTGCTAAGTGCAGAAACACACAGGTGTGGAAACACACAGGTGCAGAAACACACAGGTGTGCAATGCACAGGTGTGGAAATATACAGGTGTGCAAACACACAGCAGGGCAACATCCAGGGAATAAAGCCCCAGGGCTCTTGGCAGGAGAGTTGAGCAAACCTAGTAATTAATTCAAGGAGGAAGGGCATGCCAGTGATCAGTGGTCCAGTGCTCTTCAGTATAGATGCCTCCTGAGGCTCTGGCAGTTAGGCTGAATCACCCAGAGGCTAAGGCTCAGACACTCAAGAGCTTTTAAAGATCTACTGTACAGCATCATAGTGATAATTAATTGGAATGTAGTACACATTTCAAATTAGCGAAGAAAGTAAGTTTCTGATGTTTTACAATGTAAAATAAGTAGCAGATATGCTTGTTAGCTTGCTCAAACCATACTGTTCTGTGTGTGCCTGTGTGTGCTGTCACAGCCTCATGTTGTACCCCATGGCTGTACAATTACTTTTGTCAATTAAGAATAAGAATAAATAAATAGCTCTGCGGGCCAAGTCTGTTTTGGAAGGTCATTTGTGTAGAGTCATTTGTGTGTGACCCACAAAGGGACCCTGGACTCAGGGCCATTGGAAGCTTGCTGAGAGACTATCACAGTGGGGGACACAGTGGGCATGGGCTGTGCAGGTATCTGCTAGGGTACACCTTGGGCACTGGGCAGTGATGGGTCCCAGGTCCCCCTTTCTGTCCCTGCTGATTCCCATCACATCAGAGAACAAGGTCAGATACTCTCCTGTGTGGAGATTACAAGCCCAGCCACAGAGACCACACACACACAGATGTGCTGTTTCTACAGACACATACGTGGGGGCACTAGGAAGACCCCTGTGGTATGTGGGAGTAACATACAAGGGAAGGCAAATGAGGCCTCATAGGACCCTTGCCTAGATCTCAAATGACTACAAGATTAAGAGAGGACTGGTCACCCCTGTGTCCAGCCATGTTCTGGAGAAGAGGAAAGAGCGTTCAGGGAGTGGGTGGGACTCTTCTCTCTCCATACCCTGTAGGGAGGAACAACGCTGTTTATTAAAGAGACCAGAAACAAGTGCTGTCAGGAATTATTAACCTGCAAGATCTGTTTGACTGCAACAGACCAGGTACCTGAGCACATTAACACAGCGGGGAGACTGGCCAGGCCTCTCTCTTGCCCCAGGAGTATCAAGATGTTGAGATACTCATGCCTGCTGACCATGTAAGAACCAGAATGAAGACAACTAAACTTGAGGTTGAGATGAGCTGCCCAGCTGGCAGTGACTTCTGTCCCATGGTCAAAGGAGTAAATCTGTGTCCAGAGTCAGTGCTGAAAGAGAAATACCAGATCCTTCTCTGTCATCTTTAATATAATAACACTTTCATAACTGACATTTCTTTGTATTAGGGCACATATTTAAAGCCTCACTTTGATTTGGAGAATAAATGTTTAGGCCTTCCTTTAGAAGCTTGTTAAGAGTGAGTGTTTAGAACTTGTGTGAGGATTGTGTTGTGTGTGTGTATGTGTGTGTGTTTTGTATATGTGAGAGTGTTTGTATAATGTATGTCTATGCACATCTACTCTGTATTAGAGACTTTGTATTAGACATTTCTGAAGGGGAATGTTTTGTGTTTTAAACACTGCACATGCCAGGAGTTGTTAGTGTTTTTCCATGTCCAAGTTGAGGGCTCTCTCCCAGTCTCAGGACAAACATAGATCGTTTTTATCACTGACCCAAGGGGGTACAAATTATTTTCAATTGAAAGGGTATCCAGGACTTCAAACTCCATGGTAACCCTTGAAGGGCATGGGGCGCAGATGGGAAGGGTGAGGCTGCTCAGCTCTGTTGCCTGGAGATGTCTCTGAAGGGTGAATGAAATAAACATCTTTTGAATCTCCAGTCGCCAGAGGGGTCTATGTGACATCTCTGGGTGACTTCACTGCCATGTGCGGCTGATTAGATATTAAGGTCAGGTGCTAAGAAATCAAGGTCGTGACACACTGCATTCTCCTCGGGCAGCTAGGTTCAGATAAGCTCACTGGTGGGTGATGCCACCACACAGATAAGGTGACAGTTTTTAGCAGTCTTAAAATACTGTTAGAGCAAGGAAGGGCTTGATAAGGTCACAGCATTCTGAAAGACTTGATTGAGATTTCTTTTGTCCTCCCCAACTCTGCCACTCATACTGACCACACATACACACACACACACACACACACACACACACACACAAACATACACACTGCACATACACATGCATATACACATATACACACATGCATACACACATACACATACACACACACATATATATATATACACAGACATACATACACACGCACACACACACACACAATCACACACACATATATATATACACACATATACACACATATACATACACACAAACATACACACTGCACATACACATGCATATACACATATACACACACATTCACACATATGCATACATACACACAGACATACACACATGTACACACACATACATACACACAGAGACACAGACACACAGAGACACACAGAGACACACATATACACAATACACACATACATACACATGCACACATACACACATACACACATGCACATGCACACATACACACATGTACACACAGACACACACATATACACATACATACACACATACACATGCACACATATACACACATACACATGCACACATATAACATACACATGCACACATTACACACATACACACACATACATACACATGCACACATACACACACATACACATGCACACATATACACACATACACATGCACACATATACACACATACACACACATACATACACATGCACACATACACACACATACACATACATACACACAATACACATATACACACACACACATACACACACACACTTGATACTTTCTGGGATAGGCTGTTACAGACTGGCTTTTGAATGTGAATACAAGAAATGGCTTGTGATTCCTCCCCTCACCCCACCACGTCTCTGAGAGGCTTGATTTATGGCCTGGATTACTGGAAGCAGTAATTCTTCGCTCTTTATGATGTTTTGGTGTTAGGTGCACTAGCCCGCAGTCAGAACAGCATGATCTCAACTAGGTTTTTACAGAAAGGTCCCTGCAGAAAGGGTGGCTGTGAATTGGACAGCTTCTGTAATGGAGCAGTTAATAAGACACAAGCACATTAATCATGTGACAGCTATTGGCTTTAGCAGGGAAGGCTCCAGCTTTTTAAAACAGCAATTTAGGTGGAGACTGTTGAAAGAGGCTGGCTGAGTTTGCTGTTTTTAACAGAGAGTCAACAGCTGACGCGCACTGGGGGCATGTGCAGACTTCTTGTAATGGATCTGGGATTTTCAGTAAATCCAATAAAAGAATCAATCTCTGATTTTTCATCCTCCTATCAATTGACAGAGCCTGAACTCTACTGAGGAATTAACTAGTTACTTAGTAATTCTTTTAAAAATACTATCGAGAAGTGATTTTTTTTTTTTCAGATATCTGGGCAGTGAATGAATCCTCCTGCTTTATCTGGACATGGCTGAGAGAGATTTGCAGTGACCAAGGGGAAAGCAAACATATTTGAAGAGAGCAAAGGACAATTCCCATCACCAAGTTAAAGGAGATAGTCTTATGTAAAAATGTCATCTCTACATAGATTAGAATTTCTGTCCATTACACCATCAGAGGTTTATAGTATGAAGTCTTCGAAATAAACTTAAAGAAGCTTCTTGAATTTATCTATAGAAATTTATCTATAGAGAGTTTGGCAAGAAACAGACTCAAGATACCTGCTCAAGTTGGCAGTGACCAACTTCTGGGATTCTCCATATTTTTTATTAGTGAATTTTCATCTATTGGACAATGGTAATGTCCAAGATCATAGAAAAACCAAGCAGTAGGACCAAATCAACTTTTATTCTGAAAAAGAGGAAATTATGATTCCTAGTAATGGCAGTTTTTGAAGGCATTGATATCATGGATGCTGGGATCAGAGCCAGAGCCAGAGCCTAGGACAATTTTAAGTTCTGAACTCCACAGCTGTTTAGTCTCCAGCAACTTATCATGTCTTCTTCTCATGTCCCGGTGTCCTTGTCATTTAACGATGCATAGCAACAGGTCCTAACTCAAATGACTGACAGGAGGGTTAAGTATCATTATGGCATGTGCATTTATAAACATCTTAATGTTCTTCACACCATGTAATATCAGGAGGTGAATTTTACAGTGCCGACATTATCAGCTATGGTGTGCTGAGGGGAAATTATGTAATTGTTTGTTGTGGATTTACAATTCAAAGAAAGTGTTATGATAAATAATACTCTTATGTTTGGTGCATTTGCACAGATTCTTAACAAAGTATATCTTTGAATGGCACAGAAAACAGTGTGTTTTATAGTTTCTCAGGTCAGCACAGATTAATCGGTGAAGTCCACACTGGCTGGAGTCCACTCATGAGGTTTAGACACATTGATGCAGATTAAGAGACGAGTGAGCATGTCCTTTTTTGTAGAGCAGCTGGAAATCCCCTTCCCTGCTTTGTTGTCTGGCCTTGGCATGTCAATTCCTCTCCTTCAAACTTATGCAGAAATAAATAATCATTGATATCTAAAAAGACTTGTCTGGGCATTAGAATCCATACTGCAATAAAAGTGAGCAAATTGTAGCTACCAAGCCACAGCAAATTGATTTCAGGATCATAAAATCTGGCACGATAAACCAAGTAGAGGAATCCATATTCTATAATGCAGATCACTGGGCGAGATCAGAGAGTCAGAAGCAGTCACGGTGAACCCCCGAGTGTGAGCAGAAATGCAGTGTCGTCCCTGAAAAGTGACAGCTGATAGGGAAGGAAGAGCGGACCAGAGAGTCTTTAAATGGGTGGAACTCTGTTTCTTTATGTCTGTTGCTGTGTGACGAAGGGCCTGGTGCATACCAGGCAGGCAGGCAGGCAGGCAGGCAACTCTACCATTAAGCTGCACACCAGTACTGTAGTTTTTCGTCTTGGGAGTCATTAGGAGGCATGTACCCCGTTGTTAGCTCCTTGAGTTGTGTGTTTAGGTTGAGTGCATGCCCTGTGTCCTGTCTACATTATTTTTTAAAAAATTCACTGTTACAAGTTGATTAATTTTAAATAGCATTATTATATCAAGGAACATTATAAATGAAAACGTAGGTATATTCCGGCATGTTTATTTATTTTATTAGCATATGTTAATGAACAAAGTAATGGATTTTATAAAGGTGTTCTCACACATGCATATGATACATATTGATTACAGTCACCCTTCTATTGACGCTTCAGTTTTCCTCTTCTCCTTCTTTCTCCCTCTCCCCTTCCACATTCTGGGTCTTCCTGTACTTTTAGGTCCTTCTCCACATTCCACATAGCAGAGAAAACAGCAAGCTTGTTTACAGGCAGTGGTTTGCTTTGCTTACTGTGATGATCTGGCCAATCTCAGACGGAGGGAAGGGAAATAAATAATAACGATCAAAGCTGAAGTTAATGAAACGGAAGCTAAAAGCTCAGTACAAAGGCCTGGCGGAACAAAGAGGCGCTTCTCTGGGAGAATAATCAAGACTGACAGACGCTCAGCCAAACAGCCAAAAGAGAGAAAAGACCCAGTTTAATACAGTTACAGATGAAAACAGTGGTATGGCGGAAGCCACTGCTGAAATCCAGAAGAGGGCTAGGGGATAGTTGGAAAGCTTACAGTTCAGTGAATTGGAAGACTAGTGGAGATGGGTACATTTCTAGAAACGTAAGAGATATCAAACTAAATTCAAGAAGATATGATTCCTACGTAGATCAATAATGAACAATGGGACAGAAATAAAAGCTCCCCACTAAAGAAAGCCCAGGACATGGTGGATTCATACCTAATTCGGCGAAGCGCTCACACAGATGTTCGTCAGTATTAACTATTTATTAAGAACAAGAGACAGCCATGCCTCAACCTCCTCTGCCTGAGTCAACTTTATAAGCAAGTGGTTATCACTGTGTGGTAATTGTTAAAATTAACAACATGGGGATTTCTTACTTATGTCTGTGTCTACCAACAGAGGCAAATATTACCAAGATAATGACCAGAAAAGTGAACATTATAGCATATGAACTCATTTGTCTTATAAAATAATAACATATATGTCTATTTAAACAATAGCCCCCAATAACTGAAGTTTTCCTTTCCATAGTTTTTATAGCAGCTACATGGAAAATTCAAGAAGCAATCAATTCTTCCCTCAAGTGGCATTAGCTTCTGTAGCATTTGATGAGCCGTATGTCATTATCCTGAGACGTGGCTATCCTTGCCTTGGGGCTTCTGTGTCCTTGCATCCATGTTGCCCATCATGTCTACCATGGCACCACACTGTGTGTTTAAGTGTCAGGCCTTCCACATCAACATCAGTGCTATCAACTCTACAAACAACGGGAGTCACTGAGATGCCCCACTCCTCAGAGATACAATTTATCTCGGTTATTTCTCCATGGCCATTGCCTTATCTTCCTTCCCTTCCCTTCTTCTGAGAGGTCTTTTCTTCTCAGATGGTTCCCTGTATACTCCCATGATTTTTACTTTAAATCTGGACTTCACATATGAGGGAGACGGTGTGCTGTTTCTCTTTCTGTGTCTGTCCGGTTTCACTTAACACGATGGTAGCCAGTTCCATCCATTTTCCTGGAAATGAAGCAGCTTAGTACTTTATGTCTTGTCCTAAAGCACAAGGATAGAGATGCGAAGGAGGCACAGACATGAAAGGATGGATGAACTTAGAGCTATGTGGCCACAGGAAGGGTGGAAGAAACAAACAGAGGACATGGAATCATTGTGCCATCCACCACACCTCTGGGAAAGTAGCCCTTGTAGATAATCTAGTGGTTTTGGGTCCATCCTCACACAGTGGAATCATGGGTTCTCCTTTTCAACGTTATCTGCATGTGGGGTCTGTTTTGTTCTCCAGTAGTTAGTTAATTACCAATAACTACTGAGAACAAACAAATCCCCC
This sequence comes from Mastomys natalensis, assembly GCA_021653895.1. Taxonomy (NCBI): domain Eukaryota; kingdom Metazoa; phylum Chordata; class Mammalia; order Rodentia; family Muridae; genus Mastomys; species Mastomys natalensis. The sequence continues at coordinate 445,852 of JAJTUV010001095.1, read as the reverse complement.
AAATGTATTTGCAAAAAGAAAAATCATGTGTGTGTGTGTGTGTGTGTGTGTGTGTGTGTGTATGAAATGAAAAACTAAACCTAAGGTTGGAATAGAAAAACTGTAAAATGAATTAAAATGCCATAAATGATGATCAAAAATGATCACAAAGGAAAAAAATTGATATTAAAATTGGCTTGGGACTATGAGTGAAGGAGTAAGAAGAAAATGTGGTAAGTGTGTGTGTGTGTGCACAAGTGCACACAGGTGTGCATGTGTGTGTGTGTGTGATTGTGTGAGTGTTTGTGGGTGCATGTGTGTATGTGCATGTGTGCACGTGTGTACATGTGTGTCTGTGTGTGTTATGTGTGTATGTGCATGTGTGTGTCTGTGGTCTGTGTGTATGCACATGTGTATGCATGTGTATATGTGTGTGTGCATGTGTGTGCATGTGTGTGCATGTATGTACATGTGTATATGTGTGTGTGTGTGTGCTGTGTTAGTTCCTGAACAAACAGCTGAGTTTATGTGGGGTGAGAGACACTAACCCGACGTGCCCACAGAGCAGTCATGGCAGTAGCAAGAGCTGCAGGATCATGGGGAATTTTAAACTATTTTCCAAAAATTATTTAATTTGTAGTCTTCTAGGCACGCATTGATATAATGATAAAAAATAGATACTATTTACTAAAGCAAAATAGCTTAGTATGTGATGTGTTCAAGCAGCAAGAATCTGTGTCCTTTGTGTAGGACAGGGGTGTCATTCACTGTCCATTTGTGTCAGATGGTTTGGAATTCAGTGAACACAGAGTTCTAACACACAGGACACCTCCCCAGTGCTCTATCTGTCTGCTACAGGCTTGACTTTAGACATCATCCATGCACAGGATTTGTCCCAGTGTTCTCTGCCCATTTCTGTGGTTCTGATTTGAGACCAGTTACTGGTTTCATGGAGTCTGGGCTTCTTTTATGGTTTCTCAGGGTTCAGAAGATGCTACACAGAGACCTGCGTTCTGGGTGCTTCAGGTATGGGCTGAAGTCCAGAAGATTGTGAACGATCATATGTTCCTGCTGGGGAGAAAGCAGCTGGCAATATACTCACCTCAACTTCTAGACACACCAGAGGTGTGTGGGCCTTACCTAGACCTCACTCTCTTGCTCTGTCACAAGGTTGTCTTCAGTTTGTTCTGGGGATTTCACCAAGCATAGCTCAGTGTGCAAACTCCCTGAACTCTCACAATCCAGAAACCCATTGGCTGGGAAGGTGGGCAGTGTTTGCCTTCAAGTTCCAGAGATCAAGGTTGAAAGTACATTCTCAAAGGGCAGTCTTGCATGCTAGCACCATCCTGCAATGCTATCTAAGCAGTCTTGCCCAAGGGCCAATGTGGACCAGAGTGGAGGCTGAGAAGGCAGGAGAGTCCAAGTCCCTATCTTGGGTTTTCTGTGTATTTTGGCTTGCTTCCAAGCAGGTGGGCAGTGGGTCTGTAGATGTGGAGAGAGGGAACAATCCCCATCATGTTCCATGGTGTCTGCTGTTCAGGACTGGGGTTGGGTTCCTTTTCCTTTACAAAACAAGTGTTCACCCCACAGTGTCATTGTCTTGGTTCCCAGCTCTTCCCAGAACCTTCAAAGTCACATTTTGTGCAGTGGCCTTGGCCCTGATGAAGAATCTGGGTCTGTTCTCTTTCTCTTGAGTACATTACAGTGGCAGGGTTCTGAGGCACTTGTTTTCTTGTCACGTTCATAACCATGACATCATCTGAGCACAAAGCGGCCTTGTCTGTGTGCTGACACAGAGCTGTGGATGCCCACAGCGGTCGGGCTTCATGGTAGACTTGGAATCGGAGGGTAAAGGACAGCCACTGGCACATCCACCAACTAACTGCCCTCTGGTGGGAGGGAATTAGGACCTCAGGAGAGGCTGCAACAGAGGTAAGCAGCTCAGAAGTTCTCCCGTAAAAGATGATGCAGGGTGCCAGAAAGCAAAACCAGGAACCGTCCTGGCTACACTAACAAATGCAGAAACTCTGAGCTAAAAAGCAAAATCTAATATACAACTCCATGCATGTACTTCAAATCACATGTATTTTTTTAAACAGCAAATTTTAGAAACAAGTCCACAAAATTCATCGTATCAACTATTTCAAGAGGAAAATATGCCATGTTAACACATTTTAAAAGGACATTTGATAAAATTTAGGAGGTCTTCAAAATAACACATCTAAGCAAATCAGAATTAGGAAGAAATAATTTAAATTTGTAAGAGACAATTCATCACAACAGCAAACCCAGAAGACTTTATTGTAAATGGTAAAAGGCTAAATTCATTCCCACTAAAATTATGAACAAGACAAAGGTAATTACTGTCTAAATTATCTGATATTTCAGAAGATAAGAAAAGAAAATAGTAATTAAAATGCTGGTAAAGAAGAGACAAAATTATTCTTTTTTGCTGGTGATTTGAGTATATATCTATAAAATTTAAAATAGTTCAATTTTAAAAGTTATTGCAATTAGTTAGTGAATTTGGTAAAGTAATTAACTGTGACACATATCCCAATCAATATCTTTTCTGTAGCGAGTAGTAACTAGCTAGAAATTAAAATAAGTAAAATAATCATTTCATTAAACAGTAAAGGCAATTAACATAAAGTATCTATACATTCTGTTAATCACAAAACAAACTGGGTTTGTTGAAAGATAACAGAAACTTAAGGAAATGAAATAACGGAAAAATTATTTTTAATATAAAGTTAAATGACATTAAAGTTTCAGCTGCCCCCTCAAATTCACAAGCATAATTTTGAAAGTCAATGAAGAAAATCATTCCCTATAGTAAAAGAATGATTTTGAACTGGGCAGTGGTGGCGCACGCCTTTAATCCCAGCACTTGGGAGGCAGAGACAGGCAGATTTCTGAGTTCGAGGCCAGCCTGGTCTACAAAGTGAGTTCCAGGACAGCCAGGGCTACACAGAGAAACCCTGTCTCGAAAAACCAAAAAAAAAAAAAAAAAAAAAAAACAACAACAAAAAAAAACCCAAAAGAATGATTTTGGAGAAAGACTTTTTATACAAGGATGAAGAGATGTGATGAGAGGTGCTAGCCAGACACAGCACAGAAACATTCTCTAAAGCCATGGAAATCAAACTGGTATGGCTCTTGGCTACAGAAAGCCTAGGTTACCTGAAGCATGTATAAATCTGACGGTAGAGCCCAGCATATTGTGAGAACTTGACAAAGCAGAGCTTAAACTCAGTGGGAAATGATATGCTGCTCTAGAAGAGACTCCAGAACTGCTGCTCCAGGGTAAAAATCAGGTTGGTCTCTGTCCTGTATGATGTGTACATTACTAAGTGAGTTGATGGTATAAAACTAGGGGGTGTAACAGGACAATAGAGAAGTTATGGTAGAAATCACATGGATGGGGCTTTTGCAAGCACGACAGTGAATTCAGAAGCCACCAAAGAAGTGATAAGCCTGCTTGACTATTTAAAAATCAAGATACCTTTTGTAAAGCTGACAGCAAATGCAGTCAACGGACAGATGAACAACTGAGAGAAACCATGTCATGCCAGGGAACTCAGAGGTTAAGTTCAAAGGGCTTAGTTTTACAAACAGGCAAGGACCATTTACAAGTGAAAGACATGTAGACCAACCAAGAGAAGCCGTGCAAAGAACACCCACAACACAGATCAGCAAAACCCTCACTGTCCATAAGACATTGTAAAGCTGTTGGAGCTTCACCACAGGCTGGGGATGGACAGCTTTGTTACACCCAACACCCTGGAAATCAGAAAAGTGTCTGGGTTGAAGGAAGTTTGTACTGCCACGGACTTTCAGTGACAAAGGGTATGTTTTTTTTCTTTAAAAAATATTTAGAATTTTCAGATAACATGTTTGTGTGAATATACATGTGCATGGTGTATTTGTGTGTGTGTGTGTGTGTGTGTGTGTGTGTGTGTGTGTGTTTGTAGGGAGTATATGTGTTTACATGTAGAGGACATAGAAAAAAGGTCTCTCCCTGGCCCTGGAGCTTACCATTTTGGATAGTTAGGATGGCTGGTCAGCAAGTCCCAGCATTCTTTTGTTTTTAGCTCTCTCTGGCTCTGGAGTTACATGTGTATATCACCATGTTCGGCTTTTACATTGATATTGGAAGATATGGATTCAGGCTTCATGACTGCAGCAAACACGATTACCCATGAGCCATCTCCCAGCCTAACTTCTGTTAGCATGCAGCATGCTTGTGTCTCCCAAATAAAGCAATGTGTCTTCAGAAATCCAGACTGTAAGATTATATGTGTGTGACTGAGGCCACAGTATCATCCATACCTACCAACATCAAACTCAATGCAAGGGCCAGTCAGTCTTCAAATGGGTGAATCTATGACACATTTGACAATGTACAAAAGCCTTGGAGTGATCATTACCCAGTGACTTGGACAGGATTTCACTATGTGCCTTCAAGGCTGATGCTTAGAAACACATCATACATGACTTCTTATAGAAGAAACTATAGTGGGTTGCAGTATGTGCCCCTGATAGGTAGATTGAAGTCTTAACCGTAGGGACCTAAGAATGGGAACTCATTTGAAGATAGGGTCTCTGAGGTGCTAAAGAATGTCAAGGATTGTGAGGAGTCAAGAATCTCAAGGTGAGAGCCTCCTAGAGTCAAGGTGGGCCCTGAATCCAACTCCCAGCATCCTCATAGAGAAAAGAGGTATCTAAAAATACAAAGACAGAAGCAGCAAGGGGAGGGAGGCTTTGAAAGCAAAGGGCACCAAGGGTAACTGGCATTGCCCAAAACGTACAGGCCAAGCAAGGAAGTGGATCCTCTGTCAGAAGTCCCAGAAGGAAGTGGCCTTGCTCAGGTCTTTAGGTATCAGGCTTTGTGTACAGGGGAGGATACTTCCTGTTGTTTTGAGCTCCCTGGTAATTTGCCATGGTGGTGCTAACTCACCAAAGCTACAACCTGACACCAGTATTCATCCTTTGCGCGCACGCACGCAAACACACACACACACACACACACACACACACACACACACACACACAGACACACACACAGACAGTAAAGACAGAACTGCAGTCAGGAGGCTGATGAGAGGGTTACCACAGAGGCCTGTGGCGCTGCTGGAAGAGAGAGTTGGGCACAGAGTAGACGATGCTTTGACAAGACAAGAACTGGTGTGTGGACCGAAGTTAAGATGCACTTGCCTGTGCTCAGGGTGTGCGGTGTTTGTGCAGAGTAGCCAGGGGATATGGCCAGCTCTTTGGAAAGAAGGAAGCAAAGGTTGATCCAGTAGTCTCTCACACCCGTCCTTTCAATAAGAGAGTGTACACAGAACAAGATGTCTAAAATTTTCAACATAAAATGCTAATGAGAGATGAAAAACTGCCCAAGCCTTTCTTTGCATGTATCAAGCTTTTGTATCTTGTAAGCATTCAGATCTTTCACCCTACAGCATCCTTTTGATTCCATGTCTGTTGAATGATGAAAGTAAGAAGAAAATACAGTCATGGAAGCATGAGCTAATTAGAAGCTATCAGTTGAGTAGAGCCCAGGTGTGTTTGGGATTCCTGAATCTTGATAACCTGTCGTTCCAGAGAGTCGAGGATTCCCATTCTTTCCAGACGGAGGGCCTTCTGTTCGAAAAGATTATTTATTCTACATGGTTTGTTGGTTTGGTTTTGGTGTAACATGATAAAAACCATTTTCAACTCCAGCTTTTTTTTTTCTGATTCCTACACAATGATAATTGTTCTTCAAGTACTGTTTGAGAGGCAAAAAATTATGATAGTAAAATTTTACGAAAATTCAGCAATACATATACCAAATGTGCACTTTAGTAATGTCAGTATTACGTCTTCTAAAGTGCAGTTCAGAATGTGGCTTCCAGATAGGTAATGGGAACTGGCTTTATCCTCCTATTCAAACAAGCAGTAAGACCAAGATCAATATGTAAGTAATAGTCGTTTTCAAAATACCCAACATGAAGCAACAAGGGGTAGAAATCCACGAGTGATGGAAACAAATGACACAAGCCCAATAATTTACCTTCAGAAGATACTGTTAGGAGAGAAAGGAGACAAGCTGAACACAGCTTACATCTGATAAAAGATTCATACCTAGAATATATTAAGAATACTCCACATTCAAGGAAGGAGAAAACCACCCAATTTAAAACTGAGCCAAAATGTGAGCAGATGCTCCATCACAGAAGATGATGGAAGATATGAGCACACCAAAGGCATAGGTGCTGTCAGTGGTTAGAGCAAGACAAATTAAACCATACATCTTGGCGGCAGGGCCGAAACCCAACCGTGAAATCCTGTGGTGTTCTAAATAGTCTGTGCTTGGACAGTGACCTGTCCCACAAAGTCGTGGTGGAGTGTTTCCAATGGCAGTATGATGTTCAAAAAGTGTCAGATTTGGGGGCATCGTGAACTCCGTATTTTCAGATTCGGGATGTTAATCCTTAATGCATAACATACGAGCCATAGTGTCTGGCCACTCTTTCATCATGAGGAGTTTCCTGAAATCTAGTAGGCCAAGTTCTTTCCCTGGCACCAAGGCAGCATTTTGGAATTAGATGTTAAGCCTTTAGATGTTAGCTGAAGATATTCTCATCATGGAGTCATGTTTGAACCAACTCTTGGCTCTACCATGGTCCAGCTGTGCACGCTAGGAAATTTTCCTAACTTCTGAAGCCTGGGTTTCCTCACCTGAAAACAACCACAACTATGATTCTTTTGAGAGAGAAATGCGACAATCTATGCAAACACTGGGAACAGAGGCAGATGTACAGTCCATGAGAAACTTATTTTACTGTTTGTGGGTGGTCCCTGGATGCACTCCACTCCCTGACAGTTGGGTGTTTAGCATAATTTCTGAGATTGATGGATGGAAGAATGACTGAGCAAATGAAATCAGTAGATTGTCCTGTTTTCATGATGTTTCTTTCTTTTTTTAAAAAAAAATTCAGATCAAGCTATCTAGTAACAGACTATAGAAATGATACTTGAAAATACACACTTGGATCATGCTATCTAAATAACAAGATGTTCCACTCACCTGGACTCATGGAAACAGCGGGGGGCTTGGTAAATAAGTAGATGAATGTCTCAAGTTTTATGCTTAATTAATATCAATGGATTTTTTTTAAATGGACCAGTTCTATGATAAACTTAAATTTAACTATTTTTTTTCTGAAGGATATACAAATGTATAGCCTGCTAGACTTTTAAGGTTTAAAACCAAACAAAGAAACAAAAAAAGAAAGAAAGAAAAAAAAGAGAAAAATCCCTTTTTGTTTATTTGTTGTAGTTTCTATAATTTTGATATAATTCCTTTTTAAAGACTCATTTGGAGATCTTTTGAACAGGCTGGGAGTTCTAAATGCTCTAATAATTTTTGCTACATTTGTATTTAAAAATAATATGCCCTCTAAACATTTACATTCAAGATTTGTTTTTCCTCAGATGTGTAAATAACACATAATCATTTGCATCTCATGCATAAATCTCACCCTGCTGCAAACAAATATTCAGAAAGGGTCCCTGTTTCTCCAACCTCCTCGCTTCTGGTGGCTTAGTTGACTAGTATTTCCAGGAAAAGAGGACATAGATGACTAGAAAAATATTCGCTGACTGATTTCAGCGGTAGGAAATGAGAGTAGAGTCCCCAACTCAGCCTTTCGTAAGGCCAACAAAGGTGCTCAATTTATCTTCTGTGGGTGATGTGTAGATGTTACCGCAGAATAAACTCCCCCTTGATTTCTTACATAACAATATCAACACTGCTTCAAGTGGTTTACATCCCCTGGTATTCTAGAGATGAGGCGTTCATATGGGGAGCCCTGGCTAGCTGAGGTAGCCTCACTCAGGCACAGCCTAGATCTTCATGCCACGTGGCTTCATGCTGGGACGGAGTTACAGGAGTTCTCCTTGTTGTTTCACTGATCATGTTGTCTGGCCAAACTTTTGCAGCTTGTTTTATACTGTGAATTTCTCGCACGGCTGCTTTCCTTATCTACCGTTCATTTGCTGGGTCTCAGCTGGTAAAAGACATCTCGGGAGAGCCTCGCCTCCATTATAAAATGTGACTCCAGCACCTCATTGAGCCATATGCCCTTGGTGCAGCTAAACTCTCTCAGCAAATACCGGCCGATGCTTTGAATAAAAAGTGCTACATGAAAATAAATAACACTGCTCTCTTCTGTGGTGCTGTTTATGCACCTTCTCCTTCTACAACGAGGGACATGCCTTATTTATCTGGTAGTGGTTTTTTCCCTGTAAAATGTGCAAGATCTGTGTCTCTAAAGTTATTTATTTATTCTGTCTCTTTTTCTCCCTCTAAACAACTTAAATAGATATTCTTGGAGCACACACTCTGGTTTTGTGTATGAGGAGGTAAGAAGCTCAGTCAGGATCCTGCTCCTTGGGGGAACACAGCATTCTGGGAAGAAGCAAACAGAGTTGCAGAGGAGCCTGGGAACAATGCCAGGCAGAAACCACTGAGTCACACGTTGGAGCAGGAGGACTCCAGGAAATAGACAAAGAGAATAAATAGGAAATGTGGTCCTGAGTTGTATTGATTACCAGGTGAGCTGGGGCAACCATTATTGAGATTGACTTCCACCATCAAGAACTTGGCTTGGTTCCTGTTACCTTGACACAGTCCAGGGGACTGTGTGAGGTGGCATTGCTGTCTGTCCACCACAGATCCGGAGGTATGTTAGTCCACTTCCTGTCTCTGGGACAAAGTTACGGAGAAGCAAATTATTAACTAGAAGGGATGGTTGATGTTGGATCAGAGTTCTGGAAGTTTTCAAGCCTTTATAGTTGCTTAGCCTACTTATTTTTAGGCCTGTGGTAAGCACACGATGGAAACATGAGGGGTATGTGTGTGTGTGTATGTGTGTGGTTGGGGGCAGGGGTTTGGGGTGCCATTCCCCTCAAAGAGGTTAAAAGGGGATCCAGGTCCCATCACCTCCAACAGCATCATGTTTGGCATCCAGCCTCTCACATATGGGCCTTTGGGCATATTCAAGTTCCAAGCTGTGATCCAGGCTGTATTGAAGATATATATTATTAATATAATACTTACTTCCTCTGTGACATAAACACCTGACAAAGTCAACTGAAGGAATATTTATTTGGCTCTTGGACTGAGAGGTTACCATACCACAGATGAGTCTGTTGAAGTTGGTCACTTGTATCTGTGGTCAGGATGCAAAGGAAGAGGAGAGTTCAGCTTCCCTTTCCCATTTTCTCCTTTCCATTGAGTCCAGAACCCTAACCCTCATGATACACCAACGATTCGAAACAAACTTCTTAATTCCTGATCACCTGCAATCTATGCAGGGGTCAGAGATCACCAGTACCTAAGTCAGCCATTCACAGTGACAGTAAAAATAATTCAAGCTTTAATTTTGAAACACTACTGTTTTGTCATTGAGACATGTACCATTGCCGGGAGGGTCTTAACAAGTGGATTTGCCCCTGGGGGCCCCTTTGCGCAACCCATCAACACAACTTCAAGGGAGTTTTTAGCTATTGGGGGTTTCCCCACTTAGTTTAAATGGTTGTGAAAACGACCTGACAGACAGTGTATCTCCTAGGTGACTTAAATTCAGTCAATTCAACAGTGAACATTTCCATCAAGAAGGTTTTCGGGGGAGGAGGGATTTAGAGGGGTCTTCATGGAGGATTTTTTAAAAATTTGAGGACAAAGGCAAAGGGAAGTTCTTGGGGGCTGGAAAGGAGTTGGGCAAAGCTTTGGCACCAAATGTACCTGGAGAAAATAGGCCAGGCGGGCCCCAAGCAAAAAGCCAAACACGAGAAAAAGCTAAATGAGACCAGTTTAGGGGAAAACGGCGTTTTTCGAGGGAGGCCGCACCCCCAGATTCAAGAGGGGGGCTTCCCCCATCGTGTAGAAATCATCAAGGGTTTTTAAATAGGTGAACAGTGGCCAAAACAAACAGGCAAGACGATCAGACATGCCACGTGCTGTGATAACTGAGGTCGACCTTATACCCAACATTGAATTGACTCTAACTAGTTCCCTTCAAAACTGGGTATTTTGTCCCGCATCAAGGTTTTACTGCAGATGAAACTCTAACCATACCCAACGTTTTCTCCTCAGAGAAATGAACTGGCTCCACCAATCCTTCTTTTGGATTTAAAGATGCAAACATGTTCGCCACACACACAATTGTGTTTTACTATGAATACTGTGCATGTATACATTTGAGCCCCCTCATCTTCTACAAGGGCACCCACCAGGGGTCAGTGGCTCCTCCAAGATTACCAGTCTAGTGTTTTTCACTAAATGGCCTTGTTGTGCAGCCCCTGTCCAAGGACAACTTATCCAACCCTGTGTGACTATTTTTTTTTTTTTTTTTTTTTTTGGTTTTTTCGAGCAGGGTTTCTTGTGTGCCGGGCTGTCCTGAACTCACTCTGTAGACCAGGCTGGCCTCGAACTCGAAATCCCCTGCCACGGGGCCTTAAAAATGCGGGGGTTTAAAGGGTGCGCCCACCCCCCCCGGTGTGACTATTCTTAAAGACCAGCTACACCCCAGTCCCGGGGAAGGAAAAAATTTGGGGGGGTTTTCCCTTTCCCCTTTTTTCAACCCCGGGCCCATTTTAAAGAATAAATTCTGGTGATCAATTCAGTTGCCCCAAAACCCCCTTTATTTGTGCCCCCCATATAACTTGTGTCCTGTTGTTTTTTAATGGGAACTCTGGTTTAAAATCTCATACCTTGAGATTTTTTTCCCATGTAAAAAATTTTTTACAATATAAACCCCTTTTTTTTTAATAATGGTGTGTGGGGGAAGCTTCGGGCCATAGTTTTTAAAAACCCCCTAATGCTGAAAAACCCTTAAACATTTTCCCATGCGGGGCTAAAATCCCAAGCATAACATTATTTTTGGGCTATTTCCCCTACGTAATTTTGCTACTTTTTTTTAATAAAAAAATTTTAATATTTGTGTTTTCGGGGGGGGCTTGGTGACCCCCGTAAAAAGGGCATCTTTTAATTTCCCCAAAAGGGGGGTTTGAAAACCCCAAAAGGTTTTGGGGAAAAATGCTTGGGGTAAAAAACAAGAAGTTTTCCAAAAAAGGTTTCCCCCTGATGGGTATTTCACAAAAAGTCAAATTGTTTTTTAAAAGAAGAATAAAAGGGGGGCTTCGGTGGTCTATGGGGAAGGTTTTTGGTTTAAACATTTTAAATTAAAAGAGGTCAGAGATGTTCGTAGCGGTTTCCCCTGATGAAAAAACCAATTCTGGGCCTGCTTTTGCCTTTTTTAAGGGGGTAAGAATATCGGGAAAAAACCCACTGTACTGAAGAAGGTTTTGGGGGGGGGCAATAATGGAGGGTCTGTTTTTTTACCGTCATGCTTTTTTTATTTTTTTAAAGGGAAACGGGGGCCCCATTTTAACCCCTTTAAAAAAGGGGACCCAAAAGCAAAAAAAAACCAGAACAAGTCAGGGCAGTTTTCAATATTTTTCTAATTCTAAAAATAGGAACCTGGTTATTTTTATCCAAAAAAATTTTTTTTAAAACCCGGGGATTTGGCGCCCTGGGGGAAACATCTTCTGCTTTTGCCCCCCTCCACGTTTGCTGAAACCTTTGGGAGGGGGGGAGGGGGATTTTGAAGTGTATCAGTCGGGGCCCCCGTGGGGGAAAATTTTTTTTTCCGGGTTTTGGGGGACCCCATGTGTCTTTAATTGGGGAGATTTGGGGATCAGGACTTTGTAGTCTGGCAGGCTACTTCTGTTGGGACAAAACACCCCACTGGAGGCCACGTGCCCTTTTTGAGGGACCCAAGCCCCCCCGGCAGAAACCCCCCCAAACTTTTAGGAAAATGCCCGGGGGTTTTTAACTGTTTTTTTTTAAGGGCCCCGTCCGTTGGTCACACAGACCCCCGATTTAAAACTGTTTTTTGGTCTTTTTGGGCCCTTTTTCTCAAAGCGGGGGAATAAGGAGGGGGTTTTTTGGGGTTTTTTTATGCTCAAGGGGTAAAATAATTGGGGGGAAATTTTACACAAACTCCGGGGCCAGTCCTTTTTTTAACTGGGGTTTCCTTCCTGTGGATTTTTTTAAAAAAGCCCAAGTCACCTCATTTTTACACCCCTTTAAGTAAACCGAGGCAGATCAGTGTCGGGTTTAAAAATCTACCCCCGGTCCAACCCCTTTGATAAAAAGGCCCCCTTTTTGGCCCCTTCTACCCAAACCAGCGATCCAGCTCAAAAACGGGCCCCTCCCCCCCCGTTTTTTAAAACCCTTTTCCCTGTGTGGGGGGGGCCCCCGTTTTCCCTTGTCTCTACTCTCCCCAACCCCCGGGATTTTTTAAAAACCCGTTCCTTTTCCCATTTTCCCCCGCTCTGGGAGGGGAGGCAGAAGGAGAAAAAGGGGGGAAGCAGAGGGGAACTGCCCTTTTCCCCCCTTTTCAGTCTTTTTTTTCTACCCCGGGGGTTCCCCCTGGGGGGGACATATGCTATGTCCTTTAGGTTTTTTCATTTCTTTAATTCTGTCACCTGCAATCTATGCAGGGTCAGAGATCCAGTACCTAAGTCAGCCATTCACAGTGACAGTAAAAATAATTCAAGCTTTAATATTTGAACACACTAGCTGTTTTGTCATTGAGACATGTAGCCATTGCCTGGGAGGGGCTTAACTAGAGTGGATTGCCCCTCGGGTCCTTTGCGCAACACCATCAACACAACTTCAATGAGTTTGTAGCTACTGGGTGGGTTTCCCCACTTAGTTAAATGGTTGTGAAAACGACCTGACAGACAGTGTATCTCCTAGGTGACTCTAAATTCAGTCAATTCAACAGTGAACATTATCCATCAAGAAGGTCTTCGTGGAGGAGGAGGATTTAGAGGGTCTTCATGGAGGATTTCTAGAATTTGAGGACAAAGGCAAAGGGAAGCTCTTGGGGACTGGAAAATGAGTTGGGCAAAGCTTTGGCACCAAATGTACCTGGAGAAAATCAGGCCAGGCTGGCCAAGCAGAAAAGCCAAACACGAGACAAGAAGTAATGAGACCAGTTAGGGACAAACGGCGTCTTCGAGGGAGGCCGCACCCCGCAGATTCAAGATGGGGCTTCCCCCATCAGTGTAGAAATCATCAAGAGGTGGTATGGTGAACAGTGGCCACACAACAGGCAAGACGATCAGCACATGCCATCGTGCTGTGATAACTGAGGTCAGACCTTATATCCATCATTGAATTGACTCTAACTAGTCTCCCTTCAAAGACTGGGTATTTTGTACAGGACAGTAGGTTTTACTGCAGATGAACACTCTAATCCATGACCCAAACTGTTTTCTCTCAGAGAAATGAACCTGGGCTCCACCAATCCTTCTTTGGATTTAAAGATGCATACATGTTCGCACACACACACACACGCACACCAATTGTGTTTACATATGAATATCTGTGCATGTATACTATTGAGTCCCATCATCTTCTACAAGGGCATCACAGGGGTCAGTGGCTCTCCAGAGATTACCAGTCTAGTGTTCTACACTAAACTGGCCTTGTTGCAGCCCCTGTCCAAGGACAACTTATCCAACCACTGTGTGACTATTCTTTTTTTTTTTTTTTTTTTGGTTTTTTCGAGACAGGGTTTCTCTGTGTAGCCCCGGGCTGTCCTGGAACTCACTCTGTAGACCAGGCTGGCCTCGAACTCAGAAATCCGCCTGCCTCTGCCTCCCAAGTGCTGGGATTAAAGGCGTGCGCCACCACTGCCCGGCTGTGACTATTCTTATAGACCAGCTACAGCCCTAGTGCCAGGTTACAGGAAACAACTTGGTGGTACCCTTCTCTACTCTCAGATTCCAGTCACACTTAATAAAGCATAAATTCTGGTGATGCAAATTCAGTTGCTCCCAGCCTTGCTATTTGTGCCCTCCATATAACTTGTGTCCTGTCTGTTTTATAATGTGACACTCTGGCTAATATCTCATACCTTGAGATATTTCCTCATGTGAAACATTTTGACAACTAGTGATCTCCGTTTTTTGGTAATAATGGTGTGTGTGGAAGTCTTTGGGCCATAGTTCTCAACCCTCCTAATGCTGATACCCATTAACACAGTTCCTCATGCTGTGCTGACTCCCAAGCATAACATTATTTTTGTGGCTACTTCATAGCTGTAATTTTGCTACTGTTATGAATCATAATGTAAATATCTGTGTTTTCTGATGGTCTTAGGTGACGCCTGTGAAAGGCATCATTCAATTCCCAAAGGGATTGCAACCCAGAGGTTGAGGAAGTGCTTAGAGTAAACACTAAGAAGCATCATAAGGTTGTCCCATGATGGGTATGTCACAAATAGTCATATTGTCTCATCAGAAGAATGAAAGGGACTTCGGTGGTCTATAGAAGGTTTTAGGTAAACACTAGAGATTGACAGAGGTCAGAGATGTTCGTAGCAGGTTCATGATGAAACAACCAATTCTGGGCCTGCATCTGCCTGGATGAAGGGCTAAGAATAATCTGGAAAGATCTACTGTACTGAAGAAGGATGGGGCTGGGACAATAATGGAGGGTCTGCTATCACCGTCATGCTTTTCTTAGTTTGAAAGGGAAACTGTGCCGATTTTACTAACCTCCTTTGAAAAAGTCTGCCAAGCAGAAAGAATCCAGAAGCAAGTCAGGGCAGATACAATACTTACTAATTCTGCTAGTAGGAACCTGGTTATCTCTTATCTCTAAAATTATTTTTATCAGAGGGATTTGGCGCCCTGAGGAAAGCATCTATCTGCTTTTGCTCCATCCAGCGTTTGCTGTATCCTTGGAGGGCGGAGAGGATATCTTGAAGTGTACTCAGTCAGGGGCCAGTGTGAACATGTATTCCTAGGTTTGGGGAAGAGCTGATGTGTCTTTATGAGGCAGAGTTGGGAGATCAGGACTGTGTAGTCTGGCAGGCTACTTCTGTTGGGACATCACATCCCACTGGAGGCCACGTGCCCATTAGCAGGGACCCAAGCACCCCAGGCAGAACCCATCCAACTTCTAGGAAAATGACCAAGGATTAGTTAACTGTTATTAGTTAACTGGCCTGTACAGCTTGGTCACACAGACACAGACTTATCTGTTGTGGCTCTGTTTGAGCTCCATGCTCAGAGCTGCAATAAAGGACTGCTGTTTGAGGTTTTGATGCTCAATGGCTCAGCTAATTAGAGGAAAGTCACACAAACTCCAGGCCTAGTCCTCTTTAGCAACTAGGCTTTCCTTCCTGTGGATCTTTAGAAAGCCCAAGCTCACCTCATTTTTACATCCATGAAGTCAAACCATGAGGCAGATCAGTGTCTGGTTTAACTCTATCCCTGGTCCAAGCCTTAGATAGAATGGCCTCCTTGGTACCTTCTACCCAAAGCCAGCAGATCCAGCTCACAGCTGGGCCATCTCCTCTGCTTTTTATCCATCTTCCTGTGTGGTGGGCTCCAGTGTTCCTGTCTCTACCCTCTACAGCCCAGGGAGTTGTAACCCAGTCTCTTTTCCACAGTTATCACCAGCTCTGGGATTGGCAGGCAGACAGGAGACAAGGCTGGAAGCAGATGGAATCTGACCTTCACCCTTAGCAGTCATAGTTACTATCCCCGTGGCTTCCACTGGGGCAGGACATATGCTATGTCCTTTAGGTTTTTTCATTTCTTTCTCTGACTAGAATACTGCACGCGAAGAGGCGGCAAACGCACATAACTGTTTTATTCAGAGGGTTTCTCTATAACCTGCCAACTGGTTTGCTTAAATCCATAAGTAGAGAGGAATCCTCACATTTTAGAAGGGCTAACCATTCTTTTCATGGGAGTTTTGATATTATTTTTTTGACTGGAGATCAGTTCTTGGGGAAAATAGTCTTTGTAAAGTAAGTGTGTCATTCTACTTTTGCCAGTGTTCCAGAATTTTCTTACTAAAAACATTTGTGCCACTGTGGTGAACTAAGAAGTTTTTTAGTTGTGAAAACAATTTGATCTTTCTTTTTCGTTGTTGCTGTTGTTGTTTCTTTTGTGGACAGATTCTTACCTGTAGCTCAAGCTGGTCTCAAATTCACTATGTAGAATAGTAGTCTGACTTTAAATGTGTCATCTTCCTGCCTTCAGTTCCCAGAGTGCTTAGATTCAGAACATTTATCAGTGTGTCTGACTGATCTTTTACTTCTTTACATTTGGGAAATATAGACATAGACAGCCTCAGGAGATGAATCCGTTCAAGGACATAACCAATAGTTCCTTCAACTATAGACAGACTGGTTGGTTTACATGACAGTTGTGGACCTAGAGATGAGGAATTTGAAGGCTAAAATGTGCAAAGTATTTTTCAATGGGTAGCATTGATTGCTGGCACTCAATTACTTTTCAGTGTTAATGGTGAAACTGGGATCAGATGCATGATAGGCAAGGACTCAACACTGAGTTAACGGCAGGTATTTATTTATTTGATTTTTTTTAAATATATGAAACAGTGTGTTTTCTTTTTAAACATAATATTTCTAAACTGAAATACTTGTGAGATGCTTTTCAAAAATTTTCGGCTTCTTTGAGCACAGTGCTTACAACCTGCCGTGGATTAATGAACTTCTGTGAGACTTCTGAACGTAGGCCGAAGGTTCTAGGACAGACTAAACATAGGCTGTACTAACGAGGGAGGTGGCCGAGGTGAAGTGTGGAAGCCCCACTGAGCAAACGCCACGTGGCAGTTTCCTAGTGCACTAGAAAGGCAAGCTTCTTACCCCTGGCTCACTCAGCTCCGCTTTGCTCCGTTGACCATCGAGGCTTTAACGCAGGTGACGAATCCAAATCCATCTTCCATCCCCATCCAATTCCGCTGCACACCACACTCGGGAGCTTCCTCTGCGTCCCAGGTGAACTTGGTATCCCACAGTTCGGCAGCAGAGCCTCTTCGAGAGGATTCAGCTGTGAGTCAGAGGTGCAGAGGGTTCAACTGACCTGCTAGCAATCAGATTCCTGTCCTGAGCCTCGTCTGCCCTGTCACAGAGCCCTCCACTAGCACTGAGCTAAGTGTTCTGAGGTACACATTGTTACCCAGGTTTGGGTGACAGGGTTAAATGTGACCGCTGCCCCGACCAGAGGAACCATCTTTACTTTCTTTCCTCAGGGGAAGTTTGTAGACATCTGTGAGCCTTGCCCCCCCCCCCCCCCCAGTCAAACCCTGTTCGCACACACTGATGGGTGGTAATTACTTTTTGCATAGGATGCTTGGGGATCCCCTGTGAGGATGAGGGTTAATTATTCCTTTTCTGTAGACTTTTTAATGTGAGAGGTCCCTTGAGACTTCAGACTGGCAATAATAAAATAACTGTCTTCCCTTCAACAGTGACTGTGTAGATGATGGTACAGGAAGGAAGAGGCACAAAGAACATGCCTGGGTATCCCTGTGCCCTGCCCACCACTTGCATGTCCCCAGTCTCCACATGGGAGTACACAGCATCTCCCATGTACTGTCTCCTTCTCTGGGATGATAATCTGGAAGCCCCGCGTGCCCCTAGCCAAGTCTAATGGATCATGGGAGAGCGGTAATAATGACATTTTATTCCATTATTGTAATTTGTTTTCAGGAGGCATATTTTTAATTATTTGCATGAATAATGTCATTATGCATTCGTGCCAATACAATTCTCATAATTAATTTACATGATGGAAACTTCTTAATGATTTTGATGTCAATGTTAATAGCAACATCTGATAGTTGATCTGTGGGTGTTGACATAAATCTGACTTTTAATACAGTGTTGCCGGTACCACCAGCAGTATAAAATTACTCTGCAGGGAAGGAAATAATCGGGGGTGGGGGGGGAGCAGAAATTCAATGAAGGAGAAAGTGAACCTTGCTAGGGGGTTACAGACTCAGAACCAAACACGTGTGCCTAGCCGGCACACGAGTCTTCCATAGTCACAGATTGGTGGAGAGAAGCCAGTTCCTAGCCCGGGGCTTCTGCTAGGGCAGTGGTTCTCAACCTTCCAAAGGCTGTGACCCATTAATACAGTTCCTCATGTTGTGGTGACCCCGACCATAAAATTATTTTTGTTGTTACTTCATAATTATAATTTTGCTACTTTTATGAGTCATAATGTAACTAGCTGATAGGCAGGATATCTGCTATGTGATCCCTGTGAGAAGATCATTTGATTCCAAAGGGGTTGCTACCCACAGGTTCAAAACCAGGGCTCCAGGAGATCTCACTGTGAAGGTTCTGCTCTTGGGAGCGGTGGCCCCTGCAGCTGGTCTGTGTTACTCCGACAATAATAATAGTAACATTTTGCTACATTTATACTTTAGGTAACTTAACCTTTTCTGTTTAACTGAGAAGATGCTATAGCTTTGTTGTTTAAAGGGATAGAGCAAAGGATAGCAATTGTTAAAGACTGTGGCTGCTTGTCTCTCTAAGTGAAGAAGGTACGGGGCTGTCATTTGTTAATTGTGTCCGTTTCTCGAGTGGCCTACCAAGGAATCTGTTGACACAGTAGGAGGTAATTTTCTAGTCTCTGTAGGTTCCACTTGGGGTTCAGACGTTTAAACACAAAGAGGAACAAGCTTGCACAGGTGCATAGGTATGCATATGCACACGATGCAGAGACTAGGTGCATGGATACATTCTAGCATGGGAGTTCATGAGCCCCAACCTGTGACTGAGGAACCATGACAGTTAGGTGATGGCATCTCAGGGAAAGAATGTCAGTTTTATTTGAGGCTATGGCACTGGTAGGTTGACCATGCTCCTGCGAACGGCCCCTCATCCAGAAGTAAACGGACAGCACAAACTGGGTTATTAACTTAAAAAGAGAAAAAACAAAACGAAAGAAGACACAAAGTTGGGGAAGAGGGAGATGCAGGTGGATCTGGGAGGAGTCAAGGGGAGATGTGTGGCTGTGAATGATTAAAACACATTGAATGAAACTTTCAAAGAATTCATAAAGAGAAAATGTAAAATACATAGTATATATGGATGTGTATGTGTGTTTGTAG
The DNA here is from genome assembly GCA_021653895.1 of Mastomys natalensis. Taxonomy (NCBI): domain Eukaryota; kingdom Metazoa; phylum Chordata; class Mammalia; order Rodentia; family Muridae; genus Mastomys; species Mastomys natalensis. The sequence goes on along the minus strand of JAJTUV010001095.1, from coordinate 426,867 downwards.
TTGCACATGTGTGTATCTATGACTGTTTGAATATATAGGCTATTTATTTATGGTTTTAAAATACAGGAATTTTGTTTATCTGATGGTTTCCATGGCTATCACTGTAAGATTCTGCTGGCCAGACCCTGCCTTCCTTGGGTCCTGTAGCACTTTATGGGTTTACTGTGTGGTACACGATAAAGGTGCCTTCTTCTTTAGTCTCTGGAGTGGTGTGGGCTGTTCAGGGAATGCTGCCTTGTTCTTTACTCCTCAACATTAAAAGTACTATGTAAGATCTACAGTAGATGTCAGCTTGCAAGGTATTCAAGCTTTTGAATAAAGTGAAGCTGAGAGCCAAAAAAGAGGTCCAGGTTCATTCTAATGCTAACTCTCTTTTGGTATTCGGGGCTGCCATGTTAAGGTGGCCCAAGCAGATGGGAAAAGCTATCTGCTGACTTCTGTACAGAGCTGTAGTTACTTGCTGTGTCAAATCAGGAAAAAGACAGAGGCGGAGGCTGTATCAGAGAACAACAATGTTTCCTCTTCTCATTTATGGTGACAGCCACCATCCCCACAGTGACAGAGCCTTGTTGGTTGAGAGCTTTCTGATCTCCTCTCTGTGTTGTTTGAAGGGTTTTCCCATAGCAGCAATTGGCAAGGAACAGACAGGAAACGGCTTGTGTTTCTTTCCTTGTTGGATAAAGTCTGACTTCTGATCAGAGAACAGAACCCTCACTTGATCTTCCCCTCATTGTAATTTTCTCATTTCTGTCCCCAGAAAACAACTAGACATGAAAGAGGGGCATGCGGTCCTATGTGGAGGAGTGGTCATTTCATTTGGACAGCCCTGTTGAACTGCTTCTACAATCTGATTTTAATAAATTTTAAAAGAGTACATGGGGGTGGAGGATAGGGAGATGATTCCATATGCAAAAAAAGTTAGTTTGGATTTTCAGAAACTATGTTAAAAGCCAATGTGGCAGCCCATGCCTGTAACCCCAGAACTGAGGGACAGAGACAGGCAGATCTCGGAGGCTCACTGGCCAGGCAGTCTAGATGAACAGGCAAGCTCCAGGTTCAGTGAGAGATCCTGTCTCAAAACATAGGATGGAGAAGCAACAGAGGGAGATACCTTGATGTCACCATCTGGTCTCAACACATGTCTGTATAGATGAGTACATTGTTTACAAGCATTGTGCGTGCACCCACACGCACACACATACACGGAGAGAAAGGGAGGGAGGGGGCAGGGGGCGGGGGAGGGGGGTAGAGCAGGGGGAAGTGGAGAAAGACTAAGCATTTACCTTATATCTTGCCTAGTTGGTTAAAATTTCACAGTTATCAAAAGCTGGAGTATGTTTTTGAATGTTTCAGAGCAAAAACTGCACGGCAGATGATGATGTAAGCTGATGCTAGGTAGCTGTTGGGTGGAGCCTAGACGAATTGTCTGTAAGTCAATTCTCTCTCTCTCTCTCTCTCTCTCTCTCTCTGTCTCTGTCTCTCTTCACACAGACACCACACACACACACACACACACACACACACACACACACTCCCCCTTTCCTCTATTTGTGCATGTGCCCTTTCTCTCTTTTTCTTCCCCTTCCCCCGGCCCCCCCATGGTGACTTCCCTGACCTCTGTCTTTGGGGCCAGAGAACTTGCCCAAGAGCAGCTTCCCAATAAAGCTGCATTTAATATAGTATAATCTGGCTTGAATTGGCTCATCTCACCAGCAGAGAAATAAACCCATTAGTCAGGTTTGGGCAGGTGGCCTCCTAGTAATCACAAGTGCCTAGATTAAGTTTCTGAGTTTCCCTGTTAATCTCTTGTGCATTCACGTCTGCTCACAGTATGCAGTCAGTGATGGCTGCCTTGCTCTGGGCTCTCTAACACTCCACATATGTCTCTTCTCTTTAGCCCTCTAGTACAACCACCTCAGCTTGAGCCCCATATCCTGACTTCGACCATTACTCAGACTCTTCTACTCTCTCTCCCATTCCTGTAGGAAGGCTCGACATCCCAACTGTATTGTTATGCTTGACGAGGTGTCTTTAATGGGTGGGATTGTGATGGGACTGGCATCAAAGAGACTTAAGAATGTGTCCCTCTCTCTTGGTCTTGCACCTATGTCAGGGTTATTGCCCTAGTTGTAGGAGGAAAGGGCAGCCATGCAGAGGCTGGCTCGGTTGAGCCCAGGCTAACTCTAAATCAGTCTCTGAAGACTTACCCTTACCATGGCTGTAAATTCATTCTCAGGTGTGGGTGTAATCCTGCCTCCGGGCCTCACCCTGCACCACATGGCTCACTCTGTTTCCAAGGTGGCTCATTCTCTTTGTCTGTCTCAACACCTCAGACAAACCACCTGACTGGCACACCCCAACACGCCCGAGCTCTCAGCAGCCCTGTGTCATTCCTCTTATATCTTCACAGGCTGAGAATGTCTGACCCCCGTCACTCGTTCAGTTTTTAAATTCCAGGACAAGCAAGTCATTGGCGCTGTCTTTCCATAAACTCTGTCATTCTCTCAGCACTTCAGATGTAATGTTTCCTTTCATTTCCAGGCAAACCCACTTTCAATTTCTAATGTTATTTTCGTATGCCCGTCTTCCTTACCACCCCATATAAACTCTGTTTTTATTTTTTTGTCAGAAGGGACATCTTCCTCATTTCTCTAGTTTGAAAAGGCCAATGTATTACGAAGTGGACTGTAACTTCTATTTGAAGTGACTTGAGAAAAAAACAGGTTGCATTTTCCCTAATACCTTAAAGCATTATCTACCACGGTGGGTTGGGATTTTCAGTTGCTTTGTATCCTGAGGAAGTCAGAGGTTCTGTGAAGGGTTCTCTTAAGCACTTTACTGGAGGAGGAGCACATGGCTTATTGTAGTCTCAGCTCTGCACAGACTCTCAGAGCTCTGCCCTCTGCAGAGCAGAGAGCCGTGGGACCAATGTTGAGCCAGGCACAGGAGCTACTGCAAGCCGGGACTCATCACAGACAAATTAGACTCCTTAAGCAATATGTTTGTGAGTTCCACTAATTACTTTTATGATTTTTTTTTTTAATCCTGCAGCGTTCTGTGTTCAGAGCAGGTTTTACTACATTTGTTTGTGTATGTGCATGCATGAATGCACATGTTCGGGCACACATATGGTGGACAGAGGATATCTTGAGAGAATTATATTCTTCTTCAACTGTGGGGATCCCCGGGATAGAACTCAGTTCCTCAGGCTTAGCAGCAAGCACCTTTACCCACTGAGCCATCCTACCAGACCCATGTTTCAGTTTTAATTCACAAATCCCAAAGCAGTAGAAGCTCAGGGAAACACTCATGGCATGTTTTGCAACAAGTGCTACAACATACCTTACCTCTGCCATTAGGGTTTCTGAAGGGAAAAGGTCCACCAGAAGTAGAGCCTCCTTATATATATGTCAGAGTGTGGGGGTTCTGGTGCCAAGGCCCCTCCCCCCGACACCTCTGCAGTGTTTGAGCAGATAGCCCACTGTCTTCGATGACGAGGAAACACATCTTCTAGGCACTGGCAGAGTCACTGGCTGTAGCAAACATCTGGGAAGTGTCTGGATTAATTAGTGCATGATGTATTTCTTACCAAACAGTCACCTGACACGGCCCTATGTATTTTACTTAGCTTTTCTTTGGGGATAGTTTGAGTCTTAGACATCATTGCTTTACTAGAAGAGGACACAGGAATCTGATGGTCACTGAGGTAGATAAAACCCTGGCTGGTGGCATCCCTAGTCCCAGTTCTCACTGTGCTCTACATAGTTGCAAGGTGTCATGTTGACCTGAGCCAGGCTTTGTCCTCCCTGGATCTTCAGTACAAATGAAGCCTGAGTGAGACACTAGGACTCTGAAATCTGTAGAGGACTGGCTGGGTTGCTGTGGCGGACTCTCACAGGCTAAGGGAAAAGACAGGTCTATAAACGAGCAGATTCTTAGCTGTGCATTGAGAATTCTGCCCATCATATCGGTTTATATTATTGTACAATAAGTAAAAAAAAAAAAGTCTGCTTCTATACTGTACGTTCACCAGCTACTGACAGAAAATTGACACGTGGAGTTGTGTGTTTCTATATAGCTTATTAAATTGTCTTTCTGTAATGTATAGTGGCTTCAAGTAACTCTACATACACACACACACACACACATACACACATACACATGCACGCACACATGTACACGCACACACACACCAACACACTAGAGTTCATAAATATACTTTATATTTTTTATCATTATTATTGTAAATAGGAAATGAAGTTACCGTCCTTGAAATTGTAATGTCGAGCACACAAAGACACAGTTGCCGGCACAGAATTCAATTAAGAGATAGCAATCGCCCCTTGGTGACTGCGTGAGGTAGAAATATACAGGCATGCTAATAAGTCATATCTTAAAGCCACCACGTTTATCAGCCAGCAGCCAGACATGGGCACAAGTGTGGGAAGACAGCGCTGCTCTGGGATATTTAATAAAAACCAGCTCTCTCCATTTAAGGATTTGTGTTTAATCGTTCAGCAACATTTTAAAACATCCTGGCTGGCGAGCTTCTCAATCGGAACTGCTTGCATTAGATTTTTGCTCCACCTGGTTGAGGAGGACGGGGGTGGGTTGGGGGTGTGTGGAGTGGGAAGGAGACACTTAGCAATAAGCAATCTGCGTGTGTATATTCAGGGCTTTTCTTGCCATTTTCTGACCTTTGAGCTGTGTTTGTGTGCATCTGCTGTCTGAACCAGAGCTCTGTCTGAGGAAGCCTGCAGAAGGCATTCATTAGCACGCTAGCCAGATGACTGGCTCCATAAAATACCTCTTCCCTAACAGAGCCTCAGTATTGCTCATTGCTAGATTGTTCTAAGAATGGATTTTTAAAATATTTAAAGACGAACACAGGAAGGGTGCAAAAAAAAAAAATAAGAGCTTTTTTTGTTTCTTTTTTATCACATAAGTGGAGATGTGTGTTTAGTGGGTCAGAGAAATTCCTTTAAGTACCTGTTCGGATAGATCTTATTGAGCAGCAGCAAAGGGCAAAGGAAAGCAACCGTGCACTGTGGGCATGGTATATTCTTTCCGGAAGGAAAGAGTGGGTTTTTATCAAAGGAAGGCCACCCCTTGTATTTGACAAATAGGAAAATGGTCTTATATTGAAGCAATCCAGGAGCTATATTTTTTCTGGCTTCCAAGATTAAAATCTTCATCATACAGAATGGTTCAAGAACAGCTAGTCTGCTGCCATTTAGGTCACACAATTTGCCTGGAGGTGTTATGTCGCATTTGCTATGAGCAGCTGCCTGGGGGAATCTGCCGGCTTAGCAGATGGTTCTATCGGGAGAGTACCCTCCATTTGGTGCCTTGAATCAATCAAAGCCTCTGCAATGCCCTTAGTTCTTCAAAGCATACAGGGATCTGGAAGAGAAAAGTGTAGGATCAGTATGGGCCCAGACATGGCAGAGGGGAGAGTGGCCGTCTACTCTCATTTCCAAACACTTGGATCATTTTAGGTATTTCTCCTTTCAGAGAAAAGCCTTTCAGTTTTCAAAGTAAGAAGAAGAAAAGTTGCTGTAGACTTCAGATAGTTAACGGATTTTATTTAAGCTGTCAGGAGTTGAAGCACTTGAAGCGACTGAGTCTTAGAGAAAGTTTAAGACTGAACTATCCTTCGTAGTTTTCTGGTCCAACCGAGAGCCAAGTTCCAAAAATTGAGGTCTTGTTCTTGGCCTGCATGTGTGAGTGACCCTCCTCACTGGAAGGCACAAACTGCTGTCCTTGGAGATATCTATCTCCTTAGTACCCTCAAAGTGATCACCAGATGAAGGAGACAGGTCCTATCCATGGGGAAACAAGAACACAGTGTCAGTGTTGGATCTCAGCGTCTGTGGCATCTTCTTCATCAGTTAAATACAATTGTGTGAGCCCAAGATTCACTCTACTGCATTCTAAAAGGTTCTGTTCTAGTTAAAGGAAGACACAATGGTCTATGCTCGATCCCAAGTGTCTACAGAATCTAAACATTGCCTTTCATAGCTCAGCACAGGATGGTTTGGTCAACACAAAGGAATTGACCAAGGGGAACCGTCCTCTGAGATTATCATATAAGTTATCATATCATTACAAGGTTTCCCCTCCCTTTCCTCCCTTACATCTATCCCCTCTCCCTCAAATCCATGGCCTCTCTTTTTACTAATTGTTATTGCATTCGTGTATGTCTATACATATATTACTAAATATAACCTGCTCGGTCTGAATGTTACCAGTATGTACGTCTTCTATATGTTTTCAGTGCGGACAGTCTGGCACTGGACAACCAATGGATGTGCTCTTCCCTGAGGAGGACCAGCTCTCCTGCTCCCAGCTTTCTTGAGTTGCCTGTAGTTCTCTGACTACAGTGGAGGCCTTGTGGGCGTGCCTCTGTCCACTTTGGCATGTCTGCTGCTGTCGTTCTTGTTCATCTCACTGCTTTTCTTTGGCTCGATTCTAAAAGTACTTCTGTGCTTCTTGTAAGTCTTGATGCAAGAACACACTTACAAAAACCCTGTGATCTTCAAAGGAAACAACTGATGTGGGATTCTGTGATGTGGAGCAAAAATATGAGAGAGTGGTAGTTCTTACCGGGGAATTGGGCCCTGTGTGAAATCTCTTTGGATTCAGTGTACATATCCGAGAAGGTTCAGCACTTAAGAGTGGGTAATGTTCTCACCACAGTCCTGAGTTCGGATCCCAGGACTCACAGAAGGAAGCTCATACCCATCTTTAACTCCTGCTCCAGGGACCTGATGCCCTCATCTGACCTCTGCCTGCCTTGCACTCATACATACCCCTACATCTACACACAGGTATGCACTCATAAGATTTTGAAAGTCATTATCAGAGAGGTTTCTTGGCCATTTTAGGAAATTTGGACATTATTTAATCTGTTTATAAGTGATTAGATTGAATCGTATGCACACTCCTGTAAATGGATGTCTACTGGTAGAATTAATCCCAATTAAAATGCACATATCCCTAACAAGAGTCAAATCCAAACTCAGTGCAGCTAAGAATTCCACCCGGGGAAGGACACTAAGAGATTCTTAAATGCAAAATAATGTGATAAAATCTATATGAAAAATTTGAAGATCTGCCGTTTATTTTTAAATCATCAGTTGGCTATAACAGCAGGATTTGGAAGGAACTGTAGAAAACGAAGCAACTGTCTCCCTGAACTTCAGGGTCTTATTGTCTATCTGTGCTCATCAGCCATTTTTAGATAATGTACAACTAAGAAGTATCCTTTGTGTACTGGTTTATTAGTCTTGTGGGAAACCAGAACAGGGAGCTTGGAGAAGAGGAGATATGATCGAATGGTCAGTGTAGACTGAGAAGCTCATCATGCATGCTTCTCCATGAAAGGCTTATATCATAGTTTTGTGAATTTGCCTTGAATCTTTATATTTAACTTAAGACATCAGGCTTATACTCATGGGCTCACAGAATCAAGGCTCACTCTGCTCAGACATGCTCCTTTCTAAGTTCCCAGGCTGTGAGCATCAGTTCTATTATGTTAGAAGACACTGTGAATGAATGAATAACTTACCCAGCCTACATTTTCAAAGATGTATTGGATGGTGGCCTGTGGTCATCCATCTGTGGTCTTCGTGTGTCTGGCTGGGATGCATGGACTCATACAAACAACCAGGGAAGGACTTTATGAAGTATGGTTTCCAGCTTGCATCATCTGTAGTGATTCCTTGTCTGAGCTTGGAGTTAAGGAATGTGAAGAAAGGATGTACTCCTACATGCAAGCTCATGAATGACAGCTTTATGGTGATGGCAGTTAGTCAGGAGGCAGAGACAGAAAAAGCTATCTTATCGCCATTGGAATTTCTAGTAGAAATGGAGGGAATTGTTCAACACTTGAGAAATCTTGTTAGTTTACTCCTGGTGGATGTGATTGGCATGGTAATAAGAACTGGGGTTCGGGAAGGAAATATGGGTGTAAATGCAAAGAAAGTACAAAGGAAAGCTTGGAAAACTTTGTCACTGATTTGGAGAACTGGGCAGCAGGAGAGCCCCAAGCAACAGTGTTTGTGCTACAGAGACATAGACAAGAACGAGGCACAGAAATTAGCTGATTATCAGCAGGAATAAACTCATTTGAGATCAGACAGGTAAGTGGTGTAGACAGAGGAAAAAGCCAGAGATAAAATAGCATGTATGATTGAAGAAGCATGTTTTTGTGGTTGGGTTAGGATTTAAACTGAGGCAAGGAGGGACAGCAGTCTTTCCTCAGAGTCTACCCTTGCCTCACTGGTGATGGGAAGGACTGATCACTTCTGCCTCCACCCGTCATCCCACTCTGTAAATTGTGAATAATGAAGCCTTGTTATAGAACGCACAATAGGGCACAAAGACTTGAGAGACTGTACTTAGCACAATGCCTGAGAGCAGACAGAGTGAGGAGAAAGAAGAGTGTGGTGATGATGCTGAGAATTTTTCTGTGACAGGGTTCAGAAGAGCCCTCATGACATGGATATTAAGCAAGACTCTTCTGTGGCTTATAGAGTCAGTGGGGAGGGGAGAGTAACTGATTCAACTATCTGCTGTTTCTCCCAGCTTCTTTTTCTGCTTACAATTAACACTGGGGTACCATTCTAGCTTCTTGGCTCCTGTCTTTTATAAAGAGCCGGGGATGGAGTTTCTGAGTCATGTGCTGAATTTTAGATGAGAAATGTAGCTCGCAGTTGAGAGAAGGTCTAGTGCCTGCTTAGGTGAGTTCATCATCTGCAAATAGAAGAACAGGGAGGTGAAAAGCAAGTGTGACCTGATCAAACCTTCAGTCTCAAATGAACCAGGCTGAGAACCTAGGGAGAGAGAAGGGCTGTGATTGGCCATCAAGCTCCAACAGTAAGGAAATGTAGGGTCATTCCTTTTAAAGGTATCAGAACCTTGAACTACATGAAGACAAGGAGCTATTCCCGGTAGTGAATCAATGGGCCAGCATTGATGCAGATGATTTTATACACTTTTAACAGGTATCAGCTTCCTGAAAGTCTGAGGCATTGGGGATAAGGACTCTTAGAAGAAAATTAATGAAGGTAGATTACATTATCTATGGGAACCGAAATATGCAGCATAAAAGAAGGATAATCAAAGCAGGAAAGAAAGGCATAAAGAAGCCAAGGCTCATGGAAAACGATGAAGTGCTAAAGTTCCCCTGTAGCCTGGCTGCCTGGGGCTGCCTGTGAGGACAGCTCATGGCCACATGGATTTTAATCAGTCACATGTGATCTCTGAGATAGTCGTACCCATCGTACCTTACAGATATCTTTATAAAACTATATCATTTTGAGGAGGAAATTTTAATTTCTTCAGGGTGTTCCCAAAGTCAAATGCGCATTATAGAAACCTGGTGTCTTTGTAATATAGAGGAATGTTTGCCATGAGGCAACCACACAGTCTGTCCTCAGTTTCCCTCTCCTTTGCACATGCATGGTTTGTGGGGTGGTTTAGTTTGACTGTTGACTTCACACAATGTAGAATCACCTATGAAGGCAGTCTCTATGTCAAGATTAGATTCTCCAAAAAAAAAAAAAAAAAAAAAAAAAAAAAGCCGGGCGGTGGTGGCGCACGCCTTTAATCCCAGCACTTGGGAGGCAGAGGCAGGCGGATTTCTGAGTTCGAGGCCAGCCTGGTCTACAGAGTGAGTTCCAGGACAGCCCGAGCTACACAGAGAAACCCTGTCTCGAAAAACCAAAAAAAAAAAAAAAAAAGATTAGATTGGGCATTGGGCACGCCTATAAAGAATTTTATTGATTGGGTTCATTGAGGTGGGAAAACCTACTCTGAATTTGGCCTTGGGTATGGACTAAGTGAGGGCAGAGTAAACTGAGTGCTAGGATGCTTTAATTCATTGCTTTACTCTCGACTGTGAATGTAATATGACTAACTACCCCAAGTTCCTGCCACTTCGAGTTGACTGCAGTGATGGATTTTAATCCAGAAAGTCTTTCTCCCTCAAGGTTTTTTGGTCAGGGTATTTTATCATAGAAACAGGAAATGAAATTAAGATTTAAATTGGTACCAAGAACCAGGATCTTCAATGTAAAAAGTCTGACTATACATCATTTAGTCCTTTGGAACTCTTTCATGGGAGGCCTATGGAAGAGTTGGAGCTCCAGGCTAGACAATCCATTTAATGCTGGAAGCAGAGCTTAGCAAGCCATTCCAGTAGGGGTTTGAAAGACAACAATGTTAAGGCAAAAGTGGACAGGGCAGGAGTGGGCCATGAGGTTTCAAAGAAGACTAAGAACTCTGTTAGGAAATGGGCTACGATCACCTATGTGGTATTTTGGGCAAGATTCTGGCTTCATTCTGCCTCTACCTTGAGAACTTGAATGAAGATGAACTGAGAGATATCAGACTGATTTGTTTGGTGAAGGGATGATGTGGGGGCATGCTGAAAGTTCTAATCAGGTAGAGTATAGACAACAAAGCGACTATGACTATTAAAGAATTACATCACTAAGGAGAATCCAAGGCACTGTGCTTCATGAAAGTGGTTTCTTGGAGTCAGTTCCAAGAAACAAGTTTAGAAGTGGTTCAAGGGGCTGGGCCACATCTTACGCTGACAGCAGGACTTAGTAGCATTGTCCACATGATACTGTTTTAAAGGTATTAAAGTTAAAATTTTAGGGATTATAGAGATACTGTGGAGGGGTCTTGAGAGTCATTGTGTAAAGCTATGAAGTTAAAACCTCTCAGCTGCATGGAAACCTCAAGAGTATTAAAGATGCCAGGACCAGGGGCTATCCCCCAAGAAGGGCCACGACTATGAGCAATGTACGCTTAGGAGAGAAGCTATGTACACTGTGTGGTAGAGGAGTTTGAAGAGTGGAGCTTACCAAGCCACTGGACCCCTGCCAATTTCAGCATGAGCCCAAGATGTGAGACATGGAGCTGAAGGGTTTTGTATCCTCCATGTTGGTTTTGGTTTAGTGAGGTCATTCTTTCTTTTTGGAATAAGAGTATTTACTCTGTGCTATTATATGGTAGAAGTATGTAAATAATTTTTTGTTTGTTTTTTATTTTATAGGAGCTCACAGTTGAGAGACCTTGGTCTTTTGAAATATTGGAACTATTCATGAATATGGGGACCTTTAAAGTAGGATTGTTTTTATTTTATATTATAGCATAGTCATGTACCTGTAGAGAGAAGAGATTTATGATCTAAAATTGGTGTGTTTGGGTGTCAAATTAACAAGGGGTGCAGTTGAAATAGTTAGTTATGCTAACTTGACACTGTGCAGAATTACCTGTGAAGTCAATCCCAATATTAGGTTATTGTCTTAGTCATTGTTCTATTGCTGTAGAGAGACCATGATCAAAGCAACTCTTATAAGGCATTTAATTGGGGGCTTGCTTACAGTTTCAGAGGCTTAGTCCATTATCATCATTGCAGGGAGCATGGTCCTGGAAGTAGTAGCTAAGAGTTACATTCTGATCTGTAAGCATGTAAGCAGAGAGAAGGAGACAGAGAGAGAGAGAGAAAGAGAGAGAGAGAGAGAGAGAGAGAGAGAGAGAGAGAGAGAGAAAAGAGATACACAGACACAGACACAGACACAGACACACACAGACTGAGCCTGGTATGGACCCTTGAAACCTCAAGGCCCACATCCAATGACACATTTGCTCCAACAAGGTCACACCTACCCAAATAAGGTCATGCCTCTTATTCCTTCTAATCTTTTTGAACAGTTGCATTCCCTGGTGACCAAGCATCCCAATATAAAAACCCATGTGGGACTATGCGTTAAGAGGTAGGAAGACCCAACCTGAATGTGTGTGACCTAAATAAAAAGGAGAAAGTGAACTGAACATTAATATACTGTTCTCTCCTCTCAGTTATGGATGTAATGTAATTAGCTGCTTCAGGTTCCCAGCATCTTGACTTGGCTGCACTGATGGGCTATGACCCAGAAGCCCATTCTCCCTTAAGGTGCTTTATCACAGCAACAGGAGAGGAGACCAAGATAGCATGCTTAAAAAATTCCTTCTCCATATTGCTGCTAAGAAAATCCTCTGCAGTGCACAGCAAGGGAAGTGCTCTCTGCTGTAATACTTCCTGCCTTTCTTATTTTAGTCAAAGGAAGTCTCTATTCATTGCTGAACATCATCCTAGGAGAACACAATTTCCAATTTAAATAGGAATTTAAATACCAATAAGCAAGCCATTGATGCTGTAACACTCCCCTTCCCTGCTTATTGTTATGGGTAAAAGCCAGATTTGATCCACACCCCTTCCTAGATAATCAATTACCTAATTGTATTTTGGCATGGGGTCAGCCTCCTGTCAAATAGTCCTTATTCAAGCAGGTGGCAGAGTAAAGCAGAAACCAACCAAGTAGCTAAATGAGTGCAAAAGTCATAAAAGCCATTGCCAGAACTCAAATGCAGACAAACAAAATCTAGGCAGGTCAGTAAGATGCTGCAGATATGATAACCCCGAGGCTCTTAGAAGTGACAGACAGAGACCCCAGAGGAACATCTTGTTTGATCCTAGCCTTAGGCATATCAGGGCCGTTTTGCCACCAGGCAGGTTGTCACTATGATTCCCTACACAGCGCAGGTGGAGTTTCTTGTGTCACCCCTTCCTGACACACCCACAGGTCAGCTCTCTTCCTGTAGCCCTCCAGAGATCACTTCTATCTGCACACATGTGCCTTGTGCAGTTGGCTGCTATCGTTTCTCTCTGTAGGAAAGGGGGTGTCACTTCTCAAGGTATTCTCCTACATAAATAGTAAAAGTGGCCATGTCTCTGGTTTAATGCACATGGCTATGCTACTATCAGGTTATTCAACAACATTTTAAGAAGTCTAAAACCGCTGTCTTCGGTTAATAAGTGATGTCAGAGCTCTGTGCTTGGCAGTGATGCCTTATCCCAGACAGATATTTTTCACTTTTGTAAAGAAGTCTTTTAATTGGACTGTTAGGAATTCCTAGTAATTTATTCTTTCATATTGCCCTCAAAATTCTGATTAGACAGACACTGGTTAACCAGAGAACTAATAGATATCTTCACTGCTTCAAGCCAGGCCCAGCCAGGGAAGTTGCCATTAAGTTATAATCATTTATAGTGGGTGTCCTTGTCTTCTTCGCTGTCCCTGGGAGAATGTTGAGGATCCAGCCAGTTTCTCCAACCCAAGTCCACCAATGGCTATGCAAGGTTCACAGGTCACAAGAAGAGAGGGACATCCTGTTGCTACAGGAAGGTGGATGCTCCCAAAAGGTACTCTCTCTGCGCTCTGGTTCTGCTGTCTGCCAGGCTAGGTGGTTCGTCTTCCAAGAGGGTCTGGATCTGGGCAGTTTACATAAACTTTGTGAGGAGACTGCACTGTTCAGGGCATGATGAACCTCTGAGGAGACAATCCATGCCTCTATTAACATCATCGTAAAATCCAGTCCTCAAACTGACAGCTGTTCGCTCATGGTAGCCATGATTCGATGTCTTTTGTGTGTTGTCTAACCAGATCCTTTCATCTCTTCTGGTGAGCTCTTTAAATCTGTCCAGCTTGCTCTGGTGGATTGTCTGCCTCACCTAAACAGTGTGGGATACTAAGAATACTTGTCATCTTATACTTTATAGCCTTATCATTGGTCTCTGTGGCTGAGGGCCATGGAAATCTTATCCCCTCCTAACCTCCCAGTGGTGTCAGTCATACTCAGTCTCCAGCACCCTCCTGGAGTAATTGGAAACTATCAGAATACCCTCTTTAGCCAACTTTACTCTGAGGGAATGTTGTGCTTTCTGGGATACCACTGACTGTACACAAATTGCATAATCCTGACCAGCAGCAAGTGGCTTGGAGATAACTATCCATCACTGGCTATTGGTTCTCTTAGGTCATCTAGGAATTACAGGTGTGCTTCAGGCCAGGCTGTACCCACTTGTGTGAAGCCTCAGGCCCATGTTCATCACCTCTGAGGAGTTATCTGTGTGTGGATAGTTTATTTGCTTCATGATTCTAAAAGCACACACACCACAGGGCTGAAGTTCTATGGCTGGCCTACTTCCCAGCCTTTAAACATGTACCTTCACCAGCTGACATTTCAACGTTAATTCCGACTCCACTGTGCTGGGAAGTATTATGTCAACTTGACAAAAGCTAGAGTCATTTTAGAAGAGGGAACCTCAGTTGAGAAAATGTCCCTATCGGATTGGCTTTGGTGCGTGTTCTTGATTGATAATTAATGTAGGGGAGTCAAACCCACTGGGGGCAGTGTTAACTTTGGGCTGTTGGTCCTGGGTTGTCTAAGGAAGAAAGCTGAGCGAACCATGGGGAGTAAGTCAGTAAGGAAATTCCTCAGGTCCCTGTCTTGTGTTCCTGCCCTGATACCTGTGTTCCTTGGTATTAGAGAGCATTCGCCATATTTTAAAAAGCCTAAAGACACCATGTTGGAAACAAAAAAATGACTGGAAGCAGCTAGTATTTTTACTTTTTATTTGTGTGTCTGTCTGTCTGTCTGTCTGTCTGTGAAGTGGAAATTTTTAGTTTCTTAGAAGACTCAGTGTTATGTGATGTTTTTCTGGAAACTGTTTTACGAGAGAGGATGTTTTGTTGAAGCAAACACACGAGAGGATGTTTTGCTGAGAACAGACATGTGGTGTTTCTCTGGAAGCTGTCTTGTGAGAAGGCATATGGATGTTTTGATGGAGAGGGTGCATGATGCTTAGAAAGAATAAAAATATAATCTTACAGAGAGTGAGAGGACGCTCTTGCATTTGTTTATCTTGCAATGCTTTCCTGCTGGCGATATTCTTGCATTGGTACACCTTGCAATGCTTTGCTGGTCTTCTCTGATCTTCACTTGCAACTTCATAGAGACAAATGAGCCAAAGAACTTCTTGTGGTATTTCTGCTGTTTCTTGATGCTTCTGAAGATTTGTGCTATGGAGCCTTATGGTTTCTTCTGGATCAAGACACTACTACTGATTTGTGTTTGGTGTTTTGGAATGGACTGCTGATATATTGACAATGAAGACTGGAATTACCCCCAAAAAACTACTTCTAAACAGGTCCACAATGATCATTTCCTATTAACCTTTCTTTTCACCTACTTTTTGTGGGTGGGCTAGAAGGGAGGTTGCAGCATTTAGGAACCCTTATTAAAGTAGGTCTTGAAACATCTAAGGCTATACTCTGTCTATGAGTCTGTCTGTCTGTGTGTTTGTGTGGAAGTATGTGCATGTATGTATAAATACCTGAGGAAGTCAGATCCCCTGGAGCTAGAGATGTAGGTGCTAGGATTTGAACTCAGGTCCTGTAGAAAAGCAGAGCAACAAGTGCTCTTAACCACTGAGCCATCTCTTCAGCCCCTTTCTCCCATAGCTCTTTTCCAGAGCAGAAAGACTAGTCTAAGATGGACTTTTATACTTCTCAGGTTGGCTCTTTCCTAGGCTTGTCTTTACTTATCCATTTTATGAGTCATGAGTTAATAATCATTTTTCTTTCTGAGAAAAGGGCTTCTTTAAGAGCTTGGTAAGATATGTATGCCACATAAGCATAAGGACGAATGATCCTATGGGGAAAAACCAAGCATGGTGGCACAAGCTTGTAATTCCAGCCCTAGGGAGGCAGAGACAGACAGATAGATATGTGGAGCTTGCTGGCGAGCCAGTCTAACCTACTTAATGAAGCCTAGGCCAATGAGAGAACTTGTTTCAGAAAACAAGGTAGATAGTGTCTGACTTGAAGTTGACCTCTGGCCTCTACAAGCAGGCATCCAGAAGCATGTAAACCTACACATATAAAACACATATACACACAGAGAGAGTCAAATTTAATATTTAATCCCCCTCCCCCATGACTCTGTGTCATGGTTGAGGGCTCTGATGCATTTATTGTTAGATGAGAAGCTATGAACCAAAGACATCAATGCTGTTTTAGACACCACACAGAGAGCTAGGACTGGAGATGGCACTTATTCTGCATCTTTTATGTTGTGATGTATCATGTTGCTGATAGTTGGTACCCTGCACGAAATTGACATTTGCACTGAAGTTGCAAGAGCACTTTGCAGAGGGCAGAAGAACCAGAGGCCATTGCTGTCCAACATTTAAGATCCCTATTGTTAACTGAAGTCTCCATGCCCAGCAGCAGAAGAACAGAAACTTCAATCTTTGGCCTTGATAGAGTCATGTAACAGAGGTAATGTTTAGCCACTTCTGGCTGAGGCAGCAACTTCGGATGCACTGAAGTCCTGTATGTTGTCCTTGATAATACTACTGACATCTGGAAAGGATTCTTCCAGCCTGCATCAGCCCCAGAGCTTTGCAGAACTGCAGGCCTGAGCGTGTGTCTATGTGTGTTGTGCTTGCTGAGGGGGGAGGGAGTCCCACTTTTCCCCAAATGAGTGAATGGAGATTTGGGAATCCCAAGGCTGCTTTTCTTTGCCTTGTTAATAGAGTTCACTTGTCAAATAAGCTGCCACGGTTATACGTTTAAGTGAAGTTCCAAAGTGTCCAGCATTTTTCAATGGCTATCATCGCACTGAAGTCTTAAGAAAGGTCTTTTGGTCGAGCATCGTTGCTGGAGAAAAGGGCTCTTCAGCTTGCCTTGATTCCAAGAGAAGGATGGTAGTGACTCTCCATTGCTGAAATATTCACTTGACTAGTCCTGCTTCTAGTTTATGTAGTAATGCTTCACAAGAAGAGTGTCCTCTGGGGACAGCATGCTCTAAATAATGACACTAATGTGACCTCCAATACATCATTTTCAGATCGTATCAATACATTTTGCTTTATTGTCCCCAGGGGTAGTTTAAATATCACTGAGGACTTCTGGGTAGGCTCACTGATGAGAGGACATGTGTGCGTCTGTAGTGCATTTTGAATTTGTTTTCATTGAGAAACCCTCATTTGTTTTTCCTAGATTCTTTTATTCTGAGGGAAATGGGTGTGGGCAAGTCGGTACAAAATAAGATTAAAAACTGTGATTGCTTTTGAATAATAGGAACATGGAGACCTCGAGGGTCTGACATCTGGAAATTAAACTTAGACCTTTGTTAAAATGCTAACTTCCCTCCTCGTTAATTTTGCTAATGAAATAACAGATTAGATCACCACTTTTCATTTTATATTTTGTAACCACCCCCCATAAAACATATTTCTATTTTCTATATATTTTCTTAAATATACAACAGTGTGGGTTTTTTGTGTGTGTGTGACAAATAGAAAGGAAAACCACGAAAGGACAGGTTATCTATCCTCAGTGTCTCTTTCTCCCCAGAGTGTTCCTGTCATCTGCTGGCCCGGAAGCAGTGATTTCCCTGTGTCCAGTGTCTGGCCGCTGAGTCCTTGGGAACATGCCTAAGTCTCCCAGTTCCTGTTGATGATCCTGGGAGCCTGCCTCCAGCACAGTCCTGAATGGCATCGTTGTAACAGCCTGTGCGATGTTTAAGATTCGAAGTGGCCCACACTACTAAAGAACGTCTTTCAAGAGAGGAAAATGAAATGACCAGTAAGAAAGGATCTTCACAAGTTCCTATTGTATGTTACACAAAGACGGGCTGATGCATTGAGGTCCAATTCTTCAAGGTCTTCAGAGGCTGCCAAGCTCAGACTCCCACCCTCTCCTTCCATGGGAGTCTGTCTAGGCTGAAATCTAAGTCCAAAGGACTGAATCTGCTTGGGGGTGGGAGCAAGCCACAGCTGTGACTCTAGCTCCCTGGGGCTTCTGCTGTATAGGCGGTCAGGATCAAGTCTCTGAAATTCTTTGACTTGGGAATGGGATTAAGAAAAAATTGATAATATCTGATCTGTAGATTAGCCCTAGGTAGGGAAATACTAATTTCAAATATCATTCATCTTCCCTTTTAGCCAGTCTCTCTGAGCTGTAATGGAATTAGGTGAGAGGACTGAGTCTAAGTTGTAGTGAGCTCAGGGGAGCTTGCACACTGAACTGGCAAATTAATCTGTGAACAGCTCATATCCAATACTTAGTCAATAGTCAGTGAATATGAAAGGTGGGAAGCGTAGTTTTTCTTTTTCTTTCTTTCTCTCTTATTTATTTATTGTCTATGTACTCATTACAATTTTTCTAATCACCGCATTGTGAGCTTTCTGTATCTGTTCCAAAACCATGCATTTTCAGCTTAATTGTGTTTTTCTTTTTCCATTCTGACTAAAACTTGAACTCTCGGAGTAAATGTATTTACGTGTTAAACTTCCCAGACTGCGTTAGAAGTAGAATTAGGGAAGGACTCAGGTGCTAGGAGATATGTTTAGATCCATGAAGCAGCTCCTCGTGACATGCATTGCAATGAATGCCATGTGAGACCGTCCATAATCGATGGACATATGTGTAAGCTGTTAAAGGAAATACTTAGCAAGCTTTAAGAATTTGAGGTTGATGGGAAACTTCTGCTATTTGAATTTAGTATATGAGGGGTACCATGTTGCATGGCATATCACACTAGCATGCCTGTGATCCTAACACATGTTGTTATTTAAGTTTGTTCGTGTGGGTGCGGGTACATATGTGTGCATGTGTGAACATGCAGAGGGCAGATGTCAACCCGAGTGTAATTCCTTAGGGCACTGTCTACCTTGGTTTTTATTTTTTAGGCAGAGACTCTCATTGGCTCAGACCTCCCTTATTTGGCTAAGTTTACTAGCCAGAAAGCCTGAGGGATCCACCTGTCTCCCCAACTCTGGGCTTATTTACATGTGCCAACAGGTCTGGTAGTTTTTATGTGACTTCTGAAGGTTCCAACTCAGGGCTTCATGCTTGCTTATGTAGCAAGCATTTATTAGCCATGTTATCTCCTTAGCTTCCTAGTGTGTGTTTGTTTATTAACTTATGCAATAAGCATTGTGACTGAATAGCATAATGTTCTACTGAGAACTTAACCAATCTACTGGGCTTGAATCCTGACTCTATCACGTATCATCTGGTTGAACTTGGCCAAGTCACTTGATTTCTCTGAGCCCCACTTTCTTATCTGTGGAAGGGGTAATAAATAAATAAGGGATAGGGCAATGTGCAGTTTTCAATGACATAATTAATACATATATTGGCTTCCCTAGTGCCCGGGACACAGAGCACACTGTAAAGGAGCTAATTAGGCAGCTGTTCTCTCTGGGCTAGAGCACTGTCTGTGTATACACTCCGTGCAGGCATTGGAAATGGCAATGGCCACCCCACCTCCTTCGAGGCATTCTCCTATGAGGGAAAGACATTTGAGCCTCTGAGGATGAGGCAGCATTACACATGTTGAGAACACAGCCGTCACTTCACATACTTTTGAGAATAAAATCTATTGAGCGAATGAGCAAATGATTGCAAAAAGAGATGAATGGGGTTATAGCCAAGCCATAAGGATACAAGAACTCAGGTGCAGGTAACCCCATTTGCAGGACTCCAGTGGGAGAGTTCTGTGCTGATGACTGAAGAAGATATGCTTGCCTCCGGTCCAACCTGTGCCAGATGTTTAGAGCTGGAAACACTCCATAGCAAAGGAAACAGAAAATTCCAGCAGGTGAAGGACACACTGCTCTAAAAGACAAGAGTAACAGTGTCTGGAAAGAGACTCCCAGAGAGGAAGTGATCGGGAGGCAACTTTGAACCAAGCAACACTAACCACAGTCCCTCATCTGCCCTCTTCTCCAGACTCATCAGCAGAGTGCATTGCCTGCCCCCTGTCCTTAGGACTACATCTTGGCATGACTTGTGTCTAGAAGGATGAGGACTGTGGATTTTAATTCTAATGGGGGAGGCAGGCGCTTGACACAGATGACATTTGCTTGATGCCTTGTGCTCCATGTTAAAAAGGTCTTCCCTCCACTCTTCTGGACTGCAAACTAAATGCCTCAGTTTGGGAGGTGGAAGAGGGTTCTCCAGGGCACAGCTCCTCCTCCCTGCAGAGCCAGCCACTGATCAGAGCTGCCTTCCTGGCTCTTGGGTGTTGCTGAGACGATGCAGTCATTTCTGCCAAAAGTTTGTAATGAAAGAGGGTAAAGACTCCCCCACCTCTCATGGCAGCTGCCTTCCTGCTCTTTAGAGAGGCTTCATTTTATCATTTCCCAGACTGGTAAAAGCCCACAATAGGAAATGCAGGCTGACAGTGTCACCAATCTCATGTTTTGCCAACAAGGACATCATAAACAAAACCAAACGACACAGCCACTCTCTCTTACAGAGCATTATGATTGCACAAGGAAAAGGACATTTGACATCGGAGGCAGGATGGAAAATTAATTTCTCAGATAAGACAATATTCATGACTGTGAGTAGGTTTACCGAAACTCCTTGGATTGTCATGGTGTTCTTCTCATTTTGCCATGAACCAATAAAATCTGGCGAGGATCAGCAGTAGTTCCCCCTAGAACACTTTTTATGCCTGATCCCTACACTCAACACTTAGATGCAGGAAGTGTCTGGTATTTCTTCAGCCCTCTGTCAACAGAGGCCATTCATAGCCAACAGCAACTAAGGACTCATCATGGCTGCAGACAAGTCAATCTTGCTCCTGGTCTTGCTTCCCGAAAAGCATTTCTGGCTTCACATTAGTGCTCTGCCTGGGACACACTCAGCTGGCTCTCCTGCTGAGGTGCTTTGTTGGCCCTGGTTCCCCAGCTGTGCAGGACAAAAGTTATTATTCCCAGGTCCCCCAGCTGAAAGAACTAAGTCAATGCTGGACCACAGACTTTCACATGTGTTTCACACATTAGATCCTAAAGTACAGTAGGGAGAGTTCCATGATGTACCTGGCCTTTTCTTCATGGGTCAAGGCTGATGATGGCCTTTATATCATCTGGAGGTGGTATTGGAGCATGACAAACATGTCAGGTGACCTGCCATTTCCTTAAGCAACAGCAAGAGTATAGTATAAAACATCTTGTCCATATGTAATCACAATTTTCCTGGGTATGTTGTATGCATGTGTGTATAACTGTATGTCTCATCTGTATAAGAATGTGTAGAGTCCGGCATTAACATTGAGCTGTCTTTATCCATTGCCTCGCTGCCTAAGTTTTTGAGACAGTCTTTCACTGACCCCAGAAGCTCACTATGTCCGTGGAATTAGCAGCTCACGGAGCCTCCAGGGTCCTTCTGGCTCTACTGTGTTCTTCCCCAGTGCTGGGTTACAGCTGTGTATTGTTACAAGCAGCTTTTACATGGATGCTGCAGACCCAAACTCAGATTCCTATGCTTACATAGCAAGTACTGTAGCCACTTAGCCATCACCTCCTCGTTGTCCTAGAATTGTCACAATCTTCTATGATGCACTCAACTGTATGCTAAACTTCCTACTTTCATGGTTTGAGTTGGGACAAGTAGTACGTCTTTTGACAAACTGTAAGCAATTTGACCTACAGAGATCTAGAGTCCTAATGTTTACATATGGCTGAAAACCTGTTTGGTCCACATATGTGGCTGTTGTTTGCTTTTGATTTATAGGGTAATGGGTGCATAGGTACAGTTTAAGGCAGTGGTGACTGGAGAGGACTATGTTTGCAGGAAGCAATTACAGCGTGAATAGAGCTCTGTGGTTCTATTTCTGTGCTCTTTAGTGTCTTTGATTCAATTAATTGTACCTTTGTTTGATTTTGCAGAATCTATTGAAGAACATACTTGAAAGGAAAGAGTAAAACGGCCCCATTGAGATGCATCCACTTCTCGAGCTTTGATGCTCTTGATGCAGGTAGAGCGTAAAGGTCTCAGAGTACTTAAAAAACATCAAGTGTCTGCTTGTGTCTCACAGTGTGTTACGGTCTGTTCACGGTGCTGATTTGTTAAGAGAATCCTCTATGTTGACACTCTTGAAGTGTAGTGCAGCCCTTTCCATGCCCTCCTCCTTTGTCTTGGCTTGTACCACCAGGAGGTTTCTAACCCTATGCTAGTCCGTTCTCATTGGTCTTTCTCCCTAGCTGTCACCACACCCTCCCTCCTCATCTCCCTCAACAGGAGGGAGATTCTACTCCCTCAAATCTGCATGCTACTCTCCGAATCTGCATGGGGTAAGGGACAAACAGAGTCCTGCAGTAATTCCAATGTGGTTAGGACTGGTCATGAGGAGTGCTCTCTGGTCTCTTGTTTTCCACGTTCATTCTGGTAACTCTCCTGGCTAATGGGCAGAATGCCCATGATAAAGATAATGTCCGTAATGGTCCCTGGGTGGCCACCGTATCAGGGCTAACCCATTTACAGCCTTATACACTTTTCTTCCCTGCCAGCAAACTCTATAATTTCTGTTTTCGGCAGAAGAGAGAGAGTTTCTCAGGCTTCACTCATGGCTGTTTGGGTCCAGATCCATCCTTTTTGGTGCTGTTTCTTCTGAATGTTAGCTCACAGTCCCAGTAGGAGTGGTGGTGACTGGAGAAGAGTGATGGAGACTAAGTAAGTTGGGAGGTAGGGAACTCGGGGCTCCCTGAGGGCTACCCTGGTACTACCAGTACAAATTCATATCTAGGTTTTGAGTTTCCCAAACAGAAGAGCAGTCATGGGCTATTGCTGAAAGTTCAATTTTAACATGCATTAGTACCTTACCTGACAAAATTTAGCACCTTCTAGGAGATGGGCCTCTGGGCTACCTAAGGGGGACTCTTGATTGCACTGAGATGGGATAGCCTGCCCACTGTGGGCGGCACAATTCTCTGGCTGGCATCCTGGTCTGTATGCGTGAGAAAGAGAGCTGAGCACCAGCAGCGTCAGTCGTCACTCTCCAGTTCCTGATTATGGATGTCATGTGACCAGCTACTACAAGCCCCTGCTGCTTTGGCTCCCCCCCACCCCAAACCCTCAATAATGGACTTTACCCTTGAACTGTGAGCAAGAATAAGCCCTGACTTTCGCTGTCACAGCAGCAGGAAAAGTACTTATGGAGCCTGTATTATTACTTCAGGTTAAAAGTATTCACTCCTGAGTGAGTGGTCACTTGACCTCAGAGCTACTCATTGCTCTCGATGTAGGTCCAGTAATGTCTGGGTCACTTGATCCCACCTAATAGTGCTAGAGGTAGCTATGGAATGGCCATTGCCAGCACTGAGCAGCTATGCATGCATAGCTCAGAGAAATTCTACTTCTTGCCATTAATTTACATTTCTCTCTACTTAGAACTCTTCATGTGTATTCTGTGTTTGTAAGCTTTGTTAGCCTTTAAGTTTTCATAGTAGACTTGTGTATATTTTATGGAGTTAATGGTGAAAGTGACTATTACTTGCATATTTTTATATAATTGCGACATATATAAATTTTGTTTTCTTCTGTGTCTCTACATTTAAGATCTCAGAGAATCAGTACATGGACTGTGCAATACAGACTGTGTTACTCAAAGGTCAGTTGTTCTCCCACATCCCTGCAGGGCAGCTCTCTGGCACTTCCCCTCATCCTAGCAAAGGTCTAGGCTGGAAATGACTGAGCCATCTTGGTCAGGCTCATCCCTTTTCAACTATTAAATAATATTCTTTGAGAGGACATGAAGGCTGAATGACTCTCAGGAGTTTAGAACTCTCTACCTGCTAAGGAACCTTTGATGGACAAGCCTGCAATGGGAGGATCCTTCAGTGGGAGGAGCCTGTGGTGGGAGGAGCCTGCAGTGGGAAGATCTTGCATCTGCTCAGGTTCTCCATTTTACCCTTTAAACTGAATGTGCTCTGTATATGTTTGAGGTACAAGATAGTTGGGGCTTCGAAACAGAGCTGAGAGGAAGTACAGACAGATGCAGGAGGGAATTAGCTCACTCCATAACAGGGATGGAGAATCCCTACAATAGGCCATCTCCAAACTACAGATCTAAGGTGTCATGAATCACAAGGTCAAAGGTAGCAGAACCATAAAACCAATGCTGTAACTCCCAGTCTTAAGCCACAGATCCAAGAACTAGAGAGTTCTGTGGTTCCTGGAAGCTCTGTTAATCAGTCATGTTTCTCTAGAGCAGCAGAACACATGGAATGAACATATAATGACAGGATTACATGATAGAAGCTGGGTAGTTCAACTATGGCTGCCTGCCTGTACACAAGTGAGGCCAAGAACCCAGTAGCTTCTTGGGCCACATGGAAGAATACCTCAATAGCCTCAATCTTATGATAAAGGGCTAGAGGATTCCTGCAGAACTGCAGGTCTTCCTGTCCATGGCAATAGGCTAAAGAAGCAGGATTCCAGTGTCAGTGGAGGGCAGCAGTATCAGCAGCAGCAACAGAGTGGATGCACTTATCAAAAGCAGACAGGCAAAGCAGAATGCTCTACCTCAGACCCTTTTGTGCTTGGCATCCCACTCTGGGGGAGGATCTTTTCCCCTTCATTAACCTTCCAGGACATACTCTCATAGATCAGTCCAAGGATGTGTCTCTCAGTTGATCCAAAATCCAATCAAGCTGACAACCAGTAGTAACCATTGGAGTCTAAAGGTTGGAAAGGCTAGAGTTCTCACTGTTAACACAAAAAATGAGCATCCTGGCTGAGGAGCAGAGAGTAAGAATTTGCTCTCCCATCCAGAGCCCAAAATAGAAAGGAATGAATGAATGCCTGCTGCTCACTTCCCACCCACAGTCACAGGACAGAGGAATGAATGAAGCCTGCTGCTGCTCACTACCCATCCACAATCACAAGCTAGAGAAGAATAAATGAATGCCTGCTGTGTTCACTTCCCTTTCTCTATTCACACTGTCCAGGATCCCAGTTAGGGAATGGAGCCACCCACAGTGGGCGGGTCATCCCACCTCAATTAATGTAATCAAGGTGATTCCAGAGGCCCATCTCCCAAGTGATTCTACATTCTGTCAAGCTAACAACTGATACTAACGATCATATCTGGGTGTCCTAGGGTTTCCATTGCTGTGAATAGATACCATGACCAAGGCAACTCTTATAAAGGACAAGATATAATTGAGGCTGGCTTACAGTTTCAGAAGTTCAGTCAATTATTATCATGTTAGGAAGCATGACAGATTACAGGCAGATAGGGTGCTGGAGAAGGAGCTGAAAGTTCTACCAAGAAGAGACTCTCTCTTCTGCAGGCAGCAAGGAGGAAGGCAGAACATTGGATGGAGCTGAAGACTAGGACTTCAAAGCCCACTCCTACAGTGACTCCCTTCCTCCAACAAGGCCACACCTCCTAATGCTGCCACTGACCATGGGCCAAGTATATTTAAACCACAACACTGGTATCCATTAACCTAGTCTAGTAGAGACCAGAATCAACCATTAATCATGGAATCTGTTTATTTTTTTCTCTTCGTTCCATCCTCATCAAATCTGTTGATTGCCTAGGCTTTCATTGCTATCAATACTTCATGTTCAGGCTGGCACACAGACCTAACCTCCCTCCTGGTAAGCCCTCCATAAGGGCAACATCCAGTGTATGGCTCAATAGATAGCTCTCCTCCCACCTGATGTTTTCCATAGGTACAGGAGGCTGGCTACTATCTTGTTCTTCAAGGATCACACCCCTGTTCGCTAGTCCCCTCTCCTCCAGATACACTTTCTGCCTCTTGCTTCTGCTGTTCACATTCGTAGCCATTCACCTGCATTTCTTACTAACCAATAACTACACTCTACACGATGTCAAAGCTTCTATTCTGACACCCACCTCCTCCTCTTCAGCTTACTTATTCTTCTGTTACATCTACATCCAAGACTTCATCTGAATGGAGACTTCCAATTCATTTAAGCTACCCACTTCCCAACACCCCTCCCTCCCTTCATCTCCAACCCCTGTCCACACCCACCATCTGCTTCATGGGTCTTTCACAAGTTCTGTTCCCTTAAACCTTGATGCTCTTGTTTCAGTTAAACCGACTCCAGTAAGTGTGAGTCCCTACTCAGACAATTAAATGTGGTCTTGAAAACCACTTAACTGTACCTAGTGAAAGGAGCTATTTCTAAATATTTTAAAGTATTTTAATTAATATATATTACTTAATCTGTCATGAGTTTCATTGTAAGATCTTGTACATGTATATAATTTGCTACAGTTGTGTTCAACTATCCCTTAACCTTCTCTTCTCTTGCTCACATTTCCATCAATTCATGTCCTACTGGAATATTGAAGGATACTTAGCCCTGTTTGGCAATACACATATCTCTGCTTGATCACACTCTCCCTCTGCAAATGACCCATTGACTCCGTCCCTTCCTGCCCTTCTTTGCTCAGTCTTAGCTACAGACTTAGTTCCTCTCTATGAACAAGTAGACAAAATACACATCAGATTCCCTTGGAGTTTTGCCAGCATCTGCCCACTGCCAGAATCTGTTATTCTGTGCTATTAATTTTAAGTGTGAAATGCTCATTGTGTGTTATTTTGACCTGTGTCTGTGTTTCCAAAGTAAATGTAACTGGGTGTTTCATATATGTATGGAAGGCCTCTTTAGGTATAAGACACTTGAAATACAGTCTTCAGAAAATTAACTGTGGCCAGAAGATTAAACAAAATGTAACAAGAGGAAGAATAAACTTTGCTCAGCGGTGGCAGCCATGTCTTCAGGCTCAGAGTGCTGAAGCCTAACAAACGGACAGCTACAGAATCGACAAACGAACATGCTGTCTGAATCTCCTGTAAGTTTATGTAAAATCGTTGACCTGGATCCAAGGGCAGACCTTTTGAACACAATCAATACAGGTGCAGGCAGATAAGAACATTCCACTGTTTTATTAAAGTGCATCTAATTCAGAACTCAATAACCCTCACACATCCTTAATCAGGCCCGACATCCTGGCAAGCATTACCCAGAGTGATCTGAAGATGCTGGCCTCCGCTTGTTAGAGAAGTCATTCTACAAACAAGAATCCCAGGGTCTTGTTTATTTGTCCTTTGGCAGAGTTCCATCCCCCACCTCTTCAGGGGCACCATTTTTTTTTTCTTTTTTCTTTTTTACTACATAAAATTTGTTAGCATTTTCTGTAGTAAAATCTCCCATCCCTTTACAATGGAATGCTCTTCTGGACTGGGCATTCCCTGAGATGTACTGGAAAAGCTTGGGACTTGACTATTCCTGGGGAAGGGGTGTGGAACTCTGAGTTTATCCCCAGAAGGGTCTCCATTCTCTCAGCTTTCCTAGAAGCGGTGCCCTAAGAGATTTCTAGAAGGTTATGTAGCTAGGGAAGAATTATCTCATTTCTAGAAATAATAGAATGAAAAAAAAAAAGAAACATCCAGAACCAGGGTAGGCAGTATTTACTTAGTGATGTCATGACCCTGACCCTTAGACTGCCCCTAAGCTCACGCTGGTGCCAAGCTTGAGAGCTTGTCATTTGGAACAGCCGAGTGGAGCCTTGATTCATCTTCATTGAGTTAACGTGAAGAACATTGAAAATGGATGTTAGCTTTGATCCAAGCATCAAGGGGGATGCGCTGTACTGACTACGTCCCTCTGCTGGCCTAGGCATTTGCTAATTCTAACAACAGTCATAGGCAAGGTGAAGAGGATAGGCAATAGGTTCAGATCTATCAGTCTAGGCAAGCGTGCTAATCCTCAAGCCCCTGACAAGGGAGGGTTACTGCGGCTTCATCTTTGCAGCACAACCTTGTGGTAACAGCCTCCTTGAGGAAGAGCCACTCATATGACCTTCTCCAGGGCAGAGAATCCCCACCAATGTTTCCGTGCAATGCCCAGGAGAGCTTTCTCTGTATTTGTTTACCCAAATGCTTTACCTACCACACTCAGATTTTCTATCCACATAGAAGCTGAGCCTGAACCAACCTAATGCCTATCAGAAATACACTGGCAATCAGCCAATTTTATTTCCAAATATCTATGAAAATTTGTATATATAATATTTTTCTTTTTTCCTCTGGTCCTAGGTAGACATCCTGGGCTTTATTCTAAGCCAGGAAAGGGCTGTCCCACCCAGCTATATGTTTGGCACCTTTTCAAGGGTTTAAACAAATTAAATAGATTCAGCAAGATGGCTCAATGGGTAGGGTGGTTGTTTGCTGCTAAGCCTGATGGGTTAAATTTGCTCCCTGGGATCTCCATGGTCAAAGGAGAGAACTGACTTCTGCAAATGGTCTTCTAGCCTCCACATGCAAGCTGTGACATGTGGTTCCCTCACCCCCACTTCCACCACATGCAAATAAATAAACAAATGTAGAAATAAATGTACTAATATTTAACTTGAAATATAAATAATGCTTGCATATCAAAGAGAATATCGAACACAGGGGGCTTTTGTGTTCAGCTATAGAAGGTTCCCTGCTGCCCCTCTGTATCTGACCATCATCTTCTGCTAGAAGCTGGTATGTCTGTCAGAAATTATTTGTGTCCATCTTCCCCTGAGAAGGTTAATCAGTGGCTTAGAGGACAGATTTGCATTTGGAGGCTGTGGTTGGAGATGGAGGTCATCTCCTGTGTGGGAGAGGCAGAAAATGGAGATGACATTTGAAGGAAGCAGGGGACCTTGAGAGACAGTTGATGCTTAGACAACAAGATGCAGATATGGAGCTCTGGCAAGGGCTGATGTGACGAATGCTGCACATCCAGGGGGCTATGAATCAGCACAAAATGATTGACACCAGATGTTGTCTAGGGAATCCAAAAGTAAATGATGATGCAATCTGTTATGTAGTTAACCCAGCAAAAGGGAGATTTAACTGGGATGTGTGTGTGTGTGTGTGTGTATGTGTGTATATGTATATGTATATGTGTATGTGTATGTATATATGTGTGTATGAATATATGTATATACACATATATACATGTGCTTGTGTATATACATATATACATGTATATAAATATTTTTCTTGATGTCAGAGGTGAGCTCCCCAAACCCACCCATGACAAGCTACAAGCAGCTTCTCTGGCTATGTTTGGTATTCAGTATGAGGAGCGTCATTGCCCAACCCTCCAATCCTGATAGTTCCCACCAGGGAACCCACAGGTGCTGTCACCACCCACCCCCACCCAATTTGTTTACCACTATTGCATGGCATCACAGGTTCGAGGTGTTTCTCTGGGAGAAGAACTAGGAAGACCAGTTCAGCTTGGGGTACGGCATGTAGTTGACTCTGGCAATCTAATCTCGAAATGACGCAGTAGTCTTGGATGTACGCAATGTCATCTGGACAGTCCTGGCAACCATTACTGAGAGAAAGACAGTAAATGTATGAAATATCCACCCACACTTCACATAGGCAGAGCCTGCAAAGCATTATGCAGAAGCCAGGAATTCTAAGTTTTTGAAGAAAAACACACCCAGAGGGTTGACAGGACCTAGATGTAGAAGAGCTCAACTGCCCAAAAAGCTCAAGATTGCAAAGAAAAGACCCATAGTCTCTTACCCATTTGGGAGTTGGTATGTGCCAATGATTATGGTTAACTATGATGAGTTATAGCAAAAGCTATTTTCATCAGCAACTTCTGACTAATGAGCAGCTTCTCTTCCCTTGGAGAATGTTTCTGATTGATTTTTGTCTTAGATAAATGAGTTAGGAAGCGAAATATGTTTGTCTAGAGCGTTATTGTTCCGGAGAAGTGTCCTGGTTCTGTCGTGAGAATGGACTAAGGATTAGGTCATCATGGGTTTAGACGATCTATTTTAGCAGAGCTGCAAGGGTTCCTATGAACAGTGGCACAGATATTCATGTCTGGGGGTTAATCCATAAACAGGCTCAAAAGATCATAATCTAGTCGAATAAAGTGCAGCTTGCAATCCAAAACAGGCTCAAACACATCATAATGCACTCACTGAGAAAGTCTAGACAACACAGTAACACACACTTGTTTGGCACTATGGCGGTATTTGTAATTTTCATTTTCTTTCCTCTCACAAACCCTAAGAAGGTACTATTTCTATCCAACATATAACTAAAGATCTTGCTGTAGCTTGCTTCTAGACATATTTCAAAGAGCCATACATTAAAGGCTTACTCCTTGGCTGGTTCTTTAAGAGGAATCTCAGTAGAGAGCAGTGAGACCACTAGAAATGTGTCCTCATACTGAGTTCTGAGTTTCAGCCTCTTCCTCCTGTTCCTTTTTTGGTTCCGTGACAGGAAGTGAGGAGTTCTGCTTTTCTGTGTACTTATCACTGGAAGGAGCAACAGACTCTAGACCAAAATCTCCAAAATTGTGAGCCAAGAGAACCATTTTGTTGTTGTGCCTTGATTATCTCGGTCATTTGTTGTAGTGGCCAAAAGCCATTGACGTACTCCCAAGGACAAGCAAACCTGTCAGGTTCTCAAGAGTGGAGTATGGCTGCTTTGTGATGCTGTGACTCTTGAGTGGATGTTCCTCACATCCCAACTTGGCTGGTTCCCAAGCTGCAAGAAAGAATTGCATGGGACCCGTGAAGTGGGGATGTGCTCACAGAAACACCCTCTCTCCATTCTACAAGGTTTGGGTGTGTCTTCTTCATTCCCCTCTGATCTCAGTCACAAGCTCTGAGCCTACTCTGGAACTCAGCACTCAACTAATATTG
This sequence comes from Mastomys natalensis, assembly GCA_021653895.1. Classification (NCBI taxonomy): domain Eukaryota; kingdom Metazoa; phylum Chordata; class Mammalia; order Rodentia; family Muridae; genus Mastomys; species Mastomys natalensis. The sequence continues at coordinate 396,477 of JAJTUV010001095.1, read as the reverse complement.
ATGGGCTGGAAAGATGGTAAGATAGATGTGGGATGGATGAGTGATGGATAGGTCGATAAATGCCATTCAGTGAATCTTCTACTAAGTTAATCTGCAAGCAAAATTGGGTCAAAAAAGATAAAGTAAGATCTGGGTAAAATAAATATCCTAGAGAAGGATATGCTACCTTTCAGAAAACATATACTACTTGCATGTATACATGAAGAAGGAAAAATCTGTGAACCAGCTAATTTGAAATTCAATGTGGGCAACACTAAACTCATGGCAACCTTTTAACTGGGAGTTGGGAAGAAAGTGAATTAAAGAGAGGGTTCATTAGTGTGGATGTGTACATTAGAAGACTCCAAAATTCTTAATCAGGAAATATCCCAGTACTGACTACATTGAATAGAAATATCTGACTGATGCTCTTGGATGTCTCCCTTGGATCTTTGATTGGACTGAAATGTGCTTTGATGGAACGGCTGTGCAATTCCATGTTCCGTCATCTCCTAGCTCATGTAAAATTCTATATATGTCATGAGGGCTGAGAAAACCAGCATAGAAAGGAAATTCACTCTCATTTTGTTCCTGTGTATAAATCATTCTTTCCTATTCTGAAGACACACTGCTGGCGTCCCAGCTTCTAACTCATTATGCTGCTAGAAATGTGTTGTTTACTGAGGCAAGCAGCTCCCTGACCTCAGGCAGGACATCCTATTTTGGGAGAGGTCGAACATCTGCGTTCAAGAGCGTGAACTTGGACATCACGTGTCTCATGAAAGTCCTGCATGGGTGCAGAAGAGCCACCTGCTCCATTCTGAAGAAGGGGAGGGGCATGATCGTGCTGTGGACCTCGGTTCCACGGGTGTGCCCAGTGGAACCCGCCCACTCCCAGGAGTGACCTCAGCTTAGGGACATCACTGTTAATATTCAATCTTCTTGCTTTTACAAGATTCAACAGAGGCAAGGCATTGGGCTGTCATTGAACTGCCAACTGGAGCAGCAAGGAGGAGTTGTCTCACTCTTGATGAAATGAGTCATCTGTATGGGTCTCACACGACATTAGCGTGACCAGAACACGTCAGAAGATGATTGGAGAATACAAAGAGTTCTATTTCCTCGTGTTCATCATCTAGGAATGTCCCACTACGGCTCTCTCTTGAATGGCACAAGTGGGACCCTAAGGGAAAATGGAAGAGTGAATGTCTTGAAAAACAGTGAAATAAAAAACAAAAGAGTTAACACGTGGCACGTGAGGAACTGCGTCTGTGCACATTCACACTAGCAAAGTAGAATACATGCTTGATATCATTTAGTCATGAAAGTGCTTCTAGGTCCAAGAGATGCACACATTCCATTGTGATTCATGCAGCTAAGGGTCTCTGAATCTCACTCCTATGAGATAAAACAGAATAAAATCTTAAGTTAAAGGTTTGTTTTTCTTTTACTAGGGTGATGTGAATCTTAAATATAAAATGTATCCAACATCATTAGGCTCTGGCTCTTTCTGATGCTTTAACACTACACGCTGAGGGAGCTCACGGTTGGGAAATAGGGAACTAACATTTGTTCAAGGATCTGCAGGCATCAAGCATTATGCAGAGGACGTCACATGACTTATGTAACTCTCAGGCCTGTCTCATGAAGAATTGTTTCCTATCTCCTATCAAACAGCTGTGTATAGTCAAAGTCATAGCTCCGAGGCCATGTTTTCTTTTTAAAAATATCTTTTATGACCTGAAAATTTTACACATTTGACAAAACCTATTTCAATCATCTCTATCCGTCATCACCTCCTTGGATATCTTCCTCATCTTCATGCCCTCCATTGACTTTTGTTATTGATAAACCTCCTGATTCCAATTAGCCCTGGTCATATATGCATAGCTGTGGGGCCATCCTCTGAGGCTTGTGTTGTAGAATTTATTTAATCCCAATCCAGGGTTTCTACCCTGCCTGTCACCATTTAGTTCCTGGATAAAAGGCACACACAACATTTATATTTACAATAAACCTTAAACAGCACAAGAGCTGGGCAGATATCTACCCTCTGTGACATTAGAATCTATGTTCCTATTGATAACTTTGAGTTGTTACTAACTATGTTTCATCTGGGCTGCTCTTAACTCCAATTGGCCAGTCCTCAGGGCCACATTTCCATGACTCACCTAACTCATGGTGGCTTCTCCTCCTCCTCACCTTTCTCTCTCTCCCGTGGTTCTCCCCTGATCTTGCTAAGCAGGGGAACCCTAAAACCTGCCTATGTCTCCTCTGCCTGGCTATTGGTTGTCGACATCTTTACTCACCATTCAGAAATAACTTGGGGGTAAGGTCACATAGCCTTACTTGGGTTTACCTGCAGACTCTCTCATCTCTGAGCAACCAGATCTTGAAGAGCCAGTGTTACCATTAGAATACAAGCTGTATCAGGCCAAGCCACTACAGGCTTGGAATACCTGCTAGCTGAGATATCCCTGAAGGAGAGTGATTCTTCCTTTCTCAGCAACCAATCACTATCAATAGCTTCTCTGTCAAGTGAAGGGGGATGACTTGTGTCCCATCCTTTCTCATGGTGAAGGTCATATTTTCCAAATTGTAATTACTGATCTGGTAAGATACTATCTGGTAAGATAACTACTAATCATAAAACTATGGGCAGATATGTGATAGCTAATCAGTCAGTGGTTTCAAGTTAGGTTTTATGTTTTTTTTTCTCACTTTTCTTGCATTTTTTGTAAAGTATTCAAATTGAAGTGGAAATTTCTGGTTTCTTTGGAAACTCAGTGATGTTATATGATGTTTTGGTGGGGCAGACAGGTGAAAGGATGTTTTGCTGAAGCAGACATGGGTAAAAGGATATTATGCTAAAGCAGACACATGAATGAATGTTGATGAAGACTTGTAAAAGAATGTTTTGCTGAAGCAGACGCATGAGCAGACATGTGATGTATAGAAATAGTATAAATATGACCTCACAGACTGAGAGGAGGCTCTGGAATTGGCTCACTTTGCTCTGTCTTGCTAGTCTTTGCTGATAACACTCTTGTATTGGTTCACCTTACATCGAGTTGCTGATCTTCACTTGTCATGACTTCATAGAGAGTATCTCACCAAGGAACTTCTCATGATATTCTGGAGGCTTCTTACTGCTTCCATGGACTTGGACCAATTGGCCAGCGTAGCAGTTTCCTCTGGATTGAACTGCCACTGCTGGTTTGTGAATGGTGATCACGGAGTGGATTAGACTGCCTCTGCTGACACCCTGTTGAGTTTTGTTAGAGGACTGCTGACAACAAAGATTGGAATTGCCCCAAAGAACTATTTCTAAACAGGTCCACACCCCTGTTTCCTATGAGCTTTTTTTTTCTACTATCTCTGATGGATGGTGGGCTTGAAGGGAGGTTGAAGTCTTTCAGAACCCTTATTCAAGTAGGTTTTGAAAAATCAAAGCCAACACAACTGGAGGAATATTTTGCATGGAGCTCGGGATTTTTTTGTGCTCCTCAAATGCTTAACTTCACATGTCTTTCTGGATTTGCTTTCTCCAATTTTGCCTAACAAATTTTGTCATTTTTTTTCTTATTCAAAATCTGATTTGCTGCCTTTATAGAGCAGTAAATGCTGATTAATATTGACTATAATAGTTTGAATTGATGTGTATAACATGTAATATGAATCTGACTTATGGTACATTTATGATGGTTGCCTAGGGTTTCAATTAGGATTATTATTTGGGTGTGTTTAGGGTTTACTTTGTGACATTATATTATGAGCTCTGGCAGTGGACAAATATTTATGTTCCTTCCTCTATTCCTAACGCCAATCAAGTAAAGGCCTGGCAGAGAGAAGTGCCAAATTCACTTCATTCAGTAAAGAATAGGTTTGGGCTTATGTGTCTTTTTTTGTAAATCTTGGTAAGATCAAGCCCCTCCCACAGGCCTCAAGCCCCTCCCACAGGTCTCAAGCTCTTCCAACAGGCTCTCATCCTCCCCCTGAGCCTTCACTTATGGTATACACCCAGTGTCCTCCCAGTTCTTCCTCTCTGTTCCCCTCAGCCACTTTTAGTCACTTTGTTATTTCATGCTGGCCAGCAGAACTCTCTCTACCAGAGACTACATGGCTGTGATACTCAGGGGGCATGCCATAATCCTGCATCCTCCCTCATAGGAGGAGCTTCTTTTGCAGTAGATGTGAAGTAACACAGAGACCCACAACTGGAAAACATGCAGAGAATGAGAGATTTTGGAGCACTCAGCCCTAAACGGGATGACTTCACCAAACCCCTCCTTTCAGGGTTCAGGGAGCTATGCAGAAGAAGAGATAGAAGGATGAGAGCCAGAGGTGGAAAGGACTCTAAGGATCTTCTTGCTGTAACAGAAAGGATGCACACGTGAACTCAGACAGACTGTGATAGCATGCCAAGGACTTGTAGAGGTCCAACCAGAAAAAAAATCCCAATAAGGAGAAGAGGAAGTGGGCACAAAGCCCCAGCCCAAATCAAGAAGCTATTCACAATGCATACCTGCTGGGAGAGGGGAAATCAGCTCTCTGCAAAGGAAAAGGTATACAACCCAAAGGAGTGACACAGGGTATATCACTCACACTCCAGGGCAAGCCCCATGCTCAGGGATATTTGGCCAATACAAAATAGACCCCCTTTTTAAAGTGATTTTTTTGGTTATGCATTGGTGTGTACATGTGTGTGTGTGAGTGTGTGTGTATGTGAGCATGTGTGTGCTGTGTGTGTGTGTGTGAGCACATGTGTATACATCTGTCCTTTTTGTTTTGTTTCTTTATTTCTAGTTTGTTTTTTCTTCTTTCTGTAAGAGAGAGAAAGAACATGCAGTTGGGTGGGGAGGGAGGTGTGGAACATCTGGGAGGACTTGGGAAGTGGGAAGAGTTAGGTCAATATACATTTTCTGAAAAATTAAAAGAATAATTTTTAAAAGGTAATAAGAAGTTCGAATTCCTTTCTCCAGATTGAATTCCTCGCAGCCTCATTACTGTTGAGATCAATTATCCAGTCTCAGAATAGGTCTGTGCTCTATATTTTAGTGCCTGAACCATCAGATTTCAAGCATCTAGGACTATACTTGTTTGCAGGGCCAGGGGAGGCAGTGGTTAGTGAGGCTCAGAAAATTCTTGAAAGGAAAAATGAATAGTTGTTAAGGATAGAAATCTTTTTGGACTAATCTGGTGTTATCAAGTGGGTGAATGTTTTCTAAGAGTTCTCTTCTCCAGCATGGTTTGTGTGCATTTGTATACATGTATGTGTATGCCTAGGTGTGCATGTGTATGTGTGTATATATTTACTTATATGTGCATGTGTACCTGTGTATGTGTGTGGCTATGTGTTTCTCTGTATATCTATATATGTTTACCTGAGTGTGCATGTAGACGTGTGTATGAGTATATGTACATATATATGTGGCTATGTATGCATGTATACATAGTTATATGTACTTGTGTGTGTATGTTTATGTATGTATCTGGACATATATAACTGTGTATGTTCACATATATGTGTGTCTGTATATGCATGTATACATATATATGTACACATGTATGTTTTGTATATGGATATGTATTTGTATGGATATTTTGTGTTTATGTGTGTGGATATGTATGTGTATGTGTTTACATTGTGTTTTTATGTGTACATCTGCACGTGTGTGGCTCTGTATGCATCTTTATACCTGTGTATATACATGTGTATGTGTATTTCTGTGTATAGATGTGTACACATACATGTGTGCTCCAGAGTATGTATTGTATATGTGCATATGTGTTCCTGTGTGTATACCTGTGTGTTTGTGTATGTGTATGTATGTGTTGGTGTGTGTGAGTATACACTGTGTGGCTGTGTATGTATGTGTACCTGTGCTCTTGTGTGTACATCTGTTGTCTTGGATGTTTTCGTCTTTATGCATTTAATTTATACTGAACTCCCTTTGATGACTTCTGCAGTCATCTGCCTCTAGATTAAAATTTCTGTCTCTGTTTGTCTTTCAGTACCTTGTTTTTGTTCAGTACTCAAAGGATAAAGCAAGATGCAAATTATTTGAACTGTTCCACAGTCATGATTATTTTTTATTATAGCAAAGGATGATAGGAAGATAAAAGCTTGTATCCTTAGATGCATGTGCGCATGAGAAGGCACACTGACACAGCACCAGAGGAAAAGCATCCCGGCCTCCCCTCAGCTTACATGTATAATTACTGGTTTCTTTTAATAAACTGGTGATTATATCGTATGCTTCAGCCAAGTTGGGACTTCTGAAAGATTCTTGCACTCAATGGTTATTAAAGTTTCCAAGGATCCAACGACTCATAACATCCGAGCCTGTGATTTTTTTTTTTTTTCAACAACAAGTCTTTAAATTCTTTTGACATTTAACGGAATTTTTCTGTGGTGTTAGGACCGTGTTCTACACAAAATGCATTATAGAACATTCGAATTTTTTTCTCTATGGGAAAAAAGGGAACCAATAATGAACTCTCGAGGAAGGAAATCCAGTTCAAGTGGATTTTAAATATGCATGATAAAATAGATGTGTACTCCTGAAATGTTAGATGACGTGTAATCAGCGGTAATTGTGTTTTATGCAAAGCCCTCTCTGTACAGAGCTGGGCTCCCTTTTGCATAAGCTGTACCGTGTCCTGAGCAGGACTGATGGGCCCTGAAAGGTGGCACTTGAATATTTTTCAAACCATTTGGAGTTAAAGGTCATACCAAGTGCCATTGAAAAGATAATGTCCTACAGGTTGTCAATGAAGTCTGTGATATGATTTATTACCTAGAGTCAAGTGTTAATTGGATGGCAGCTGCCTTTGAATGGATCATCTTTCTCCTTTCTTAAGGCTAACAGATAAAAATGGAGATATTAGTTGAAATGAAGTCTCTTAGGCCCAAATGGAAACCTGAGATTCCCTAACCGTCCTACATTTTTATTTATTTATTTATTTATTTATTTATTTATTTATTTATTTATAGAGATTGACCATATGGCTGTCAAAAGGAGAAAATGATTCCACACTGAATGGAGAGCATTAGCTTTTCTTCAATCAAGTCTAATATAGGAGCTGGTACAGGGGACCCTGGTTGATGCCTCTTCATCTATCCCTTCCTCCCTCATCCTCCCTCCCTCCCTCCCTCCCCCCTCTCTCTGTCTCTCTCTGTCTGTCTCTGTCTCTCTCTCTGTCTCTCTCTCTCTGTCTCTCTCTCTCCTCTCTCTCTCTCTCTCTCTCTCTCTCTCTCTCTCTCTCCTCTTTCGCTGTGAGACCCTGGCTAACTCAGGTACTAGAATTAGAGACTCATGCTTACAGCAGAGGAAACCAGAAGGTTTACCACGTAAGCTTTCAGGGAGTTGCATCTTTTTCAATTGGAATAGGAATGGCCTGGTCACCACAGTTACTGCACTGTCCAGTGAGAAGACTTGCAGGGACCAATAGCAGTCTGTCTATGAAAGGAGCTTCTGTGTGTGCAACGTGTGATGAGGAGAACTGCGTGGGTTATGACTGTCAGGACTTTGAGCCTCCTTTCCCAGATCTTTATCTTAAGACAATGTTGTCTTAAGGCATGACTGAGAGTTTAGGCTGTCTACATCCGGAGGGGTCTAGGTCTCAGTTCCATGTGTTACATGACCTCTTGTGTGCTAAATGTCTGGTGGACCCAGACCCCATCACGAGTCCTCATTCCCAACCTATCCCACGCATTCTTTATTTCCCAGGGTTCTCTGACGTCCTTCCTGTCAGATTACATAAATGAGGATATTTGAATGGTGACGGGCCCAAGCAGGAGCCAGGCTTCCCAAACAGTTCCTTTGTATCCCGGTGGAAACAAACCTGTATCTTTCCATCCTTGAAATGAGGGGCTTCTTTCAATATCCAAATTCATTTTTATGTCCCGTGCCAGAGAAAGATGGCTTCCTGACCAAAGCAGTCTACTCATGCGTTTTTATTTCTGAGTAAGGAGTTTGTTTCCACGGCCTTGCCAGTGAAATTAGAAGAGCTCAGCAGATTTTCTTGCTAAATAATTTTTAAGAACTCTAAAACCCTCTCTGCTTCCCTAGGCAATCAAGTATATAGATAGGTTTTTTTTTTTTTTAACTAAAAATAAATATTCCTCTTGCAGTGCTTTCTAACATGGAAACATTTTCTATAAAGCCTTTGGCCACTGCATAAGATGTGAATGAGTACAGGACATTTGGTTTTTTGTAGCTATAAACTGCAAAAAACTATGAAAATTAAAAGGAGTTTAGAAATCCAATAAACTAAAATGTTACGCAAAATGCTATTAGCCAAGGGTGCAGTTAAATACCGGGGACAATAAGAAAAATTTCCCATGAACTAGCACTGTGTCTTTTCATCATACTTGTGATGACAGTGGGCTTTATGTCATGAGCAGATTGTCCTCTGGAGTAGCACCAACAATTGCAGCCGGGCAGAAGATGCCTCTGCATGTCCACATCTTTTGTTCTATGCGTTATTAGTTATTCTTTTCTAACTCACACTCAATACATACAATTGTACATCTTAATGGAATGCCAAGTGATATTTCATTACCTATATACAGTGCATAATCAGGCTGATCCTATCTATTTTGTCAAGTATATGCCTCTTCCTTTTGGTGACAATGTTCAAATCCTTTCTTCTCAGTTTTGAGAAGCTCTCTGTCTCTCTGTCTCTCTCTCTTTCTCCATATATATATGGATATATATCTATATCTATATATCTATATCTATCTATATCTATATCTATCTATCTATCTATCTATCTATCTATCTATCTATCTATCTATCTATCTATCTATATATATATATCTTCTGTAGCTCAGCCACTCAGCATACAGCATAGCAGGGGATGATGGGAGCAACTGAGTAGGGGTAGCAGGAAACCATGGGTAGCAGGAGGGATGGATGCTTGGGAGGATGGGAGCTTGGGGATGGGTGTCAGGGGGATGGTGACAGGGAGGATGGTAGCAGGGAGAGTGTGTAGGAAGAAGATTGGGTAACTGGGAAGCAGGGAGAACTGCCAGAAAGATAGCTGTGGATAGAGGGCTGATGGACACCAACCTGTGGGAGGGAAAGATCATCTCCCAGGCCAATAGCAAGTGCAACTCAAATTGGGGGCAGCTCACATTGAGCCGTTTGTAGGAAGGAAGATGGAAAAATCTGCCCCATTAGGACAGCCATTGAGCACAAGTTGAACCAACCTTATCTAAAGTCCGCAATTGAAAATGCTTCAAAATTCAAAAACTCTGAGTGCTGCTCAATGCCACAAGTGGAAAATTCCACACCAGGTTATATTTTCATATTTCATTATGAAAGTATGGCATAAAATGACCTTCTTTCCGTGCAAGAGTATAAGGCGTAAGTATACATAAATGAGTTCTGAATTTAGATTGGGCTCAATCCCTAGGATTCTGATCATCTGTAAGCAAATACTCTAAGATGAAAATAAGCCTAGACTCTGAAAAGATCTAGAAAAAATGTCTGGCTCTAAGTGCACGAGAGAGAGAGAGAGAGAGGAGAGAGAGAGAGAGAGAGAGAGAGAGAGAGAGAGGAGGGGAGGGAGGGAGGGGGAGAGAGAGAAGGATGTTTAGCTCAGATCAGATGAAGGGGGCGAGGCTTAGGTTTCACAGCTAAGTACTATGAACTAATCTTGAGAATGAGCGCAGCTTTTTGTAGATATAAACTACGGAGCTGAGGCAGAAGGGCCCATTTTCATGTCCACTCAGGGGTAGGCAAAGATTTTGTTTGGTAAGTAAACTAGTTAAAGGAGCCTCATTGCCTGTGTGTGATTCTGCTGAGATGTTTGCCGATGGATGGTGTCTAGCACAATCCAGAGACTTGCTTCAGGAACACCCAAGGAGAGCAGGTTTAGCCTGAGAGCTCAAACTCCCTGATGCTGGTTCCAGCTTATCACTTCCTGGGATGAGTCTCCAGCTGATAAATGACCTCCAGACGGGAAAAGGGCATTGCTGTTATGGTTCTGTCTGAAGAATTAAATATAAAGTCCAGAAAGTAGAATTGGATTTTCAAAGCCAGGGCAGGTCCCCTTCAGCCCTCCGCTGGCCTGGGGAAGAGTCCTGTGTACTTGCTTAGAGCTCCCCCTGAAGCACATAATTTGCAAATTCTGTCCTCAAGATCAAAGGCACCGCTATTTTAGAGATTACCAGGTGCCCATGCCAGGAGGCATTCAATGCGATCTTTCCGTATAATGTAATCAGGACATCTGAGGAGTGTCTTGCTCTATTAGACAACAATCAAGGGTAGTTCAAGGAAGTTAAAGTGTTTTACTGTGTGCAACTGTTCAGACTCCAGAGGCCTTGAGGAACCATGAATGGATTTAAGGAGTCACAGACCTCATTACCTGTTCAACAGGTATTTTAAATAATACTTACTCTTCCTTTCATGTCAAATGCAAAATTAAATAAGCAGCTTTGAAAATTATTACTTGGTGAGATGAAGGGAAGAGTATGATGCCATCTTGTAAACTGGTTTAAAGAGATGCTGAAGGCAAACACTGTCACTTCAGCAAATTGCAGGGAATGAAAGAGATGAACCCACAGGACAAATGCCATTTCATGTAGGACAGAACCCAGATCATAGAGCCAGTATTCCAGACAATTCTGTAAGCACGCTGCTAAGTATTATGGTGGCTGAGCTCTGGACTTTCTACTCTGAGTGTTTTAATGGGTTCCCAGGAGACCATCTTCTTGGTTAACCAAAAGCTGGAGGTAGCATGAATCCTCTAGGGGCCTTATTTAATCTCCTTGAAAAGGGTGAAGAAATCCATAGCCGTCACCAGGGAGACTAAGATATTTGCAAGCTTCCACCAGACAGCTGGATTTCAGAGGACACTAATTGGCATTTCTGAATTATGCCAAGTCGGAAAACAATCACAGGAATGTGGTGGATTTGTCAAAGGCACCTATGATGTCACAGCCCAAGGAAACTGGAGAGCTCACCCCTAACTTTGCTTAGCAATTCCACCCAGGCTTTGGAGAAGAGAGAGAAAGTTCTGAAGGAACAGTTTAACTTCCCTTAAGAAGCAATTTTCTTAAGGTAGCTGCAGAATTAACATGAGGATGGATAGTAGTAGCAATAACAGCTATGTTCTTGGTTTGTTACAATATGATGTCTGGGAGGTGAAAGAGATGGCCCAGAGATTGAGCATTTGCTGATTTTGCAGAAAACCCAAATTAGGTTCCTTACACCCCCATGACAGCTTCACAACCACCTATAACTCTAAGTCCAGGATATACAACGCCCTCTTCTGACTTCCATTAGCAACTGCACTCATGTGCACATACTCTCACATATATGCATACTCATACAGATAAATAATTTAAAAATAAATATTTAAATAATTTGTTTGCTGAAACTAGCTCAACATTTGAAAGTGTATTTCTCTTGGAGGAATCTATTAAATACATGTCAGAAAGAATTAATGCATATTAAATTTTAAAAGGAGGGAAAGAAAATGCCTATCAATTAAGCACTTAGTGTGTAATGGGCTCAGACGAATGACCTATTTCCTGAGTAAGGAAAGGAGTCGTGGGAGAGAAAACCATTAGTTAAAATGGGTATTCAACACTGTGACATCCATACTCATGCACCACTAAGTGTGTCCATGAGAATCATGCTTTTGTTCTCAGAATCCAGTTTTTTTTGTTTCTTTGTTTTTGTATTGCCTTCATGATGCCTAGCCTTCTGGTCTACCTCCTTTAAGACTGTCCTGTCCTTGACTCAAGGCCAAGCAGAAACACAAATTGTAGGAAGGAAAAGATTGGTGTTATAGTTCAAAAACTGTTACACCCTGAAAATGAGTTGGCTTTTGACAAGTGTTTTTAACCTCTCCTTGGAAGGAAAGCAGGGCTTCCCTCTATCGGTGAATGGGCAGAAACAGGTTAGCAAAGTCCACTTTGGAGAGATGATCTCTTTGCTCAGAGAGTGATGTTGACCTGTTTCATGTCCTTCTCATGTAATTTCTCTAGATAGGTAAATCTGGTTGAAGAGTAACATTCCCCAAAACACTGAGATGTCCAGATAAGAAAAAGTGATGGAAAAGGGGACATCAATAAAGGAAACTGTGAGAGGATTATCTTTATGTCCTGGCAAATACTGTGAACCTATGGCAGGAGATATATGTAGCGTGTAGAGAGGTTAGATGCCTACTCTGCCTCTGTGTGTGAACTCAGAACTTGGCCCAGCAGCAGGTGGACACAAGTTTATTTTTCAAATGAAATACATTAGCATGGTTTCCATAATAAGTTACTGAGCTATGCTTAGGGAGAATGATTCTGAGTACAGCTAACAGGTACTGCTTCACATTCTCCATGTAGCCCAGGCTGGTCTCTGAGCTACAGTTCTTGAGACTCTATTCCTGATTCTAATTCCATGAAGTCTTTAAAAGGACAAATGTAAGAGATGTGAAGTTAATCTTCCTAGTGCACATTGGAGTGTGTGGAGGAAACAGCAGAAGGGTGGCCTGGGGGTTATGTTGCTGAGACTGTAGGCAATGATGAAAGAGAAGCACTTAGGGATAGAACAGACTCCGTGGTTACATTCCTGACCTTGGCCTTGGCCCTTCCTTCGCAATGCATGTTGAGATAGCAGAGCACATCCTGGGAGCTCTAGATTGGTGTATTTTCAAACCAAGACTATCTTTGAGGTATTGATTACTCATAGTGGGACCAAGTCACAGATAGCTTCCCAAACTACATACCATCGCATTTTAGAACAGGGTCTAGATGTGGGTCTTCCCTTATTACTGTACTGTTTTTATTGGAAGATGACCAAGAACTTTCTAAAAGAATTAATTAGGAACTGATGGTCTGACTGAAGGGAAGATTTTTCTGAAGAAGGGACAAGTGACAGTGTCCTGGGAAGCAAGGTGCTTGGTATACTCCCATGGAACAGGCAATGTCTATGTTCACATCCATAGTCACCTACTTCTAAAGGCCCTGAAGGTCATGGAAAGGATGTAATGTGAAGTTATTCTGATGGTAACAGGAAGATTATCTGAGAGATTAAATCTGAGTTGGTTTATTTGTAAGGGTCCTCCTGGAAGATACATGGAGAAAAGACTTGATCAAAGAGCAAGCTAACAGTGATGAGACAGGAAGTGAGGTCATTTGGCTATGGGAAGCGGAGTGCATGTGACTCTGAAAAGCAGGTTAGCATTGCCAGTGGTTTGAATTGCACAGTATGAAATTCTAGAGGTGACAACCATCTGCATTGAGCTGTACTGTGAGGGACCTGGAGGGTATTACAGACCTACGTTCCAAAGGATAAGTTGTAGGCATGGTGGACCATTGAGGGTGGAGAGAGCATCTCTTGTGTGCCAAGATGGAGACACTGTAGCCACCTCGGTCCTGATGGTTGGTGATATCATTAGAACTAGGGACATGTATTCATTAAATTTGATTACAGCTTTGGTAATAAATCATCTACCCTGTCTTTAAATTCTTCATGTTGGGGTAATCATTTTCTACACTGTGTGAAAGTGTGTCTCAGTATATTTATTCCTTCCTCACCTGCCTAAGGCATGCTCTGATTGGCTTAATAAAGATCTGATAGCCAATAGCTGGGCAGGAAGTGGAGGGCAGGACTTCTGGGCTGAAAAGGAATTCTGGGAAAAGAATTAGGTGCAGGAGATTTGCCCCCCAAACAAGGAGGAAGTTGAATATACCGGGACTGAGTGAGAGATAACCAGCCAGGTGGCAAACATGGATTAGAATAAATGAGTTGTATGAGCTAGTTGGGTGGTAGCAACCTAAGGTCTAAGCGTTCATAAATAAACGTAAGTCTCCGTGTCATTATTAGGGAGTTGGTGGGTTGAGGCGGCCAAGCGATATCTGTACCTACGGACTGAGCTTGATGGGCTCTTGAGAAAATGAACGAAATAATCAACAACAAATTCTATAGCTGGGGCAGACCACTTAGTGGTGCTCGGTAATGATACAGCCATGGTAAAAGAAAAGGGGTAGATATGACCAGCTATGTTCCTCTGTCTTATTGTGAGTACACTTTACTGAGGAAGAATCCATCCTGGGAAATAACCTGACCTCTACAGTAATCTCAAATTAAGCACAGAAATGCAGAACCTTATAGACAAGCATGTTTGCTATTCACACTGTAATTTTATTCAAGAACACAATCTTTCTTTGTAACCGACAGTGAGAGTTTGAGGCCTGGTATCTACTTGAGTGTTAGAAAGTGATGCCATGTTTTAAACAATCCCTTCTCTGTACCACCTCCTTGATTTAGTTTCTAGATCTCTGTTTCTCCAAATACATTGCCTAAGATACCCCCATTAGAATGTCTGGTTTAGAAATTCAGATTTTGCTCACTTAGCACATATGAGGTCCTAGATCCAATACCTAGCACTAAAAAAATAGAAAAGCACAAAGTTTGTGAAAATAATCAGTTGGTAAAGTGCTTGCCACACAATTATGAGTAGCAGAGCTGGAGCCAGAAACCCATGTAGAATTATCTAGCCACAGTGGCGCTTACTTAAGTCCTGGCACTGGGGAGGTGGAGGCAGGCAGATCCCTGGGGCTTGCTGGCTAGCCACCTTAGCCTACTTGGTTAATAACTGGTCTGTCCAATTATCTAAAGTCTGATAAGATAATAGTGTTCCCTCCCATCCATTGACTGTGGAAATCTTCACCTGTACCTTCTACATCTAAGGTAGATATGTTCAGAACTGTGTCAGCATACAGTTATTTTACAAAGTTCAAAGCCGGAGATTCTCAAGTCATCAAAGTGGTTCTGTAAATTTCCTTACATCTGTGTGGCAATCCCCATGCTGACAGTTATATGTCATGATCATTTTCTGACAAGTTTTTTTTTTTTTTTGTCTGTGTGCTGGAAGCTTCTGTCCTGGAGGTCAGGGTGGAGAACAAATGACATTCCTTTGCAGTGACAGAGCCTTCTGGGCAGAATGGGCAGCCAGCCCCACCCATGTGCCGTGGCATTCTGGTCCATGACTATGCAAAGACCTCTCCTCCCCCTGGCTACGGCTGCAGCTGCTGTAGCTGCCAGCTGCGTCACCAACCTGAGCCTAGAACTTGGTTTGTCTACCCACTCCAGAAACCCCCAAGGTGCTTGCTCCTGTACAGTCCAAGTCAAAGCTTGTACATGTTCTGTTGGCACTTCCTGTGGCTTGATTCTTGACAGGTATAGGCAAGGCTGAAATATGACTACATGTGTGCCTCAGTCCCCGCTGTTTTATCCAACTCTTGTCTCAAAATCAAAGTTTAAAGACAGGCTTATTTCAGGATGAGATAGAAGAGCATGGATGAGGCCTAGGGCTCTGAGACAGTGCAGTCCCTGCATATTCACAGAGCCAGATCTCTGCTGGGTAACATTGCCTCAAAGGACTAAGTAATCTCAGCTCTTGGAGAAATGTATTGCTTATGATGTAGGTGGAGAGAGTGGAGGCAGGAGATATCTGTGAATGGGTTTAAGTGGGAGATTGTAAAGAGAGCATAGAGGGAGTCACTTAGATATTTTGTTTGGACCCATTGCTCAGTGGGCACAGGCTTGCACTTACACAGATGGTTATAGACCACAATCATAAGGTGTGGTCCACACCTTCCTCCTTGAGTTTCTACGAGTTAGAAGTTACAGTTATAAGGAGGATGTGGTTGTGTGTGCCAGAAGCACAAGAGGCTGAGACAGGAGGTACACTGTGATGTACCTTGGGTTACATAACAAGAGCCTATGTCCATCCCTATAGCCACGATAAAATGAAAGAAACCAAAAATGAAATAGTCATATGTGATGTCTGAGCTCAGAAATCCTCAAACACTTTAGCTTCCCTCCAAAGTTCTTAATTTGCTTGTGTCTAATCTACAAGCAGTGACCTCAACTTTGTAGTAGAGGTCGAACTCAATTTGCTTTTCATAGAAATATCATCCTTTCAACATCCCTATCCATGGATTTCCTTAATTTTTATTTAGTTACAAATTCAACTACTGCCATCAGATTTGGAAACAAGGGCCATCTAGCCAAGGTCAGTATTCCAATTGGAGTGAACTTTCAGAATTCAAATGTACCACAGCAGACAGCCAACACTTTTACCATGGAAGTCAAAGTACTGGTTTCTCCTGACTCTGTTGAATGGAAGTTGGTAAACAGTCCCATTATTGGGATCTGGCTACTACCGTAAATAATATGGGGCATGTTTTTCTCTCAAGTTTTTGTTTGTTTGTTTGTTAAGAAAGGCTCAATACTATTCTCAAATGGTTATTTTGCCAACATCAAAAAATGACGCTGTGGTAGAAATGTTTTTCTGTTCTTCTTTTGATGATTCATACACTCTTCCTCCTCTGCCTTCTGATCCTATGTTGCCAATATCCCACAGCTTGTGTGTAGGGCTTCACCACGTGGGGTCTGAGCCACATGAGGCATCTTTTGTCCAGAATGCCCTGCTGAGTGGTGGAAGAATCCCAAGAACGTTATTTTCAAAGGGAAGGGAGGTTGGGATGCATATATTGTGCCTTTGTTTAAGCTTAGTGGTCATAGGCTTTTATTCTTCTGGAATCCAACGTCTAAGTCTTAATTTTGGATCAAATAAGTAGCCAGGTAATGCGCAGCAGTGCTCAGCCAATGAGTGACTTAGTCTTCATAAGTGGTGCTTTAATGTCAAGCCATTGGTATGAGTTAATGTGCCTTATAGGAAATACTGGCAAATGAGTTTTTTGCATTTACAATAGAGATGCTATAATGACACAGGTTTTAAAAAAAATTCCTCAGATAACTATGATTCCAAGATTTCTATTTCTTTCTTATCCTAGTACCAAACTCAAAACAAAACAAAGCACAATCCTTTTGTTTATTCAAGCAACTGTTGTTTGACTCTGGGTGTGCTGAGCACAGCTGCTACTTACTCTAATTGCTGCAAAGGAATGCAAGGCTCAACTCACTGGCTCTGTCACTTCTTTTGTACTTGAGCTTTTCCTTTGGCTTGTATTTTCGTAGTTTATATTTGTTTATAAAATTGCTATGATTTATGTAACAATATTAATTATTTCATGCTGCTTGTGTGATTGTATAAGTTATGTATCTCATTGTCCTGACAAGAGCAACTTAAGGAAGGGAGAGTTTATTTTGGCTCAAAGTTTGAGGATACAGTACATCATGACAGAGGAAGCATGGTGGAGGGAGAATGGAGTAGCTGGTCACATTGCGTGCACAGTTAAGAAGCAGACAGAGATGAATGTCAGAGTTCTGCTGGCTTTCTTCCTTTTGTTTAGCTAGGACCTCAGTTCAAGGGATACTGGCGCCCACAGTTAAGGTGAGTGTTTCTATTCCAATTAACCAAATCTAGATAATCCTTCACAAGCATGCTCAGAGGTGAAGATAACCGGTAGTATCCTTTACAGGCATGCATAGAGGCTTGTCTCTTAGGTTATTCTAGGTCATGTCAAGTTGCAATCAATACCACAGTAATTCAATAGATCTGAATTAACCTCTGTAGACACATATCCTGTGAAGAACTTATACATGATTCTGTTTTCTCCTCATTTCACCCTCAGTGATTAGCTGGTACAATGAAATATCTCCAAGGAAACAGACTGTATCCATATATTGGCAAATATGCTCCTATATAGCCAGACACCACTCTCTTCTCATGAAGGCGAGAGAGAATAAAGAATGCTTTTACTGAAAGTCATATTTTCAATCCAGTGAGGCCAGAGCATTGATCTCACTGCATGTGATACAGCCTGCAATTCTCTGAGGGTCCAGGAATCTGATCTGCTGCTTTGATGACTCTGCCTTTATCCTCAGGGAAATTAAATGGATCTGACACAAGTTCCTCCTAGTTCATGAGCTCATGGTATTGCTGTGATGGCTCTGAAGGCCTGGGCCAAGTCACATCCCCATGCTCTGTCCCCACCTCTGGTTGGAGTTCATAGATATTGACAAAGAACACATTTTAAGTCTGCAAGTTTCTTCACATATGGCCAGTGAGTTAGGGTTAGCATTTTGCAATGAAACTTCTTTAGCCCTAAGGAAGATGTCAGCCCAAAGCCTCTCTATTTACTTGTTGCTTGGATTTTATTTCTATTTTCCAGGAGTTTCAGAATTATAAAGTTGTCTATCTGGCCCTGTGACATTTGACATTAACTTGGGGGATATATTCTTCAAAAGATAGGAACTCAATGGTAGACCCATGTCGGTGGGGCTGATCTTGGCTGTTAATTAACACACCTGGAAGGGAATCTCAGTTGTAGAATTGCCTCCACCAGATCTACCTGTGGGCATGCCATGGTGTATATCCTTAATTGTTAATTGACGTAAGAGGTTCCAGCCCACTGTGGGTGGTGCCATCCTGACGTAGGTGCACCTATGCTATGTAAGAAAGGTAGATCAGCAAGCCAGTAAGTAGTGGCGATACTTCCATGAGCTCTGCTTCAGTTTCTGCCTCCAGGTTCCTGCAGTGTACTCCATCCGCCACCCCCACCAAGATTTCTCTAAGGATGGACTACAGTCAGTAAGTTAAAGTAAATTATCTCCAAGTTGCTTTTGGTCAGAATGGTTTATCAGAGCAGAAGAAATGCAGACTGGAACAGAGATTAATACCACGCATGCAGAACACTGCTTTGATGACTCTGACCATGTTTTGGGCTAGGATTGTGGAAACACTTGGAACATTTGGCTAGACAGGGTGTTTAGAGCTTACTGGGCTGTTCTGTAAGAGCTTGGAAACTAAAATGCTAAAAAGAAATGGAGATGATGGAGGCCTGGCTTGTCAACTCTCAGAGGGACACTCAAATGTCCCCCAGAGAGTCTTCTAACATTCTTTGTGTGGTATATTTTTGATTAAGAATTGTGAAAGCCAAACTTTTGTTTTGCTGTAACAATGGATGCTGGTAATCTGGGACTAAACACAACAGCTGTGATTAATAGGCGATCAGAACTGGAGGTGAAATCTAAGGATATTTCTCCAGTATTAGTACACAAAAACAAAATCTGTGATCCGAGGGGCAAATGCTGCTTCTAAAGCTAGCAGCTGAACTCAGTAATGCATAACGGCCTCTCACGTGGTACTGGTATTTTTTTATTTTTTTATTTTATATATGGCATCAAAGCTGCAGGATTGAATAGGTCATGAGAGCAGCTGAGGCTTGGTGCTGAGAGAGGCCATTGGTTAATGTGCAGCCTGGGTTGCAGTAGAGACCCCAGGATTAAATGGGTCATGGAGAGCAGCTGAGGCTTGGCGCTGTGAGAGACCAGGAGAGGCCACTGATGAAGAAATACTTGTACTTATAGTGAGAACCCAGAATATTCAAGCTGCTAGGAGCGTGGGACATGAGGAACAGTGTCAGGTGTGGAGTGGAGCCAATCTGGGTTAACCAGAAACACTGCCCAGGTTCTGAGTGGAAGAGCTGGACAGGGGTGGGACCAAGGGAGGGGGCTGCCCAAGTCCTTTGTAGCCCAGAATATTTTTATTCTTGACTTATGATTGTTCTTGACATCAGATCTTGAGAGTTTCTTTTGACATTGTTGGATATTGGTTTTGCTTTGGGATGATTGTAATCTGCTGGGGATGCAACCAGATCTTGAGAGCCAGTATTTAGCATTAGAATACAAGCAGCATCAGACCAACCCACTACAAGCAATGGGCTCTGCTAAGAGAGGACCTGCTAGGACCCCTCTATCAACTGCTTCCCTGGGAATGCTGCAATGCTGGCCCTGCAGTGTGGGTTTCATTATAAAGACAAACATGAGAACAACAGCTTATGAGTGCACAATAGGACCTGAAATGCCATCACTCTTGGCAGGGGCCACTGCCTTCATCAGTGAGCAGGTGGTTGCTTCCAGGCAGTGTCTAAATGACAATGAAAGCAGGGAAAGCCCCACTTAACCCTTGAGCATTCAGCAATGCAAAATGCATCGATCCTATGGCACCTGGGACTCTGGGTATTGGAAACCTTGACACAACCGTTGTGGTTACCATGGAGACTATTGGTGAGTGTGTATGTGAGAGTGTGTCCTGGAACACAAGGTGCCAATTAGGGCTTCTCTTCTGCTTAAGTGGGGACAGGGGCCTAATGGAAGTTGAGCCTGACCCTCTCGTGTGTAGAGATTGCTGTGATGATTGTGGTGGGCAGGGTGTGAGTCCATGGAATGAGGTCACCACACACTGTCAAAGATGGGAGAGCAAAGTAGGGTCATGACAGAGATATGGGGACACCTCCAGGTAGGTGGCTCAGGGATTTAGGTGCCTAGAGACCACAGCAGGAAGTGAGACCTCTGTGGAGTAGAGGATGATGACAGGGTGACAGAGTCAAAGGGCAGACTTGTGGTATACCTGTATGAGTGACATCACCAGTGCTAGATATCACCTTTTCTTTGAAATATAAGGCCATACAATTAATTTTCCATTATTTTGTGATGGGAGAGGGGTTTTACTATGATTGTATTTACTTTTAAAATAATATTTTTCTTAATTGTTTTAGAATTTCGTCTTACTGTATTTGGACGATGTTCACACACTCCTAACTACCCCACACCCACTCCTTCCACCCCATCTCCCTACCCATCTGGCATATAAGGTTTTTTTAACTAGTAAGTCCAATTTGTGTTATTTGTTAGTTTTGTGTGTGTAACTTTCCACTGGGACATGGTCAACCTACCTGGAATCACATCGTTAAAGAATACCAACTCTCTCTCTCTCTCCCCCCTCTCTCTCTCTAACTGACATCCATTGCCAATAGGTCTTCAGGTAGTGATGGGACTTGGTGCCTGCCTCTCGCCTTCCCTGCAGGGGTGTGGTCTGGGCTGAGCTTGTACAGATCCTGTGCATGCTGTCCCAATGCCTGTGAGTTTATCTGCACAACTTCTCTGTTGTGTCAAAAAGCACCAGTTTCCTTGACGTGATGTATTATTATTACCTCTGCCTCTTACCATCTGTCCTCAAGCCTTATGTGAAGGTATATGAACCTTGACCGGAGGGCTGTGATAGATACGCTCTATTTAGGGGTCAGCATTCTGAAATCTTGTATTCCCTGCATGCTGACCAGATGAGGGTCTCTGTATTAATCGCCATCTACTGCAGGAGGATGCAAGTGATTTAAGCTGCTTGTGTCATGGAAAGCACCACCCCTTTTTTTTCTCATTGTGTAGCCTTGACTGTGTTCACACTCTCAATCCTCCTGCCTCAGCTTGCCACGTATCAAGAGTACAGGCAGGTATCACCATGCCTGACTGAGGTGTTCTCTTTTACAGAAAATGAAAATATCTTGCAATGTTGTTGAGTTGATATCTGAGCATAGCTTTACTAACCCTCTCCCATTTTTAATTTCCTCAGAGATTTAACAGCTGTTTTTTAACCACCTCAATTTTGAATTGTGATATTCTTAAGGTCGTGTCTAAAAAAAAAAATATATCAATTGAAGGCAATGCAGTATACTGACAGGCTGTTGTTATATTCCAGAAGAGCATGCGCTCTCCGCTCTGCTTCTTTATGTGTCTTGAATTGTCTTTAATGGATACACACTTCTTAAGGATCAGAACTAACTAATATGCAGTAATATTCTGTCAACAAACAGCCATTCCTCCTACACCCTTCCAAAACCATGAAGCTTTCTGCTTCTTTCAACACACTCATCTGCTTTGATAGAGATTGTGAAAGACTTAGTCTTCAAGGACTAGAGAGGTGCTTTAGGAATTGAGAGCTTGTACAACTTCTGCAGAGGAGCTGGGTTCAATTCTTAGCACCTATGTTGGCTCACAAATACCTGTAACTCTAGCTTCATGAGATCTGACACCTCTGGCTTTCACAGGCACCTGTACTGATGAACATATACACATAAGGTGTACACAGAGGTCCACGAACAGGTACATGCAAAGAGACATGCAGAAAGACATGCACAGACATGAACAGACATGAGGCACAGAACACACCAACAGACAAATACACAGACATACACACTCCACAGACATAACACAGACACATGCATGGGCACACAGACACACACAGGTACACACACACAGACATGCATGATTTAAAAAAATTGAATTGAAGAAGCCTTTAATTATTGTTTTTTAGCTTCTCTATGTTAGGTAAAGTATCTGTGTCTGTGAAACTATAGATCAAGTCTGGTCAGCAAGACACAGAGCAACGCCTAGTTCATAGGAGACATTGACTTGCTGTCACAGGAAGTGGGGTATGACTTGAGGGAAGGGTGCTTGCCTAACAAGTGTGAGGTCTTGGTTTAAACCCTGGGACCCCAAGTACCAAGGGTAAAGTTGTTAACCTTTCCGTTTCACTTACATTTCTATTTTTAATATAATTTATAAAGCTACATGCAGTTGAAAGTACCTGTATGTTATACAGATATGTATTATTTGGTGGTTCCATTTGAGATAGTTACTTTATAAAGTCTTAAGTGTTTTTTAGTGATTTTAATCAATTAAATCAATTGCATCTGGGAAATGAGGGCGCAGCAGTTTGGATAAGCTGCTGAAAACAGTGTCTGATGTGCTTTGTGTAGCTTAGATTAGCCTGTTGTCATCTAAAGCTCAGTTCGGTTTGTGATTTTAATAGTGACACTGTTACTGGAAACTTGTTACTTGGAGTCAACAGGCAGGATTCCCTATCTGAGAGCTAGGAAAGCTGCAGAGGGTTTCCAGCCACTCAGCAGTGTGTAGAATTTTATATTTGGAAGTGTTGCTTAAATGTCAATTTGAAATTAAAGAGACTTCAGGATCTAGGTGAAAGAAATCATCTTTAATATCTTGGGATGATAGTGGACAAGGCACAAAAGGGTTACTAATATTTAGTCAAGTGTTCTTATTTTACATTTTGGGTCAAAGACGAAGCTCTAAATGTGTAGGATAGCATTACTAAGTTTAGGGCAGAGCCTGAAATTGGGTGTTCAGGGAATATGCAGACATTAAAGAGTTTACTGATCAAATTCTCTTCTTCCTCCTTTTGAGAAAATG
Source organism: Mastomys natalensis (assembly GCA_021653895.1). Taxonomy (NCBI): domain Eukaryota; kingdom Metazoa; phylum Chordata; class Mammalia; order Rodentia; family Muridae; genus Mastomys; species Mastomys natalensis. The sequence goes on along the minus strand of JAJTUV010001095.1, from coordinate 373,528 downwards.
ACTTTGTGGTTACTTAACTGAGTATTATAGAGGACATTGTTCCCTGTCCCCAGGTTATAACATTCTGCACTCTGTGTCCCTTCCGTTGAGGAATATCATTGTTTAGCTTTTATCCTTAGATCTGGGAGCTCTCATGCTGAAGTTTGCATTTGGCATAAAGGTGAGTCAAGTGTTTCCATATGTAATTAATAGATATCTAGTTATTAAAACTTGCCCTCCTCCAAGGATCAGTCAAGAATGGCTTGGATGACTTCTCTGGCATGTTGATATAGGCATCTCTGCTCGTCCGTCACCCTCTGCTGACACTACAGTTACAAGGCTCTTTTCTTTATATTGGGACAGGTGACTTATTTCCTGATTCATACCTGGAATAGTTTAAAACAGCCACCAATCTGTACAAACGTCTGATTTTGAGTTACATAATTTAATCAAGGTTATTTGTTCATTGAACTTACACTAAAAATTAAACTGTGTATCAAGTAATAACTTAAAATATTTACCCTCAACAGATTTAGTAAATCTATACTCTGATAAGGTATTTACTGGTGTGTTATTGTTGAATACATTAACAAAAAAGACTCTAAGAAATAAACAAATTTCCCTCAAAAATTTAGGTTGTTATTAGCTATATGTTCACATCTCCTACACTGACTCCTCTGTATAACTATACTGTTATGTTTCACCTTTCTAATGACGCTAGTTTAATCAATTCCTTGAACATAGGTATCTGTCCAACCCAAAGTGACCTTTAACTATAAGTAATTACCCTTTTAATAAGATTTTCTCCAGTTACTGTGTAGCTATCCAAATCACTTAACTTAAAATGTATTCTAATTAATTTAGGTTTTAACTATTCACAAATATCTCTATTAAATACAATATTTATTAACATTTAAATTATTAATGTCTACATATATATGTCACTAATTATTATGAGAAATACAAATAATTTTTTTATTTGTTGCTTCTGATTGACAATATTGTTAGGCTTTTCTTTTTACTAAATTGTTTGCAGACAGATTCCTTTAGATTTCTGGGTTTTGTTTTTTGTTGTTGTTTGTTTGTTTTGTTTTTCAAGCAAGTTTTTTGTACTTGCTATCTGAAATTGCTCTTGAACCAGGTTTCTGCCTGCTCTGCTTCCCAATTGCTGATTAAGGCTGTGTCGCACCACAGCCCCCTTTCTCTTCGAATTACATTATGTAAAACAGATGCCATGCTTTTTTCAGTACGTGGGAACAACTTACTCTTCTTTCCTTTCTTTCTTTCTTTCTTTTTTCTTATTCTCTCTCTCTCTCATCTCATCTCTTCTCTTCTCTCAGTTACTTTCTTTCTTTCTTTCCCGAGCAGCTTGTCCATACTGAACGGAAACAGATGCTGATAGGCACCCCATTTCTGATTGTGTCTTCTTCAGAAGGTATTGGACACTTTCCTGATTGTGTCTCTTGTGGAAGCTATTAGACATTTAGTCTGAGAACTTGGGGCTGCCTGTCAGTATCCTCTCTGTGGGGATGGAAGCTTTGTGATAGTCACAGTTTTCCTGCTTCAAAAGGGAAACATCTCATGAGGTGTTGATTTTCCTGGAATGTTTTGATAAATTGTGATAATGATAATGGGGTGTTGGTGTTGTTGTTAATCACATCTAACACTAAGAGTCTAGAGACAGGAGCAGAAACCATGTGTTTGCAATAAGTGCCTTGATAAAAAAAACAAAACAAAACAAAACAAAACAAAACAAAACAAAAAAACAAAACAAAAAACTTCATAAGGAAAGACAGTTAATCCAACAAAAATGAGCAAAAAGAAGCTGAATGTCTTTGAATGGACAAAAGTTTACCCAAAGGACAAGTATTCATGAGTTCATGCCAATATGAAGAAAAGATCAAATAGAAAGTAAATGGGTGAGAAGGGACTGATAATCCTTACTGAAGAACTGTATACTATATTATATATTTCCTTCACTGAGATTTTGGGCTTTTCTGTCTTGGGGGAATGGCCCATAGTAGTTGGCTTCCAAAGAGTAGACCATTAAAGGGAAAAATAGTGATGACACTAGAGAGACCCTTGGGTACTGCCTTCACCAAGAAGTGAAGGGAGTGGCAAGCTGTGTTGATACCATGTACTCTGACATGACATAGGAAGTTGGGCATCTCACCTCTAGATGTGCCGTAAGACACACTGTGAATTTTGAGCTTGGATCAAAGCTCAGCAGGTAGGCATTCATGGTAGATTCTTGGAATTGTGCAGGAACATAGGAAGCAAAGAACAGTTATTCAGGGAGTGGTCTGGGGTAAGAGGCTGTGAGCAGGCTTGAAGTGAGTAAGTACAGGTGGAACAACTCCCCCATATCTAGGGAAGACATCTCATATGGCAAGCATGAGGCCTGGTCTCAGTTCCTTCATCACAGAGGAAAGAGAGTGAGTGTGTGTTGAAAGAAAAACAAACCCAAATAAGTTTCCCAAATACCAATTATATATCAATGGAACAATATTACTTTAAAACCATGTCTTCTGACGTCGTTATAATATCCATTCAATTTCTAGGTAAGGGACGCTAATGTGGAAAGTCATTCCCCCAGTGCGCACCCAGTAATGAAGTCACTTGGATGATATCGCCTACTTGATTTGTCACCACAGCTGGGTGATGGCAAGACTACCCTGGAAAGCTTTCTCAATTTATCAAGTTTGGCTGGCCTAAGGAAAGGTAATTACTTTCTTTCGGCTGATGTGATATGTGAACCAATACCATGCTGGAGATATTTACCATGACCAATCTTTTATTCAAAAGTTAACTATGACAAGTTCGCTATATGTAGAGCACTCACTAGAAGCTTCAAGGCACAGGATAATGCTTTCGAGGCTCGACGTGACATTATGAAGAGGACGGAGCAGGCTCGTTGTACAAACTAAGGGACAATAAATAGTGGCAACAAGAAAACACATTTAGATCCAACAGAAGGAGGTTGTCTTTGATAATTAGTTATCCCAAATGGTTTGCTGTAAACCAATGTACTCTCCACTCTGAATTAGAAATAGCTCAGTGTAATGTCAAGGAGGAGCAGAAATGGTTCTTACATTGTGCAGAGTACGCTAGATTACCAAGGACATGGCTGAAGCCTTTGTATTGACTGAAACGCACATAGTACCATCCAGCCAGGGTTCTAGATAATATTTCGACTTTGACAGAGAATTAAGTTTGTTAAGTGAATGAGTATGCTTTCATATATTTTTCTGTGGTCGTTTTGGTAAGTCTGTGTTACAGAGTTCATTTCTTGGGGAAAATGAAATGTGCTTCTCCATATCCTGAGCCTGATTTTGTAGAAGACATTTCAAATGCCATGGTTGTCTATGTTCCTCTTTATTCGGTGATCACAAGAAGAATTTGAGTGGCATGTAAGACTACTCAGAAAATTGCAACCAAGGTCCATGGTAGTGTGTGTGAGGTGCCTCGGCTCTTTGTCTCTCTTCTGATGGAAGCTGCTACCCTTTCCTTCTGAATACCTCTTCTCCACTTCTATGTCCATGTCTTCTGCCCCATCACAACACCATCCTTAGTTCAAGAGTTGATATGGGGTGCAAGCTGAATCCTCAAAGTCTCTAAGATTTTCTTAATGAAGCATACTGTGGATGTGCCCTTTATTCTGGTCTTCCTAAGATATGGCCGGTCAGCCAAGGCTGTCTCTCTTGCTCTAGCTGACAGCCTTCTGGAACCAGAGCAGGGCTTTGGTTGTGGACATGCGGAGATGCTTTCTTGGCTTCCAAGTTCCACACTTCACCTGCCCTATTTGTGTGGCTTTCCTGAGGACCCCTTGCTTTTCAACTAATAACAACCCTGACTTTATTCCCAGAGCTAGCCCCAAATTAGATTTTGGAGACTTTATTTATTTATTTATTTTTTTGCTTGACAGTATGAAAAATGAATTTGAAAAGAAAAGTAGTAGCAATTAATCAATAATAATTAAGGGCCAAGTAAGTTAATTATACTAAATACTTGGGACATGTGCGTATAGTGAAGGCTTAGAGATTTTATCTTTTCACTAGAGAGATCACTTGAGATGTCCTAATTGGAGGATGTAATGAAGGCCCCCGTGCAGAAACACAATGATGTACTTGAGTCAGATGCTAGGATAAAGGGCATGCATAGTGAGAGCTCATCAAAGAAAGAACCGAAGGGAGGCTGCAGAGAGAGCTCAGTGCTAAGAGGCTGCTCTTCCAGAATTCAGCTCCCAGTACCCACAGCAGGAGGCTCACAACAGACTGTAGCTCCAGTTCCAGGAGACTTGATATCCTCTTCAGACTTCCACAAGCCTGCTTGTGCACCTATACTCACACAGTTTAAAAAAAGGTAAATGAACCTGTGCAAAAATAAAGAACTAGAGATATCAAAACAATGGCGAGATTTATTGAGATAATGATGAGGGTTTGACAGAGATGTTTAGGGAAACCAGTTAAGGATGAGGATCTTGGATTATCATGATGTTCTACTCATGTTAGAACAGGCACATTTTGAGGTCACGACACGACATCAGTTTAAAACGGAAATGATTTATTGCACACAGAATTGAGCTGAGATACAGATGAGGAATTACATTTTTGATTTATGCATATTTATTCAGACTTTTATTTCTCAGGAACTATTGGCAATGGCAGTTATCAGAAACACCTCTGAACCATGAACCCCTGTTTTAATGAACTTAGGACTGCATATAGAGTTCAGAGTAACTTCCCTGAGAGACTTGAAGAGCATCTAGAATAGATGCTAAGAGAATGCTGGGTGGGCAAGACCTGCCACACCTGCCTTGGAGTCAGGGATTATATAGAGTCTTGGGAATCTGTTTACTACACGTGTCTCTCAGTGGAGTGACTCAGGGAATTACAAAGGAGAAGTAGGCAGGTAATACAGGAAGAAAAGTCCCCGGATGCTTGGGACAAATAGGTGACAGCTGAGAATTGATGTTCCCTAATCCTTGTCCTTTTTGTCTCTCCTCTGCAGCCACTGGATTTCCCCAATGCTCTTCCTAGTTTATTGCTACTGTACTGGAGTGCTGCTGACATGTTGGTGGAAGAAGTGGGCGGGGATGCTTTCTGTAACCTTATGATTTGTGGACTCATGTCCTGAGGTGTGTGGCCTTCATAAGTACTCCTTTGGCTTCATTGGGTAATAGAGGAGACTAATTGTGTCTTCAACAATGGTGCCGCCTCCATTCCCAACCCCACTCCCTAGAAAGCCTTGCAGGAGACTCTAATCTTGGAGAGTGATTTGTTTTTGGTTGCAGAGAATGTTGATTATATTCCAGAATATCTACTTCCCTTCCCCTATCAGAACAAAAGAGATGAATTTAGCTCTCTGCCTTGAGGGCTTAGCCAGGTTCCTGGAGTTATGGCAGTGTGACCCTCTCTGAGTGTGCACCCTTCAGAGTTCTCACATCCATACTGTGCCACAGTTGGGGTCATATCTCATCAAGATCACTATTATGCCTTCTCACAAGCTTGTAATTTCACTGGCTTCTACAGGTGCCTGCAGGTCTTAGCTGCACCTCTTTGCATTTATCTTGTCTTTGGGTGTGGTGCTTGTGGCTTGCCCTTGGCATCTTAGGTTTCTTTGTGCAAGAAAAGCCATTGGTTTTCAGTTCACTCTGTTTTGTCATTGGTGATGAAGGGGATGGCCCTTAAGCTCTTGACATGTTAGAGTCAAAGGGGAACCTATGACTGCGTAATCGATGTAGAAAATATATCAGGAAAAATAGCAGGAAGCTCAGGACATATTTGGAAACTGAGTAACACCTTGATAAATAATCAATCGATCAAAGGAGAAGTCTCAAGGGACTGAAGAACACATTGGACTAAAGTCAATGAAGGCAGGACATAGACATGTGTGTAAGATGAACAAAGAGGTCCTCACGGGGGTTCTCACTTAATGCATAGGTCAGGAGAGTAGGAGTCCCCTTAGTACTAGTTACTATCCTACCTCAAGGATTGAAAATAGCATCAATATCACAACCTGATTAAAAGGCAATATGTGGTAATGATAGGAACATAAACCACTACAATTAAACACAGAAATATAATAGAGAAAAATCATGGAACAAAATCTGGCCTCTGTGAATGTCAGCACAGTTCATCTACCTTGGGGAATCCTGAGAAAGTGACAAAGACACTAAGTACCTGCACACATCTGCCTCTGAACACCTTGTATCCCAGGATGCCCAGAGCTTTATCAACCAAGTGAGATCATGCTCTCAAGAGATGATCTCAATGGAATTGATATTTGGAACATGCCAGAGGTTTGGGTGAGCTTGGTTTAGAATCTCAAAGAGCCCTTAATTCAGATTGTATTCGACGTAGACTTGGAGAGGTTATGCTGAAAGCACCCTCTCCCTCAGGTCAGGCTCCACTTGGATTTCAAGGTTTTATGAATCACACCGCTGGGAGCTGCAGAGATGACGGCTCAGTAAGTGAGTGCACTTGCTATTCAGGCAAGTGGACCTGAGTTCACATCCCAGCATCCACATAAAAGCCAGGCTTGACTGTATGTGTCTATAATCCCAGTCTTGGAGAGCAGAGGCAGACTGATCCAGTGTGCTTGCTAGCTGACCAGCCTTACACAAGCAGAGAAGTACAGAGTCAGTGAGAGACCTTGTCACAAAAATGTAATATGGAGAGCCATAGAGAAAAATACCCAATGTTTTCCTCCAATGCTGCATGTTCACACATGGGCACACGCTCCCATATTGGGCGATCCTGATCACACTGCAGTCCAGTGATAGCACTTTAGTCTGAGCAAAGATGAAAATGTTTAGTCAACTTCAGTCATGTTTAGGCAATAGGAAGTTGTTGGATTGGAGCTGGAAATTGCGAGATCTTTTCCAGGGTCAGAGCCTGATGCAAATGTCTCCCTTCCTCAAGGTTTATTTTGGATTGATAAAGTCTGAGCCAGGTGCTGCTCTTCAATGGCAGAGACACTTCTATGTGGTCACATTGACACGCACCTGACTTTACCCATAAACACTTGTGCTTTCCTTGGTCTGGTTCAGCAATAATGAAAGATAATGGTGACATGTTTACATTTCGCTGGATTTAATTTGCCAGATTATTGGTCCCTCGGGAAATATTATAATAATTATTATTATCTTCAAGTAATCAAGTGCCAACATCTCAGGATGGTTTATTTGGAGTCGTGGAACTGAGTGTTTATTTGGGAAAAAAATCTGTTTGTAATACAATAGCAGCCACATTATGTTGTCTTCTGGAAGGGAACACAGGCAAATGATTTGCAAGTAAAATATTTTGTAGAATTAACATTGGTGCCTTTTTGTGACTTGAAATATTCTGAGGTTTTAGAAACTAATTTTTTTTTTTCATTTTGTTGTATTTGGCCTTTTGAGAATGAGTCTTGCTGTGTAGTCCCAGCTGGTCTAGAACTCATTACGTAGACTGGGCTGGCCTGAACTTGCAGCAATCCTCCTGCTCCTGCCTTTGAAAGATCGCTCTTTCACGCTAAAATTATTTATGTTAAATGATTTAAAAATATAACAGTAAAAGAAGAATTTCTGATAGCATGGTTTTAAATGTAGACACATTGATTAAATGTAATTAAGTACCAGGTCCACCATCTTTTCTGCTATTTTGGTTCTTGTTTAAGAAGACTTTTACTGATGGGACAGGGGGAATATATGCCTGCAATCCCAGGAGACTGCGGTGGGATAAGGAATCTGTGAGTGGAGGCTAGCCTTGTAGGCTTTAGACTCTTGTGAGATTGAAGTCCTGCTTCATCTAAAAGAGGAAGGGGGTGGGGGCGGTTCTTTACTATCTAGAGACCAGATGAGGCTCATTTGTTGTAACGAAGTTAGCAGGCAATTCAGTGGTTTTCAGTAGGACTGACCCCCTTTTGCGCATGTCACCTTTGCACATGTCACATTTCCCACAGCCCTGCCCTGCGTGCTAGTCCTTTCCTCTGGATTCTGAGTGTGCCTTTGTGTACATGGAGCACAGTTCCCATATACCTTAGGTCACTGAACTTGATTAAACACTTAGAAGTTACTACAGACAGCTTCACCTTCCAGTAGGAAAATCATTTCCATGTTGTTCTTATTGATGAAGGATAGGACAAGGAAGACATGAAAATGACCTTGGGCTAGGACAGGGAAGTAGGCTCAGATACTTTGGTCATCCTGATAAGCCCTTAGAAACAGAGAGTGTTCACATAATTGGGTTTGACACCTTGCTTTTTCTTTGACTATTTGTGTTTATTGTATTGCTTGTTCCTTGACTATTTGCATCTATTATATTGTTAGACCTCAACCTAGAACTGACCTGAATACATGCATGTAATCAAAATGGAATAAAAGCATAAAGGAGGAGTGGGGATGGGATAGGGGGTTCTAAACAGGGGAAATGGGGAAAGGGGATGACATCTGTATTGTAAATAAATAAAATATCAAATAGAAAAATAAAGAAATGTCTAAAAAAAAGAGAAACGTTAATATTTAATGTGAACAATAACAACTTTAAAATGATAAAAAAGATTTTGAAAATCTTTGGGCATGTGGATTAAATATATACAAATATAAAAAAATATTATAAATATATATATTAACATATAATTGTAGATAAAAGGAGAGAGAGAGGGAGGGAGAAGAGAGAAAGGGGGAGAGAGAGAGAGAGAGAGAAAGAGAGAGAGAGAGTCTAGATAGAGTTCATGAAGTCTTGAAAACTTCATCAAGTCTATAGACCAACTTATATAGATGGCCATTTGCGCATATTGGTTTTATTTTAAATATTTGGTAGGTTCTTTTTATATTTAGATCTTTGATATCTTCTAAAAGCTATTTATATATCATTGGTGAGGTGGCATTTTAATAGAAAACTATTTTAGATTCATTTGTTTAATTATCTAAATTTAGGTTTTAATTGTATTACATGTATTTATGTGCTTGTGTGTGTGTTGTGTGTGGCATGTGCATGCCATAGTGCAAGTGTGGAAATCAGAGAACAACTTATGGGAGTCAGTTCCCTCTTTCTACAGTGTGAGGCCGGTGGATTACCTCAGGCCTGAGGGCAAGCAATTCTACCTGATGAACCATGCCAGGCCCTCTAAGTTATTTTTTATTGCAGTAGAGTAGAAATGAATTATAATTTTTAATACGGGCTTATATCCAAAGATTTGCCAAACTGTATTAAATAAAATAATGTATCTGCAGATTATTTCTGATTTCTTAATAGATGATCTTATTTTCCAAAACTAATGACAATTTGGCTTATTTCCTTCCAATTTTATTTCTAATTTCCTATTGTGTATTTTTATTTGCTTATTTTTGATTCTTAACCCAAAAGGAAATGCTTGTAACATTTAATCTATTCTGCTCACAAGCAAAGGGCAGAAAGGGAAGCTATAACTAACTGTTACAGCATACAATGAAGTCAACAACTGTTCCAGAAAGTAGGCACTGTGAGGAGGTATGTCAGGTGACCCTGGGTCTTGCCATTTCAGACTAGAAGTTGATGTGGGATAATGATGTCAGAAAAGAGGCTGGGAGGCTACCTCATTCCAAAGTGACAACCAAGGCTCTGAACAGGCAGTAGATATGGTGGCCGGAACTATGTGTATCTTGATATTTTCCCCCAAGTCAGAGTTGGAGATTTTTCCAACAGCTAGATACATGAAGAACTGAGATGTGCAAAGCAGCTCAAGGGTGGACTTCCCTGTGGACCAGCCAGCTTGTGGAGGAGGGCTTCTGGGATGAAAATCTAGTTCCAAGGTTCAGCTTCAGGACACACTGCTGAAGGTGTCCAGTAGTTCTGATGGCTACTAGAGATTTTTTTTTTTTTAAATCAGGGATGAGAAGTTCCTCTGTCCTTTGCACAGTGACATACACAGAACAGTTGGGGGGTCAGGGACTGTTCAGTCCTTCCTGTTTAATGCTGAGAACAGCTGCGCTGGTCAGCTCTCTTGAACTGGGGCCGAGACCTGTCCTCATGTTCTCTCCTGTTATGTGATACAAAGTATCATCTGCTTGTAGAGATCCCAGAGAAATCCCTACTGAATTTAGTCTCATTAGTTGCATCTTTAGCCCTCTCATTCTCAAAAGATACTTAAGTGGAGATTTGGTGGTCTTTTTCTTCTGGCTCCTGGCTCACTGAAGAGAAAACAATGACTGACTGTGACTAACTTGTGGGTACTTGTTTTTTCTCTTGGGCTCCTCTGTGCTCAGGGTTCACAATATCATTTTTTTCTGTCTGTCTGTCTCTCTGTGTTCCTGCATATAGCTTCACGATATTACAGATGTGCACTTGAATATTTAGGAGGTCAGAGGACAACTTTAGTTATTCACTGTTCTCCAAGTAGACAAGCATGTCTGGTCAATGGATCACAGAGATCTGCTTCTTTTCACCTCTTCAGAGCTGAACTTGTAAGTGTGGGCTACCATGTGTAACCTTTCTAGGTGGTTCTGGGCACTGAATTCATGGCCTCACATTGGCCCGACAACCTACGACTGACTGAGACATCTCCCCAGCCTAAGTATGATTTTATTTATACAACTGGCAATGTTTGAACAATTCTGAGGAACTTGGGTTATCATCTCCTTTTTCTGAATATCAATTCTCAGCTTTCATTCCCTCCTGGGGGCTAATTAGACAAATCTTAAAATGTCTACATTTCTTTTATGTGGTGTTTCACCTGGTGTGTGTGTGTGTGTGTGTGTGTGTGTGTGTGTGTGTGTGTTTGAGATCCTGTCCTATGCATTGCTTAATTGTACTGGTCTTCAATTTGAGACACGGTGTCTAATTGTCTCAATTTCTGTCCTCTGTTGGCTACACTGGCTCACCATTAAAGGCTGGGATGCTCAAGTCTCTACTTCCCCACACTAGAATTACAAGAGCATGCTGCCATACCTGATGCTTTACATAGACGCTCAGATGAGAACTCGGGTTCTCCTGTTTGTATGACGAGCAATCTCTGAGATTTCTCCCCATCCCCTTGAGGGAGAAAGATTGGTGAGGGTGTCTCCTCACAATCTGCCTGGTCATTTAGAAAAGTACTGCAACAGTGGAAGTTGATAGCCTTCTGAGGAGCCCAGAATTAGCCTCCCTGGTAAGTGTCAAGGACACAGGACATCAGTGCCTCCAGGTAAATGCTTAATGATGGACAGAGCTTTACCTGTCCTATGCTGGGTGAGAACACAAAGAGCAGACCCACACATTTCTGTTGACAGGATAAGAGGCAGAGTTCCCCACAGATGCTAACAGTTAAGCAAGGCTAAGGGTTTCAGATGAAAGGACAGTGGTAACTTCTGCAACACTGGCCCCAGAGAGGGATCCTGTCCTGGGGAGAACTGACATCAAGAAAGATATGACAGCTTATGGCAAAACTGCAGATTAGAGGCCAAATGAAGGCATGCCAATGCCTTGCTGAGGTGACGTGACTACATTGTGGTCATGAAGGAATATTTATTTGTATTGATATTTACTTATTTATATGCATGCCACAGCCCACATGTGGAGCTCAGAGGACAACTTTCATAAGTTGGTTTCCTCCTTTCACTGTTGGGCATCCTGAGTCATCAAACTCAAATTGTCAGACTTGGTGGCAAGTTACTTACCCTGTTTTTTCTATTATTTACCAATACAAATACTGGAATATTTAGGGGTAAAATTTTATATGCAAAGAAAATGAATTCACTCTTTTGTCTTGTTTCCTATAAATATGTATCATTGGGTTTATTTTTTTCTGTAAATATATAATATTAACCATTTTCCCCCACAATCTATATATTTAAATATTTGGCTATGTGAGATACAGGAAATCTTGTTTCAGGACTTGAGTCTTACATTTTAAAATGTAGTAAGACTACACAGTTACTTTAACAAAAATAGGCTTTTAAATATGTATTTGTTTTGTTCTCATCTTCCACCATTTATTGATTGATTGATTGATTTCATAGGCCAATTTGGAGAAAACAGTTTGTGGCGGTAGGACGGTGGCTGCTCCTTGCTGGTTTTTTTTTTTTTTTTTTTTGTTCCCTGTGTGAAGCAGAAGGTCCAGAGAACAGAATGCAGTGTGTGAAGCACTGCTGCTTTCTAATTGGAGGATTGATAAGCAAAGCCCGCATCCCCTTTCCATCTTTCTCTCTTTCCTGCCTTTATCTTACCAGGCTTCCTTCGCTCCAGGGCATACTGGTGGCCTACGCATGCGCAATACGCAATATACGCTTAGGGGGCCCAATCCATCAGTAAACACTATGGAGTGAAGTCATCCTGCGTCCTGGGCCCCAGTTTCACCTTTCCCTCCTGTGCCCAGCCTTGCCTCAGTACACATGGATCTCTGCTCTTTCTCCAAGCTTCCCACCCTCACTCTGAGGGCTTTAATTTAAGAACAGGAAGAGGCCTGCAAACAGGGACTCAATTCCTCTTCTGTTCATTCAAATGGAAGCTCCTTGCCACTTATCTGCAAAAGAAGAGCTAGGGGATTTGTTGGACAGCTCCTAAGAGAGGACAGGATGTTAAAAATGGAAATAGATAAAACTTGTATGCCTGGAGGGAACCAATTCTGGGCACTTCCACAGATTGTGTGCCTGCTGAGGACGTCCCAATGGCTAGCACAGTGATTCAGACTCTAATGTGAACAGAGTTTTTGATTTCATGGTTTAACATAAAATGAACCAAATATAATTACTGAAGCTGATTAAGTTGTTTGTTCTGGGTCAGCAACCCGTCGCTGGCTGCAGGGGTTTTTTACGCCGGGTCCAGCAGAGGAGAGGCTCTGTTTGTATCACTTGTATTCTTTGGGGGAAGGAGGAAGACAACAAACCAACAAATTCCCTTGCTTCAATCACTGTATCCTATTTAGGGCCACTCAATACTTTAAAAAAAAAAAAAAAAAAAAAAGAATTAGCTTAATTTTGCGGAAGTAACGCCACCATAATCGGCACTTACCAGCTTCCAGTTACAGAGAAGCCTTCGGGACTCACCTGGTTGGGCAGGGCAGGAATTAGAGAATGATCCTCTCTCTGATAAGCGGGTCCCCGAAGAAGACAAACAAACAAACAAAAAACCAGAAAGCAAGAATAAAGGATTCAAAAGATGAGGAAATATGTGTTCTGTAAGACCATTTTTTAAAAAAGGCAATTTCATTGACTTTCAAAGATATGTCAGGAGTCCACTGTGCTAAAGTTCAGGTTTTATTTCGTAGAAACAAATTTTGATGCAACTAAATTAGAGAATTTATCAACTTGAAGTTCTATGATACAGTTGAAAGTAGTGAAAGAAAAATACTAAGGGAAGATGGCTTTCTGAGGAAGATCTTAGACATCTATATTCTAGAGTTAGAAACATACTTCTTAGATACTAACAGACTTTCATTTCCTCCCTGTCGCTGTTTGAAAATGGTGGTACATCCACTAAAACTACACAAATGGTGTGGATGTTCAGATTTTTATGCTGTGGGTCTGTTGCCATTTTTTTCTTTTAATATGTATATTGGTTCGATCTCACATGAACTCTTAGGCCAGATTTATGCCCAGACTTGGTGTGTGCATGTATATGTGCACTCGTATGTGCATGGAGGCATGTAGCCCCCTCGAGTACAGACATCAGTATATCCCTTGGCCCGTGAAGACACAGGAGGGTACTCATGAGGTTCTCCTCACCCCCCTTCCTCATCCATCCTCAGTTTACTCTTCATTCTCTATCTCCTGACACTCACTAGCCTGTTTCCATCTTTGTACCAGTGACAATTCAAGAATATTGAATGAGTGGAAAAATGGATGACACAAACTTTGAAAATTGGCTTATTCCTGAGTCTAGTTCTCTGGAGGGTCATCCAGGTAATTCTCGAGTGACTAGGTCAATGGCTTTTATATCCAGTCAATAATCCACTGTCTGGATGATGTAATTGGAGACCTGATGGTCAAGAGCAATTATAAATAATATTGGTGTGGAGATTGTCTCAGTAACACAGGCCTCCATGTTCCTGAGATGGCCCCTGCTGTCAAGTCACCAAATCACCTGGTACTGGTGTGTTCATATTTTTAAGTAAGTGCCTGCTTCCTTTAATGGCACTCCACATTCCCTTCAGCAGTGAGGGAGTTTCTTAGCTTCCTTGCCTGGAGCTTGAGTATGCTCTGTATTTTATTCAGTCGTTGTGGTAGATATGCAGTGACACCTTATTTTGGTTTAATTTGCATTCCCCAATGGTTAATGATATGCAACATTTTTCAATTTCCTATTTACCTCCTGTACTTTCTTTTTTTGGAAATGTCTTTTGCCTGTGGTTTAATTGGGTTTTTAATTTATTTTTGTTTGTTTGTTGATCACTATTAAGACTTCAGAGTTCTTTATATCAAGAGAGTAATTATTTGTAAAAGTACAATTCAATTTTTAAAAACCAGTCTGTAGCATGCCTTTTAATGTTCTTACTGACTTCAAAGACTAGAGTTTAGATTTTAATCATAATCAGTTTAGGAAAATCTTCTCTGAGAACTTGGACACTGGATGTCTTCTAGCCATAGGTGCTAGAACTTTATCATACTTCGTACTTAAAGTTTGGAAATTTTTTTTATACTTAAATCTTGTGATTCAATTTTAGTTAAATTTTGTATAGGTGTAAAGTTTAGGCTGTACACTAAGTAATTAATTTTTCTTGAAGTGTCTAATTGTTTCCATGCCAGTTATGCCTTTACTCTATTGACTTATTCTTTTTGATCTTATCAAAATCCAGTTGAAAGAACCCATAAACATCCATTCTCGGTTGTTTTTCTATTGTGAACCATTGTGTCTAACTTGCACAGCAGGTCATCTTGACAGAGGCTATTCAAGTGCTGAATTTGATTCAACTGAGTCTTCCCATTTTCATTTTTCTTATTTGAAAAACGAGATAAATGATTAGTTTGTGTATATCTATAAAAACTTTGGGATATTAATAAAAGCTTCATTAAGCATTTAAGTCACCTTGAAGAGAATCGACATCTTTACTGTGTGATTTTCCAAACTATAGCATATCTCCTTTTATTTATGCCTTCTCCCATCTCTATAGCCTTACTATAGTTTTAACACAGAGATCCACTCTTCTCTGCAGAAAATGGTACTATATTTAAATTTTGATCTCTACCAGTTCAAGCACCTGTGGCTAGAAGCCACCAAATGTCCAAGTTTTCAGGGTAGATTTTCCTAAACTGAACGGGATTGAAATCCGAACCCTGTGAAATCATTAAGAACATTACAAGATGTCTTATAGACTGATAAAAATGTTCTAATCTAAAAAAAAAAAATCTAATTTTAGACAATACTTTTATGTGTTTTTAGCATATAGAAATGTGACTGGATTTCAAGGGCTGAGCTTGTATCTTGTGACTTGATTAATTCTTTATGGTGATTTGTAATTTCTAATCATTGACGTATTTCTTTGAGGTGTATACATGGAAGTTGTCAGCTGCAGGACAGTGTAATTTATTCCTGTTGCTTTCCTTCTTGCTGCTTTAAATTCTTACATTGGTTGGACCATCCCTCCTGCTCAATAAAGGCTGCAAGCAAAGACCCTGTAACTCCATCACAACATTGGGAGACAGCATTCAGTCATGTCATGGTGAGAGCTAAGGTTTTTGTAAATGTTCTTCTCTAAGTTATGAAAATTTCCTTCACTTCTTAGTCTTTTTGCGTTCCTGTTGTCTGTTCCTGTTTGTAATTCATGAATTGGTATTAGATTTTTCAGATTCTGTTTCTATGTCCATAGAATCCTATGCATTTTCTACTTCATATTGTTTGTATGGTAAACTACATGCACTTCATAATATTTGAACAATGAACCAACCTTGCATGTCTGGGATATTTATTTATTCCACAGTAGCTAATCATACTTAGATATTGTTGATTTTGATTTTAGATTCTGTATATTTCAAATCTTTTTGGATAATTGCTATGATCAGGCCATGTTGTGAAACATGAGTGTAAGAAGCGTGTGGCTTATTGTCTAAATTTATCTCACATTAAAACGAGCATGTTGGCCACATGAAAGAAGAGGCTCCCAGAAGGTTTTGCTTGTGTATGCATGCTTCCTTTTCTAGTTACATTTCTCCCAATCATCAGGCACCAGACTTACCCAGATACTTCACCATGACTGCCCAGACTCACAGTTCTGAGGTCACAGAAAGAATCCAGAAATCCCAAATTAAAACTTTTGCGTTAATTCTTCATATTTCTATGAAGTAATTTACTGATTCAAAGTTAATGATTTGTTGGCTAGAGATGAAAGAAGACGCCATCCTGCTCTTTGTCCTAATTGCAAAACTGGGTTAGAAGCAGACCCACCCTTCTCCATTCTTCATAATCACAGAATCAAAACCCTTTTTGAGCCCCATAAATTGCCAAGAACTGCCATGGATGGTGAGGTTTCAGAAGTGATGGTGGTCGCCAAGGCTCACTCTTCAACAACTTTCTAGTGCAGAATTTTGTTCCTGTGGTTGTGAGTCTGTGGTGGGATTTTATTGCATGTGATGTTTTATATGACAAGTCAGAATTTGAAGTATATTAGTTATTTTGGAGTTTGGTATGGATGAAAAATCACTTTTAGTTTAGAGTTGAGCTTCAAAGGGAAGTTTTTTTTTTTTTTTTTCTTAGATAACCCTCTAAAGGAAAGGATACTTAGATATAAAAAGGGAATGTTACCCATGGGAGGATTGAAGAAAGATATACCAGCAGAGGGCAACATGGTAGAAGGGTAGAGAGATTCTACAGCAGTTGCCTTGGTCATGGTGTCTTTTCACATTGATAGAACACTGACTAAGACAAGCCAACAAGCCATGGGTAGGATCAAGTAACAGGTGAAGAGACAGTCCTCAGGTTCAAAAGTTGGTGAGCCTTTGTTTAGAGGAGACTGTCCTGAGCAGACATTGGTGGGAATGACCACTGCCTAGCAATGAGGAAAGATGACTGGTGGTGGGCTCAGGGACACGATGAGGATGGTGCCAATAAGGCCTTCAAGAGTCTAAAGGAGGCAGCGTCACTTGAGATTGGGAGAGAAAGAAGTGTGCGAGGGTAAAGATTCATGGTGATTGATATATAGGCAGTAGGCAAAGGAGAAGATAGAATGGACGTTCAGGTTCCATTGTTTAGCCTTGAACTAGTGATGAGGGGAAGGCATTATCAGACTCAGAGGACCCAAAGGAGAAGAGGTTCTAAAGGAAGAAGTTACTCTTTTGAATTCTGAATATTCAACTCTATGATTTCATCAAGAAAATACACAAAACACTCATGCAGTTTGCACATATACATATATACATAATGACAACATTTAAACCAATGGACTGAAGTGGGTTAAGATTATAAGGAAGCACTGGGAAGATGGCTTAGTGAGTAAAGGCACTTGCTGCAAAGCCTGAAGACCAGAGTTCAATCCCCAGGACCCACATGGTAGAAAGAGAGAACCAACACCCAAAAGTTTTCCTTTATTCTCCAGATGCAAGTTGTGGCAAATGTCAGCCCCCCCCCCAGTAAATAACTAAATATAGTAAAGTGAGATTACAAAGAAAGAAAAATTGTGTGTTAAGACAGAACTAAGAACACAGGACTTGGAAAATAATGGTTTTTGGTGAAGTGAAAAATATGTTTAGCACACCTTTTCTCTGTGCATAGAAAGATGAACTGCTTCCTTTGATTTCTCTTCACGAGCCTCTGCACAGCACAGGCTGGTTGTTGCTGGGCAGATCCCAGTGTAAGAGCTGACTTCTATGATTACAAATCAAGCATGTCTACCCAGTCTCTGAGTCCAACCCCATAATGGTAAGAAACAACTAACACACATACAATGGCTGTTCTGAAGTCCAAATGACCCATCCAAATTATGCTGGGAATGGAACCCAAGATCTGTGCATGCCGTGAGTGTGGTCCACCACGGGCCCTATAAGTGTTCCACCACTGACCACATCTCCAGCTCCATCATTTTGTACTTGGATTCTGTTAGCTTAAAAAGGGACTTGACTGCCTATCAAATAAAGCCCCAGCCCCTTGTAGCATTTGTGATTCTCTCTCTCTCTCTCTCTCTCTCTCTCTCTCTCTCTCTCTCTCCTCTCTCCTCTTCTCTCTCTCTTTCTCTCACTTGACACCTCAGTGTCCTTACAACAGAAAGCCTGGATTCCTTAGCAGCTGGCAGGCTCCCTATCCTGAGGCTCACTTCCTCTGCCAGCTGGCTTTTGCTATATCCCATCTGGATTCAGGTATGGCCTACTCTCTTTCTGTAAAATTCCTAATCTTTGAGGGCCAGCTCAGAAGCTTCGTTTGCCATATCTGATTCCTTAGTTCAGCTCTGATCTTAACATTTTGGCTTCCATCCTGTTGACATCTGAATCTGCTTGTATTTCATATCCCTGATGAGGTAATGCCCTGCAGGAGGGGGGCAGGCTTGTAGCTCACATACCTTCTGGGGGTTACTGGACTTAGGTCCGCTGTAAAAATGTTTCAATGAGTGACTTTCTTAGTGTGGTCATGATGACAGTAATTGGCCTTCAGTAAACTGGCATTTATTTTGTTGCTCAGGGCTACCCCCAGCCCCAAGAGTCAATTCTCATGGCCATGCAGGTGGAGGTTTTACCACTAGAGTTTCTAAGCCAGGAGCCAAAGATAGCATAGCCTAAGCTCACAATGCGCTGCTTCCTTCTGTGGGAAGAAAGGAGGTGAAGGGGATTTTGCTTTGCTCCAGTCTCTATTGACTGGAATAACATCTTAGAACCTGCAAGCCTTCTTCATCAGGAGGTATGCACTGGCTGCCTTGTGGTGATCTCAGTCATTGAGAAAGTGCCACAGGCTGCTAGCTTTTATCACCTTTCCTTGTTCTTTTGTTTTCAGTTTTTAATTTTTTTTTTTTTTTTTTTTTTTTTTTTGCTTTACTTTCCTATATACACTCTGCTAGAATAACAGGACTCTTAGATAGTTCTGAACACAAGTTATGAGGACTTTCTCATTTAGGCCCCAGTGGGCAGGTCCCCGATTGCATCGTAGCTTCTGGCTAATAGACCAAGCTAATCAAGAGAACTCAGAAGGTGGGAGAAACTCATTAGCTGGTTGTGCTCGTTTCTGAGTGCTGAGCCCCAGGGCGTTTGCTATTTTTGAGCATTCTTAAGTGAATAAATAGAAAAGCCAGGACATCTTCCTCTGAGGAGTTTACATGGTCTGGGAACAATAATGGCCCTTGGAGGACGTTGTGAAGTCTGAAGATCGGATCTTCTTCCTGTCAGATTAGATTCTCCAAGAGGAAAAAGCTAAGTTGACTCCACGTACATAGGACCATGGGGAGCCTTCACCAAGGACAAAGGAGAATCAGAAGAGTGAGCGAGCCCAGGACAAGTCAGAGCCAGGCTGGGCTCATATCTGTTGGCATAGACACATGAGAACAGTGTTGGAATAGCTTGAGGTGGTGGCAGTATAGTTTCAGTTGCATCTCAGCCAGTATCCCATAAGTCCCTGAACATAGATATCTGTATTTGGCAGAAGTGTCTTGGTCATCTGTGGCCTCTGATGGTCCATGGAACCATCACTGCGCACAGCTCAGGGGTCATACAGTTGTGGGTATAATTGCTGTGGCAATATAGTGTTTGCAGGTCTGGGGACACACAGTAGGCTCTCTGAGGGTCTGAGCAGTGTGTGTTGATATACATCTGTACCTTCCATCCGGTTGCCGTCCCCTCACTCTGAGCTATGCGTTTTTATAGACCTTGCTGTCTGTACTCAAGTCTTATGGTGGCCATAGCAAAAATCTAACAGACTCGTGCAGAATAACATTCCCAAAGTCAGAACTGTGGCACCAGTGTGGCTGGAGCCATCCCCTCTGGTGGAGGAAGTCCTTGCAACTTCATCTCCCTGTGTCCCATGTGCTCCTCAGCAGGTAGTGACATCTTTCTAGATCCTTGTCTCTGTCTTCACATATGTGTGGGTCTACTGAATTTTTTTTTAATCAGCTAAATTGGATTAAGACTCACCCTATTGGCTATAGCTTAACTTGTTGACATCCAGAAAGACCATATCCCTGCTATGTAGGTACAAGTATAAGGGTATTAGCATGTGTTTGTGTGTGTATATAGAGGTATGTGTCTATGTGCACACACATGACAAAGCCAAATGATGTCAGATTTCTTCCTCTGTTTTTGCCTTGTTGCCTGGAGAGAAAGTTTCTCATTGAACTAGAAGCTCACATTTTACCTAGGCTGGCTGGTCAGTGTGTGTGTGTGTGTGTGTGTGTGTGTGTGTGTGTGTGTGTGTGATCTATCTGCCTGTCTCATCTTCCAGTGCTGGAAGAATAGGCCTGTGAAGCTCTGCTGGCATTTTAGCTGTTAGCTGGTGATTTGAACTCTGGACTTCATAGTTTCTTACCTACCAGACCATCTCCTCAGCCTTGTTAACCTATTTTAAAGGGACACATTTTGCTAAGATAGGGCACACTTGGTGGTATGCGGCAGCTTCTCTCTTCACCGTCTTATCCCCTGGCAGTTGCACCTTCTTATCTCAGCTTATCTTATGTTGGCTTCCATTCGCTGTTTCTTTCAGCTGGACAGGAGAAAGGAGAGACAGCCAAGGGACGCTATGGTCCCGTGTGTGTTCTTCTCCTGTCATAGGTGTAGGAAAGCAAGATTAATTCTCCAATCACAGCTGTGACAGCTTTTTCTTTGCTGGCCCCTGGGCAGAAAGTTGGCAGGTGTCTGGTTCTACCTACAGCTTATCAATGGGGTCTTTTCTGTGTCCCCTGACTAAAGGAGCTGGGGCTTCCCTCATGTGTATCTAGGGTCACAGAGAGGATGGGAAATCTACCCCCTGTGGTCAGCTTGACTTATGTCTCTACTTTGCTCTCTGAAACTTGTATTCTCCCTCTTGGGGACACACACCCACTAAGACATCTTGATTTGGCCTTTGGTGTGTAAATTTCTGGGGACTCTAACAATACATTATATACAAAAGGTTATTAGGGGGAAAGTCTGTGGAGAAAAATGAAGAAGGAAAAAAAATATCTAGAAGCACTTGGAAAGAATATATCGGCAAAGACAAAAAAGGACACTCAAACCATACACGGTCATGAGGAAGTCTTGGTCAGGTCAGTGAGGTATGATCCTTGAGCAGAGGTGACACAGAGCCTCCTCAGGACTGTGCTAGTCCACAGAATCCAAAGGAATCACTTTTGTCAACCCTAAAAGCAATACCAGGAATGAAAACACCTCAGATGAGATGGAGGAAGGAACACTGTGACGCATGTTTGATAGCAGAAGCTGTCAGAAAGGACTCTAAAGACAGCTGTTTACATGAAGGCCACCGCACCTTTTCAGAAAACATTCCTGCCCAGCAAACTCCTGTTTGATTTTGGACAGTTGTCTTCCTCTCTGTTAATCTGGTAGACCACCAGTAGACCAGGCTATTTACTAGGGATCAGGATATCTCATCAGTAGACCAGGATATCCCACCTAACTTTCCTCATCTTTGCTTTTATACCCTTCCCTTTGACTCTTTTTTTTTTTTTAAAAAACTATGACACACACATATTCCTGTTGCAGTGCTATTCTCTTCTGAAGCAAATTTCATTATTATTTGATGACTCTCAGATTGTGCTGTAAGTTGGTAGAAAGTAGAGCCCAGTCTGTGGTCCTGACTGCCAGGCCTGTTGTTGAGAGGATCCCAGGGAAGTGTGAGCAGCCTTTGCTGAGCAAACATTGGTATGACAGAATTGACTAATGAAAATCAGACTGTGGAGAGAATGGAGACAGTACACCAGGGGTCCTAATTGTCCAGTGAGGAGATGCTGAAGGATATAAAGGAAGGTTCTAGAGATTTCAGAAAAATCACTGTGCCTGAGGAGTGGGGACTGATTCCCGCCTGGTGGTTGGCTTGGATATCTTTGTAATCCAGATGGGTTTGACTGGGGAAATTGAATCAGTGTGGTGCTTGAGATAGATAACAACAAGAGAAAAATCGGTTGTCCAAGGTCTTTCAATGGAAAATACGATGGAATCCAATAACCAGATACTAAGTAAGGGTGTGATTGATGAGTTAAAAATAACTTAGGGAATTTACATATGGGAGAATGGGGCGATTGGTTCCATCAACAGAGGAAGCCCAGAAATTGGTTTTATAGCAAGAAAAATGAGGGGAGGGTTGCGGTTTATTGGCTCATGTTTATAAAAAGAGTGTGTCTAGGGCAGGCTCGTTCTGGACTGTAGTCCTTCTGATGTCTGGGCTCAGCTCTTCTAGGTCCCTCCTCCTTACCCAGCTACAGACACAGATGGCTCAGCCAACACCATGCACGCATCCACAGTACTGAGTGCCAACAGCAACGGCAGCAGCAAACAGGGTCTTTACCAAAGAATCCTGCCTCAGGCTTGTAACTCAGCCTGACTAGACCAGTGTAGACCATATGGCAAGTATGTACTCAGAGGGCTTTAGCCACATTCAGATCATGTGGATATACTTAGTCATTGGAAATCTCTAGTCAAAGCTCATGGGGATGGAGTTAAGGGGGTGCTACTGCTCAATAGGAAATCAGCAGAGTCAGACGGAAAGAAACCAGGTGAAAGACACAGCTAGAACTGACTCTGTGGAGTGAACTCAGGAAGAGCAGGGTCCGCCTATGGTGATTTCACAGGAGGAGTGGAGGGGGAAGGGGATGCTATCTGGCCTAGTATCCATTGAAGAAAGCGACTGATGTCGAGGCCTCTGGAGAGACATACCCAGGACACTACCTGCCAGCAGGAGGGTCTTTAGCAACAGCCCAGAGTGTGGCAAGGCAGGAGCAGCAGAATCAGAAGTGCTTATGTAGTCTGTAGTAAGAGAACTGGAGCATGCCATAGTTGAGTCTCTGGAGGGGCCTAAAGGCCTTCCACAAGGGCCTCTGCTCCATGACTGTCAATCTTGGTGTTAGGTCTTTGCTATGATAAAACCTTGATAATGTGTGATCATAAGAATGGCATTCTAACCTGAGGTGCATGCTTTAACAGATGAACACTTAATTACCAGGGGTTTGGGAAGAGAGCTCATCTGTAAAGTGCTTGCCTTGCAAGCATAAAGGCATAGTTTGATCCCAGGAATCCTTGCAAAAATCCAGGCATGACAGTACATGTTTATAATTCCAGTGCTAGAGAGGAGGACAGACAGATCTTTGGGGCTTATAGGCCAGGCAAGCTAGCCTAGACTGGTTTAGACTGGTTGATGGTATCGAGGCCAATGAGAGAGACATTGTCTTAGAAAAATAGCTATATAACACCTGGACACATGAGGAATGAGAGAGAGGAGGTTGTCCTCTTGGCTCTACCAACATGTGCATACAAACATGAATACATGTATGTACACACACACATCAGAGAGAGGGACAGGGAGAAAGGGATGGGGGATTAAGGGAAGAGGAAGAAGATACACAACTGAACACACAAGTACTAGTGAGGTAGCAATACACACAAGCGTGAGGCCCTGAATTCAACCCAGCAGCCATGTACACAAATGGACTATGTGGAGAATGACTCTAATCTTAGCACTGGAGAGGTAGAAAATGGTCAATCCCTGGGGCTTACTGGCCATCTTTTGTACCTGGACTAGGTCCCACTGAGATATCCTGTCTTGAAGAACAATGTAGGTAGCTCCTGAGAATACTTAAGGTCAGCCTTCAGCTTCCACAGGAACATGCATACACACACACCTAAGCATACATGAACATGTAAGAATGCACACATGTTGAATACACACAGGCCAAGCAGGGGTAGGGGAGGAGAAGGAAGTAAACTTATTTCCCATCTAGAAGTGAGTGAGAGGATTGAGCCACATCCAAGGGTCCTGTGTTGAGGCGGTAGCTCATGAACAAACGAAATAGGAGAGGCATTAGATTATACAGTTCTCTAAGATGGACACTTCCTATCTCTGCGTCTTCCTGCTTCAGACCCGCCCCCAAGCTGGGGTCCCTTCCCAGCACCAGCTGCCACGTTTCTTTCTTTCCTTCCAATAATTTCCAGTTAGTGGCACCTCCAGACAGGCTGTTGACTTCTGGGACATTTAGTATTTGAACCTTTCAATGACACTGAGTCTCCTATGTCTGGGTCACCCTATGGAGACAGGATGTTTTCTCTACAGCTGATGAGCTATTTGGGAAGTATGAGAGGAAAGGATCACTGCCTGTGGCCAAAGACTCAGGAGGTAGATCAAGTGGCAGGTGACATTGAGAAGGTGCCCTGCAAAGCAGACTGGAACGTGTGGATTAGGGTATGCAGAGTGGACAGTCTGGCTTCTCACCTAACAGCTCTGGCTTTGACGGAATCAACAGTGATTCGAGATGCTTTATCCAACTTTTGAGGAATGTAGGGGAGACATACCAGAAGTGACATGTTTCTGTTCTTTCAGGAGGTTAGAGTAAGACTGTATCCCCTGAGGAAGGAAATCCTGGGATGTCTGATGACACCGTCTTTGTAGCTTTAGTGGTGATGGCTGATGAGACACAGCTGACACCCTTGGAACTGGTTTCTGCAGCCAGGTTCCGGTAGAGGTTGTGTTCTGGACATTCTAGGACATGTGGTAGTATGTTCTCTCTTCACAGAGAGTAAAGCCCCTTTGGAGTTTTCCTCTCTCTTTCCCTTCTGAGGATAGGGCCGAGTTCTGATGGAGCTGCCTCAAAAGGCTGGGATTGGGTACAGTTTTGCAAGTAGGACCTTAGTTCCTGTGGAAACTTCTTTACTCTTCTGTTGTCCCTTGGCTCATCCATCTCTTGTGCTGACACAAGGAGAGGTCCGGACTGTTCTGAAGCTTTGAAAGTGAAGGAGTACACTTGGCTTCTCAAAGGCTTCTGCTCATTCTCACTTGTGGGTCCTGTCGTTCTCAATCCCTCATTTGCTTCAGTCTTTTTTCATCCAGCACAGACACCGAGCAGGGCCAAACTGGCTCTGTTCCCCTCTCATTCTTGCCCTCTCTTTCAAGCCTCTTTTACTTTTTATGCAAAAAAAAAAAAAAGGAAAAGAAAAAAGAAAAAAAACAGAGAGAGAAAAGGCAGTGTAGGAGGCAGGCATTGCCATGGCAACAACACTGATGTGGGCCTTTGGATTTGGATTTCAGCTTCACTTGTGGGGAAGTACTGGCCTCAAAGAAGCTGAAAGGAAGAGGGAGGGAGGCTGGGAGAGAGAGGGGAGATAGATAGATAGATAGATAGATAGATAGATAGATAGATAGATAGATAGATAGAAAGAAAGTCAGGGAACAGCGGAGGAAGTAGGTAGCAAGTAAGGATGGCCTAGCAAAACCCTAAATGCATTTGTGGTGACATCACTGTCTTTCCCACAGGGGCCATTGACACCGGACGAAGCGTCCATTCAAGGCCCCAAAGCCACTCTCCAGGTCTGGTGGGGGGAGCCCCACTCTCACCCTGAATGCTTTTTTTGTTGGGGAACAGTGGAGCGTTTCTGAAAGCTTGCATAAATGGCTGAGGAATTCCCTGCCCTTGCCAGGAAGTCCAAGCCACTTGTGAGCTAACAATACAGAACTTTATCTCCTGTCCCATGCTGGAAGTTCCAGCTGTAGGCTCCGAATTCTAATAAGGGCTTTACTCATGCCGCTGAGGTTAGAGTAATATTTTATCCGTCTCCTCTTTTCACTAAGATGCAGTCATTGCTGCTGTAGAGAGCCAGAGGCAAGCCCTGAGGACTCAGGACTGAGGTGGGTTGGGGTACTAGTGGGGAGGGTGGATGGTGAGGCAAATAAGAGGAAGGAAGTCAGAAAATGGTTTTCCTATTAGCTTGATGGGCCTGCTTGCTGCTTGTGGAACTCTACACTGACAGGGAGGAGAAGAGAAGAAGTTCACAGTGACTGTGAACCCCTGAACCAGAAATATTACTTTAGGACATTGTTCCCTTTTGGAAGAGTGCTCAGTTATCTCCGGTTTAACAAAAAGAACAGAGGCAAAGGCAGATGGCAGGCCCAGCGTCAGAGCGCCTGCGCTGTTAGCTTCCGTTTCCATGTCTGTAGGAACATGCCTGTTTATTGTTTAGCGGTTTCCTGCCCCAGATTTGCCAATTCAGCTTTGAAAAGATGGCTGGCTTTTGGCTAAGTAGGTGTTAAATCCTTGCCATGTAAGTTCTTAGAACATCCCCTGAAAGAGCCAGCAAGTTAGGTCAAGTATGTCCCTGGGGAAGCCCGGAAAGATGTTTTCTAGTAGCTGGATAAAGTGGTGACATTTTAAAGAATGCACAACATGGCAGGTGTTTATTGTCACAAACTCTGTTTCAGTTAATTTTCAAGGAACCCCCAGGGATGTCTATTCCCAGCGCCTTTGAATGTAGCTGCCTCCCAGTGTTCACTTGCTTCTGCTTTTGTTAAAGTCTGACCTCAGGTCTTCCAGGAGCTTAGATCCTGGTTCACAGAAAATGAAAGACAGACCTGTCAAGGAGAAGACAGCAATCTTCTGGGAGTGTGGGGGAGCCAAGCATATGACCCCTGTGCAGCTTTTTCCTCTTAAATTCTTCACCCACGAATCACACATTCAACTTCCTGGAAGGCATAGGATAGCACAACCTACAGAGTGAAATGTAAGAAGAGAACTAACCAGATTCCACCTGCAGTCTTGCCAACCCTAGAAGTTGCTGGGTTCAGGACCATGGACTGCTGGGAAGGCTCAGGAAGACAGGAAGGCATGGATAAGACCATCTCTTCCCAGAAGCTCTTCTGTCCTGCTGTTTAGAACACTGCCTCAGGGAAGGGATTGAGACGTGAACACCACTGGGGGCCGTGGCCTCTGAGATGCTGCTTTCTCATGTTGTGGATAATATGAATAAGGGAGCTGGTACCCACCAGGGTCACACCGGTGAGGAGAGAGAAACAGGAGAAATTGAGATGAGAATAGGGTAAGTACCAACCTGTCTTTCCCACCCTGAGAACCACTAAGAAGACCACCCAGAGGACAATGGGTAGATGGAAAAGTACACTCTAAGCAGGAATCTTGCCCCGTATAAGGAGCAAGAATAGAAAACACAGATCATGTCCTATGGACCCATTTGGAGAAAACAGAATACTGGGATTCGCACATAGAAACTAATAAAGCAAAAAGAAACTAGCAGGGGCTAGAGAGACGGCTCAGAGGTTAAGAATATATGCTACACTTCAGAGGACCCAAGTTCAAATCCTAGCCCCTACGTCGGGCAGCTCTCAATCTCCTGGAACTCTGGCTTCAGGGGAATCAAACATCTCTGCCCTCTGTAGGCACCTAAAACTCCTGTGCACACAACCAGAGACACCCGCTTACACATTACTAAAAATAGTTAAAAACAAAACAACTCAGGAAATTGAAATGAACTGTGATTAACAATTAGAACTTAATTGAAAAGATTCAAGGAAGTGTCTAAAGATGTGAAAAGATGTGGAAAGGAAGAGATTGGGACAAAAAACTAAAAGTTTAGAGAGCAAACTGTGATTGTGTATGCACTGTGATTCCAGACATGGTGGGGTGGGGTCGGGTGAGGGGCAGGGTCAGATGAGGCAAGAGAGGCATGAGTTTGAGGCTAGCCTGAGCTACACAGCAAGAGACTGAAGCCTATTCTTCCTCAAACAACAGAAGGAAACAAAATATCAAATTAGAAAGGAGAAAGTGTTCTTAAAATGTGAATATAAGCCAGGCGGTGGTGGCGCACGCCTTTAATCTCAGCACTTGGGAGGCAGAGGCAGGCAGATTTCTGAGTTCGAGGCCAGCCTGGTCTACAGAGTGAGTTCCAGGACAGCCAGGGCTACACAGAGAAACTCTGTCTCGAAAAACCAAAAAAAAAAGTGAATATAAAAAGCGTTAATTTAAACATGGAAAACGCAGGTAGGTTTTACAAAACTACTGGACAAGGAGCACCTGAGTCTACGGAGAACTGAGAAAATCCTAGGTGAGCATCCGAGCGTATCGATGCACGTAACTTCAGAAAACCTGGTGACCATTTCTCAATGCAGTGCAGTTTACTAGAACAATCCCTAACATCCACAGACAATGGGGGACACATCAAGCCCATTTGTCAACACTGATGGGAAAATCCAAAGTCACTCACTTTTGTCAAAATTTGGTTCATATTAGAAATAAATTTATTTATTTATTTATTCATTTATTTGAGAAAGGTTCTCTCTGTGTAGACCAGACTGGACTCCAATTTGCCACCATCTCCCTGCCCCTTCAGTGCTGGGATTATAGGTGTATTCCACCATGGCCAGTCAGGAATGCTTACTAATATCCTGTGTGGTTCAGTTAGACTCTTGGGCTTAGCTAACACACGCCCTAGTTTTAATTCCAGAATTGGTTCTAATTGGGATGCGCTGAAGCCATTTCTTTGAAGGTCAGAAACAAAGATCCCCACTGACTTAACTACTTTTAACATTGTTCTAGAAGTATTGGCCAATGGTATTGGATCCGAGTAAAAAATTAACAGCAACAGGGCTAGAAAACAATATAATTATCTCAGCTGACACAATAAAATACCAAGAACTCCCTCCGAAGAATAAACAGTAAAACTCATCTAATTGAAAAAAGGTAATCAATTACTAGAATATAAAATTAACATATAAAAATCAATAGCCTTTATATTTACAAATGGCCTATCACCATGCATAACAAATGAGGATAGTCCCAATAGTTGTGGTATTACAAGGTAAAACATATAAGAAAAAACTAAAAAATAATGGATGGCTTAAAATCAATTATAACCCATTGCTACACCCAGAAAGACTTAGAGGGATACAAATGTTTCACTGTCAACTACATAACAGCTTGCTCCAGGTTCATCTTTGAGTTTAGTGCATTATGTTCATACACAGACATATACACGTACAAATACACACACAGACACACATACACACATACATACACAAATGCACACACACAAATATACACATAGACAAACATACACACACACAGACATATACACACACCACACACAAATGCACATAAGACACATACTTTTTCACAAAGCCAGTTAGCTGCATACTGAAGTTTATTGAGAAAGGAAGATATAAGATCCAATATAATATAAATCTTGTGTAAGAATCCTGAGTGTATTTAAGGACTGAAGGAATAAAGAAATTAAAGATTTAGGAAGAACTCCAAGTACACATTGAAAACTTGGACTGGTGAGATGGTTTAGAGGGTAAAGGTGCTTTCTGCTGTGTGATTCTGCCACATGATGTAGGCCCAGCCTTTGATACTTACACTGGAAAGCCAGATACAGCTTAGAGCAATGCAAGCCTCACGTTCTGAGCCCAATCCCCAGAACCTACATAGTGGAGAGTTCCAACTCCACAGAGCTGTGCTATGATCCCCACACATGTGCTTTTGCAAACCCACTCACACACATATACCATGCAAATCCACAGGACTAATAAATTTAAAAATTTAAAAATTAGTATAAAAAGTGATACACACACACACACACATACACACACACACACACACACACACACACACACACACACACCACTTCTTTGGACCACATAACATTTACAATAAATGATATCCAAATAACTTGTCAGTCTTCTTGAGGAAAAAGACAAAATAGATACAGTTCTGAAAAAAATTCTGAAGATAATCCGAAGTTCAGATTAATCTTTGAAAAAGTGACATTGTCATACTTTGAAAACTGACTCCGTATAGCATATGTATGTTGTGTAAGGTCAAAAGGCAAACGGCACCCTGAGAAAGTGTAGATGGCCAATTACACACCTAATATACAAAGAACTTCTGTATAATAGAGGGAACGAATCAAACTTTTTTTTTTTTTTGGTTTTTCGAGACAGGGTTTCTCTGTGTAGCCCTGGCTGTCCTGGAACTCACTTGGTAGACCAGGCTGGCCTCGAACTCAGAAATCCGCCTGCCTCTGCCTCCCAAGTGCTGGGATTAAAGGCGTGCGCCACCACCGCCCGGCAATCAAACATTTATACAATTCAATGTGAGCCACTTATTCATATTGGAAAGATCACAAAAGATGTGCCAAAGTCACCCTGTTTGAAGACTATGTCTCGACTTCACTCCCAAGACATATTTAGATTTAAATGGCAGAAAAAGCCACTTCTCACCCATCCATTCGGACACAATGTGGAAGCTTGGCACACCACTTCACTGGTAACGCCTGGCACTTCAAAATGGTCTCATGTCAAGGAACTCTGGGATGTCAAACACAACTGTACGTGCTCACCTCTCTAAGCCTTGTGTGGAATTTTAAAGACGCTGTTGGAAACTTTAGACATTTCTTCAGGGTGAAAAGTATTAGCTGACAGACAAGGGGACCAAAATAGAGGACCTACCTTTTCCATTTGACCCTCCAGGAAGACCTTGGAATTCCTGCCCACCTCATGTGTTTAGGTGTTATCCAGGTATGTGTAAAGCAGGTGGCCCAACATTCCATGCCGAATCGTCGTTATCCTAAAGTCAGATGCCCATTCCGCCTGGAGTCACCTCTTCTGAGGAATTTTCTCAACTGGGGTACCTACCTAACAGCTCAAATGAGTATCATCTGTTAACTCCTAGTCATGTGGCCCTGTAGCACACAGGACATTTTGTTGACTGGAGCCCACACGGTCCGAACACTACACACGTCACATTGCCTCAGCATAGGGTCTTAAGGGCTGCAGAATAATGAGAGTCAAGCAAGTTTAAAATGGTTTTACTAAGAAACCCATCATGCCAGGTACTTCTTATGGGAGTTGCCTATTAAAGGAAAGCACCCTCAAATTAATCCACTGTGGCAGAAATGTGAAATCTTGCAGTTCTTCTGTGTGATCACCCATTCCCTGACTGTTCCCAGAGGTTCTCCAGTTATCAGTGGGTTATTTTATTGCCCCCCCAACATCTGCTTTGAAGGTTTTTGCAACGTCTAGTTTCATTAATTTCTCAAAGAAAGTTGGCCTTTTCTAACCAAGTGCCCAACAGATACTTAGAGAGGAAGAAAGCTTGAGACATTAGAAACTGAAATGGGTTCTTGGGAGTTCATGGAGACAGGCTTTATGAAGTGGGCTGAAGAAATAGGGGAATGATCAAAGATATTCTATAGTCATGTGATAGGATAAATTCAAGGCATACAGCTTTGCCATATCAGGAAACATGTTCCTGTCTGCTCTGAAATGGGTACTGTCAGGGCTCAAGACTCTTGGGGTCTAAAGCTTAGTTACTTGGCATCAATACTTGGAAAGCAAGATTGAGGCACCATGATGCATGGAGATGCAGTCATGATAAACATGATCTGATCTGAGTCATGTCTGTCCGTCCGTTCATCATCCATCCATCCATCCATCTGTCACAGAAGATTGTGCAACAGATACACCAGGAATGTGTGAGGCACTTCCTGATGGTGGTTGGGAAATGAAATGGATTTAAAAGATAGCTGGGGAAAAAAAGGTGACATATTTGATGATTTCCTTGATGAGGGACTAGAAGAGGAAGAAGGTCAAGGCAAGGCTGATTCTAGACTTCCTGCTTGAAGACAAGACTTGGCTTGGGGGTGCTGTAATCTGAGGCCAACAGTAAATGGGATGAACAGGATGAATGGCTTTGAAATGGCATGATGGAGATCCTGGTGGGGTCTAGGCAAAGAATTCTAGTAGGCGTTCATGCATCTGAGGTTCTGCATAGGAAATGACCAAAAGCACTGGTCTGGAGGGAGGGGAGAGAGGAGAGTCTTAGAAGAAACCCTGAACCATTTTCCTGCAAATAATTAA
This sequence comes from Mastomys natalensis, assembly GCA_021653895.1. Lineage (NCBI taxonomy): Eukaryota > Metazoa > Chordata > Mammalia > Rodentia > Muridae > Mastomys > Mastomys natalensis. Next base: position 341,864 of record JAJTUV010001095.1, on the reverse strand, counting down.
GGGGTCACAAGGGGCATCCTGCGGTTGAAGCTGGAGTCATAGACTACATGGCATGGAGGAAATCTGGGCCATGGCGTGTTCAATGAGACCATTCTCACACGGCATAAAGGAATGTGTCCTGTCCTTTATAAATTTACACTTTGTACTTCTCTTGCATAAGAACCCAGACAATTCTGCTTTATCTCTTTCCCTAATTGACCTTAGTTTTACTGACCCCAAACTAGCACAGCATTTCTTGTTCTCAATGGTTTATTAAAGAGGAATGTCCCAGCAGATGACATTCTGGGAGCCTAGGAAAAGAGACCAGTGCCTTTGAGTTGCCCTTGCCCTCAGGTGCCACACTGTCTGCTGCAAGCTGGCCTTTGCTCTGGGATAGAATAGTTCTGCACTGTTGCACTGTTTACAACCAGGCTTTTCCCAAAATAAAGCCCAGCCTTTCAGGATTTAGTCAACTTTTATTGAAATTGTAAACCAAGAGCAAAGAATAGCATATTGCATAGCATGTGAGTAGAAAATATTTGCTAATTTTTAAACAATAAAAATTTCTATCTGCCCTTTTATTTTTGTGATTATAACACCTATTTCTTGTCAACTCCTAAGACCAGCCTGGTTCCTTGATGGCTCTGCCTTTTCAACTGCAGGAATCTCCCTTTGACAGGCTTCCTGGAGACTCCTGCACACTTCCTGCCTGCTCAACAGGAAGCACTGTAGGGAGCTGACCTTGGGTTCTCGAAAAGAATCCACTTCCCTGAGGAATAAGGAAATGCTATGAAGCTCACTCAGCTGGAAAATTAACAAAAGAAATGAGTCTGACCAAACAACACACACACACACACACACTCACACACATATCACACATATACCACACCACATAAATACAACACACACATATCCACACAACACATATCACACATACACAACACACACATAACACAAACATATACACATAGACACACACTTATACACACACACTCACATACATCCATAAACTGTTACAACACACTCATACACTCAATACACATAGTTATACACACAAACACACACACAATACACATACTTACATACACACACACACACTCTGTATGATGTTGGTGGCTTCAATGACCAAATAATAAAAGTACTTTTCCAGAAGGGAGCAGAGAATAAGAGCATAGGCCGTGCATGAGCTGTGCTTCTATAATTCAGTCAAGCGACTCTGGGCAAGTTATTTAAACTTCCTGAATCCCAGGTGCCTCATATATTTAATGAAGAGATCTTAATAGTTGTTGAAGGGATTAAGTGAGATAACTTATATTAAATGCCTAGCTCCGAGACTGGCACAAGGCAAAACGCTCACCATCAAAACAGTAATTATTAATTACCCTACGTTGCCTATAGGAAATGGAGAGCCTTCAAGAATGTGAGAGTCCTCTCAAATGGATGAGGGACTTGCTGTCTGAGGCACGATTGTAGAGAGAGCCACGGAGAACAGCATTCTTGAGCTATTATCTGTAAGGTGCTCTGGGGGAGGGAAAAGGCTCAGATCACTAGCACGTGATTGAGCGCAGCAGATCCCTAGAGCCTCCAGCGAAGAACCAAATGCTCCATTCTGATAGAATCAGGGGAAAGGTTTTTTAATCTTCCTATCTGCAGAAATATAAGGACTTTGGGCTTTTTTCTTTTCCAATAAAAGTATCAAAGGACCTTTTTTTTGCATTTATTATTTGTTACACATGTACATGTTTGTATGTGTGCATGCATGTAAACATACTATAGTACTTATGAGGAATTCAGAGAACAATTTACAAGGGCTGAATCTCTCCTTCCACCATGTGGGTCTTGAATTCAATTCAAGGCCTCTTAGACTTGGTGACAAGTACCTTTACCAAGACAGCCAGTCATCTTGCTGGCTCAGGATCAAAGAATATCAGAGCTCTTGTTTGTTTGCTTTTAAAAAACGATCACATTTATTAGTGTTTCAATCTACAGTTTACAACTCTTATCTAAAAGTCAGGCATTGGAGAGACAGGAGCCTCAAATCTCTCCAAGAAATGTAGAAGAAGGCCGACAGCTTAGAATGCTGTGTATCTGGTATCCTGTCTATCTGATGCCAGTAGTAACGACATTGGTTCTATGTCAAAACCCGAAGAAATGTGAATCACATCACTGGAGAGAGATAGATGGTCTACACAGCATTGCTACAGTCAGGGAGCTTGCTGTCAGCGCCATGCTTAGGACAGAAACAGCAGGCACGACCCTCATTTTAGCTATGCACATGTTCTCAAAATTATAAGGAGCGGGGACCACTAGTGTGAAACCAGAATCCTGTTGTCACTGTTAGACAGAGTGACAGCATGGACCTGAGGAGTAGAAATAACTACCTCTGGGCCCATTTGTTCGTTTGCACCTGTGGTATTTCAGAGCTGATTGACATTTAATGCTAAGTAATAATATTAATGAATGGAACTTGCTGTTTCCCATGATGGATTTTTCTTGTTTTCCTTCTTTCCCTCCTTTTTCAGCTCTCCCATTTTTAAAGCTCTAAGTGACAATCAGACCCAAGAAACTGACTGGAGGCTCAGAGAGGATCTGAGTCATGACCCAGGGGGCCTCTGAGCATACTGGCTGTCTTCAGAAGTGATACTTCCAGATGCTTTGAAAGCTCAATTCAAATGGGCAGTGAGCGTACAGAAAGCTGCCCATGGGTAAAAGAACATAAAACAAAGTTTATGAGAGTGCTCAGAATCTCACTCCAAACTCTGCAAGAATGCTGGAAAACATGCTGGAGATGAACTGAAGGCAGGAGAAGGAGGGTCTGGCCAAAACCATCAAGAGTGGAGAGACAAGGGCTGTGTGTGGCTTAGGGCTTGGCTATTGGGCAGCTGGCCCTGAAGAGCCCAGGACCCAGAAATGATCTACAGGGCTTGGTCAAGTAACATGGAGTGCCTGGATCTTCTTAATAGAATTTAATTTTAAAGTCAGATATTTTGTTGTCTCTCTGGGAAGAATAGTTAATTTTACCAGGCCATGCTGCCACTTTAAATACTCAGAATTTCAAGGATAAAGATCAATTCTGAGAGGATATCACTTTTGGGTAACTAGAAACAATCTTACTTCAGGGCCTGTAGGGTAATCTGAACAGAGGATGTTATTGCGTGAATTTGAGACTTCCTTTTGCTATATTATCCTACTTTTATCTAAGTGTGCTATAGACCAGACCTAATTTTATTTTTAATACATCTATGTTTCCACGTGTGGGTCCACTGGCAGTTTGAATCATTTATATGGAGATATATATTTGTAATCTGAAAATTCAGTTAGCATACCATAAAAAAATCAACCCGATAAATTCTACCTAGAAAAAAATGAGACTGTCAGTATGCACTTCTTATACCCTTCCAAATTCTTTCCTCCTCCTTTGGGGTCACAGTGTGACAGCTCCCACAAGCTGCTGGGTCGCCATCACAGATCCCAGCAGCTGGCTGCTTCCTCTACGGAGCTGTCAGGACAGCTTCTCACCACACAGGGCTTAAGCTGAGATTTTAACACACAAGAAGTACAAAATCCCCTTACTTTAAACCCTCCAATGAAAAGGAACCTACAGATTAAGAGAGAATAAAGTGACTATCAACTAGACGCAGGACATGAAGCCTTCCTTGTATCCCGATCTGAGCGAAGTAAAAAGAAAATTACGTGCACAGTCTCCTTTTACACATAGGCACGCTGTTTGATCACTAGAGTGCAGCGGTTAAGGAACTATTCAGTGTTCCCGTGTGATACGTACTGAATTATTTATGTGGGAAAGAAACAGAATTAAGAGTTTGCAGGACAATTGTGGGGAGGGGCGCTTAGCTGGCGGGCAGCTCCCGTGACATAGATGAAGAAACTCTAGGTCAATCTGGCCTGATGGTGCAGGACTGGGTACGCGGATGGGTGGAGGCGGTAGGGAGAGAGAGCAGTTCAAAGTGCTCTTCAGTTACATAACAGGTTTGATGCCAGCCTGCGACACACCAGACTCTGTCTCAAAAACAAGACATGATGAAATAAAATTGAGAAGGTGATGATTAGTAGGTGGGCGGAGTTTGGGTGAAATAAGGGTTGGCAATGCCAACACAAGATTCCTGTTTCCCTCCCTCCCTCCCTCCCTCCCTCCCTCCCTCCCTCTCTCTCTCTCTCTCTCTCTCTCTCTCTCTCTCTCTCTCTCTCTCTCTCTTTCTGTCTTTTACAGTTTGAGTATCTTTAACAGCAGTTGTTAAACAAATTGACAGGTAAAGACCTCCATTGACTCCCCTGGGGACCTTGGGTAAAATTCAAGACTGGATAGCTTTCATAGCTTCATCCCTAGGCTCGCTGTGGTCTCGAATCCACCATACTGCTTTCTGTAGTCCTCATGGCCCTTTCCTGGCCTACGGTCTTAGGGCTTGTTCTGCCATCCTCGGGGAGCATGGATTCTACAGGTGGTCATCTGGGAGTCTCTAGAGAGTCTGACTGTCCTGTCACTCAGCAGCCCTTTCCTGTCATTCCCCTGCACCAGTTCCTCCCCACCTACTGCCTGTGTGTTTTCCTGTCTGTGTCAGTCTTCCTGTGACACATGACCCTTTAGAGCTCCAAGGTTGGGAACACCACAGAGTGTGTCAGGGCAGTGGGATGGCATAGGAGTCATTCAGCAAATGTTTGATGGATGAATTAACCAATGTCAAATTTTCCCTGGGAACAATGCAAAATCCATTCTCCTGTGGCTGACCTTTCTCTTCTTTTGTTTCAAAATTAGACTGAGAGGAAGAGAAAGCCATGGTTGATTGTTTTCTGATGTTCTTTCCTCCCTCTGTTTCTCTCTGAAAATTGCAATAGGAAGAAAAAAAAAAGAAAAAGAAAGACAAAACAGCTTCCCTTAGTGTTGCTACTTTAGACAGCAGAGGAGCAGGGTGGGGGTGGGGCATGCGGAGAACAAAAGTCCGTTCTCCATCACTGTTCTGCTTTCCTCTCTTGGCTTAGAAAGTCCTCTGGTTGGCAATAACCTGATGAGCTGTCAGAAAATATGCCCAGAGTAATGAAAACAGGCCTTTTCCAACTTCAAAAGTGTGGCTGTATTTTTTTTTTTCTGTCTCCTTTTTCCCAGCTCGGAATCGTTTTCCTCAGCCATGGCCTGGGCCTCCTCCCCAGGTGGGTTACTTTGCATTAACATAGGTCATATCAACACAGTTGCTTTGGATGTTCTAGAAAATGGCCTTAAAAATAAAACACAGATGTTGCCACAATGTTAAATCTTGTCAGTCAGAGTGGTTGAACACATTCTGCCTAAGGGTGAAGAGATGCGGAAGTCAAGGGGTTAAACTCATTTTCAATTTGCCTACAGATGGATGCACCCAGCTTTTCCTTTATCTGAGAAGCCTACATCCATAGGCCCGCAGTAACAAACATTCAGGAAGCTGCATTCAATGTGAAACTTAACAAAAGGAATTAGCCACAGTGTGTGAACAGTAACTTTAAATAGCAGAGGTGACAAAGGAGGGCGGCTGATAAAAGAAAACCGGTAATTACTATATCAGTGCCCTTTGCACACCAAGTTTCTAAACTGTATTAAGAGGTTGTTCACAACTCTGCCTCCCTTTTCTCCCATCAAAATAGAGCAAAATAAAATAGAACAAGAGGCCAGCTATGGCTCTGGATCATTTGAACAGAACGGTACAGCCAACGTAAAGTGTTGCAAAATTTTAATTCTACGAAAAAAATGAATCTTGTTATTTTTATAGAGCCAGCCCTGCAGAGGAGTAACAAACTCTCCATTCCTCAGCCTTCCTGCAGGAGCAGTGGGCTAGAGCCTTTCTTTCTTAATATTTAATCTGAACTCTATTAATTCTTTTAGACACAAAGAGACTACGCAGCTAATGCATGGTCACCTCTCTGTGTAGCGTGCAGCTCTGGGGATGCAAAGCCCACATACAGGGCTTTTTGGTCTCAGGCCTCCTTCATTATCATTTTAATTCTGCTATGTTTTTCTTTTTAAGCTTCAGAAAAGCATTCACTGGAAACAAGCACCCATGCTCCATAGTGGTGCACAAAGGTTGAAAGAGGAAAACAGACCAGATAACCTACCCACAGCCAGTCAAGCAGTTCGGGAGGGATGTGAAAGATGCTCAAAGCATGCTTCTCTGTGAAATGGGGGCGCAGAGACTTTCTCTTCCCGCCTCCCCATCCCTGCTTCAGCTTTGGTTTACTTGATATTGTGTTTTTATGCTTAGCGAAATAGTTTTTCACAAGATTTATTATTTTTAAGTATGTGTGTGTATGCGTGTGTATTCGTGTGTGTGTATGTGTGTGTGTGTGTGTGTGTGTGTGTGTGTGTGTACTGCACGTGAATACTGGTACCCACAGAGACCAAATTTTTCTACAACTGGACTTCCAGGCAATTGTGAGCTGCCTGACAAGGGTGCTGTGAACTGAACTTGGGTCCTCTGCAAAAAAACAACAAACAGTTCATGCTTTTAACTGCTGAGTCATATCTCCAGACCTCATCAGCTAAACATCCTGTAAAGTTTGAACCATCACTAAGTGTGAACATTCTAGTGTGAAGAACAACAGAACCCATGTGAAGCCGAGAATAGTTAGAAAAATTAACTATCTAAAAGGAGGCACATGGCTCTTTGATCTTTTGAAAACCTGTCAAGTGAAGGATACAGATAAATCCAGACGATTCTAGAAAGCCAGAAGCAACATCAACAGGTAGGGGCTGTATGAAATTTCATGAGGATAAATTCATAATTCAATGTAAGAATGCTTTTAGAGTTAGTTATATCTGTCCACGAATTATGAAGACAAATGGGTTTTCTTACTTATTAGAGAATTGTAGATTCCTGAGTACTCCAAAGGTATGGGATGGACTTACCATTGTCAGGGACATTGCTCCAAGGATCAACTATAATATTAGATGACTGCATGTCTGAGACTATTGTCTGTCCTTGGAAATGCAGCCTGTTCTAGCCTGGCTAAAACTCATCTCTGGAAAATGATTGGTCTGTTGGGGTTGCCACTTCCCAGACTCATTTACACTTGGGACCTGGTGAGCAGCCTTTACCATGGACAGGAAAGCAGAGGTGGTGTCCATCATTCCTATATCATGGTGGCTAGGAAGCTATTCTCAGTCTTGATCCTTCTTCCCCATCTGTGATTTGAGGATATCATGTAACCCTGTGAATGTTACAGCCATGCTAAGGAAGGAGGTTCAGGCCCTGAAAGCTTCCCACAGTCTAAGAACTGGCCTGGACAGATAAAGAAGCCATCTTTATATCCTTCAATTCAGGTATTCATTCACTTTACACAGTAGTTAGCTTAACTCCCCCTAATATAGCCACTCAAATCCCTTCAAAATGGGAAGAGACTGGTGATTCTAACCAATGTGGTTCATTTCTGGGATTTATAGATTACAGAGCAATTTGTTTTCCAGCATTAATTGTACCCAGGACAAATGTTTCTGATTCTTGAATCTGTTCATCCATCCATCCACATCATCTATCTATCTATCTATCCATCCATCATCTATCTATCTATCTATCCATCCATCCATCTATCCATCTATCTATCCATCTATCTATCTGTTCATTATTTCCAGCTCTAACTAAGAGCCTTTGTTTGAGCATTTCCGTTAACCCCTCTCCAACAGCGAATGGAAGGTCTAATGAACCTGTGAACGATCCTCCTCATTCTGAGTTTTGGCTGGGTTTCCTGGGTAGTGTTGGGGATACTGGGTCACAGAATATTTTGAGGTTGAAGCCGCAGGGAACAGACCCCTAAATGGGACTAAGATGGCAATTTCACTAGTGACCAAAGGACAGGTAGACCATACAGAAGCCAGAAACAGCTGCTGAGCAGCTCAGAATATTGTCTTCCCAGTTTCTCCAAGGCAGCCAAGGGCCTAAGCTGAGAAACCTGATTTCTTCTGGGCGTACATTACTCTTTCCTCTCCTATGAAGGACACTGAATTTCCATAAAACCTCAAGGCCAAAAGCATGCTCAAGACCAAAATAGCACTGTGGTAAACAACAACAACAACACAAAATGTAACCTTGGTTAAACACACAGTGTCACTCCATGGTCCATAGCTATTAAGTGCTAATGCACTAGAGATGTTATAGTGGAATATATGGGCCCCCCTTTGAATCATAGGACATGGGGCAATAAGAGTATAACCCTTTGTTAGCAAGCAGGACAATGAAGTAGAACACAGTTAGTTCAGACGCAGGTATGTTGATTTCCTTGGTGTGCTCAGCTGGGCTGGGAGATCGTCAGTCCGGTGAACTCAAACCTACATCCCCAGCCAGATTCCTACAGAGGGAGGGGACAGGAGGGACGGACGGCCAGCTTGTTTTGCTCCTGGGTACTCTGTCTAATTTGTACATATGTGCAGATCCATATTTAGAATTTGTCTAGGCAGAGTGGTAAGCTATAGAAGCTCTTGCTTGTCACTCGGGAGATGCCCGGGAGTTGTACGCCAAGCTCGTATCAGGAGCCCGATTCTCTTCCTCCCCACACATCTGCTAAGACAGAATTTGCTTGTCTGTCTGTCAAGGACACGGACGTTTGTGTCCTTCGACTACCAGTTTCTGTCATATCGGTAGGCAGATGTAAGGCTCGTGTGGGGCCATGGTGGGTCAATAATGTCAATATGGTTTTGAGTTTACATTCAGCTTTACTTTGACTAAAGAGAGAGCTTTTATGTATAATTAAGGCTGGGGAAACGGTGTCAGCACTTTTCCTTCGTAAAAAAAAAAAAAAAATGAGTGAGGGCAGCCGCTAGATGGGCTGAAGTCTGTGACCTTTCTCTTGGGTAATGTGGCCGATGGTAACTGCAGGCTGTGCCGCTTGCTGCCCTGGGGATATGAAATGTCCTATCATAATGACTGTAACCAAGAGCCCCTCCCCGTTCAGGGTTTGCTACTGCACCCTTCTCAGATGAGTCCTAAATTTCAGAGACTGCCCAGTTACGGCTAAGTTTTCAAGCCCCAAGTCCCTTACTGCTCTGAACGCCACCGTGATGTGACCTGTCACCTCCATTCCAACACTCTGAGAATAGCCCTGCCCTGGCAGCCTCTGTGTCCTTGATGGTCATCCATGTGTGACTCTGGCTGCCCAGAACTGCAGCGGTAGGTCTCAGGGAGGGCCAGCGCCCTCAGTGAGCGCTCCTGTCTGTACCCGCACACATCGACATGATTCCAGGGAGCCTCAGAGAGGGGTGTGAACCTCTCCGTGTGAGAAAGTCACAGTGGTAGTGGTTCCCAAGTTCTTCCTCAGATCTAGTGACCCCCACCCCGAACCCCTCGATATCATTCCCCTGGCTCCCCCTAGTGGCCCAGGGGACCCCAACCAGAAAGTTTTTATTATAATTTTTTTTTTTGAGATTATAATTACATCATTTCCCTCTTCTTGCTCCTCTTGCCAAACTCTCCCACATACCCCTCCGTGGTTTATAAGTTCATCATATGCCTAAGAGATGCCTGCCGAGCCTGTTTCCATACCACATGTGAAGGCAGCTGGATCCATCTGATTCTAAAGCCCAGAATGTGGGGCCCCAGGAGCTCTGGTGTTTTTAATGTTCCCGTTTCTGAATGTTAGTCAAAATTTCTGCCAGGGACCTTAGGGGCCACTTGCCTTTGAGGTTGGGTTGGGAAATCTTGTCTTTTTGTTTGTTTTGTTTCGAAAGACAACATGAGCCCATGCTGGCCGGCACTTCACCCGGTAACGCAGGCTGGGTTCAGCTTTCAACGATTGCCCGCCCGCCTTAGTACTGCCCCATCCCATACCCTCACCCCATTCCCTAACAAAGATCATTTAAGTTATGTCTAACAGAAAACCCCTCATTCTTTGGTAAGAACAAAGCAACTAAATAGGAAAAAAAAAATTAAAATTACCCCCCAGGGCAACCGGTTTCTGGCCCCGTTCTCTGTGGTACCCTCTGCTGCAGGGTACCAAGTACTCAGTAACAGCATGAGCTGTGGTGCCAGTCTGCTTAATGAGAAGTTCAAAAGCAGAAGGCGAGGGAGCAAGTATCTCTGACGCTAGTTGCCCCCCCCTCCCCAGTTGCTGATTCTCAACAAGTATGTTAGAAAGGCTCATGGACATTAATATAATTTCTCTCATGTGGGTTTTAGCCACACCGTTCTCAAATATCCATAAGACACCATATCACCCCGGGTGAGCCAAACTAAGTAGCCAGCATCACTGCTGTCGTGTTGAGCCACAGGGCTTGGGTCCCCAGAGTGCTTGCCCACTGACTGCCAGCCCTCCCCCCGCCGCCCCTCTGTGTGTCTCAGTGTATTGATGGCTGATGCAACTGTTGGAAACCAGAGGCTTAGCTCACGGGTGCTTTCATGGTTGGATCAGGGTATGCTTTATTTGTAGAAGGCTGACTAAATCTTGACCCCAGCTAACTTGGGATGCTGCAAGTGGCTGTGTGTGAGATGAGCTTCAGGCTCAAGCCCAGCTCCTGGAAGACAGGTGTCTCTAGAGAATGATAGCACTACCCTGTGAGACTTCTGTAAGGAAACCAGGCCTTGAATGGACGTCGGGGAGCTGAACCCAGGGAAGGGGTCCCTGGGGGGGGGCAGGCTGTACAAACCAAAAGTAAGGAAACTGGCTGTGAACAATTGGGTAGGGAACAACAAACATGCATGCAGGCACACACACATGCAAACATGCACACACTGATGGTTTGTCTGTGTCAAACTTTTCACAAACATTAAACACAACGGTGGAAGAGTGGGAGACACATGCTTTAAATAGAAACCAGAGATATACTTTTTTCGGTTCCATGCTTCTGATGATGCTGCATTGAATATTTAATTCACCCCCCTGAAAGGAACTGTGGGAAATCTGTGCTCCCAGGGGACAGATGCTGTCCTTCGGGGCCCTTCAGCTCAGGGACTACACTGTGGTCGTAGGCGCCGTCTCTTTGCCTATCCTGGCCATTGCTCTCCCTGGCCAAACCTACCATATTTTCCCCAGGACACATATGCAATGTACCATTTTGAAGGAGAAAGAACAAAAACAGAAGTCACACTGGGGGGCATCCATGCTGTCTGGGTGTCACAAGAGGGGGTGTTATCATCGTATCTCAATTTGCCACCAGATCACACAGACCTACCTTAAAATGAAGAACAGGAATAGTACTTTTTTCTTCTTCAGAGACCCCTCCCAGATACTGTTATAACCTCACATGTTTAGAGACCAGTTAGGCTTGCCTCCTGCCGCCCCCTGTCTCTGGACCCCATGTATACTGTGTGTCTACCAGGCTGCTCACAGGTGGCCCTGGGGGCTGTTTGTTTCTCAAATGGTGAAACAAATTTGGTGGGTTTTGGTTGTCCTTGGATTTGGTACACTGCTGGGATTGGGCACTCAGGACCCCTGGTACTTTCGGTCACCAGCTTTGACAGCTGAAACATCTTATGAGAATAGCATTTAAATGTGCAACGTGCCATAAACACACAGAGTGCAACAGCCAGGAAGCTGTGCTAATTGCAGCTTTGATGTCCCACGAACTACTGTAGCTGGCAGTCCTCGTGCTTCTGAAGGCCTCTTTGGACTTAGCAGACACCGATCAGTGGATCCAGTTTTCCGCTCCTCCCCTCACGAGGACAGCTGTCATCCCTGACTCAAAGGAAAAATCCTTTCTGCGCCCTTGCCTGGCCACAGCCTTTTCCTGGCCCTCCTCCCAGGAGCCTCGCACTTCCTCCCTGCCCGGGAGTGGCAGAGGGTGAGGCTAGCTAGACCCAGCCAGACTTTCCCAAAGTTCTGTGTCTTTTACCACCGTGTCCTGCAGCAACATGCTATTTTTAGTTTCTGGCGACTGGTAGTCTGGATTGGCCGGGACGAGCAATGGAAGTTCAGCTTGACTTGAGTAACAACGGTCCTTCTCCCATAGAACGTGCAGCAGGAAAGCTGAACCGCCTCTATGGAAGCATGGGTAGGCCACCCTCGCTTCCTCTGTACTTAAAAGCTGTCAGTAGAGAGCTTGAGTGCTTTCATTTGATAAGAACCTTGATCTTTGGATCCCATGGTCCCTACAGAGTGCAGGGAAGCCACAAAGGGAGTCTGTTTGTAACTTACTAGGTTTCAGAGCCTCCCAGGAACTACACAGACTCAATTGCTCAGCGCTTGGGTCCAGGAGCGCCCTCTTGTGGGAGAAAGCACTTTTTGCGTGAATTTTTCTATTTTTTCTCCCGTTTTTTTAATTTTTGAGAGTTTCATACATGCATATAATATGCTTTGATAACTTCTCCCCCAGTTCCTCCCCTTTATCTCTTCCTCTATCCCAACTGTTTTCTTCCTATTTAATGCTTCTTGATTTTAATCTGAGTCCACCAAGTGCTGTCTGTATGGGCATGGGTACAGGACCATCCAACTAGGACATTCTTTATTCGTTTTAAGTGTTTACTTAAGTTATATTTCTGGAATAAAAGCATTAGTTCATAGTTTTGAAAGTAAAGAAGCTGGAGAGATGGGTGGATTTGATCATGGCAGAAAGCATGGCAGTGTCTAGGCAGACATGGTGCTAGAGAAGGAGCTGAGAGTTCTGGCATCTTGATTGGAAGGTAGTCAGGAGACTGGCTTCCACGTGGTGTCATCGCCCACAGTGACAGACACACTTATTCCAAAAGGCCACACCTACTCCAACAAGGCCACACCTCCTAATAGTACCACTCCCTGGGGCAAACATATTCAAACCACCACACTCTTCTTTTGTATGTGTGCATGGCATATGTATGCATGCAGTATGGGCTGTATGGGCATGTGCGTGCATTGTCACACATACACATAGGCCACAGGAGCATGTTGTACTGTTCCATCATTCAACAACTTATTCTCCTAACTGAGACCCTCGCTGAGCCTGGAGCCAGGAAGGCAGCCCACAAGGCCCAGCAATCCTCTAGTTTCTGTTCCTACACCTCTAGAGTTGCAGGCACATATATATGCCTTTGAAATGGCCACGGGGACCTGAATTCAGGTTATCATGCTTGCTCAGCAGGTATCTTAGCCACCGAGCCATTTACTGGTCCTTCCCTGTTTTAGGGTCTACTGCAGTGAAGAGACACCGTGACCAAGGCAATTCTTATAAAGGACAACATTTAACTGGGTCTGGCTTACAGTTCAAGGGTTTAGTCTATTATCACCATGGCAGGAAACATGGCAGGATGTAGGCAGACATGGTGTCGGAGAAAGAGCTGAGAGTTCTTACACCTGGATTGGCAGGCAGCAGGAAGTAGAAGCCACACTAGACCTGGCTTATCATTTTAGACCTCAAAGCCCGCCCCCTAGTGACACACTTCCTCCAACAAGGACACATCTCCTAATGGCCACTCGCTATGGACCTACGGGAGCCATTTTTATTTAAACTATCACACTCTCTATTCTTTTTTGGTGTAAGTTTTTCACAAGTGACCCAGAAGTGAGCCTTTCTTCTGAAAAGGATTCTGATGTCAATGGGTCCTTTACACCTATCTCAAACACACATTTTATTTCTTTATCCGTGTGCTTCACAGAGGAGTTACTATATAGATTGTGCTGCATTTATTTAATCTAACACCCTGAGGATGCCTACGACACAATCAAACGACCCAGCACTCCCACGGCCTCAGACATCCTGTGTTCTGTTGCGTTCTGCTGTTACCGCGTGCGGATACTCAGTGTGCAGTCAGTCTGTCATCTTCACGTCTGAAAGCACACAGTGTGATGCTGCTGACTACAGGCATGTCACTGACCGATCATCGGTTGGCAGAACTTGTTCACCTTCATGCCCGCTGTCTGCTCCTGAGCCCAGTCCCCAATAGCCAGTCCCCTCTCTTCCGCTCCTATGAATACTGTTACCTTAATCCATCACGTAAGGAAATTTGTAGTCTGCTTAAAAGTTTGTCTGTTGAAACCCTCACAGTGCCTAGGCGTCTTGTCAGCTAGACATCATCCTTGCCCAGTTCTTAGTCTTAAGCTTATATCACAGCACAAACCTAGCTGTTCTCCTCAGATGAGAGCCATGCTTCACTTTTTTTATGCCCTTTTAGGTCTTATCACTAAGGGTTCTTTCTTCATGCCTGGTTTTCAATAAGCCTCAGTTGATACTTGTGAATTGGATTTGAACTGTCCCTCTGAATACAAACCCTGTAAAATATTGGCCAGTCACCATGAGGGCAGGTCTTCAATGGATTGGGTACCTTCCACTGAGCTTCGTATACAGCAGGTGATGTCAGACTCATTTCTATTCTTATTCCCTCAATGTGCAGCAAGACTGCCATTCCAGATGCCTGAAGGCATCTGAATTGTACTCTCCTGGAAGTACTGAAGGGCTCCAGAGTTTAATTTTTCTGCACATCTTACTTTTAAATCTCGAGATCATTTAGGGTCTTGGCATTTCATAGTTGTCACTTAGGAGCTTGAGTCAGTGGGATGAATAGTCACAGCTCCTGCACCAATGAACTACCCTCTCCAGTTACTGATGAATGCAAAATGACAAGGGTCTGTGTGCTAGGGAAAGATGAATTGCCAAACAGACTTTGGATGGGGAAAAAAAAAAACCACCCTCAATTTGTAAGGATGGATATAATTTAGAAAAAGAAGAGCCAATGTGAAGCTATTTTGTATTTGCTCAGAAGTTGAAAGGAGAATTTAAAACCACACATAGTCCCCAAGGCACCGATTAATAGCCTATTCCGTGTGTTTGATTCTTGCAAAGAGAAGATATTATGCTACAGAGTCTCCTAAAATTAAGGAGATGTGGATAAAAAATATCACATGTGATTTACACATTCTTCAGTCTCTCTGTGAAGTTTCTAAGCCTCGAAGCCTTTCTGTTATTTATTTATTTATTGCTTGTATCGGTGTCAAGAGAGAGGTATGCTCACATTTTAACTTTGACTGTTAGTTTTTTCCCCCTAGGCTGGAAAACAAGTCAAATGGTCTAATATTTTTGTTTTTCTGTGTAAAAAATAAAAAAAATAAAGTAATAATAATCTTAGTTGGTCTGTCTTCATCTCTGTGCCCACAGCTTATCACATCAAAATGGATAAGCTTGGCAAGAGCCCCCCAGGAAGCTGTTCACCTCTGTCTGCTCTGCAAGTTGCAGCTTAGGGCTACGATGCCCAGCATGGTCCTTCTCCTTAGCCCTCTTATCTATCTCTGATGCTGTTCCCTTCTTCCTCTTTCTTTTGGCTTCACATTTTTTCCATTTGAGAATTAGCTCTCTGCTCTAGTTAAATCTCACCACAGGCAACTCTCTTGTAGTCTTCCTACTACGGGGTCATCTCAAATGTTAGGAGACTACCTCGTGCTCTGGCCAGCACGGCTCCCATGTGTCTCAGTGGGCCAGCTGAGAAATGCTGCATCTTCTCCATTGTGAGTTAGCACTGTACCCAGATCCTGTGTGGAGCACAGAAAACAATGCTGAGACCTGGTCTAGCCTGGGATCACACACTCTAGCATGGATCCCTATCATCTGGGTTCTCTTTCTGTTCAGAATGTCACTGCTTTGGTATCCTTCTATTGGTTACTCTTCTCATCACCTGACAAAAATTCTGATTAAATTGACTTGACCAAGGGTTACATGGGTGGAGAGAGAGTTCACCATGATGGAGAAGCACAGAGGTGGAGCACTGAGTGCTGGTCTCACGTGTCTGCTGCAGTCAGCAGAGAGCAACGATTCTTCTTTTCTTTTGTCTGGGAACCTGATCCATGGAACTGTACTTCCCACACTGAAGGAGAGTCTATTTTGCAGAAGTCCTCACAGACATCTGGGTGTGTCTCCCAGGTGATTCCAAATAAAGGCAAGCTGACTGAACAGACCGAGCAGCGAGGAGTCTATTGGGCAGACTAGGTAAGGGTGGACATAATGATCACAGACACTGAAGCACTGACACTATACACTTCACAGAGCCAAAGTGCCAGCTCCAGAGATGTTAGCCTTGTCTTTGTTATTTCACATGGGTTTTGGTATTAGAACTTGCTGTATTTGTCTGTTTTGTGTTGCTCTAAGTGTCAGGGGTTGGGTAACTTAGAAAGAAGAGCAGCTTCTTGTGTTCTGGAAGTTGGAAGTACAATATCATGGCAGAGATATCACTCCATAATGTGTTATCCCGTGGTGGAAAACAGTATATTCCTGGAGAGATGGCTCAGTGGTTAAGAGCACTTGCTATTCTTGCAGAAGACGTGAGTTCAGTTCCCAGCAACCATTGTGAGGCAGCTTGAAACACCTGTAACTCCAGCTTCAGAAGACCTAACCCTTTTCTGGATTTGGTGTGTGCCTGTTCACATGTACATGTATGCAAACACACACACATACACACACTACACATGCAGAAGAAAAACATGCATATACACACTATTCACATATACATTCTTTACACATTCATACATACCATACACATACAGAACATATACATATACACACGTTAAACATACAGAGAGCACAAACATACCCACATTATACTCACACAGAACACAGGAATACACACATATACATGCACACTATACCTATACAGAGTACACATACTATACACATACACACACTACTTACATATAGAACACACATATGCACACATACATTATACACATACAGAATACACACATATATACTTACATGCACACAATGCACACACTTATACACATATACACATTTAGATGACCACACACAAACACACTTATATACACACATACACTTACTTGGCCACACACATACACATACAATAAATACACACAGACATGCACACGTGTGTATAAACATGCACACACATACACATGCATATAATACATACATAGATGCATACATACTACACATGTGCACACACATACCCAAACACACAGGCATACACACACTTGCACACACTCACATACATTTGCATACATACATGCACACACATATACTCATAAATAGACCTTTAAAAAGGTTTTATGTTGTATTTTATGTTTGTTCCTGCTATGTTTCAATCATATTGAAAGTGTATTTTAAGTATGCACCTACTATATGTTAATCATCATGAAGGACAAAATGGTTAAAAATCAAGAAGTCATTTGACCTGCCTGGGAGAAGGTCATGACCCTAGGCAAGAGACACATGTATGGCTTCTACAGAGCACACAATAGCCTCAGAGCTGTGTGTGAAGACTGAACATCCACTCCAAAGCTTTAGTACTACCTGGCATATACAGGACTTCTCTGGTATATAATCATGACATCTACACTCTTTGGAATTTATATACCTTCAGAGATCTAAAAATGTTCTTCTATTTTATCTTGCTTTTTCAATTTTAACTGAGGAAGCATGTAATAGGTACTGTAGATGTGCCAAGCACAGTACCAGCTGCTTGGAATCAAGTAAAGAACTGATTTCCCTTTAATCAAATTCTACCCTTGCAGAGGAGATGAACACCTCTAGCAGGTTCAACAGTGGTTGACTCTTACAATTCAGACCAACTGGTGGACATCGGGGAGAGCTATGTAGACGGTGGGTATGAAGAGCCTGTAGGAGACTCAGAACTGAAGAACTGGAATAAAGCTGGGAGACATAGCCCTTGCCTAGCATGTGTAAGACCAAGAGTTGAATCCCCAGCCCTTCATAAAATAGAAGGGCAGAAAAGAGATTTGAAAGTTGAGCATTCCTTTAGTGTTAAGGAATTCCAATCTCACGTAGCTACTTAAACTTAGTCACTGCCCGTGGTTTGGGACCTTTGGTACAACCTGTTCTTGGTCTTGACAGTGATTCTATGAGATGTAGGCATCATCTCACATTGTATACAAGGAAACCAACTCAGAGGTTAACACGGGACAACTGGTAAACCAAGATGCCTCTATCTGTAGCATTTCCATTCACTCCACTAACACAGCTCTAATGGAGAGCATTTAGAGATGAAGGCAGATGTGAAGGCAGATGGGGCTGGAGGAGCTTGCAGACAAGATCTCCGATGACAGGAGGGACAGGGGACCGTGGAGGTTATTCAAAGACTGTGCTCTAAACCTCACTTATGGCTGCTGAGGGGATTCCCTGTGCTGGGTCCTGTCTGATTCAAGATGTTCAGTTGCCAGCATGAGGACTTGGGAGATGCTGCCTATCAAAGGCATGGGTGTCGTGAGTCTTCCCTCCCTGAACACGAGGCATGGCACAGGCAGATTCTCTAAACAACAGGGGACAGTGGGAACTGTGTGGAATCTGAGACTATGAGTGTAGCTGAGTAACTGTGAAAGTGTGTCATCCTGTCAGGGAAACCCAGCTACACAAACCCAGACATGGCAAGGCTGTTTAAATAGTCACATGTGTAAAAGAGTCTTAAAGTGGTGACAGTGTTTACATGGAGGATGGCCAGAGGAGGTAGGTCATGCAGTGTTAACATAGCCACAGGCACTCGTGTGCTGTTAGCTAGCATCCGTGGAAATGGGAGGGGCTGGATATCATGGGCCAGGAAACTGCAAGGTTAAATGTAATCAGGTATCAGCTCCTGCTTCATCAGGAGACTGAAGGTGACAGTGACTGGGAGCCAGTCTGGATAAAAGAAAGCCAAGCAGGGGCCTGAGATCTAACCCATGTCCTAAAGGCTCACCACCATAGAGAAGACAGATTCCAGCCACTCTCAGAGCTCCAGAGGTCAGGACTGGCTTCTGGAGAGAAATGAAGCCGAGCTTTCACTTGGTTACAGGGAAGAATGTTTTAGCAATTAAAGCTGCCCAGTGACCGAATGGGCTGCCTCAGACAGTTGGAATGGGAACCATGACCTACTTTGAGAAAATTTAATTACCAGGGAGTGCTCAAGTGCTCAGCTAATTTCCATTTCCTTCCTAAGAAGTTAAAAGTAACATTGAGCCGCGTTTACCACTGTTTGATCCTGCGACAGTGTCTTTCTTAGATTGTGTGATTGGTTTGGATGTTACGTTTAAAGAAATCTTTAAAGCAGAAGTGCAGGCTCTTGGGTTGACTTAGGTGTGATGGTCTGGTGGACAGATACCAAGATTTATTTAAGAAAAACTTGGGGTCATTGATAATAGCTTCTATTTTTAGAGGAAAGTTGACATTGAGACCCCCAAAGGCCTGGCATGGTGGCACACATTTGTAGACCTAGCACTAGGAGCCTAATGCAGGAGAGTGTGAGTCAAAGACTAGCCATGGCTACATAGTGAGATTAAGGAGAGCCTGGGCTACAGAGTGAGAGACTGTTTCAAAGTCAAACCAAACCAACCAAAATACGGAAATGCTTCTGACCTTCTCATATATCTCTCCCCACTGTACTCTTGTAACTGATTGCATGTCTCTACCTCAGATGGTCATTTTCATCAGGATAGTAATTCTGTTGATCTCCTGTAATACATGAACCACAGTCACCATTCAATTAAATTACTGTTTAAATAATAGAATGAAAAAAATTGTTAAATATGTCCAAGCAGAACATAAGTAAACTGATATAATAAAGAAATAGGAAAATTTATCCTGAGGTTGTAAAGGATTTGTGTCCTAGCACACAGCTACATCACTGTGGCTCATAATAGCAGTTGCTGTGGAAGGTGCAGGCTGTGACCTTAGGCCATACAGATGTGGTACTGGGATTGGCCTTGCTGGATGGTGTGGGATTAGGGAGGAGTGGAGCGCCTCTGCTTGGAAGCTGTGATCCTAAACACAGCCATGTTCCCAAGGGCACTAGAAGATACAGTGTCCGTTCTGAAGAATGAGCAATGATTGATGCCTGGTGTGGTGGTACAAAGCTGTAATTCCAGCATCTGTGTGGCTAAGGCTGGAGGATCACGAATGGGATGCTAGCCTGGACTATGTAAGGAGATAGCACCTCGTAAAGGTAAAGTTATTAATGTGCAGTGAGCACTCAGTATGGAGAAAGCAGAGCAGATTGCAATGTGCAGGGATGTGTGCTTAGAACAAGGACGTGCACATGATGTGGCTGTTCTAATCTAGACTTCTCAGAACTCAGGCCACAGGCCATCTCTCTTCCTGGCTCCTTCTCACCATAGCTGTTCCAATAATCCAAACGTTTGGTACACAGGATGCTAGTGTCAAAAAGCCATCCAAAGCTATTGATACCACCTGTCTTAGGAAACAAAGCAAAGAATTGGAGGAGTCTGTGTTGGTTAGTTTAACTGGCAATTTTATACGACCTAGAATGACCTGGGGAGGCAGTCTCAGTTCAAGACCTTCATGGTGGCCTGTGGACATGTCTGGAGAAGGTCTAGACCATTGTGTGACAGATATTTCCTAGGCAAGAGGTCCCCAGCACTGCAAGAGAGGAGAAAGCTGAGAGCAAGCAGGGCTCAGGCGTTTCTTCTTTCTCTGTTCTTGACTGGATGTGACACTTCCAGATCCTGCCTTGTTTTTTTTTTTTCTCAGTAATGGGCTGTGAGTGGGAATCATAAGCCAGATACTGCCACCCCCAGATGCTTTTTGTTAGGGTGTTTGTCACAACAAAAGACATGAAGCCAGGGCAGAGAGACTGGAAAGAAGTACTGAGGCTTGGCTCTCTTCTGCTCAGTCAAGGCCTTCTCCACAGTGAATGCCATCCAGACTTGCTTGTATGAAGGGTGAATGAATGAACCAAAGTCTTCCAAACAGCTGTGTGAAGAGCTCTGCGAAGTCAGACTGGTGGGGTATGTGTGCGTACCATGCGGAGTGGCAGAGGACATCTCTGTGGGGACAGTGGGAGGAGGGAACTTCTGAAAGTACAGGGTGCTGCCAGCTCAGATTGGCACTGCCCAGGGGAAAGCTTGCTTCAGCGGCAGGGGCTCTCAAGGAGATCCTGTCTCAAGGAGCGGACATGCTGAGAATTTGAGTTGTATGTGTCATTGAATGTCTTAGTCTCTCAGGTTGCTTTAACAAAATAGCACCTGAGCTAGGAACTGGATCCTCAGTTCTGCAATTCAAAATCAAGAAGCTAGAAGATTTGGGATCTGGTGAGGACCCAAGCTCTAGTTCATAGATGCCATCTTTCCCCTCTATGAGGAGGTGGTTCTCAACCTAGGGGTCATGACCCCTTTGGCAAACCTC
Organism: Mastomys natalensis; assembly: GCA_021653895.1. Taxonomy (NCBI): domain Eukaryota; kingdom Metazoa; phylum Chordata; class Mammalia; order Rodentia; family Muridae; genus Mastomys; species Mastomys natalensis. The sequence continues at coordinate 320,875 of JAJTUV010001095.1, read as the reverse complement.
TATCTCCAAAAATGTTTACATTAAAAGTCATAACAGTACAAATTTAACTTGTGAAATAGCAATAAAAATAATATTATGATGGGGGGGGTGTCACCACAACATCAACTGAATTAAAGGGTCACAGAGTTAAGAACCAGTGCTCTTAGAGATGAGAAGTCTCTCTGAGGCTTCCTACTAGGAGGCACTAATTTCATTCAAGAGGCTATGTACCCATGACATCATCACTTCACAAGTCCCCAGGGATCAAACTTCACCTTGTGAGTCTTTGATGGGCCTCCATGTCTGCATGACTTAGTTTTCAAGTTCACATGTATGTTGGTCCTAGTACAATCACAGAAACACTGCAAATTAGCTCAGTCGTCCTTATTCCATCTCCTGATGAGAGTGCAGCCTGCCAACATAGGTCGTTGGCTGACTCACGAGGATGGAAGAGCTGAAGAAAAAGGAACTGTGGAGTGCTGTCTTGCCTTCTCTCCCATGGCCCCATTTTCAACAGCAGACACTGGCTACTTACTACAAGCAGTAATGGAAGGAAGAGGAGACCTGTGGAGCTCTCTAGTGGCTCTGTTGCTTTCTGTGTTGGAAGCACGGTCTGGTTGGAAAGAAAAATGAGGCCATTAGAGTAGGTTGTGAGGGCGAGGTGATAGTGTAGACTTCCTTTGCACTGAGGTCCACTGTGGTTCTATGCTCTTGGAACACCAGAAGCCTCTCTACTGGAGGCCATGAGAGAACACCTGAAGCTGGACCCAGGTTAGTATACTTTCTCTTTTAATTAGCTCTTGTAACTATTTTGTTGGTTGGTTTTTACACAAAGATGTTTTCAATTCTTGGCTTCCTGCTGGGTCTTAGAGATTTTGTTGCAAGGTCTCAGGTAACACTAACTGTCTCTGGAAAGCCAAGTTATGATTCATCCAACATTGGCTGATCCTTAAGTCTTCCACTCGTTCCTACTGTTCCAAAAGAAACCGCAAATGTTTTTCAGTCCTGCTGCCTCCGAGCCAGCAGAGCCTCTTAACTGCGGTAAAAGTGCAAATGTAATCGTATCGGTTCAGATCTTAGCTTCTTGACCTCAGCTTTGGGGATTTGCCCATCAAGATGCTCATATCAATTTCAAGGCACTTAAGAGTAGCTTTTGGTTGGAGGCTGAAATAGGAAACAGTAAAACGTCCTCCCCATCCCCAAGCCATTCTGTCTTAGTTAAGGTCACTATAACTGTGATGAAACACCATGATCAGGGGAAGAAAGAGTTTATTAGGCTTACATTTCTGTATCACTGTTCACCATTGGAGGAAGTCAGGGCAGAAACTCAAGCTGGGCAGGAACCTGGAGGCAGGAGCTGATGCAGAGGCATGGAGGGGTGCTGCTTACTGACTTGCTCCTCATGGCTTGATTAGTCTGCTTTCTTATAGAACCCAGGACCCCAGGCCAGGGATGACCTTACCCACAATGGCCTAGGCCATCCTCCATCAGTCAGTAATTAAGAAAATGCCCTATAGCCAAATCTTATGAGCATTTTCTCCACTGAAGTTCACTTTTTTTTTAGATAACTCTAGCTTGTGTCAACTTGATGTAAACTACCAGCAAACATCCTAAAGAAGCAGAAGATCATGGGGAATCTAGAAACTATGTTTTCCAGAAAGTTCAGTTGTAGAGCTATACCCTCAAGCTGAGTGTGTGTAGATATTCTCAGGTCTCCCTTTCCACCACTGCCTTCTTGCCTTAAAGAAAGATGGATGGATCTTAGAGTTTTACTGCTGTGAACAGACCCATGACCAAGTCAACTCTTTTAAGGACAACATTTAATTAGGGCTGGCTTACAGGTTCAGAAGTTCAGTCATTATCATCATGGTGGGAGCATGGCAGCATCCAGGAGGCATGGTGCAGGAGGAACTGAGAGTTCTACATCTTGTTCCAAAGGCAAACAGGAGAAGACTGGCTTCTGGGGAGCTAGGATGAGGCTTTTTGGAGCCCATGCCCACAGTGACATACTTTCCCCAACAAGGCCACACCTCCTACTAGTACCATTCGTTGGGCCAAGCATATACAAACCACCACCAGATTATACCCAACTATTTAATTTTAACCACTGATTATGTGAACTGAAGTTCCCAGGAAAAAGAATAAAATACCCTCATCCATGTTAAGAATTTTAAAAGCCAATTGACTGAACTTTGAGATTATGGAGAGTTAAAGCATTGCAGAGCAAGGTCAAATTACTTTGAGCTACTTTCTGTCCATCTGAGAACAATCCATTGCTCTTCCTGTGTCTGACCTAATACTCTTGTGACTGTCAAACATTATAGTGTGCTCTCAGCAGACCAGTAGTAGCTCTCCCACTCTGCCCTAAGAATGCATAGGATGCTTTCTGGAGCCTATAGCAGAGGTCTTCCTCTGTGATCTACCTGCCTGTTGTCTCAACAATGCATTTAGTAAGTACTTCGGTTTTTGACTTTCTTTGTTCTGAAACTAATAAAATCTCACATAACCACTTCTGTGGTGGAAAATGGTATTTGTGTGGAAACAAGTATCTATATTCCCAGGTTTTGGTCACTCATATTTGACTCCAGAACAAGCTGTCTGTTATTCCCTTTGTGGTAGCAAATGTGTTGTTCACATTGGCAGTTATTTAGAAGTGCACACACATGCATGCGTACACATGTCCAGGACAACAGTTTGGTCTTCTTGTCTGAGAACACGTGCAATGGTAGGGAATGCAGACCTGAGAACACACAGGCCCAGCTTGGAGATGGAGCTTTATGCCTTAGTGTACCTAGGACTAAAAATGAATTTTCTGGAAGCATACCCACACAGTTGGTTTCTGAATTTACCATCTGATCTACATGTAATGAGGATAGGGATGGGACCAGGTAGCATGCTTCTTTTCAACCCCACGCTGGGACAATATTACCCTAAGAACCCCTGAGTGATGAATCTCTCCCAGCCAGGCTGGCCTCGTGCTGCATAGCAACCCTGGCCCTGGGGACATCTGTGCAATTGTACTTCCACACCATCTCCATCCTCAGTCCCCAGGGTGTGTTTGCTGCCTTTGAAACACAGATCAATATTTATGCTTTACAGAATTTCCATTTAGCAGGTTTGAGCATGCCCATGAATTAATAGATAAACTTGTTAAGGACTGAACAAAAAAAATATAATGAGTTTGTTGATGTAAATTGGTCCTCAGCTGGAAGTCCAGGCAAAGTAATCACACAGTTCTACTTGTTGACAGTTACATTTCCTTAAATCAATTATCCTCATGAGTTTTCTACACTAGCAGCTTGCTGTGACTATCGCTTGGTAAAGTACCAGCTAATTGTTTTGTATCTTGTTACTGATGATTCTGGGTTTGCTTTATTTTAAGACATCATACGCTATTCTGAGACGACCACGTTAAGTGACCTCCCGTTGAAAAGGACTCTTCCTCCATGGTGCCATTTTCTTAACTGAAAAGTGCTTTCTTAATGCAATCAAAGAGCCATTGCATTTTATTAGGCTTGTGCAAATCGGATCAAAAGGACACAACACGAATGGTGATTCTGCCATTCTTATAAGTGCTGAGAAAACAGAGAGGGTTTTTGTGTGAAAATGAATGAGAGCGGTAAAGAGGCAGGTGGTGGATACAAGGTGAGCTTGAGTGGGCCCCACCTCCATCCTTCTTGAAACTTACTAAAGGAAGCAGAGAGTGGAGTTGATGCATCCCTTGTCCTTCTCCATGGCTCTGTACCTTAGAAACCTGGAGACATCACGTCCGCAGAAGGAAGACTTCATCTCAGTAAACCCTACCATCTTGCCATTAACGTTGACTCAGGACTTTAAATATTCTTTCTTCCATTTGGAAGGCTCTTTTATCCACTCTGGGCTCTGGTGGACCACTTCCTCCCTCTTGAGTCCCTGGTGACCTTGTATAGGAGACATGGCTCTTGCTTAACCTTGCGTCGTCTCCTTCATGCCTTTTGTTCTGTTTATTTATTTTGTTTTCTTTCTTTGCCAGACGGGAAAGGAACAGGCTGATTGACTATGACCAGTTTAGATGGCTTGTTTCTGTCTCCTTCCGAATGTGTTTGGGATGAGCCCTTGAGTGATTAGGGCTTCAAAAAGTCTGACCCCTGTGGGCATGAGTGTGACTTTCAGAGGATGGCCCAGACAATTCTGGCTAAGATAAGAGAGCATCTTATCATTTTCCTCAAGTTGCTTATCATCTGATTTGCTATCCCAGAGTTCATCTGAATCTTCCCAGGGTGAAGAATAGGGGAGGCTGGTACACCACAGTCTCCCACTTATCTGCCCATGACCTCTGACCTCAGGATAAGTGTTTCTTGGATATTGTACATTGTCTACCTCTCCAGTGCTCAATCCATCTCCCTCTGATGAATGATCATAATGAGCAAGTTAGCACGGGGATAATTTATTTAATGAATTGTTACTGGCAAAGATTCCTACGATGCTGAGAGACCTAAAATGAGGGAAATTATCTGCTTGATTTATGAAATCTGTGATTACTGGGGTTTACTCATGCTGGCAGAACACCTATCCATTGTATTTTAATATGAGTCAATCAGTGCTTAAATTACATGGGTTCATTTAGTCCTTAAGACACAAGAAAGCTGATGCCAAGATCCTCTACTCAGTTCCTCTCTGACTTTATAACAGGTACAGGGAGTTTTTCAGTATTGAAGATATGGAAGATACTCTGTGATTCAGGAGTAGTGAGAGAGAAATGTCTGAACACCTAGCATCTACGTTTTTGATCAGTTTCTACACAGTTTCTCCCTGAGAAGAGCAAAATATGCTTTCTTTCACAGCTATTTGTGAAGGCAATTTACATACACCTGTGAACGTGGGAGTGAACAGTGGATATGGAAATCTGTCTTTTCATAGATTGAGGGATCCTATGGTCTCCCCACTCTTACCCTTCATTCTGTGTAATTTTGAAATGCAACAAACTGGCAACAGCTGTTTCCCTTGTGAATAGCCTCTGCCTTGCTAGGACTTGCTTTGATCAGAGAATAAACTGAGTTCTTGTGGTTGAATCCAAAATATTGTCTATAGGCTCCAGGTTTTAACTCCTGGTCTCTGGCTGATATTTCTGTTTGGAAAGGCTGTGGAATATTTGGGACGGTTATGTGGCCTTGCCACAAGAAATTAGTCATGGAGGGCATGAGCCAAGGTTTATGCCTTGGCTTTACTTCCTGTTCATTTCTCTCACTTCCTGTGTGTGAGTTTCCCTGCCATGTTGTATTCTGTCTGCCTAGAACTGTTAGCCCAAATGAACCATTCTTTACTTAAATTGCTTCTTGATCATAGCAACAAGAAACATAACAAAGGAGCATACTGACCAACTAAGAACAAGAGTAAAGAAAACTAATCAAGACTGCTATGAGCTCCTTGGGTCGCCACAACTTGTGTTTGGACTCCAGTAAGGAAAGGTTGAAGATGAATGTGGTGGTTTGAATTGGCCCAGGAGTGGTACTAGTAGGAGGTGTGGCCTTGTTGGAGTAGGTGTGGCCTTGTTGGGGGAAGTGTGTCATGATGAGCATGAGCTTTAAGACTGTCATCCTAGCTTCCTGGAAGTCAGTCTTCTCCTTCTTGCCTTTGGAACAAGATGTTAAACTCTCAGCTCCTCCTGCACCATGCCTGCCTGGATGCTGCCATGCTCCTACCGTGATGATAATGGACTGAATCTCTGAACCTGTAAGCCAGCCCCAATTAAATGTTGTCCTTATAAGAGTTGCCTTGGTCATAGTGTCTGAGGTGAGACCCAGGCCTGTGCCATGTGCTAGCAGTCTGGCATAGCATTGTGATGTTACAGTGTGATTGTATGACATGATTTCTTCTTAGTTTCTGCTGAGAAAAAAAATCACAGTTTAATTAACAGAATGAATAGACCGTGTAGATTCTTTCTTTAGAATCCTTTGTAATTTTTATATTTAAAGCACTAAACTCAATGTAACCTTTATGGTATTTTGTTTTATATTATATTCTAATTTTTTTTTTCGGGAGGGGAAAAAACCATTTGCATTAAGCTTTGCTACTTGGAGCTGAATGGAAGACTCATAACAGTAAAACTGTGAAATACAACATGGTTTCTCTTGAAAGAACTTCTTTCAAGAACTATAACAAATACTATTTAATGATCCTCCCATAATAGCTGTTTCTCTTGCTTCTTGCCCCAACAGCTACTTAAAAATTCCTGTGTAGTCTTCATAGTCATCCATATTTTAAAAATATGTATTTATTAATTGTATTTATCAACAATGTATAGAATTGTTTTCTATACTTTTCTATTTTTGTAGCCTTATATATTCCAGTTTTGCATTCAGAAAATGAGGATGCTTCTCTGAGTATAAAAACAAGGTCATTAATTTGCTGTGTTCCTCAGACATGGATACTATTTTCCCCAATACTTTAATCTATAGATGTCTATAATGTTTATGTGAAACTGAGTGTGTCATTATATACATGTTCTCTAATTGGTCAACCTTGGTGACATGTGACCACCACATGAGTGAAAGGGAGGTACTTTTAGAAACTTTATAAAATTAAGCATATTATTGGCTTTACACTGGCTCTACAGAGACATGGTAGCATTTTTATGTATTGAGCTAAGTATACATTTTGTCGTTAATTTTATTTAAATTTTTAATGTGATTAATAAAACTTGGGATTATATCTGTGATTTTATTATAGTTCTCCTGGACACAGTGGCATTAGGCAGTGTTAAGCCTTAAGCCCTACTTCTTTCTCTGCGTTCTGGGTTCCACTTTCCATCTTAACCTTCCAGTTGAGGAATGTCACCTGTACAGCTGGTTGCTCGTGTGTTGTGTGTTTGGACAGTCCATAACACTGCTGGGTTCATCTCTTCCATCTTTCATCACAGGAAATGGCTTGCAGGAGTGGCCATGACAAATCCTAGAAGTGGTGCTGGGTGTGACTGTATTGGGCTTGTGATTAGTAATTGCTTATGTTTATTAAAATGAGCATGCTCAGGGAATTCATGGGTTTAATTTCAATAGTATTTTAACTAACAGTTATTACAATCTGTAGTTTTAATTAAGTCTCCCGCATTTGTGTGCAGGCCCCCATTCAGGAGAGATTGTGTGAGAAGGAATGGAGAAAGGATGGCTACTGTTTGCTGGTGGGAAGTGTTTGGTATGACCGCAATACCTACCACAGCAATTTGAAATTAGCCACATATTGCTGCATGCTGTGCTCATTAATTATGGTCTTTCCGGGCATTCTTGTAAGGAGCAAGTCCCTTCCACTTACTTTCTCAGCGTCTGGGCTGTGTCTTGGGGAAAACAACAGAATGTTATTTGTAGCACCAGTCTTAAATATTGAATTTCCTCTGTCTTCATTTTAAAATGTGTTTACTTTTAACTAAATGTTACACTCTTTAAAATAATCACTTTTTTAAAAAAAAATTAGTTACTTTGTAGCTAATGCATGTTTTAAGTCCCAATCTCTCAATTTATTTAACACTCACTGATTCTTAGGATATTCCCTATAAAGGTTTTTGTTCATTTAACTACCTCTTGGGAATTTTGCTCAGCATTATGTATGTTTATATCCTGAAAGCAATTATCTTTTGTGACATGTATTACAGACTTAAAGAAATAAAGCTTATTTAATGAATGTGAAACTATAAGAACTATTTATATGGGGAAAAGAATTAAGCACAGGAGACCAATCCCTGGAGTACCACATGTACTTGGCATGCCTCTGTTAAATTTTAGCATTGCAGAAATCTTAATATGAAATTACATTTTACCAAAAAAGATATGTAATTGCCAATATTTTCACATAGACTTAATATTTTTCTCTTCTTATAATCCAGGTTTATTACACAAATACATTTTAAAAAATGTAAGTAAAATAGGGATAGATTCCCCCACTCTGGATTAGTTTCTTTTCCACTGCTGTGACAAAATGTCATGATAATAGCTGCCTAAGGGTAAAAGTTTTCTTTGTGTTGGCTCACAATTGAATCCATAATTCAAGAGTGTGGTTCACCATGGCTGGGAATCGAGGTGGTTCTAAACAGCTGGTACTATTGTATCTGTAGTTCTGGCACCAGAGAGGGGAGTAAAGGTGCACATCTCACTGTCTCTCTTTGATATAGTTCAGGATCCCAGTACAGGGAATGGTATCACCCAGAGTAGGTAGGGCAGCTCTTCTCTTCTCAATTAGCTTATTTGAGAGAGTTTTCCACAAGCCCATCCAGAAGCCTACCTGAAAAAAAAAAAAACTGTAAGTCCACAAAGAAGTCACAATATTATTCCAAACAAAATGCACATTATTGTTATTTGTTTATTTTATGGCTATGACTCTGTGCTAATCACCTTTGCCTGTCAACTTGACATAGTCTAGAGTTATTTGGGAAGGGTCTCAATTAAGGGATTGCCCAGATCAGATTGTCCTTCGATGTACCTAAAGGGAATGCCACCGTGGGTGGCACCATTCCCTAGGCATGGGGACCCTGGGCTGTAGCTAGTTAAGCAGGAACCTTCATAACCTAGCAAGAAGCATTCATTCATGGTTCTGCTTCAAGTTTCCACAAACTTGAAAATTTACATGAAATAAATTCCTAAGATAATATAATTGAGCAAGGTTGAAATAAATGATTTTAAAATATAATTCTGAATGCAAGGGTTAAGATGAATGTGTAACTGAAAGTCTTCCACAGAGCATGTCCTAATCCTAGCTGTATTCAAAGTGTCCCATGGATCTTAGGCAATAAAATAAGCCCAGTAAATGAAGGGCAAAGGTTTCTTATCAGAGTTAATAAAAGAAGTTAATATTTCTAGATATATCAATGTATAAAAGTTCATATTATGTGTATACCTACAAGATTTTAAGTTTTAAAATGTTAGGTTTTGAAATATTATCTAAAATTAAATGGTTAGATTTCCATCCAATGAAATGGTTTCTAAGAAAAACAATGAAAATTGCTTTTAAAAACATTAAAATAACCTGAACAGACACAGGAACATGGAACATTCAGACATTAGAAGCTCCATCAGGACTCAGTTGTCAGTTCTGTAGACATTGACAGATTTGGGGTATGCTCAGTAAGTGTACAGCTCAGATAGAAATCTGGTATCCAAGGCAGATAGCAATGACCTGTACACAGGCACAGGCTATGGTGCTGTCCTGTGAGCATGGCCCATGCTTGTTTTCAGAGTGAAATAGCCTTTTATGAGATCCCTGTACAGGAATTTCGGTGGCATGCCATGGAGTGCAAGAAAGAAGAATCACAGTTGGTGAGCATGGGGCTTTTGGATTTGAGTGGTGTCGCTTTGGCTGGCAGCTCTCTGTTTGCCTGCTGTCTTAGACACTATGAAGACAAGGCTCTTTCTTTGCCACCTCACTATCTTTCAAGAAGTATCAAGTCAATATATTGTGTCACACCTCCCCTTAAAGTGTGAGTGTGATACCATGTTGCCATTTCACAGGGAGGAAACAGGTACTGGAAGGTGTCTACTCTAGGACCACCCACAGCACTCTGGTCTCCCAATTCTTAACCACCACACACTGCTGGATCTTCTTGGTTATACTCTTAAATATTCTTTATCTTCAACCACAGCAAGACATAAAACACCAACAGCCGTACATTGATGCTCAGCCCAGAGATGTTTATGAAGGGCTGATGGGAAGCACAGCAATGCTTTGGCTTATTGTGTAAAGTGATTGAAAATGTCCTTTGGGGAATCTCAAATGGAATTACACAGAATCTGAAATCTCCTTGCTGCTTTAGGTCATCACAGATTCTTTTTGAGACATTTCTGGGTCTGATCCAGGAAGGAACACAGGGTAGAAGAGGAAGTCTCAGTAATCATGGGAGGTCAAAGGAACGGTTCCCAGATTCCTAAAATAGAAACAATTATTTCTCTAATCATTGGATTTATCAAATGTTAAAATCAGGGGTTCACTAACTTATTTCAGCTTGGACATCATTTCCTTGTCCCCAAAGAAAATGCAAGGAAAATCTGTTGTGGAAATTTAAAAGCAACATAAAATTTGATACTTAACTACTTGAATGTTGGAATCATCCTGCTTACATTGTCTACCACAATTCTAACTTATTATATGCCAACATATAATCGACAAGAGAAGTTTACTGCCTCTTAGCATGGAGATTACACATGTGGCAGAAATTGGTATTCTTAACAATATTGCCAGCAGGAGGTTTCCGGGGTCTGCTACAATAAACATAGTACCCACATGATCCTTCCAGACACTTGACTAAGTGAATAACGGCTTCATATCCACTTCACACATAAGACTTTTGAAGTACTGAGATGCTAAGATGTAAGCATCAGGGCTAGTAAAGTGTTTGGTCGAAGATAAGGAGACAGGAGCCTCTCTCATCAATAACCGGTGCAAGCGTAGCTTAACTTATACACCTTATGGATGTGAAGAGTTCAGAGACCAGACGGGCTAGGATTTTTGATATGTGGGTGATTTGGAGACAAACTGCAAACATCTCCATTATAGACAACAGCAGCCACAGCCCCCATTTTATTCAAGCTTCTTAGGAGCTTGCAGATAAGAAAAGTAATTTTATTGAAGTCAAAGCTATTTTCTGACAGATGATCCTGCAACACATTGAGGTGTTACAAACCTAGCAGCTCCTGCTGGAGGTTGGTACTTAAGGGCATAGGAAAAGAACTTCTGAATTACATTGCAAGTCATAGGTAACGACAGGGAATTAGTTAGAAGAGTCAAATTTTAGAGATAAAGAACTATTTTTCTCACTGGACTTCGGCTGCCAAGGAAAAGTGTTTGTCATCTCTTGATGACTTAGAGAAAGTGTAGGCAAAGAATAATCACTTTTGTGCCCTTGCAGAGCAGCAGGGGTTAATTGCAGATAGAGTGGGCAACGGTTGAAAGTTGAGAAATTATTGCCATTAAAAAGGATGCTGCGGGGGTGTGGGAGCCAGCTCAGCCTTGCGGGGCTGTGGGAGCCAGCTCAGCCCTGCGTGTGTGAGACTTGAGTTGTACACCCATACCCAGGTAAAAAAGCTGGCCATGGTGGTACACATTGAAATCCCAGTGCTGGGGTGTCAGAGATAGGAAGATCCCAGGAACTCGCCATCCACCCAGCTACCCTCATCAGAGAGCTTCAGTCCTACTCAAGACTCCATGCCAATAGACAGCACGGATAATGGTCGAGGTTGTCCTCTGGCCTCCATGTGAATGTGCGCATGCGTAGATGGACACAAATAATACCAAGTGGTAGTGAAGCTGAAGGAAGAGATGAGATAATGTCTGGAGCATTTTGTGGAATTCCTAGCTCTGAATGCTAAGGCTCATCTGGCCTGGCTTGAAAAATCGTTCCAGACACACACGGGGAAGGAAAGCAGCAGCTGCCTACAGCCTAAGCTTCTGCAGCTCTTTCTCTGGAAGCCTCAGAGAAGGGCAGGGGTGAAGGGCAGGGGAGACATACCCCGAGATTAGGGGCTTCAGGCTGTAAGAGTGCTGTATCACTTCCCGGTTAGAAGTGACCCACTTGAAGTCTAGAATTGCTTTCATCTGGAAACATTTTAGATTCGATTTAGTTTCAATGTTGCTCACAATTTTATCATTTCTCTCAGCTGCCTCAAATTTATCTTCATTTCTCAGCTTTTCTAGCACAATATTTTGCTGCATATATAATCATATATGCATATATAATCATATATATTGATATGTATGTATATAATCATATGTATGTATATATAATCACATATATATATCATACTTATGTTCTGTTTCCATAAAGGCATTGAATATAAATAAAATTAGAAATAAATGATAAATGATAATTTCTTGGATAGAAAAATCTAAGATAAAGGAATTTTTTTTTTTTCATTTTTACATGTAAAATCTCACTATGGGTACTAGAACGAGCCGTCTCTCAGTCTCCTCACAGCCTTAATTGCAGGGACTTTTCCTTTGACTTGAGAACCTCTTCACTCTGTGCCCTGGGAACCTGAGGAGATATCCCTGCCTCCCTGAAGCCATCAGCCGTGCCTGGGCCATTCTTAATTGCTCTGTCCTTTAAAGGGCACTTAGGAAGAACCATACTGAAAAATTGATATTCTGAATTCACATCCAAGAATAACTTTAAAACAATATATACTTCAACCCAAGTTAATTATAATTTTTCACCATAGCAGGTCTTAAACCATGAATGAATAATTACATTCAATTCTAAGTTGAATAATACTATTCTAAGGTCTTACAAATCACTAAAAGGGACACTTCCAAATAGCTCATTCCAAGGGCATGCGACATTATTATGGAATTCATCTACTGAGAGAAAATTAAGTTACATCATATAAAACTTCATGTTAAAATACAAGCCCTCGTAAAACCTATTAATGTTACAATATTGTTCAGTGCCTCTTCATATGTCTTTAGCAAAGATTTTATTCCAAAGCAGAATTAGCTCATATTTCTATTACACTTAATTGGTCCGAATCCTGGCATAATAAATTCATGAAAAGTCTTAGGCTTTCCAAATGCTCCGTGATTGAAATCAGTTCATCTGCATCTGCTGGAGTAAGCTCAACACTTCGTTATCTACATTATTTTATTTTCTTTGGACATTTCCCTGATAAAGCATTTTAATTTCAAATGCTGCTGTGTTTGGTTTTTACTTATGCAAGAATAAGATTCTACATAGCCCTGTTAAAGTTTTACAAAATGTCACAGAGATAACATCCCCAGAAATTTCATGTTAAATAATAAGATTTTTTTATTTTTTATTTTTCTGTGCATTAGGACTTAAAAGAAGTTCTGCCACTTGGCGAGTGCCTGAGGTGGTGGTTTGCATCTCAGGCATTGTCTTGATGTCTGATGCTGCCTTTTTATTGGTCCCCTCTTTCTGCCCAAAATACCTGATTTTAATGATTTACCATGGTGTCTGGAGCCTGGTAACTTTAGCAGGTCTTGACATCCCTGTAACAATGTCTGAAGACAACTAAATAGGTGTCTTCAATGAACATGTAATACTCAACAATACTGCCAATAGAAATCTATTACTTCCATTTGTGTACAAAACTGATTTTTTCCAAGGTCCTAGAAATCAGTGAGAGGGACTTCAAGCTATGCATGTCAAACTAATGGATACCCTGCCCCTGCCTGGCCCTGCTCTCCAAGCTCAGAGCATCCATGAGGGCAATGTCCTCTGCTCATTCTCCACTAAGGATCTTGGTCTTGCACTTAAGGAGTTTCACCTTTAGGGAGACTCTGGAATGACAGCGTGTTGGAGGCACAAAGAGAGCTATTCTTTGTGAGTTAGACCCCATACGTTTAGTGTGCAGGTGGCCCACAGCTCCAGGTGCTGAGTCTGATACCTGTGATGAAAGGGGCAGATGGGAGATGGGTACATGTGAATTTTGATCCAAATAAAAGGCAAGTAAGAACAAACTTGACTTGGGACCAGCCAGAGGTGTCTAAGGAGAATGAGTAAAACTCTCATACCAGAAAGAGGATTCCTAAGCAAAGGAGGGCGGAGGAAGTACCGCAGAGAACATCACACATGCGAAACATACTGGAATGACAGAGAGCGGTGTTTCCTCCTCTCAGAACCTGTTATGACTCATAGGAAGAAGAAAGCAGTTATAACCATTCAGGAAGAAGACAGACAGGGAGAATACCAAGGCTGGCCACACTTTTGTGCCGGAAGGACTAGAAAAATTCAAGGCTGTCCCACAGAGAGGGGATGAAAGATCAGGAAATGGTGTATTTTCACCTCAAGGAAAGGCCATAGGAAATGTTTCCTGGGATACACACAGTGCTTGAAATATTCGATCAAAATTTCACTCCCCAACAAATATCAGAAGAAAACCCCAGGTAACCAACTGAAAATATAAAAATCGAAAACACAAAAATGGAGACATCAATGAAGAGTAGGAGAGGATGTCTTTTTCCTTTCAGGGACCAGTGGATAATGAAAGAGATAGCAGCTGTGTCTAGAGGAGAAAACCTGGATTCATCAGGAAATACCCAAGACAGAAGGGCTCCTACTAGTCTGACATAGGTTAGACTTAAATGGAAACATTGTTAAAACTCACCTCTTTGTTTACTTTGTGTTAAGTTCGAGGGAATACAGGGAAGCATGCTTGTAACCGCGCTAAAAAAGCATGAGCTCACTACGTTTTTCTTTACTTTACTGTGTTTCCTAATGGGCACATCTCACTGCTAAAAACATCTGTTTATAGTTGTTTTATGTCGTTGTAATACAAAAATGCAACCAAAGTGACTTATGGAGGAAAAAGTATATTTTAGCATATAGTTCCAGAGTGGGGAGTCTATCATGGTGGGGGCGGCATGGCAGCAGGAAGCTGGAGCAGGAAGCTGAAGGAACTGGCAGGTTATACCATCAACTACAAAGATAAAGTAGAGAGTAGGGAGCACAGGGGAGAGTAGGAGAAACTGGAAATAGGGTGGGGCTATAAACTCTGAAAACCCATCCTAGTGAAGTTTTTTTCTCCAGCAAGGCTCCACCTCTTAAAGGTTCCACATGCTCTCCAGACAGCTCCACCGACTGGGGATCAAGTGTTCAATTACTTGAGCCAGTGGGGGACATTCCTCATTCATACCACGAGAACATGTGTGCACAAACTGCGCAGACTGGAGAAATTGTAAAACTTAACCGTTCTGGATGACAAAGCTGCTGGCAAACTATCCTGTGGAGGCTTCTCAGCCCACAGTGCAGGGTCTGCCATTTGCCCACGGAGGACCGCTAATGTTTCTGCTCCATTCTGCCAATATCACTTCCTTACCTTGATTTAGTGCTTTCTGGTGTGACTCTATGTGTGCTTTAGTGTGACTTTCCATCTACAGCTTAGAGTTTGTTTTCATTCCTATGCTGTGCCTCTTGCCATAGGTGTTCACCCCACAGTTTCGACCCCACTCTATGGCTGCTGGCCGGTGGCTTATTTTGTGGGGTGACAAGAGTATGGCTGTGAGCCTCTGAACTCAAGGAGTAGAAGTGTAACTGCAGGATTGTTGGGGAGAACATGATGCAAGGTCCAACTGTCTGACTGGCCATCTGCAGAATTCCTTTTACTACTTCCTTACCAACCCTGAAAGTGGTGTCACACTAAGGCTTTTAAGTAGTATTTAAATGCTGACTGCTAAAGTTGAAGACTTTTTCATTGGGTATTTATTTGTATATTTAAGTTTGAGAAGTGTTTGTTGAGTTTAAAAAATAGGATTGTGTGTTTTTTAAAAAAATTGATTTCTAAGAGTTATTTACATATTATGTATACATGCCTCATTTCAAACGTGTTATGAATCTGTGCTCCAACCACTAAGCTATGAATTGTCTTGTTATCATCTAAATGACCCCCTTTAACCAGAAGAGCATTCCTAATTTTAAATAGAACTATGACTCAATTCATTTCTTTCTTTTCTTATTATTACGTATTTATGTACCTTTTACATTTTTATCCTACTTCAAGAATATGAGAAACTCCCCTGTATTTTCCTCTGTAAGTTTTATTGTTTGCTTTACCCAATTAGATCTGAGATCTGTCACAGACTGATCTCCTTGTACAGAGTTCAAACACATTTGTTTTCCGTGAGGGCAGCCCGTCAACCCAGCACCATGCTGAAGAGGTAAGCATTTTGCATTCTGCATCACAAAATGCCTTGTTTTAAACCCGATGCCTGCATGAGGTCTGTTTCTAGACTGCTCTTCCTCCTAATCACTTGGATCCCTTTGCCTGTCTGAGTCTTTCTTTACTAAGTTGGATTCCTCCTGAGTGCCTCCTGTTCCTTACACAATGTGAGGTTGTGGAAGCAAAGACTTTTCTGGCTCTGAGAAGGAATGGCACTGAAATATTGTGAGTGTCACAAATTGTACAGACTCAGAAAGTTCAGATACTTGTGGCTTGGGAGATATTGCTAGTTTTAACTCTATGAGTCTAGGGATCAGGTCAGAATTGAGAAAGCTAAAATATCATGAACAGCTACACCGGTCCATCTGGGTATCATTCGGGTATGCTAGGGCACATGGTCACTCTGAGAAGATGACAGGTGTCAGCATGGGAGGGGCTCCTGGCTGACCCTTACCTGGGCAAGCTTCCTCCTGTGGTCTCAGGCAGTTAGTTCCTGCTGCTGCTCAGCAGATGGAATATGTATGTCTTTGGAGGGGTATGAGGAGAAGGACACATTCTTTGGTTAAATGTATCAGTAGTCTTCCGGTTTAAATAACAATGAAGACTGGAGACAGAGCAGCCAGGGCTTGTGTAGTAAAAGCCAGAAGCTTGGCTGATCTCTTACTCTGTTTCGGTCTCAGGGACCCTGACACTATTTTTTTTTCCAATTTTACTTATAATTATAACTTCCCTTTAAATATTTATCTCAGTGTCATGCACAGGCAGAAGTCTTACTTGTCACTGACTTTGTGTGACTCAAATAATGGACATCAGGAGGGAAGGACAGGGTTGAACTTTTCTCCATGAAGTTTAAAGCACTAAGGAAGTTGTAGAGCATCCTACAGAGTATATCTTATATACATATATAGGAAGCAGTGTGTGTCCGTGTTTCCTTCATGCACATGGCAGATAGGATAAGAACTAGACTGGGAGGAAGCCTCTCTTCTGGTAGAAGGAGCAGCCAGGGTTAGGGGAGGGGTAGGCTATAAGAGCTTGGGCAGAGCACAGGATGGCAGCTGCTCTTTCCAGGTTGTCCATCCATGGAGCAAGGAGGGTAGAGTGGATCTACAACTATAGCCCAGGTCCATCATAAAGAAGGGCAAGGGGAAGAGGGGGCTTTGAAGGAACTTTATGTCCATTGTTGAGCATTATTGGGTGGGGATTCCCTGTGCAGTGTCTGGGATGAAATTTAGTGCCTGTCCTTTTCTAGGAATGCTAAGGGCCTTCTTAAACTCCTTCTCTGTGACTCAGGAGAGGGGAATCTACCTATGAAAGCACATTTTTAAGCCACTCCTATGGAGTCCAGCCTGATCTATGAGCATTTTTTAAAAAGTCACCCATCAGGGCTCCAGGTATTCAGGCTTCTAGTGGGTCAGGAAGGGAAGTTCATAAATGCCTATGTTGCTAGAGAAGACTTCATAGTGCTAAGGACTTTAGTTGGTCCCAGTTTCCCTTTGTGTCTTCTCAGGGAACTGGTAGTTTCTGAAACATTTACAAGCTTGCAATGCGGTGACTTTGCATGAGGTTAACCTGGGTGTACTCAGTTTCCACACCGTTGGCTTCCTAGAGCAGACCGTAGCTTTGTCTTCCCAAAGGCATCATCCTCACCCACATTTCAGTTATGAACAACCCCATTCAGGCATCTGCCCATTCTCTTTGCCCAGCACTTTAGAAGACCCAGAGGCAGCTCAGCCATGCATACATCCCACAGTCTAGAGAGCAGGAAGGTAAGCTGTTTACCCAACAGCCAAATAGCATAGCTGGGTAGGCCAAGTAGAGAAGGGAGGCATGATGGAGGTCAGGGACTCAGTTGGCGCCAGGATCAGGGACAAAGGGTCTGTACTCCTTCCCCTCACAGGACAGGATGGCCGCTGGTGCCAAATTGCCCACCAGTTTGTAGATGGCAGCCAACTTCTGTTCTCTTCATAATAGGGGTGTTTGTCTTTTAGAATCACTTTTGAGTTCCATGGATGGGGTTTCCAGGGCATGAGAATTGCCAGTGCTGGAAAAGGCATTAAAAAGGAAGAAAAGGAAAAAAAAAGAAAGCCACAAAACAGTTTCTTTCTTTGCAGGCAATAAGAAGCTGCCTGCTCCCAGCCTCAGGCTGCCTTTGTTTCTGCTCAGAGATTGTCTTTGATCCAAGCCAAGCGAACAAAGGCTCATTATCTTACCTTTAAATAGGGGATTTTTAGCAGAAACATTGAAGGGTTAGGGGGAGGAGAGGGGTTCCTCTCAGGATGCCCCTAAAGGTCCCAAGGCTCCTAGCCGCTGAGGCAGAGCATGAGAAAGAGCACGGAGGCCCCATGAGTGGCTTCTGCAAATGCTGAAGACGTTCTTTGTAATTGTTTGTATTTATAGTGATTAAACAGCTCTGTCAGTCCATTCGTGAGCAGGACACCAGTGTCTTCACTCAGACTTCCTGTGTTCTACATGTATATCACCCAGATAGATTTTCTGTAGGTAGTTTTCTCAGCTGTCTACATAGCCTGACACCAGATGCCCAGATTTCTTTCAGGAGGGCTTTCTTCTTCACGGCTTCCAAACTTTTGCAAGTCAGTGAACAGTCCAAGAGAAGGCACATTCTGGAAAGGGGCAGGATAGAGCTGCCGTGGTCCACCCCAGAGGACCTTCCCAGGTTTTCATAGAACTTACAGTCTATCCTCATTTCCTTACTGAAAACTCCGAAAGGAAACACCCTTTCATAGTGTTGCAAAGGCACTTTTATTTGTGCCTTTTGGCTTTTCAAATTACAGCACCTCCTCATTATAATATAATTACAAAAGGTAGTTATAATCTCTCAGATACAAAGATGCCTTATTAAAGTACATCCATGCACAGACACGTACACATGCATAGGAACAGACAGATAGGTAGACACACACACAGACACATATATATGCATAGGCATAGATTGATACACATATATAGGCACAGACAGATGCACATACAGGCACACACACACAAACATACATATATAAACACAGACGTGCACATATAGGCACAGACAGACATGAACATGTACATACACACACACACACACACACACACACACACACACACACACACAAAAACTTGTCTTACAAGCCATATTTGAAAATAAAAAGTTTACTAATTTCTGATCATTAACTGGGGGATTATCATCTGGGAACAATACTCACTGATTTAAACGTACCCTCTCTTTTCTTCTATATAGGACCTATTAAGGAGCCATTATAATCCTAATTTCATTGGGTAGGACATCGAAACTCCCGTTCCCATCTGTGATCCCAGCACTGGGGAAGCACAGGAGGATTCTTAAGGCTTGCTGGTCACTTTATATAACTAAATTAGAGAGAGAAGAGAAGAGAGAGAGAGAGAGAGAGAGAGACAGAGACAGAGAGAGAGAGAGAGAGAGACAGAGAGAGAAAGAGACGAGAGAGAGAAGAGAGAGAGACAAGAGAGACAGAGAGACAGAGAGAGAGACTCACTCTCCAAATTCAAGATGGGGATAAATTTGGGAGGAAGACACCTGATGTCAGCCTCTGCGGTCCACATGCTCTTACACACACGTAGATGTGCACACACATGAATACTCTCATACACACAGTAAAATGAAAGTAGATGCTAATGCATTCTTTTCAAGCCTGTGTATGAAGGGGCAACTCTGATGTCAAATCCTAGGATCTGAAGCATACCCGATGGGCAACATATAACATAGTATGTATGATGAGAAGCGTCTTGTACCTCCCTAGAACCCCATATGGTTCCAGAAGGAAGAGCTGAAGATCCAACATACAACACAGTTTGAAAACTCCATTTTTTTTTTTTTACCCCCAATCAGACAACATAGCAACTAAACATAAGGCACAGCTTTCTACATGGAGACTAAATAAGACAATGGTGTGTGACTTCTCCAACTCATGTAAAGGAAAGGACTTTTTTGTCCAAACAGAGGCACTGGATCAATTCAAGAGTCCATACTGGATAATAAAGTTGCTTATTGTGAAATCCCAGGCTTTCTGCCAAGAGTGGGTAGAGCCCTCTGAAACATGGCAATGTCAACTTTCAAGCCTGGGTACTTGGTGACATGATTTAAATAGTGAAAAGAAAAAAAAAAATATTTCCAACTGACTCAGCAGGTTCTGAGAAAGCCGTGCTTTGAGAGACTCTGCCCTGTTGAGCTCAGCTCTTCTGAGCAGTGAACGCTCTCCTTAGATAAAGCAGGCTAGGCACTATTTTTTTTTGCATTTTCCTGATTCACTATGTACCATTGAACATTTTATGATGCTTTGTTTGTTTTATAGACTAGGCATTAAATTCGAATTACAACTTGAATGAGGTTTACTCAGTTCCCCTTTCAGTGTGGGAATTTCTCATTACTCTGGCTCTCATTTCTTAGTAGATGGATGACCCAGACCTTAATGGTGGGTTGGAAAAGATGAGGTTATTTCTGTTACCCCAAATCTCTTTGTGTCAAAATTGGTTTTTTTTTTTTTTTTTTCGATCTTACCTATTCCTCATTGCTGGACAATTTTGGAAGGGGGCCCCAAAATATTAATGTGTGTGTGTGTACATTTCTCCACCTCCTAGAATGATAAAGTGTCTCTGTTCAGCCCCAAGCTGTAATTTCATCTTTCATTGTTGATTGCTTGACATTCCAGCAGGGAAATATGTTCTTGTGTTACACAGAGTGTAAATAGGGTTCAAGTTCTCTTGGGAAGCTGAGTTGCCTTGAAGCTCAGATTGTATTGTTTCCGATGCTCTGCCCTCTTGGCCCCTTGTTATTAGATCATGCTTTTCACTAAGAATGTGAACCCAAGTGAAGGTAGAAAACTCTTCATTTATCACTAGTTCAAATGCAAACAAGAGCTGCCCAGTTTCTTCTACTTTTCATATGCAGATTAGCAATTTGTAGCCTCTTTTTAGATTTTAAAGGCCCAGTGTGTCTTCTCTGGGAAGGGCACCCTACAGTTCCAAAGCTCTCCACAAGGCCAGAGCACCGATAAGGATACCGGGGTATTGTCTTCTGTGCTTCTCTCCATGTGAGATTATGATTTGTCGATTTCTGGGAGTGTCCTGTAGTTGCTGATTAAAAACTGAAAGATAACATTTGAAAAAGAAATGTCATTTGTAATATGAGTAGCTTAAAATTATTTTAGTGCACAACAAAGGGAAAGACTTCTAACTCAACGCTGATATTTTAAACTTAGAATTGGCAGCATCTTTGAGTGACTCCATGTTCACTTAACATGTGTGATCCTTACAGCATAAGGTACTATTGTGGCTTGTATATGAAGTGTGCCTTTCAAAGGCTCGTGTGTTACAGGTTTGCTTCTCAGGTGATGAGGTTTTGAATGAGTGGATCCTAAGGCTCTTACTTCACCTGTGGATGATCCATTTGTAGACTCATAAATTGACAACATTATTAAGAAGCAGTAGAAAGTAGGATGTGGGGCCTTGTTGGATAATCCATATTCTGAGTCTCCTTCTCTTTCCCTGGACACCATGAAATGAATAGCCTCCTCTTCCACACACAGCTGCCGCTGTGTCCATCTGACCCCTCACAGGCCCACAGCAATGGGCCGTAGATTGAGGCCTCAGAAAACATAAGGTAAAATAGATCGTTCCTCCTTTCAAATTGCTTTCACTGGCGTTTTGTCCCAGTAACAGAAATTTGACTCAAGCAGACATATTAAATTTCACAGGTAATCCATTTCACACACAACATATTTATTTCATGCCTGAAAAAGCTCATTTCCAAAGTAGTCCATGTAACAATGACTATTTATTGTGTCCTTTGTCTTCATTTTAACACTTTTAGGGTAATTTTGAGAGCAGGTAATAAGCAGGGTGAATGCTCTTCTTTAAGTCTAGAGTCCATAGGTTCAGAAGTCATGACAGAAAGTAACAATGTGCCTGCTGGCCTTGACTGACTGTCATGCTGAATGTTTCTCAAAATCAAAGTACAATAAGGCATACTTTTTTCATCTATTTATTCATTTGTCTGTCCATCACTTCATCCATCTGGTCTACCCATCCATTGCTTTTCTTTGTTTTCTTTTTGAATCCAGCACCTACTCACAGATGCCTATGACATACCAAGTTGAAGCCTTGGTTATATTGCCCAGAATTATCTGCAGTGTGAGACATGAGTACAATGCCCAGAAAGCCAAGTCCATTTAGACTTTCTGACTCCTAGTCCAAGAGGGTGGGATCCAGCTACAGAGCTAGAGGAATGTGTCCAGAGAGACCTATCTCATTTCTAGTACCAAATGAAAGCTCAGGGTCTTTTCCAAAACTTCTATATTTATCAATTACTCAAAGACTCACAGTATATCCCAGATTCTGTTATATTCAAGGTTATATTCTTTATAGGAAATTCAAACTTAATTACATTAAAAATCAGTCAGTTGGGAAATGTATATGGCAGAGTCAGGGGCAGGGTGTTATAGCTGTCAAATGTCTTGTGTCCACAGGATGTGTGACCTTCAATTGAATTGTGACAATATGAATAAAGACCTTCCTATTGAAGGATTACTTATGCAGTACCAAGGGTTCTCTGGGGCTTCCTTTTTTTTGGACATGATTGATGAATTATATGGTTGTACTAAAACTTCCAGTTCTCCTCTCCATGGATGTTGAGCAATTACATCATAGTAACAGTCCTTGATTCCCAGTAGTCTGACCAGTTATGAGTCTCTACAATAACCACTACCTAATGTAAAAAGAAGGAAGAAAACAAAGAAAGAATTAAAAGAAGGAAGAAATTTCCATCTATATGGAAGTTAAAAGCAATAGTAATCTAGAATCATAAACACAATTGTTTGGAGGATAATTTGGTAGGTGTATCACATTCACTTTAAAGTCAGTCGCAGAGGTTTCTTCAGTGGTGCCTATGATCTCCTTAGGCATAGATCTTTGCCTTGGTTTATATGATGTTAAGTCCACCCAGAAAGTAATTTGTTGCAACCTTAACAGTCGTACCATTATTGCACCAGCAAGCACACATTGCTTGGTATTTTAGTAGGTATCTTAGTCAGGGTTTCTATTCCTGCACAAAACATCATTACCAAGAGGCAGGTTGGGGAGGAAAGGGTTTATCCAGCTTACACTCTCACATTGCTGTTCATCATCAAAGGAAGTCAGGACAGGAACTCACACAGGGTAGGAACTTGGAGGCAAGAGTGGATGCAGAAGCCAGGGAGGAATGCTGCTGACTGGCTTGCTCAGCTTGCTTTCTTATAGAACCCAAGACTACTAGCCAGGGATGTCACCACCTACAATGGGCTAGGCCTCCTCCCCTTGATCACTAATTGAGAAAATGCCTTACAGCTGGATCTCATGGAGGCATTTCCTCAAGGGAGACTGTTTTCTCTATGATAACTCCAGCTTCTATCAAGTTGACACACAAAACAAGCCAGTACAGTAGGGTAGCATGTAGGGTTCACATCTGAACAAGAATGTTTGTGATACTCTTCTGAACCATCCTGCATATCCTCTTTCAGCCTTATGAAATCCAGGGAGTTATTGTACAGGTCACTCTTAACTTATTTTCTCTATATACTGCCACTAGAGCATTCTGTGTCTTCAACACTAGGCTTTTATAATCTAACTTGTTCTGGAATGCACCCAACATCCATGGCATTATTCTTTATAGTTTGTGAGTCTTCAGAGGCCTCCTTGATGAATAATTCAAGTATTTCATCCTCGGCGCTGGGATTTTCATTCAATAATCTTATGACTTTTGGGTGTGTCTTTCCTACCTATTTGGGGTGCCTTTGTTTAAACTTTTGAAACTGATGTTTTCATCTTTTTTTATCACTTGATTTCCCAAATCTGTAGCATACTTAAGAATACTACTGTGCAATGAAACCCTTTACAGAGTGTGATCAGGATATCCAAAAATTCAAAATGATATATTCCAAATCAGTGCAGTCAGTCTTGGGATTCAGCAGCTAACAAAAATAACAACAAGGTACAATGTAGCATGAAAATATATTATCACTTATATCAGTTGTCCCTGAAAAATAGCCACACGAGGCACTACTTTTTGCTGTCTTCTGTAATCTATATTTTAATTTCCATGAGCCATGTTGCTTTCTCATCCTGAGGCACTGCCATGTGCCTGAACACACACTACTCTCTAGTGCCAACAGGGACAAATTATGCTACTCTGTCTGTCTCAGCGTTCAAGACAAACAGGACCATGGTCTTGCCTATTGCCCCTGCTGCTGTGGTTCTGACAGGTCTGTCTGGTTGGCTTTGAGGGACTTATATCCTCATCAGCAATATCTGGCTTTTGAAAGGAGTATGGGATAGACAGACAAACAATCTTCATCCTTTGTATACTTTATTGCATGGGAGAAATATACTCAGGGAGAATAAACATCCCACTAGAACATTCTATTTTGTTTAATATGTATTTTTTCATTTTCTCCCTTTTTAATTTTAATCCCTGTGGTAAACTGTTGCTATTGACAGGCTTTAAATCCTTCTAGAGGCCCCACTAGCATAAAACTTGGGTTGCTGTCATTGTCCCACATTACCCTACATACTCCACACAAATCTTGACAAATTTGCCCACTATCTATTTTTGCCTTTTCATCCGCCTTTGAATGTTTTAGTACATTATAAACTGTGTTTGACCTGTACTTTGTCTCCATATTTGGTCCCTTGAGTATTTTGTTACTCCTTCTAAGAAGGACTGAAGCCCCCTCCCCCCTCCACTTGGTCGTCATTCTTCATGAGCTTTATGTGGTCTGTGAGTTGAATCTTGGGTATTTCAAGCTTCTGGACTAAAATCCAATAATCAGTGAGTGAATATCATGTATGTTCTTTTGTGATTGGGTTACTTCACTCAGGATGATATTTTCTAGTTCCATCCATTTACATAAGAATTTATCGAATTCATTGTTTTTAATAGCTGAGTAATATTCCATTGTGTAAATGTACCACATTTTTTGTATCCATTCCTCTGTTGAAGGCATCTGGATTCTTTCCAGTTTCTGGCTATTATAAATAAAGCTGCTATGAACATAGTGGAGCATATGTTCTTGTTATGTGTTAGAGCATCTTCTGGGTATATGCCCAGGAGTGGTATAACTGGGCCCTCAGGTAGTGATATGTTCAATTTTCTGAGGAACTGCCAGACTGTTTTCCATAGTGGTTGCACATCTTGCACTCCCACCAACAATGGAGGAGTGTTCCTCTTTCTCCCCATCCTCGCCAGCATCTACTATCACCTGAGTTTTTGATCTTAGCCATTCTGACTGGTGTGAGGTGAAATCTCAGGGTTGTTTTGATTTGCATTTCCCAGAGACAAAGTACAGGACAGAAACTGAAGGAGGGGCCGTCTGCAGACCATTCCACCTGGGTATCCATTCCATGTGTAGTCACCAAAGGTAGACGTTGATGTGGATGTCAGGTAGTACATGCTGACAGGAGCTTGATATAAATGTCTCCTTAGAGGTCTGCAAGAGTCTGACATATTCAGAGGCAGATGCTCACATCTAACCATTAAACTGATCATGGGGTTCCCAATAGAGAAGATAGAGTGAAGACTGAAGGAGTTGAGAGGATTTGTGACAACATGAGGAAAGCAACAATACCAACCAACCAGAGCCCCCAGAGTCTAAAACACCAGCCTGGGAGCGCTTAGGGTAGAACCCATGGCTCCAGCTATATATGCAAGGGAGCTATATATAAGTGGGAGAAGAGATCCTTGGTCCCATGAAGGCTGGACGTCATGGGGGGAGTATTCGAGGGTGGGGAGGTGAGGTACAGGGGAGGGTGGTTGGGGGTACACCATCATAGAGGCAAGAGGAGGGGGGAAGGGATAGGGAGTTCCTGGGAGGGAGGGGGGAAAATGGGGTAAGGGGAAAACATCTGAAATGTAAATAAAATTTCCAATAAAAAAAAAAACTGTGTTTGAATACAAGGTCACTTGGATACAACAGAAAGCCTTCTCCTGAGTAAGGCAGTATCCACCTATGGGATTGAGCAAAGTCAGTGAATCCCATATCCCCTCTGAAGTGCATGCTGGATCAATTCATTTCTTAATTTTCTTTTTTTTTTTTTTTTTTTTTTTTTCGCGACAGGGTTTCTCTGTGTAGCCCGGGCTGTCCTGGAACTCGCTCGGTAGACCAGGCTGGATTTCTTAATTTTCATGTGAGCAGAATCTGAACAAATCCTTCAGCAATGCCTCTCTTTCCTCTGTTGACTTCCAGTCCCTCATATTCCCAGCAGCCTCAGCAGGAACCAACCAAATGTCCTAATGAGTCACAGGAGCTCCTCCACCAGAGACTCATTTCCCTCATACTGCCTTGGATTTTGCAGATTTTGTCTTAAGAAGGGATGTGTAGTTGTATTATTCGGTTTATCCACTCTGTCGTATATGGACAGATCTTGTTGGCCTTCATGGCTGACAAGCCAGTTGGGGGATACCTTCATTCCTTGTTTCACAGTCTTCCATCATTCACGAAGTTCAGAAGCACAGTATTTCCTGATTATCAAAGTATCCTGTACTGGGTCATTATTACAGAAGAAGCCTTGTAAGTCATAGCTTTGTGAACTTCCTGAATAATTTAAGTTTTGTAGCTTGCTATGTCTTAGGAGCCTTCCTTCTGTCTCTAGGAGAGAATAGATACACAATAGTAACCTCGTTTTCATTGGTGGATTAGTAACCAATGTTATTGCATATAAAGGAGAATGTAAGAGAATGAAAATGAATCTTGTAAAGAAAGGATAGAGTATTATATCTATTTTTCATTATTATAAGAAAATACACAATGTCAATTTGCAAAGAGAAAGGCTTCATTTGGAGCCAACTTTTGGAGGGTTTAGTCTACTATTGATTTTAGACTCATAGAAAAGTATCATATGGCTGGAGTCCTGCTCTGGCTGAGGAACAGGCTGTAATGGAACACAGCAAAGGATGAAGGCTAAAGACTGATGATTCCTAGCCTTATAATCTTATTATTTTATGTTTTAATAAGCACTGGTTTCTTTTCTCTCTTGTTCATGGACCTCTCATTGGACAGGCAAGAGGCTTAGAACTCATTAACTCATGGTGAACCAGAGAGAAAAGAAAGTAATTAAAATCTCTTACATAGACAATATGCGCATGCGTGCACACACACACACACACACACACACACACACACACACACACTGCAGTCAGGCCAAATCATGTATCTCATCAACCTTACAAATGTTCATGCATACTTGAATACATACACCTATACTTACATATACATATATACATATAATGGATGGAAAAACAGCTCCCATGAGCAAGTTCAGATGAGCAGGCACCATCACTAAAAGACTTCACTCACTCTGCATGAAAAAGAAGCTCCAGCTTTTGTTCCTCAGAGAAAGAAAAAGCTTCTACCTTTTTAATTGCTGAAAGTTAAAAAAAAAAAAAAGTCTCTTACTATTTGTTGTTCTTCATTCTTATACTTTCTCAGGAGAATTGATAACATGGTCTTCCAAGCATCTTTACATTCCATAGGTTCATAGCAAGTTTAAGACAATAATTCAAGTCATAAATTTATAAGGAGTCTAGCAGAAATGTTTACATGTGTCTCCATTAAAACTATTACCTGACTAAACATTCATTATCTGTCACTAGCTTCATAGGTTCATTAAAAGTTTAAAACAATAATTCTGTCATAAGTTCACAAAGTTTTGTCCAGAAGCAAATCATCCGCCTTGTGTTTCATTAGTTTTGCAGTTTCAGATAGATAAACGAGTTAATATTGTATTTTCTGTCCTTGCGCTTATAATACATTGTCCATTCACAGTTTATGACCCTTAGTTACCAGATAGTAGTCTCACAGCTAACCTAGAAGGAATATATTCTCTGATCATAGATTTGTTCCAAATCTGTTTTTGTATCCTAGTGAAATTAGCCTGTGACACATGAAGGTCTACAGATCTCTCTTTGTAGTTTTTAATAGGGCTGGAAATTACTTGTATAAATTTAGGAATTCTATAAAATCATTACCAGGAATTATGAAATTATCAATTTTTCTATACAGCATTGCTAGATGAGAGTACATCCTTATTGATCTACAGAAAATCTTCCCAGTAGAGTGGTCTAATGACCAGGACTCATTAGTCTATGTAATAATGACAGGAAAGGCATATCAGTAGCAAGAAGAAATCCTGGAACAAAATCTCTGAAGGCTCTGCAATTCTGTAGAGTTTACGCATCACAGCCATGCAAAATGGTGAGCCATCTCCAGAAAACTTACTTGCATGTTTTAAGCTTTTCCTAGATGGTTCTTGCCAGCAGATCATATAGAAATATATATGTTGAGGACATGTATATACTTCATGGATGGAAAGGCAAGAGGAGAAGTTATACTATTCACTTTAAGGTCATGTTCTCATAACGTGAAGATCCCCATTAAGAACTGTCTCTTAAATGCTCCACCACCTCCTCCCAATAATGTAATGCTGACGATTAAAATTAACAATGAGCCTTTGGGGGTGCTTGCAAAGCTGTGTGAAAGCAGCTTTGAAATATTAGTCTAGAAGAATGGAAAAAGGGGAGAATATGAGAATATATGTGTAGCAGGTAATATTTAAAATGAGCTGCTGGGTGGCCTGACTACCTAAGTGGTGGTGGCTCTGCTTATGTCAGGTTGCCATGTTCCATGACCAGAAGCCAAGTGGGCCACAGCTGGAAGGGGCCAGAGGCCACATACATATCACAACTAGACTCACAAGACCCCAGCATGGTGTTTGGCTCTGCCAATCCACCACACAGAAAACGATGCTTGGTTGAGCCCAGACCATCCTGCCATCCATGTGGTACCCAGTAGAAATAAGACTCTAATGCTTAAATATTATCCAATATTTATATATTTGAAAACGCTCAATTACCAAGATGCCCACACAATTAGAATTGTTACCCAATACCTAACCTTAGATAAAATTTGTTACTCAGGACTGTTCTTGATGCATCTGTTGTCCTCCATGGCTGCTGCGTCTCTCCCCTCTCCTCCTAGCCCTTCTCTTCCTCTCCTTCTCTCTCTTTGCTCCTCCCACATTAGTTCCTTCCTAATCACTGTGCTTATTGCAAATAATGTAGCAGCAGCAGGAAACCATCCTGCTACATATATGTAACTACCAGTTATTACAGGGATGCCTTAGAACTATGCTGGTCTTTAAGAGATAATTCATTGTAGAGATACCACGTCCAACTGGAAGAGGACAAATGCAGTGGAGGTAAGCAGTTAGGTTTTATATCAGCCTAGAGAGGAAAAGGAAATTACAAAGGAATTCAATGGAGTGATTTAATAATCACCTATAGACATAATATAAACAATAAATCAAGAGTGCCATGAATGTCGCATCCGCCTTGACCAGCAATTAAGACACGACACGGTCGGATCCTTCTCAGTCAGCTTTATTGCAGGAACAACTCTTGACTTATGGATGGGGGACGGGGACAGGGACCCCCAGCAGCAGAAATGTGCTGCTTATATAACTGCCCAAGGCGGGCTGGGTGACGTGTTCTCTCAGGATAGGTTAAGCTGCCGATACCTCATTAGCATAAGTCCGTTTGGGAGGGGCACGAGGCCAATGCATGCACAAAGGACTTGTTTACCAGTTTAGCTGAGCTGGCCTTGCTGGAAGCCAGCTGCCTACATCGGCAGGTGCTAGTCATACGACTTTGCAACTGTCCCAGGTGCTATCTTAAACATGGCTGCCTACACATGAAGTGAAAAATAAATTAAAAGACACACTTGTAAGTTTGGTCAGTGAAAAGAAACATGACAGCCATAACCCTGTCTACTGATGAGACTGATTTGAAGAACTTAGAGGTGAGGTGGGTGTGTAAATAGGTTACTTGAGATTTAGATGGCGAAGTGGTTGATGTTACTGTGATGAAATGGGTGGGGTTTAGCATTGGGAGGGAAGTGGTCAAAAGACATGTAAGGGGGCTGTGCTACAGGAAGAGTTATCAAGACAAATGTCAGAGTTTTCTGAATTAAGGAGGACTGTACTGGTGGATTCAAGCAACAAGAAGAGTTTATTCAGTGAGGGAGAACAGAGTACCCCTGAGTATGGTAGCAGTGACCTGAAGGAGATATGATGAATGACATCATCTCATGGCAGGAATCTTGGAGCAGACTTGGTAAGGTTTAATTGCAGAGATTAGAGGTCATGTGTTTTTTTTTTTTCTGTATCCACTGACAGAGCTCAATTCAACTCAGCTACAAGAGGAAAAATCCTGGTTTGTGGGCTTTTGTAGGCCCCGAGTACAACCAGATGACTCTGCTTCACATCCTAATGTGTTATGTGGCTGTGGGTGGCTTCCTGTCTGCTCTAGTGATGATGCCTATCACCAGCCCAAGGTGGGACTCTGTATTTCCATACTATTTATTATACTTTTCTAGAATCTCTTTTAAGAATCTAGATTCCAAACGTTGTTCCTTCAGAAATTCTGAATCATTACTGATAAAACTCTAAGCCACTATTGATAATCAAAAAACCCTGATTGAAATCATATATTTAACCAAAAAGTTTTGAATAAGCAGAAAAAGTTGATTTTAAGTCATAGGATCATACCAACTCAAAAAGTGTCTTGTGTGAAAAATAAAACAGATATGGTTCATTTGGTCACCAATCCTCAGGGTCGAGGCAGCCCTTGAAAGAAACCATGATTATAAATAGAGCATGAAAAACTACCAGCAGTAATTCTTCAATAAATCTACTGAGAATTTGAGTATATATAACTAAGGAAGACAACTAAGTTTTATTTCAATATCTCATGAATAGTGACTCAACATTCAGGATGAAAACAACTCCAGGTCAAGTCTGATCACAGAAGAAAAATACTGTGATAGATTTAATTTGTCTGTCAAAGGAAGATTATAACTGCATAATCTAAGGGTGGTTTTGACCGTCCTTTTCTTTCCATCCCTCCCTTTCTTTCTTCCCTTCCTTCCTCCTCTTTTTCTCTCCATTGCCCCCTTCCTTTCTTCTCTCCTTGTTTGTTAATTTAATTGCCAGGGTACCTGTCATAATGAATTGATGAGAAAACTGATCAAGAGACATTCAGAAAATTACCAGTCATAATTTTTTTTTTTTTCATCAAAGTAAGGACAAGGACTCAGGTCTGTTTAAAACTTCCTGCGGGTCACCGAATGAGACTTTCTCAAAGGGAAATCAATTAGCAGATGTTATATTAGAAATACCATGCACGAGACTCAGAGTTATCCACATTTCATATTCTGGATTGAGTACTCAGGGTTAACTTCAGGGAGCTTGTCGTCAGAAGAAGAAGGACTGTGATTTCAAACTGGAAAGCCAAACCAAAACAATAAAAAGCCAGGAACAAAACCAAGAGAGCCTCTTGCTCTCCAAGCCCATCCTTTCTGGAATTCAACCCCAGATTCTCCATCGTTCTTGTCTTTCTCAGGCTTCCATTGCCTGTAGATGATGCTACTATTCTTCACCTTTCTGTTTTTCAGAACCAGAAATAATGCTCCAACTGTTTCTTAGAAAAGCAAAGGGATTTCTCTTAAGACTACACTGCATAGGAAATACTAGCTGTCCATTTCCCCAAACCACAAGGAGCTGCAGGCATCAAAGACCCAACTTGGCATGATGACTGAAGAGCCTCTTTAATTTGCCCCTAAAAGTCTAATTTGTGTTTGTGTGTGTGTGTGTGTGTGTGTGTGTGTGTGTGTATGTGTGTGTGAAGGTAATTATCACCACACAAGGCCTTTTTTTTTTTTTTTTTTTTTTTACTAAACTTGGGAGTCCCACCCCTGCATCACATACACCTCCTCATAGGAAAATGCCTGCGGCTTTAATGATCATGAATCTGAGGCTTTTCCAAGAACAAGGCTATGAGCTTTTGCAAGACATCCTGGGGAAAGCATTTCTGAGCAGACTCCTGGAGAGTGAAGTCATTAGCTGCTGCCCTGAGCAAGGCTCTCTGGAAGCTGTCCCACAGGATGCCTGCATGAGACAGAGTAAAGCAAATGGCATTTTCTGTCGAACTGCAAAATCCCTTTAGGGGAATCTTGGGATTTCACCCAACAACTTTGAACCTAAGCAAAGTAGATTTTGGTAGAAGAACTGGCTATCACCCTATAGTTAGCTCTATCATGGAAGGGAAGAACTTGGGCTACTCCATCTCTAGCCCATTAAGAAAATAATTGGGGCTAGTTTGCGCTCCACACAAGCTATATGGCTGTTTAGTTATCTCTGTGTGTTCTTGACTGAGGGTGGCACTCAGATTATCTGGCCCCCAGCCTCTTCTTGCTGATTCATGAATCAGCAGACTCAACAGAGCCAAGAAAGAAACTATAATAGCCTTGCACTAAGGTAGGGAAAGCTGACGGTAGATACATAGGAGTTGACATCATGTTTAAATGTACATATGTGAGCATACTCATACATCTTCTAGAGAGGAAGGTTATTGTCAACATGTGAACACAGCTCTCACCTTAAAGGAGATAATAGATTCTTTATTCTAGCACCAAATTTGAGTGACCACAGCCTGAAAACACAGATTCAGGTTAGCTTAAACATCATGTTCCAAAATAACAGTTTCATATAGTTTGATAGTAACAGAACAAAGAAAAGTATAAAGCAAGACTCTTTTTGAAATGCAATAGTGAGAACACTAGGTAGACAGATTAAGACAAAGCAGGGGAATTTCTGCTAGAGATTGCAGATATTTTGATGGCATTCCTAGCTTATGAGTTGGTAGAAAATAGAACTCTACCTTCCACAGGACTTACTTCATAGGATCCATACAGAGAGGGATAACAAATGGCTATTAAGGTGTCTAAAGATGACCCAAGATAATCTAGTTCTAGATCTAAAAAAATTCCAAGTTTCCACATAATTAAAGTTCTAATCAGTCAACATTGTGGTCAGGTCAATGGAAGATGATCTTTCTTCGGGGACTTCCATACATACTACCATAAGTTCTCAACCTACATTTTTTTTTTTTTTTGAGACAATACTGCAACTTTATTTGACATTCAACAGGATAGTTCTCATCCACACTGACCGTCTGTAGATTTTTGAATATGGTAACAGGCACATAAGTTACCAATGTGTAGAGCTTGTTTGGTGAATCCTCATCTTATTATGTTTTCTGAACAAACGTACTCGGATGCGATATGGAACATTCCTTATTCCCTTGGCCCAGATGGCTTTATTGAGCCTGGTGTCAATTCGTACATCTGGAGTCCCCATTTCCTTCATGGCAAACTTCTGAATTTCTTTGAGTGCCCGAGGAGCATGCTTTTTGAAGCCCACTCCATGGATGCCCTTGTGAATGTTGATGGTGTATTCCAGTCACCATCTCGTTGATGGCAGAATGACCCTTCTTCTTCTCGCCACCCTTCTTTGCGAGGGCCATTCTGCTGGGCCCAAATTGGAAAGGAAGTCAACCTATGTTTTAATACAGCTGAGCCATTCTTGTCTCACTTCCTGTGTCTTAGTCAAGTCATAACCAGGAAATAGAGTTGCTTCAAATACCACACACATGGTGGCTCTTTTGTGCTTAGCTTCTAGTGGGTTGTGATGCTCATTCTCAGAAACGGCATCCTGTCTACACTGCAGGTGCAGCCATGGAGGTTAATTAAAAAAATTCCTAAGAGGGTGCTCAGAGTATACTCAACACCCTTGGCAATCTACCCATTCCTCTCTGAAAAGCTGTGTCTATGAATGATGCAAACAGAATCTTTGCAGGAAATGTCCTACTGAGCTGTGAGCAGTCAGGTAAGAGTTCCCAGCAAGAATGATGGCTTCTTTGGTTCTCACCTATGGTTTTCCTCTGGGTAATGCACACAAAGCTGTTCAGCAAAGCACTTGCTATATGGTAAACAATGCTGACTATGATTCTCTATTCACGTAGGCGATATGTCTAGCTCCCACTGCACTCTACCAGATACCCTGCTGACAGGGAGAACAGAGAGAAGTCACATACCTACCCCATCCCTGACTCTTGGTCTTGCTTTCCCAATATTCAACATACCGCTGCCCATCAGGAAGATCTCTGTAATATAAAATAAAGAAGTGAATTTATTCCTGTCTTGGATCTGCTGAGACTCCTGCCAAGCCTGCGGGGTACTGGCATATCTTTTAAAAGTCCTAACCTCCCACCATGTGAGCAGTTTGATGGTAACTACCTTGACTCGCACGCAGCATAGACAGGGCACCAAGAGTTTACCGGCATTGTATTATCTTTTGTAAGTAGCTGAAGCCCTGGTACTTTTAGAACTTTCCAAATATTCTTCGTAATGATAGACTCCCCTCCAGGACCCATATAAGACTCCTTCTATGATCCTCAGAGACACAAAACATAAACGTGACAAGCTCTTCTTATATCTTCTTGGCTCATTTCTGTCTTATTTAATATATTAAATACAATGACACTGATGTGTAAATGCTTAAGCTCTTCTTATATCTTCTTGGCTCATTTCTGTCTTATTTAATATATTAAATACAATGTTACACTGATGTGTAAATGCTTATTTTATGGAGGAAGCATGGGCAGAGAAAAGGCTATCTATATATTGGATCTGATCTATATAGACCTATTGCTGAAAACTATTTCTGACCTACAAGGGCTATACCTGTGAGTGTGCAACCCACAGATGTGGAGAGCAGGCTGTGCAAATCCACTTCCTGTATGTGACTCACTAACTCCTGCTGGCATTGTTGACATGTTTAGAAAACTCTGAGTTTTGCTGCAAAGTTCACTAAATGCTATACAGGAAAGCTCTCCACAGGCAGAGTAAATATAGTAAATATCAAGTATGATTCTCATTTAAAAACTGGCTTCTCTCTTAACTGTCCAGAGGACATCTATTCCTGGTAGCAAAGGATGATAGAAATGAGACAGATTCTCTGTCTCCACAACCACAACAAATTAGACAGATGGGAGATGGTTGGCTCCCCCTCAATACTACTTCAAGGGATATTGGGGGACCTGCAATACACAGGAGGCTCAGGAGAGCATCTCCAGATGCTGGAGTCAATGAATTCAAGCATTGGTGCAGATAATACCAGCATCTACATGATAGAGCTTGCAGGGACTCATAAACAACGTTTCCATCTCCCACAGGGAAAGAGACCACACTGTAACTGGGGTGCTCCAAAGATGGGAGCTGCCGTGGTACAGCCCTAGCCTCCAAGCTGAGCCCATCTGGGAGGTGTCTCGGGACCATGAGCTTGATAAGGCTCTATATAGAAACACACTGACTTGTATTATGCGATGCTCATACAGAAACACATTGTCACTAGTGGCTTTGCAGGAGTCTCACCAAGGTGCAGACTGCTTGGCTTTCATGGATGCCTGAACATCATGATCATTTAGCTGTATGGTGTGAGCTCGGGCTGCACCACGGCAGCTCCATCTCTGGAGCACCCCATTACAGTGTGGTCTCTCTCCCTGTGGAGATGGAAAAGGTGTTATGAGTCCCTGCAAGCTCTACCATGTAGATGCTGGTATTATTACGTAGGCTTTAGTGCCTGAGGCAGCACTGGCTCGGTAGGCAACTGTCCTTTGCTCACCTAACACTCCATGGCTTCAGACAAATAACATCGTTGCCTATGCATAGCGGCTCTTCACCTTAGCTCTCTGCCACCCTGATTTATAGACAGGTTTCCATCTACCCCCCGGAGGTCACTGTGCACACTCTGCCATGTGAACTGATCCGTATCTGTGCTGTTTGTAATCCATTTGTAAAAACATTTATAAGCCACAGGGAAGATGATGGTCAGCAAATGCCTGGCGATAATCCTAACTGTGCCACTCATGACTGACGGGTGATAAGGAGGACTCACCACAGGCAGGTGACAGCAGGACAGGGGTAGCCTTCACCAGAGCCTCTTCCCTGTTTCCAAGTACTGCATAACAATGAATATTTGAAGCACAGCAACTCTTTCCAGCAAGTGGGGTGGCTGACAGCCTGTCCTCAGGATCATAGGAAAGACATGGGTGGTGGTGTTCAGATGCCTCAACTATTGTTTAAATTAGGAGGTTTTATGTTGTGGCAAGAGTCTGGTGTTTTCTGATTGCGTTGTGAGATATAATTCTGTTCCTCTGGCCAGGAAAGTAAGGCCCCTGCATATGACTGTCTCTCAGAGAACAGTTATGATCAACTGTGTCTCCAGTCTTGAATATCACTCTGACCCACCCTGCTTCCTTGTGTTCAACTGTGGGTTAGATCAAGTGACAGGCAGGCTTGAGGCAGAGGCCACTGGGCTGGTTATCTTAGAGGCTGTGAATTTACATTCCTAGAGTAGCTTTTCCTGTCTGACCTTTCTCTTCTCAGGGTGACCTTTGGATCTAGCTCCTCTACCATTGCCCTTCAAGCACAGCATCCAGCCCTCTCACTGGTAAAACCAAGGAAGGCCTTTTCTGTAAGGTATCATGTTGCTGCAATTTCCCTGGAATACCAGAGGAACCGTTTGGACACAGTGGGTTGTTTCCTGGGCAGCAAATGTATACGTAGACAGAGGCTCCCTTAACCTGTGCACATATCAGAATCTATGACTTTAATCCCTACAGCCAGTTAGCTAAAAATATGCCTTATTCCAGGAATTGCTTTTTTAAAAAAGTTGCATTTTTACTGAAATATCTTACATTTATGTGCGAATATCTCCCCAAATTTATAAGCCGCTATAAACACATTTGCTAGTTTATATTAAACTAGATTGCCTATCTTTTCTGTGACTTTAGAGGAAACCCTGATTATTCTTCTCTCACATAAAAATGTATTCCTAGATCCTTAAAACTCTCTCTCTCTCTCTCTCTCTCTCTCTCTCTCTCTCTCTCTCTCTCTCTCTCTCTTTCTCTTTCTCTGACACACATGCTATCTGCCTCTCTCTGTCTTTCTGTCTGTCTCTGTCTCTGATACACACACACACACACACACACACACACACACACACAACAAGACTAAGGCTTGGAGGGGGAAGAAAGGGGAGGGGAAGGGGGAGGGAGAGAACAAGAGTGTATGTTTTAGGCTTTTTTGTGCTGTTGTAATAGAAAACCACAGGCTGAGTAATTTATAAATGTTAGGAGCATATTGGACTCACAATTAAGGATGCTGGAAAGTCTAAGATCTACATACAGGTCACATCTGGTGACAGTCTTTCATTGTGCCCTTCCCCAAGGAAGGCACCACATTGCAAGGAGGTACCTGGTGCAAGCAGTAAGAAGAAGCATACAGTTCCCTCTTCCTAGCTGTGACAGGACACCTGACAGATTCACCTGAGAGATGAAGAAAGATGTAACTGAAATCATAGTTTTATAAGCTAGCATCCATCACAACGGGAAGGTGTGACCGGAGTCCATGGTGGTGAAACATGTGGCCATCATCTATCACTAGCTTACATCACTTTCAAGGGTTTCCACCAGTGACCAACCTCTTACATGTTCCTCTCAGCACGTCTGCACTGGGTGTGGAATTCCAGGTGCACGGACCTCGCTGGATACGTCTAAACCACAGCACGTGTCGAGTATTCATTCCACTTATCAGTACTGACACATCCCTTGCATCTTTAGCCACCAATAAATATCAGACTTAGCATCTGATATTTCTGTCACCGGCAGGTATTTCCAGTCTTGCGATGTAATGAGTTCATGGTTGCCCTTTTCCATGGAGACATGATCGCTCACACAAGGCTGATTGGCACGGAATCGTTTCCCTTCACCTGAACCCTTGTCATATTTTGAGATGCTATTTAAAAAAAAAAAATCTCAGAACAAGGTTTTGAGCATCTCCTTCGTTTCCATTGCAGCTACTTAACCGTGTCTTCAGTGACCTCTGACTTTGAGTGTGCCCTTGACCTGAGAATAACAGCACCACGTGGCTCCACCTGCATTAGTCCTGTGTGCACGGCTCACTCAGCATGACTGTCTCTCTTGGACCAGGGAATCATGGATGCTCCTGCACGGAGCGTGTGTGACACGTGTTGAGGAGGTTCGTGTCTTCTGAGAGCCTCTGACGCTGAGGAGATGTGTGCAAGAGAGGTCATAAGGCTTTTATTCCTAAGGTGCTGGTATTTACTTAAAACTCCGAAGCTGAGAGATGCTAAGTGCTGGCCAAACATACACAAAGACTACAATTCAGATGTCCAGAACTCACATAAAAGCTAGGCAGGCATGGTGACCTCCGGAAATCCCAGCACTTGAGAGACAAAGACAGATCTGTAGGCAAGTTGTCTAGGTGGGTAATCCAAAACTGGGGAGATCAAGGTTCAGTGTAAGATCCTGCCTCAATAAAGAGTAGAGTAACTGGACAAATCACCTACATCAACTCTGTATTTTCATATGCACACACATGTGCCCACACATATGCAAACATACATATACACACACATACAGACACCACACATGCATACATGGGCAAAACACCAAAAAACCAAAACAAAAAAATTAAAGCAAACACATGAAAAAAAAAACCCAAACTGTATAAATGTTGTGTGTGAGTTAGGGTTCATAGTCAATTTATACAACTAAGAATAACTCGGGGAAATGATACCACTGAAGGATGATCTACACTGGCTTGATGGGTCAGCATGGCTGTTGAGCCATGTGGGAAGACCCACCCACTGAAGCTATGTCACCTAAGCACAGAGCCCTGAGCTTGTAAGGTGGAGAAATTGTTCTGAGCTTGATTAGATGCATTCATTCACTCCCCTCTGCTCTTCCCAGTGGGTGTGACAAACTCTCCTCATCACTGCCTTGACTTCCCTGCTATGATGGACAGTGAACTGTGAACCATAATAAACTCTCCCCTAAATTGCCTTGTGTTGGGGTGCTTTCTCACAACAAGGGAAAGGATAGCAGGACACTGCAAGATGGCATACCCCCTCCTGTTTGTTGCTTATCTTCCACATATGAGATTTCTCAGTCATCTTCTTGCAGCCATAGGAGGAGAGACATGCATGGAGAGTATCCTTGAGTGTGACTGTATCCCGTGCCTCGGATTTCCTTAATTACCCAACAAGAATGTGTTACATGCAGTTTCTGGACCTCACTTCTTTAAGATAATCCCAGGCATTGCTTTATAATCATATAAAAAACAAAGTTATTATTATCTTTCTGATAATTTTATTTTCTTGTTTTGTGTGGTGGGGAGGGAGGTGTGGTGAGCATGCTATACGGAGGTCAGAGGACAACTAGCAGGATTCCGTTTTCTCACCCTACCGTGTGGATCCCGGGATTCAGTTAAGATTATCAGGTTTGGCTGAAAGACATTTCCCGACTGAGCGATGTCTCCATCATCGTCTCATTATTTCATGGCCACATAATTCCCATAATGCACCACGAGAATGCAAGTATATCAGGTAGGAGTTACTTATAGGGTAAGGCTGCTCTGGGAGATCCTGGGCTGAGAGCTGAAGCATCAAGGTCATAAGAACCAGAGCTGATGTGAGTCGGCCAGCTTCCGGCTACAGCTCCATCTGAAGACTGCAGGATAAGTCACATCTAGAGGGATGAGCCGTAGAACACATTGGAACCACTAAGGGCTAGGAGAGATTATTTTCTAGCCATCTTTACTGATGTCCATTCGGACAGTCTGTAGCCTACAAAGCTAATATGCTTGACTATGAAGTTAGGGTGTGGCCAGCATCCTCATTCATGTCTGAGATGTAGCCGGAAAGGGAATTCCTGCAAGTAGAATCGCTGGGCCAGGGAACATATTCATTTGTTATTTGTTAGGTATTAGGACATTTCACTCCAAAGGGGTTATACCAATTCATAGTCCTGTCAATTATGCATGAAGATACAGGTCATCTGATACGGGCATTGGCAGAACACATTATCTTACTTAAAAATAAAATACAAAAACTCGATTTGTAAAAACAACATAATATATAATGGAGGTCTTAATCTGTATTTCTTTTCATAAGATGCATGTTTAACATTTGTAAATGTTAAATCCATTTGTATTTTTGTTTTACTGACTACATTAGCAATTTTCTCTTGTATTCATTTATCAATCCATACACGTTTAACGTGAGTTCATTACATGTTTGGAGACTTTCTCTTAAATATGGAAAGGTTACTCTGAAGTTCATTTATTGCTATTTTGTCTAGGTAGACATTGGTTTTTATGATATTGTACCTATCACATTCTGAGTGCATGGGTTTCCTCTTATTTCCGTGGAGAAAAGATTGTTAGTGTTATTGTTAACTCAACACAAACTATAGTCTCCTGGGAAAATGGCAACTCAAGTGGCCTGAGGCAAGTCTGTGGGACATTCTTGACTGTTAATGAATGCTCCAGAGCCAGCCAACTGTGGATGGCACCACCCTGAAGAGGTGGTCTTAAGTTATATAAGACAGTGGGTATAACCCACAGGAATCAAACCAGTGAGCAGCTGTGGTCTCTACTTCAAGTTCCTGCCTTGGGTTTCTTTCTTGGTTGCCCTCAAAGATGAAGTGTAGCTTATGAGCTGAAGTGAACCCCTTTCTCCTCAGGTTGCTTTAGGTCATAGTGTTTATAACAGAAATAGAGACTCAAAGTACTCACCAAGGCATGTTGATAAAAGTTAACTATACAAGATCATGGACTACTGAATGGCTATATCCACTGGGATCTCCACAGGAAGCACATGGAACGTTAGATTGGGTATTAAAAGGTATTTAATAAGGAGAAAAGTTTTCAAAGGGGTGGAGACATTATAAGGAAATGCACAAGAATGAGTTTTTCCTTCAGAGTAGCGGCAGTGGCAGAATCCACTATGCCTCATAGGAAGAGAGAAAAATGGAGGTGTACGTTGTTGGACATAAAGGGAGTTTATGACCGATGGTAAATGGGACACCAGAAAAGATCTTTGCTGGAGGGGCATTATCAAAGCACAGAGTCTTCTGCTGAGGATGGTGTGTGTGAACTGGCCTTCCAGAGACAAACCAACCAAGTGATTCACTGATTCAGTTTTTTTTTCCCCTCTCCTAAGTCATAAACACATCAACTTGAGAGACAGGTACTGAGTAAGAACTGACAGTTAGTTATGACAAGAACAACATTTTTGTGCTGAAATAGGGTTTAAATATTATTTGGGATGCAAGTACATTATTTTTAACTTTCCCTGATCACCTGTGAGGAAATAAAAATCACCTGACGCTCAGGTTATGAGAAAGAAGCAATTAAAACAGTCCATTGTGTATAAGCACTAACCTATCGTTACTGTATATGTGAAGGAAAAAAAATACCAACTGCTTGGTCACTAGAATCAAGGCACTGGTGCATTTAGGTCAGTAGGATGTGCTATTTTTTTTTAAATGGCATTGGACTACAATTTGAACATTTCTCTTTGATCCCATTAATTTCATTTGGAAGCATGGTACATAAAATAAACTCTGTTATTTATGAGTGGCATAGAAAACAGAGCCTCAAAGGTAAATCTTGAGGCTTATCCTTAGATTGAAATAAACACAGATGGAAGAAGTCAGATCAGAAGTATGGATACAATCTAGAATAAAGAAGGCTGGTGGATAAACCCCAGTCATGCTAAATCAACCTTAGTTGCTGGAAACTCTGCTTAAGGTTTAGAGACTGTGTGCATGTTAAATTCATTCAGGGAAAGACACAAAGAAAATTCTAAAATCAGAAGCATGGAAGCAAAATGGGTGCAAGGTTTCCAACTGTTAGAAATGCCCTGGAATTAAAATCTAAGATAAAAACAAACACAATATCATCTGACTTTGCAGATAGAGCACAGTGATATATTAAAGTGAATTTTGGCATCAGTATGCCAGCTGAAAAGAATGAACTCACTTCATAGTCTTGTTGGGATAATGGTATCGTCTGGCCAAAAAAAAAAAAAAAAAATTCTTCAAAAGATTAGATGCTAAGAGTGAAAATTAGGGGAAACTGGTTTATTTGAGAAACTTATAAATGTATCTCACTAAGGAGTAGATGGAGAGCTAAATGTTAGAGAATTGTTCATACATAGAGTGGAGAGAG
Source organism: Mastomys natalensis (assembly GCA_021653895.1). Lineage (NCBI taxonomy): Eukaryota > Metazoa > Chordata > Mammalia > Rodentia > Muridae > Mastomys > Mastomys natalensis. Next base: position 279,276 of record JAJTUV010001095.1, on the reverse strand, counting down.
GACCCAGAACAGAGTTAAGGAAAAAACAGAGGGAAAATACTTGGTGACCAGATCACTGCTTTGAAGTATGGGATCTTTCAAATTTTCATCCATTTCATCAAAGTTATGAAATGTGGTTATAGGGTTGTTCTTTATATTTCTTTTATTTATTTATTTATTTATTTATTTATTTATTTATTTATTTATTTAAAATCAAATCGTAATTTTTACTTTTTCACACAGGGGTTATAAACACAAAAAGGCAGGAAGTGGGGAAGCTCATAACACCAGAGCATAGGTGTTCAGGGGGAGTGCAGATATCTTTCAGAACAGGGTATGGGCTGTGTGAAGGTTCAGGGGACAGGTCACTATGCCTCTGTCTATGATTCACTTGTCTTATCTAAGTTGGTACTGTCCGGCGAGGCTGCCTATTTACAAGGTCTGTGACTACTCAGTCTGGTAAATTTCCACAAAAGCTGCCTGTTTACAATAACTTATAGCCATCTGTTTCAGTGTTTTTCCACAGAGACCCAAGACTTTGTGTTAGCATGCATGTATGTCAGGCCTATTGCTGATTTTAGGCCTATGACTGATTTTCGGCCTTCAGTGTATAAGCAGGGCTGCCTCTGACATTTCCTCCCTTCTCTAAGTATAGAAGGGCTGTGGTGATTCTAATCTTGCGAAGGCAGGGATAGAGGCCTGACCTCCAATAATTGAAGGGACCTTGTAATGGCTCGGTCATCCTGTCGTTGTCCAGTGAGGCATGAGGTTCATACCCATCCCGATGTCTTTTTCCTGGAGAGGGGATACTTTTGACATCAACCCCTATGCAGTCAGGCTTGTCCCTCAGGGAACCCAGAGAGATATTTTTAACTTTTATTTATATTCCCTTGCAGTGCTTAGCCTCGCAGCCTAAGCAAGAATTCAGATCACCAGTCAGACAGGGTTCTGGGTAGCCCCTCTCTGCTTGGTCTAGGGGTGGAAATCCCCACTTTTAGGTTGGGTGGAGATGGATTTTGGGGACACCCTGGATAGAGTAACAACCTCATCTTGAGTCTCGTGGTCCTCCATAGCTAACTTATGATAATGTATCTGAATAGGTTTTGCTACCAAATTATTTATCTGTTGTTTCACAAAGTTAGTCAGCCTGTTTAAGGCCCAGGGACCAAAAGAAATAAGCAAAAATAACCCAATTAATGGTCCCAAGATGGGAGGAAGTAGGGTTGACAACCATGGAGAGGTTGAAAACCAATTCTTGTACCAGCTCTCATCTTTCTCTTTCTCTCTCTGTCTTTTCTCAGGGCCTTCTCGTACCTTTTTCATGTTCTCTTTAACCATCCCTGTCTTGTCTATGTAAAAGCAACATTCTTGTTTAAGGGCTGTATACTGTCAAGAGCTGTACATAGTCTTTTCTATTGTAAAAGAGTAAATCAAGTCCAATAAAATCCTTTGCAATTTTTGGAGATCATTTCAGACAGTGAAATGAGGGATTTCTTGAGATTAGTGGTGTCAATCTCTAGCTGTTTGATGTCCTTGTCAATGGCCCACCAAAGGTCTGAGTAGTGTAAGTCAGGAGGCCAGCATCAGGATTAGAACATCTACCAGCAGGCATCATGGGTGATTTATTTTTACCTGGAAAGGAAAAAGAAGGGAATTCTCAAGGAGATTTCTCTTCCCTGTATGTCTATTGTTATTCATCTTATTTATAGTTGGGCCTGGCTTTGTGTGGGTATCTATTTATTTCATTAATCTTTTTGACGGCCATTTAGCTGTGCCTTCTGTGGTATCAAACAGGCATATCAATCCTCGGTCCCATATGAGAACTGGGTCCGGGCCATTCCATTTAAGGGTAAGAGGGTCCTTCCACATAGCTGTGGCATAGTTTTTATTGGTCTCAGTGATGCCAGAGGCAGTCAGCAGCAGATTTGCCATGAGCTTTCAGTTTTAGAGAGTTAAAAGTGAACAAGGCATGAAGGAGAGTGTTATGGGAGACTCTTTTTGGGGGATTACAGTTCCCCCTCTTTTGTTTTTAAAGCCAATTTTTCAGAGTTCTTGTAAAATCAGGGCAGAACGCCAGCAGCCACTCCTTCCACAATCAGAGAGTCATGAAGACACTATTTAAAGAAATATAAATCTACATTAATAATCTCTTTTATAAAGTACTGTTATAGAACAGCCAATAACTAATCAGTCTATATAATATATCGATTAATAATAGCTTCTTCTACCTTTGGTAAAATTACTCCTCTTTTGTCTATTAATTGTTGAGGGAAATTAGGATTTACATCTCTCTTGAGAATATTAAACAGAGACTTAAATTCTTTTGTGGAGAGCTTAAAATAAGATCTAGCCAATTAGCATCTCCTAGAAACTTTTGAAAATAATTTGAAATAAGTAAATTATCTTTTTTTTGTTATGCCAGACCCATTATCTGTTTTTTTATTGGATATTTTACTTATTTACCTTTCAATGTTATCTACTCTTCTATTCTCCCACAAAACCCCTTATCCCATACCCCCTCCTCCTATTTTTATGGGGTATGCTCTGAACATCTCCCAATCCCATCTCTCTGCTCTCAAATTCCCCAACACTAGGGAATCCAAACTTTTGGGGACCATGTCCCTCCACTTTCACTGATGCCTGACAAGGCCACCCTCAATTACCTATACAGGTGTAGCCATGAGTCCCTCCCTTTGTGTTCTCAGGCTGGGAGCTCTGGTCAAATCTTTTGATACTCCTTCTAAAAAGGACCAAAGCACCCACACTTTGATCTCCCTTCTTCTTCTTGAGTTTCATGTGGTCTATACATTGCATCTTAGGTATTGTGAGCTTTTGGGCTAATATCCACTTATCAGTAAGTGCATACCATGTGTGTTCTTTTGTGATTGGGTCACCACATCAGGATGATATTTTCCAGCTCCATCCATTTGCCTAAGAATTTCATGAACTCATTGTTTTTAATAGCTGAGTAGTACTCCATTGTGTAAATATACCAATTTTTTTGTATCCATTCTTCTGTTGAAGGACATCTGGGTTCTTTCCAGCTTCTAGCTATTATAAATAAGGCTGCTAGAACATAGTGGAGCTTGTTTCCCTGTTGTATGTTGAAACATATTCTGGGTATATGCCCAGGAGTGGTATAGCTGGGTCCCCAGGTAATACTATGTTCAATTTTCTGAGGATCCGCCAGACTGTTTTCCATAGTGGTTGTACCATCTTGCAATCCCACCAACAATGGAGGAGTGTTCCTCTTTCTCTACATCCTCGCCAACATCTGCTGTCACCTGTGTTTTGGATCTTAGCCATTCTGACTGGAGTGAGGTGGAATCTCAGTATTGTTTTCATTTGCATTTCCCTGATGACTGGAGATGCTGAACACTTCTTTGGTGTTTCTCAACCATTCGAGTTTCCTCAGTTGAGAATTCTTTGTTCATCTCTGTATCCCATTTTTTAATAGGGTTATTTGATTGTCTGGAATCTAATTTCTTCAGTTCTTTGTATATCTTGGATATTAGCCCTCTATCAGATGCTATGGTTGGTGAAGATCTTTTCCCAATCTGCTGGTTGCTGCTTTGTCCTATTGACAGTGTCCTTTGCTTTACAGAAGCTTTGCAATTTTATTAGGTCCCATTTGCCAATTCTTGATCTTAGAGCATAAGCCATTGGTGTTGTGTTCAGGAACTCTTCCCTGTGCCCATGTGTTAGAGGCTTTCCCTCATTTTCTCTTCTATTAGTTTCAGTGTAGCTGGTTTTATGTGGAGGTCCTTGATCCACTTGGAACTTGACTTTGTACAAGGAGATAAGTATGGAACAATTTGCATTCTTCTACATGTTGACCTCCAGTTGGACCAGCACCATTTGTTGAAAATGCTGTCTTTTATCCACTGGACAGTTTTGTTCCTTTGTCAAAGATCAAGTGACCATAGGTGTTGGGTTCATTTCTGGGACTTCTGTTCTATTCCATTGATCCTCCTGTCTTCCTCTCTGTCTCTGTTCTAATACCATGTAGGGTTTTTTTGTTTTTGCTTTTTATCACTATTGCTTTGTAGTACAGCTTGAAATCAGGGACAGTGATTCCCCCAGAAGTTCTTTTATTGTTGAGAGTAGTTTTTGCTATCCTGGGTTTTTTGATATTCCAAATGAATTTTAAGATTGCTCTTTCTATCTCTGTGAAGAATTGAGTGGATTTTTGATGGGGATTGCATTAAATCTGTAGATGGCTTTTGGCAAGATAGCCATTTTTACTATATTAATCCTTTCAGTCCATGAGCATATGAGATCTTTTTATCTTCTGAATCTGTTTCGATTTCTTTCTTTAGGGACTTGAAGTTCTTGTCATACAGGTCTTTTATTTGCTTGGTTAGATTCACACCAAGGTATTTTATATTATTTGTGACTATTGTGAAGGGTGTCGTTTCCCTAATTTCTTTCTCAGCCTGTTCATCTTTTGAGTAGAGGAAAGCTACTGATTTGTTTAAGTTAATTTTATACCCAGCCACTTTGCTAAAGTTGTTTATCAGGTTTAAGAGTTCTCTGGTGGAAGTTTTGGGGTCACTTAAGTATACTATCATATCATCTGCAAATAGTGAAATTTTGACTTCTTCCTTTCCAATTTGACCTCCTTTTGTTGCCTAATTGCTCTGGCTAGGACTTCCAGTACTATATTGAATAGGTAGGGAAAGAGTGGGCAGCCTTGTCTAGTCCCTGATTTTATGGATTGCTTCAAGTTTCTCTCCATTTAGTTTGATGTTGGCTACTGGCTTGCTGTATATTGCTTTTACTATGTTTAGGTATGGACCTTGAATTCCTGATCTTTCCAAGATTTTTATCATGAAGGGGTGTTGAATTTTGTCAAATGCTTTCTTAGCATCTAGTGATATGATCATGTGGTTTTTCTCTTTGAGTTTGTTTATATAGTGGATCACATTGATAGATTTCTGTATATTGAACCAACCCTGCATTCCTGGGATAAAACCTATTTGATCATGATGGATAAGTGTTTTGATGTGTTCTTGGATTCAGTTTGTGAGAATTTTATTGAGTATTTCTGCATCGATATTCTTAAGGGAGATTGGTCTGAAGTTTTACTTTCTTTGTTGGGTCTTTGTGAGGTTTAGGTATGAGCTAATTGTGGCTTCATAGAATGAATTAGGTAGTGTTCCTTTTGTTTCTATTTTGTGGAATAATTTGAAGAGAATTAGTATTAGGTCTTCCTTGAAGGTCTGATAGAATTCTGCACTAAAAGTGTCTGGTCCTGGACTTTTTTTGGTGGGGAGACTTTTAATGACTGCTTCTATTTCTTTCGGGGTTATGGGACTGTTTTGATGGTTTATCTGCTCCTGATTTAACATTGGTAACTGGTTTTTGTCTAGAAAATTGTCCATTTCATCTAGATTTTCCAATTTTGTTGAGTATAGGCTTTTGTAGTAGGGTCTGATGATTTTTTGAATTTCTCAGTTTCTGTTGTTATGTCACCCTTTTCAGTTCTGATTTTATTAATTTGGATACTGTTTCTCTGCCTACTGATTAGTCTGGCTATGGGTTTATCTATCTTGTTGATTTTCTCAAAGAACCAGCTCCTGGTTTTATTGATTCTTTGTATAGTTCCTTTTGTTTCTACTTGGTTGATTTCAGCCCTGAGTTTGATTATTTCCTGCCATCTACTCCTCTTGGGTGTGTTTGCTTCTTTTTGTTCTAGAGCTTTCAGGTGTGTTGTCAAGCTGCTAGTGTATGCTCTCTCCAGTGTCTTTTTGTAGGCACTTAGAGCTATGAGTTTTCCTCTTAGCACTGCTTTCATTGTGTCCCATAGGTTTTGGTATGATGTGTCTTCATTTTCATTAAATTCTAAAAAGTCTTTAATTTGTTTCTTTCTTTTTTCCCTCACCCCATTATCAATGAGTAGAGTATTGTTCAGTTTCCATGTGAATGTAGGCTTTCCATTGTCTTTGTCGATATTGAAGGCCAGTCTTAGACCATGGTGATCTGATAGGATGGATGGGATTATTTCAATCTTTTTGTATCTGTTGAGGCCTGTTTTGTGACCAATTATATGGTCTATTTTGGAGAAGATACCATGAGGTGCTGAGAAAAAGGTATATTCTTTTGTTTTAGGGTGAAATGTTCTATAAATATCTGTTAAGTTCATTTGGTTCATAACTTCTGTTAGTTTCACTGTATCTCTCTTTAGTTTCTGCTTCCATGATCTGTCCATTGCTGAGAGTGGGGTATTGAAGTCTCCCACTATTATTGTATGAGGTGCAATGTGTGCTTTGAGCTTTAGTAAGGTTTCTTTTATGAAAGTGGGTGCTCTTGCATTTGGCACATAGATGTTCAGAATTGAGAGTTCATGTTGGTTTACTTCTTCTTTGACAAGTAAGAAATGTCCTTCCTTATCCTTTTTGATAGCTTTAAGTTGAAAGTCAATTTTATTCAATATTAGAATGACTACTCCAGCTAGTTTCTTAAAATTGTTTTCCAGCCTTTTACTCTAAGGTAGTGTCTGTCTTTGTGACTGAGGTGGGTTTTCTGTATGCAGCAAAATGCTGGGTCCTGTTTATATATCCAGTCCATTAGTCTATGTCTTTTTGTTGGGGGAATTGAGTCCATTGATGTTAAGAGATATTAAGGAAAGGAGATTGTTGCTTCCTGTTATTTTTGCTAATAGTGGAGGCATTGTTTCTGTGGCTATCTTCTTTCGGGTTTGTTGGAAAAGGATTATTTTCTTGCTCTTTCTAGGGTATAATTTCCCTCTTTGTATTGGAGCTTTCCCACTATTATCCTTTGTAGTACTGGGTTTGTGGAAATATTGTATAAATTTGGTTTTGTCGTGGAATATCTTGATTTCTCCATCTACGGTAAGTGAGAGTTTTGCTGGGTATTGTACCTGGGCTGGCATTTATGTTCTCTTAGGGTCTGTATGACATCTGTCCAAGATCTTCTGGCTTTTATAGTATCTAGTGAGAAGTTGTAATTCTGATAGGTCTGCCTTTATATGTTATTTGGCCTTTTTCCCTTACTATTTTTAAAATTCTTTCTTTGTTTTGTGCATTTTGTGTTTTGATTATTATGTGACGTGAGTATTTCTTTTCTGGTCTAGTCTATTTGATGTTCTGTAGGCTTCTTGTATGATTTTGGGCATCTCGTTCCTTAGGTTAGGGAAGTTTTCTTTTATAATTTTGTTGAAGATATTTATTGGCCCTTTAAGTTGGGAATCTTTACTCTCTTCTATACCTATTATCCTTAGGTTTGGTCATCTCATTGTGTCCTGGATTTCCTGGATGTTTTGTGTTAAGAACTTTTTGCATTTTGTGTTTTCTTTGACAGTTGTGTCAATATTTTCTATGGTATCTTCTGCACCTTAAATTCTCTCTTCTATCTCTTGTATTCTGTTGGTGATGCTTGGGTCTGTAACTCCTGATTTCTTTCCTAGGTTTTCTATCTCCAGAGTAGTCTCCCTTTGTGATTTCTTTATTGTTTCTACTTCCATTTTTATGTCCTGGATGGTTTTGTTCAATTCCTTCACCTGTTTGGTTGTGTTCTCTTGTAATTCTTTAAGGGATTTTTCTGTTTTCTCTTTAAGGGCTTCTACCTGTTTACCTGTGTTCTCCTTAAATTCTTTGAGAGTGTTATTTATGTCCTTCTTAAAGTCCTCTATCATCAGCATTAGAAGTGATTTTAGATCTGACTCTTGCTTTTCTGGTGATATGGGGAGTTCAGGACTTTTTAGTGTGGGAGAACTAGGTTCTGATGAGGCCAAGTACCCTGTGTTGCTGATGCTTATGTTCTTGTGCTTGCCTTTTGCCATCTGGATCTCCTAGATGCTACCTGCGCTGTCTCTGACTGGAGCCTGTCTTTCCTATTACCTTGGTTGTGTCAGAACTGTTTGGGATGGGTGTTACTACTGGGGTTAGAGCTGGGGTCCAAGATCTGCTCAGTGCTCAGGTGGAGACCAGAAGGAATCAGTGCTCTGGGCCAGGAGTGAATTCCTGGATCCCAGTGGGTCCCAGTTACTCCCTGTTTGGGGCAAGTGTTGCTATCTCCTTGCCTAAGAAACTGCTCAGGTTAGAGTTCCTGGGAGCCCCACTTCCTCTGCGTTCTGTGAAATTGTGTTCAGAGCTGTCTCCAGGAATCTGCTGAGCGCTCAGGCCCAGTCTGGAAGGAACCAGTGCTCCAGGCCAGGAGTGAATTCCTGGGTCCCAGTGGGTCTCAGTTACTCCCTGTTTGGGGCAGGTGTTGCTGTCTCCTTACCTGAGATACTGTCCGGGTTAGAGCTCCTCGGAGCCCCACTTCCACTGGGTTTTGTGAATTTGAGTGCAGAACTGCCGCCCGGGATCTGCTCTATTCTTGGGCCCAGACCGGAAGTCCTTTAAATTCATTTATTATTCATTGACTGTCCATGGACCTGTAGTGATGGCTCCTTTCTTCATTTCTGGTATTGTTTCTTTACGCTTTTACCCCACCCCTTTCCTTGTTAGCCTAGTTTGAAGCCTGTTAAAGTGATGATTGATGTTGTTATGGGAATAGCTTTTAGCTTTCACTAGGTCATATTCCATGATGTTCTTAACTTTTGTGGCTCACTAAGTCATGGGCCATCATGTTTCAACTTCTGTGGTTATTCTTCATCTGCCAACTTATCTAACCTCTCTGTATCTTCCCACTTAACAGTCCTCCTTTCTGAGTCCCTTGGTTTTCTACCTCTACCCATGCCAGCTATGACTATGTACTTAGAGACACATGTCTTCCTATGTCCCCAGTCATTGGATGCCCTCACCACCTTCCTGTGGTCTCAGTTTTTATCAAGCTCCAAAGTGCTCCTGTGGAGCCTATACTGTTTCTCTGATTCTCAGACAAGACCAATAAATTACTATGGATTTCCAAGTGCCTCATAGGCACTTTAGCATTAGCTACACTTTATTACCTTTCCCTGAAATCACTTCCTGCCTTTCCTTTAGAGTTTGTTCCACCCTCAATGGGAGAGTAATTCAAATAGTGCATCAACCCCAGGGTTCTATGTGGCATTCATAATTTATAAAACAAGGATTGATGAAGCAATAGAAAGATGAGCCCAAATGTCATGTTGCTTCTTTGATGATGATGATGATGATGATGATGATGATGATGTAGTGTGATACATTCTTTGCCATTTTAAATTCCTTTCCCAAGTAGTAAACTTTCCTTATAGTTAGAGGACTCTGAAAATTCAGACAGAGCATCATGGAAATACCTCAGTGTTATTTTAAATTTGGAATATGCAATCTTACCTCAGATTTGAATCCCTTTTCTGGAATATTCCTGAAGGTGTTTTACTTGATGGGAAAAACATGCAGTTGAGGGAGTTGAACAGGGAGAAATTTTGTAGAGAAAGGTTAAATGTCGAAATGACTCTGAAAATTTCACCCTTTCTTTCCTTAGAGAGATGAGGTATTATCGTGACCGCTCCTTTGTGGAAAGAGATTAACTTCCACTTCCAAATTTCTATTTACAGAAACCTTTGGACCTTGATATCCTATTACAGGTAAGTCAGCAATGGACTAACTTTCCAGCTTCATTTAGGGTTAATAACATTGTTTGAGTGAGAAAAGATTCAGAAAGAAAAGGAAAGGGAACATTCTCTAGGTTAAGTACACTTAGAAGTATTGCCTGTTAGAAAATAGAAGAATGCCTTTGGCAGAGCCTTTATTTTCTTTTCCTTTAAATAAATGACCACCATAGGGCCAAAAGCATCCTTTCAATACATCCATTTACTAGAGTGCTTGATTATATTGATTTTTTTCTCCCACAAATTTCAATCAAAATAATATGTATTTTTTAAAGTAATACTTCATAGTTGTGGCACTGTTCTTAGAATCCAGACTATTCCTTTTATCTCCTTGACATGTGTCAGCAACAGCTATATTAAAACTCCACATTTTAATCTCTCTGAATTCAATTCTCTTGACAAATTTCTTCATGCTGGATGCCTGCAGTTCTGACTTCAAAAACAGCTTTTCATGCTCAAGGATATAAATGATGGGGAACCAAGGAAGGACTGGGCCAGCTGACACTGGCCCCTCCATTCTTCCTCTATTCTGGGATGTGAGGTGCCAATCCACACTAAATGGTGGGAGAGAACATCTCATGTTGTGGTCTCCACAGGCTTCTGGGAGAAACTATGCAACTGAGAGTGGAGATCACAAACTGACTCTGGTTTGCTCTCAGGTTTTTCATTCATCCAAGAGACGGGAAATCTGCAGGTTAAAAATGCTAGACTGGTAGCACTGGCTGCTCTTCCAGAGGTCCTGAGTTCAATGCCCAGCAACCATATGGTGGCTCACAACCATCTGTAATCGGGATCTGATGCCCTCTTCTGGTGTGTCTGAAGAGAGAGACAGTGTACTCACATAAAATAAATAAATAAGTAAGTAAATAAATAATATAAATAAGTTTAAAAAACCCCAAATGGTAGAGTGTAACAAAACTAGTGTCCACATTACTAGTCTAATGCCTAAGAAACCAAACCAGAGGCTCTCTGTGTTTAGGGAATAGGTAACTTTAGTGCCTGAGTTATTTGGTCACTGGAGGTAAAGAAGAAACAGGGACTCCATCAGTGCAGATAGGTGGGGGCATCTTCTGGGCTGTATCCATTCCCCTCTCAGGGTCTGGTCTTTGGACACTTGGTATCTACAGATTGGAGCTTCCCTTTCTGAAGCTCTGATCTCTTGATTAGTTCACCAACGTGAAGAGATGAATTTTAACGTCTTATTCAGAAGCTGAATAACTCTAGTCGCTTCCCAGGAACAGCAAATGACATGGGGATACAGGACAGCTGAGGAGGTGGGAAATGGAGAATTGCTGAGTCAGGATGTGCGTGGGAGACTTTAGATGCTCAGAGACTGACCAGTGATGCTCATGGAATATTGTCCACACCCCACTTTTGTGTGCCAATGGGTTTTCAAGTTTAATTCAATAAGATGACCAGAAGCTATTAAGTCCTAACAAAGAATCTCAGCACACACAAAGCACAAACAAAGCTTCTACATGCAGCCGTGGTCCATCATACTCACGGCACGTATACATTTTATCGTTCCTCAAAAGGATTTGTTGATCCGGTTTCCTTGCTTCCTGCCTGCTTTCACAATGTGCCAGCGGTGGGTGCTGATTTGGATGGGTCCTAATGGGAAGTCCTGTACTTGACTAAAGAGCATCTCCAAACTTTGGTTTGAGAAAAGCATAGACTACTGTACCAGTCTAAGCTTTCGTGTGCCCTTCCTAGATTCAGATGTCAAACTTCCAGCTCCCAGGGTGACAGTATTGGGCACTGAGTCTGTTAGGGGTGATCAGTGTTTGGGATGCCTTGGAAGTCTTGCAAAAGAGGCTGAGATAACCCCTTGCCCTTTCCACCTTGTAAGCCACAGTGAGAACGTTGGTATGGAACAACTTCTCAAGACACCATCCCCGATGCTTCTTGATCCTGGGGCTTTGGTTTGTAGAAGAGTATAATCAGATTTTAGTTACAGTATCCAGAACAGAAAAAGGCATGAGCAACTTTTTCAGTTTTTACCTTTTCTTTATTTTGTGGGTACGGGGAAAAGGTAAGGATTATAGATGTCGCCAAACTATTAAACATCCACTGTTGTAATTTCATTCTAATGTGTGATAAAACACCCAATGCAGAGCCACTCTCAGAATTAGGCTTTATTTGACTTACAATTAATTCCAGGTTCCATTCCACCACTGAGGGAAAATGTTGAGAATTTTCCAATTCAGGGAAATTACCCTGATTTGCTTAGACTTTAACCAAACTATGAGTAACCAAGAATCATAGAAAAGAAAACTTTTTTTTTTTTATTTTGTGCATATCCTGCAGCCTAAAAAGCCCTTCTGCAGATAGCTGGACAGAGGGGAACTTGAGAGTGCTGGATGTCTCAGGTGGTGCAGGCACTGAAAATGTCAGCTTTCTTCATTGGTTGCAAGAATGTTTGGAAAACTTTAATAATTGAACTTTAAATTATTAATTGTTTTAGAAATATAATACTTTGACTTGTGTGCATGGTGTATGTGTGCTTGTGTGCAGGCACATGTGACTGTACAAGTGGTCAGAGGCCACTCGGGGATGTCAGGTGACCTGTTCTACCATTCTCTGCATTAGTCTCTCCCTTGAGACAGGTCTCTCACCAAACCTGAAATCCTCCAGTTTGTGTAGGCTTGCTGACCAGGCTGCTTTCAGGGTCTGCCTGTCTACATGCCCTGATGCTAGGGTTACAGGCGTGTACAACCACGGCTGCCTATTTTACGAGGATTCAAACTGGGGTCTCATGCTTCTGCAGTAAATGCTCTTACCCACCAATTCACCTCCCTAGACCAGAAATTATTTTTTTTTAATAAAAGAATAGACCTAAAAATTCTCCTTAAAGTAAATTTGTACACTATTATTTGTGTCTAAATGTGTGTGCCTATAACACGCTGGTGCCTCAGACATTCTGAAGTGACAGACTAGGGTCAAAGTTAAGGGTGGGAGCAAAGCGCCTCTTTGTTTACTCTCAGTTAAAATTATTTGTAAATTTGCCTGTGACATAATTTGAAAGGCTGAGCGCTGCAGAGTGTCTTGTTCCCGGAGACGTGTGTGTCTGCTGTCCCTGGGGAGGGAGCTCCTGTTAACTGATGAAGATGTCAAACATGTCAGGGGAGTGTCAACAGCTGCATATTCATTGCTGCACCAGAGGTGCCCTCAGACTGGGCGATCTCACTGCCTATTCACAGCAAAGACACTTAATTAATGAGTAGTCCTAATCAGGCTGTCTTATTATGTATGGGACACCAATGTGGCTGATGTGCAAACAAACCATCCTTGAGGAGCGCTAATTAATAATTCTGAGCCGGGCATTCTGAGAGGCCTTGTCATCTAGCTCTCGGAGGCATTGGTAGCATCTCCTTTGCCAGGTTCTTATGTCCCCTGCATGCAAATGAGTGACCATGCTGGCAGACTTCCTGTTTGTTACAGAACTGCACTTACCTTTGCCTAGGACTTAATGGATACACTGAATGGAAATATTGTAGGTGTCTCTCTTCAGCAAGTCGCAGAACAAGTCTTTCTGTCCCCTCACCGAGTACCAGATCTTCTAAGTACAGATGGATTTGACTTTTGTAGGTTTAAGAATGAACTAAACTGAATAGTGATCATTGGACATTCACAACCAGGAGCAAATATTTAAACAGATCACTAAATACAAGGTTCATTACGTTAGATGTTGAGCTGGAACTAGAAGGAGCACTGAGAGGATCAGAGAGGCCAGAGTCATTATGATTGTTATATTGCCTTCCCGTCTCACTCCGAGTGTGTGGCATTTTCCTAAATTGTGGATGAATCTGTTATGTGACTGCTACTTGATGCTGTACTTGGTCCTGGGGGCTGTACTTTTCCTTTACATTGGTTCTGGAAACCACCTCCTGGCCTCCCAGCTTTGCTCTGCTGGTGGAGTCCCTCACTGCCATTCTAATGTTGTACTGCAAAGAAAGCTTTGGGAGGCTGAAACCTCTCTCTCTGCCCTTCACTTCTCTCAAGTGGTAGGGGATCTTTGACATAGACAAATTTCTTTAAGGGTGTTTTAGTCAGGGTTCTCTATAGGAATAGACCTAATAGAATAAATCTGTATCTATTTATCATCTATCTATCTTTTATTTTGACAGTGGAATTCTCCATGCAATTTTTATTACACAGGCAGGTCTGTGGAATTTTACATGGGAAGCAACCTACGTCTTCCAACGGCCACACCAGGTTTTATTTTAAAACTTTAATTCTGACTTATTCTTGAGTTCCCAGTAGCGTAAGTAAGCCAGTACTCACAAAGCACCTCAGGGACTGTGGAGCGGATTTCACACAGAAGCAATTGGAATCTGCATGTGTAGCACTTGGAGCCTTCCCAGAGGCCCCCATGCAGCTGCACACCAACCCTGTGGGAGACAGCGTTTTACTAGCTCCTGCCTTACAGATGAGGAAACCAAGGCTCAAAGGTGCTTTTCTGTACTTCAGGAGCTTCAGGACAAGATTCTGGTCCTCAGGCTGCTGCTGTCGCCAAGAGTAGGGCTGACAGGTGAACACTGAGCTAGTTAAAGACAAATACTTTAACCTTTCCCCCATCTTGTGCTAAGTAATACTGGTCACATACTGCATTTATTTGTAGACATTAGAAGACAGAGTGGGTGGTGTCTCTTTATAGATCTTATTCATAAACTTTATTCAGAACAGTTCTAATGGCATGATTAAGGCTGCACGCCCCAGAGTGGTCACAGAGGTGCAGCATGGAAAGAAAAAGCTGCACCTCAGAGCTGACCATGATCAAGTTAAAAACACCTGACACAATATTCGTACTAAGAAATTCCCTTCAGGTCATGATCAGCATAAAAAAAAAATCAGGAGAGATTCTGCAAACATTCTGTAAATGTGTACAGCAATGTGCTGCATTAGGAGTCAAAATCAGATTCTATTTAGTGTTAACATCAAGCCTTAGGAGAGGAAAAACTCCTTTGTCATTTATACGCACCAAGAACTATTCACACATAGGGTCAGGCTGGGCAGGGCAGCCGAGGAGCTGAACAGGCTCCGCACCTGGAAGAAATGCTTATGCTAATACTGAAGGCCTTTTCCCTGTCCTGTGCACATCCACCTTCTGGCCGTAAGAATGTCATTTATCAGCCATTAAATAAAGCCAGAAGAAAGCAATGCAGGTCTCTGGGAACCTCATCCTTCCCGAGGTTGGCAAAATGCTCTGCCAATTCAAGTCATTCAGTCAGGAAGGTGAAGTACGAGTTAAAGCTTTGGTGACAATTATAATCCCCTGAGATTTACTTTCCCTTAAGTCAAGATAAGATAATAGTGTTTACTGTACTTTCTCGTGACTCTTAAACCACTGGTATTGGGAGTAGGCAACTTGCACCTGCGAATGAGCTGGCAGGAGGAAGGCCCCCACCACAGCTGTCCCGAGTGGGACAGGCAGTTGTGGCCAGGCTCTTGTGGATGCAGGAAGGACACCGTGGGTCAGGGGTCAGTAGGTAGAGGAATCTGTGCTCATTGCATCTTCAGAGAGTTTGGTACTGGAGGGGTGGATGCTTGCAAAGTACTTGACGTCACTGTCTCGATCCATCTGCAGGGCCATGATTGTCTGCTTCATGGTCTCCTGATGACAGCTAGCAGAGGCTAAGAAATAATCTTTCTCCAGCAGGGTCTGACACAGGGGCTTCGCCAGCAGCATTCTAACGTTGGGGACACGGTCGTTTGCCAAGGTCAGCAAGTGTGGCATCAGGTGCACAGCAAACTGCTCCATGGGGAGACAGTCGTCCTCAGTGATGGTCTGGCAGACAAAGACAAAGGCTTGTCAACCAGACCATGTTGGACACCTCATTGATGAGATCTCCGAATGTTGGCCGTGTTGCCATGTGGAGTTTCTTCTTCATTTCACTGACCAATGTGTAGGAAATCCAACGGACTGAAGAACTTTGTCTGCACACAGATTCAGAGCAATGGGACATAAGTAATCACAAACATCTCTGGGACTATATAATTCTAGGAGTAAAATCAGCTGTTCGGCCAGCTCAGCTCAAAAGCGCCAATTTCCACTGTTGTCTGTCACCAAAAACTGGAGCTGATAAAGATTCTCTTCTTTTATCATGTGAAGAAGCTTCAGGAAGTCATGTAAGTGTTTAAGAGGTCTTTTAAAAATCCATTAAAAATTGGAACCAGGTCTGTAGCTGTCAGATGGTCTCCAAGAATCACTGCAAGCTCATGGATGCAGAAGGCTAGAGTTCCGCTTTCAAATTTTCCACTGCAATCCGACGCTAGGTCTCGCAAGTTTCTCTCAAGCAGTGCCAGTTCTGTCTGTGGAGAGTCAGGGCCACACCCGGCAGAATGTGTGCACAATGCTTGGCGATCTCAGTGTCAACTGTCTGTGCTCGAGAAGGGTCGGTTATTGACAAGTAATGATCTAATAATGCTTGTGGTACAACATCCTGGACTTTGGGTCTCCGCTCTTCATCCAGGCTAAAGCCACCACTAAGGTTTATGTCCGCACCTCCATGGACATAGTCAGGCGTGGCCTCCATATTCTTCTCAGCAGCGCTGATCAAAGGCACAGAAGTGTCTTGATTTATGTTACAGTCTGGAAGCTCACTGACACCCACTTCATCGTGTAGCTCACCCCGCTGCTCTATACCACCGGTCTCTTTGTGAGCACCCAGGCTGGAAGTGCGCAGGGCAGCCGACAGCACTTCCACCTGTGCTTTAACATCCGGTCATCCATGTGCGGCTCTAGGTTTTCTATCATTTCTTCTAGCTCCATCGGGTAGCCATGGTGATATTGGGAGAACCTGGTACAGGGACTGCAGGTGCATCTCCTGTTCTCTCTGGGCTGAGTCTCTCCTCAGGGTCCTGTTGGAGCTCTTTATCAAGATCTATTTTGGGTAGAGGAGGCCTCCGGAAATGGAAGGAGTTGAACATTTCCTGATCTAAGAGAGTGGACTCTGGGGAGCTGGTGCCAACATCTGGCTGGAATGCAGACTTGTTGGTGTCAGTCTTTTTACCACTCTCATCGCTAGCTGCTTCCTGAGGAGACTCTGAGGACAAAGTACAGTGTAAAGAGCTTTTTGTTCCACTGAACATGCATGTCACCTGCAGAGTCCCCAGGTGTCTTGGCAGCACAGCCTTTGAGTGTGCTCTCCAGTCTGGCACTGGAATGAGGAGCACTGAGGTCTGAAGGAACATCTTCTGGCCTGCGCTGCACTTCTTCTACGACACCATCATCTCTGATCCTGTCTTTGTCTTCTGCCACTGAGTCTTCCAAGCTCTTGCTCTCATCTTTAAAACACTGGCCTGAGCTTGGTGGATTAGTGAATGTAGATATGAAAGGCCCCAGAGACTGAAAGGCTGCTTGGCGATCCCAACGTGAAGGATCACTCACTGATCAAGTTAATAAATGGTGCTGATAACTTTGTCCATCGGATTTCGTGACATATTGCAAAGAAGACAGCAATGAAGCACTCAGCACAGGCCTTCCGGACACCCCACACATTATCAGAACACAGTTGGAAGAACCTGGGCAGCAACATTTCTTCTGTAGCTTGCTGGACAACTACATTGCAAATATCTCCAAAATTGGCAGCACAGACCTTTCGGACATGAAACATTCTACAGTCACAGCACATCTTGCAAAACCTAGGGACGATGAGACGCTCTGTAATATCCTTCCCAACCTTGGGGGGCATCCTGCACATTATAGCCACAGCCTCTGTCTTCACATCGTCATTGCTGTCTGGGGCAGTCAGGTTGATGAAGGACAGGGCACACCTTAGTCTCCACATCAAATTGCCAATCAGCTCCTGCTCCAGCAGAGCCAGCAAAGCTGCCTGACTGGCTTTCCTCACCTGGTTATTCTAATCTGCAAGGTATCGAACCACAATTGGTAATAAGTACTTGGAAATGCATATGGTATCGAAGGCCAGTTCTCCTGACAAAACAGTGCAATGTGCGGCACATGTCCATCAGCTCCGCTCTCACAGTGACAGCACTTACAGCTTACTTGTCCGCCTCCCGAAGGGTGTCAACATTTCATCTTGTGAGACAACGTCCAGGGCTGAAGGTATAATCATCACATCAGATTCTGAGTTGTAGTCACTCACACCAGCCGCCATCTTGTGCTTGCCCCTGCCTCCTCGTCTCCCGGAGGAGTCCAGCTCTGTGAGCCACGAGCCAGGGGAGCTGGGAGCCGGACAGGGGCAAGTGCAGGGCGGGCCCAGGCCCGGACCTGCGGCAGCAGTTCCCATAGGCCCGTCTGCGCACCTTTCATCTATCTATCTTATCTCTCTTCCATCTATCATCCATCTATATATCTATGTATCTGTGCATCTATCTATCTATCTATCTATCTATCTATCTATCTGTCTACCTATCTCCATCCATCCATCTTTCTTCTGTCTTTTAATCATCTATATATCCCTTAACATTTGTTAACTCCAGCTTTGCACTTTGTGTGGGCTTTCTATGAGATCTATAGGGAGACTTTCATCCCCATGTTCCCATTTCAGTTTGAACCTTTCCAATTAAAATCACTCTGCACACCAGACAATATGTTGTCTATTGTTGGTATGCTTGCTTGTCTGCAATGTTTTACTGATATTTGTGTATGCTGGTATTTGATCAGTGTGTCTCTGTGTGTGTGCAAGTCCCCTCTCTTCTGTGTATGTCTACATGTATGTTCATATGTCCATGTGTTTAATCTGTGTGTATTCCATATAGAAGGCAGAGGATGTTGGGAGATAACCAAGTACCAGCTTGAACTGAAATCACAGAATTTATATTTGAAGTGAGTTCCTTAAGCATTCTCATGGGCTTCCTTCTGGATTTGGGACCCACTGAGCCAACTAAGCCCATTATATATTAATATAATCACTTTCAAGGTACAGTATACGAAAAACTAGACAGCAGCTCATGGACCTCTTGAGGGTCCATGAAATTGACTCCTACCTTGTTGAAGATATTCAAATCCACTTCTATTTGCCATAGTTTGAAACTGGCAATCATCACCATCAACTGCTAGATCCGTCATTATCCAGCTCCTCGCAGATGTTTGGACGATGCACTTCACACTTGTTATTGCCCAAAGCAAATCATTTTAGGAGCTGTGGCCCAGGTTTGTTGTGATTTTAGCACTTAATTTCAACATCATCCTTGGAAAGTAATCATCACTAAGCGTTTGCTCTCACGACAGAATCCACAAAAGAAATTACTACGTCGAGTTGCTTTATACTTTTGAGTAGTTTGTGACTGAGCAGTGATTTTAATGATGATCTAAATAGAAGGTAATATGTTCCTTATTCTTTAATTGGGCTTATCTGGAGCCTGCTGCCTTTACACATTAATATGTAAGAGA
Organism: Mastomys natalensis; assembly: GCA_021653895.1. Classification (NCBI taxonomy): domain Eukaryota; kingdom Metazoa; phylum Chordata; class Mammalia; order Rodentia; family Muridae; genus Mastomys; species Mastomys natalensis. The sequence goes on along the minus strand of JAJTUV010001095.1, from coordinate 260,401 downwards.
TGCATACACTTGAGATGCATTTATAGTTATTCAAAGAGTACTCTGAGTGGATAATATCTACCGATTGTTGAATCTGCCCTCCACTTTGTGGTTGCTGCATATTGTTGCAAAAATATATGTCTTAGAACATTTGTAGAGCATTGCTTCAGAAATATTTCATAGTCAGGAACACGGTAAGCTGAATATGCTGTTTTTGGTGTCACAGTTCAGAGTTATTAAAACTGTGCTATCAACTGCAGCAATGTAATGACACTTTTTTTTTTCGACACTCCTCTTTGAGACATTCCTGGGAGCAATACATTTTTCTCCCTTTAAGATTTGGTTCCTTTGAAATCCGAAGCTCAAGCATAGTTATAAGAATGGCGCTGGTCACGCACAGAGACATTTGCATCTAAACCAGGTTCATTATAGCTGAGCTATTTAACATCTACCCGGGTCATCCCTGTACTCTAGACTCCAGGAAACTCCTTTCCTTTTCTTCCCTGGGCATGCCTATGCCCAATCTCTTCTGATGAAAATAATATGCCTCTCCCTGTTTCATGGGAGAGCACTCTTTCTGCAGAGCTCTGCTTGTCACATGTCCTGAGGTGCCTCCATCATAGGCCCCTCTGTTCTGGCTCCCTGAGCTGCCTGTCTCCTCTGGGACCCACACCATACTAACAGATAACCCATGTGACTCCCTATCTAAGTATCCATCTTTTGAAGTGATCTGCCCTCTCTCTCAAGAAACTTATGTGGTCCTAGAGTCTTGCCTGGCACATAGTAGGAACTGCCTTACTATATTGGTTGAGTCTGGAGCTTCTCTTTTCCTCAAGGGAATAGTATGAACTGCTTTTCATACTGAGGTTGACTCAGAGAAGCAGAAGCTATGCCAGCCCTCTCTTTCTTGATCCTCTTCATCCTTCCAACATGGTCCTGTTCATCTCATCACTGTCTTTAGCAAAGCCATACAAATTAATTATAATACAAACAGTGTCTAGTGGTCTGGAGCCTGAAGCTAAATGAAAAGTGAATTCTAGGATTTGGTCATCGTAAAAAAGCAATGTTCTCTACATCCCCTACTCTGACCATGGCTGTCCTGTGGATGTTTAAAGCTGACACTGAGGAGTGGTAGACTATACCATGAAATAGTAACTGCCACCTTTCTTACTCCATTGTCACACAATTCTTTCAGTCAGCACTCACATTAATAGAGGAATTAATTGTGTGAAGTTGTTCTTGACATCCAAAGAAACAAAGCATGCTAGAGATAAGGTCGGGGCCTATGTATGCCTGAGCCACATATAATTATAGAGGTGTACAGCCATTGCCAGTGGACAGATGGCGAACACCGTCATTAACTCTGCAATATGTTCCAGTGGCTAAACTCTCCAAATTGGGAGATATACCTAAGAATAGTAAAATGTAGAGTCCAAAGCCCATTTCTATCTCTTATCTGGGAATTGCTCAAATCAAAGGTTTCAGGCAACAGAGCTATCTGTGCACACATCTGTTGCTGCTTCATTGACAATAGCTAGGTTTTAAGATCAGCCTGGGTGTCCATCAGCACACGTCTGGATAAAATTGCGTTTCGTATACACAGTGTAGCTTTATTCCACTATGACTAACAAAATCACTGAAATATCTGGAAAACAGATGCAAGCAGAGATCCTCATATTAAGTAGAACAAGTTGGAGTCAGAAAAAAAATGTAATATGCTTGTTCTTATTTGTGGGTCTTAGGTTTTATGGAGATGCATAAAGTCGTTCATGTATATTTGTCATGAAAATAGAAGCAAATAGAAGTGAGGTCATCTATGGGGATGGGGAGGAGGGGGCTTTCAGGAAGAGGGAGGAGGGGAAAGGAGAGGATAGGGGAGACAAGCATGCTCAGAGTCCTTGGTGGACTAGCTTGGAAGTGTCTCCATAGATACCACCACCATCACGTATAACAAACACATACCACTAAATTTAGTAAGGAAACTGTCCAAATTGGATAAAAATGTCAATGAAGAGTGACTCCTTTTAGTCTTTTAAAAAATACCATATTTCTTGGTGTAAAATAGCCTACAAGGCATTTTCTAACAATTTAAAACATTTACTAAGTTTTACAATTTATTTTTGTCCTCACAAATAACTTTTTTTTTTTTTTGCCTACCAGTCAGTATGTCCTCAGAGTTAAGTCAGTCCAGGCAGTTAGATTTGTGATGTCATGCAAGTTTGCTTACCTTTGAGCTGACCTTCCAAGAATACTAGCAATTTAATAAATTGAATAGGTGCTATGTTGGTTGTCAAAACTCATAATCTAGGTACCCACACTGACCAGAAGTCTAAACATTCTGGACCTGACCAGCATCGTTTATTTGCTGTTAGTAATGCGGAGGCACCGTGAGTGTGGCTCTCTGAGTGTGAAGTAGAATTTCCGCCCTTGTTGTCTTGTGACTGTGGACCAACGCCTTCAACTTTCATGGCTTTGTGAATGTTTTTCAGTTTTCACGTAACTTGTCACGTAATGTATAGAGATGCTCACTCAACAGGACAATGCTGGAGGAGAATGTTTTCCATACTGATTGCTCGCTTGGTCCTATGAAATAACCTTAGTTTTTAAAACCATGTCATGCATGTGCATCCAAAATACAGAAAACTACATCAAGACAGAAGAACTGTGCTATTTCCCTCTCGAAGGTCCTTGTCTTTACTATTGAGACAAATGCTTGCAAAGCTTGCTTCATACACCCGTGGGAAGGCATAACTTTAGGCAGGCATCACTGCATTGCGTGCACACCTTGACTGTTCTACATCGCTTCATTTTCTTCCTTCCTCTGTGTCCGCAGCTCCCTGTCCTATGCAGCTGTCCCAGCTGCAGTGTGAGCTGTTGGCTCTCGCTTGCTTGCCTCGTGCTCACACCCACAGGTCTGACTAAAATCCTGAGTGGAAGGATGACTTTGTGTGAAAATGGGATTTCTCTGTAACTCAGGCACCTTCCTAAAGGATAAAAATCTTAAGACTCCACAAATCAACTGCATAGGAAATTTGTTAATACTTCCATTTTCGGCTGCAGAATATATCCGTCTTTCCTAACTGTTGAAAGCTTGCTCCAGTTCAGCTGGAAGCCTGATGCTGCTGCTCCTCTATATCCAACACTAGAGGTGCTTGTCCTTCATCTTGTACACTGACTCTGAATATGTAGGGATCTCTTGCATTTCATTTTTATTAGTATATCAATTATACCTAGTGAGTTTATTATTGTAACATTTTCATGCATGCATGTCATGGCATTTGCCGTATGCACTCGATCACCATCTCTCATTCCCCTGCCAACCCCCCAAACCCTCCATTTTCCCCCAACTAGTGCCTCTTCTAACCTTATATATTTTGTTAAAACCAGCAGGTTGTAAACTCAAAGATCAGCTTATCAGGAGAATCAAGGTGCTACGATTGAAAGCAAACCTGCCCAAGTGCCAATGTGACTGACTTGGAAAATAATTTCATCTGGGCTATTTTATTGGAGATGACTCATGAGTAGTTCGGACACATTTTGTACTTATTTTAACTGCTGAGCTGTATTACCGTGTTGTGAGATTGATAAATAGCTTAATGAGGAGTTTTATTTCTAGGTCACGTATTAAAAAAATGAATGGAGTGCCTTTGTAACAGCTACCCATGTTAAGTTGGCTAAGAGCTCTCAAAATCTATTTCCCAGTTGATTTAACCCCCCTGTAAGAAATCTGGCAAAACCCTGAAGTTCAACCAGGCCTCTGAATCAATCTGGCAAATAGTGACTTCTGGGCCCTTTCTGAGGTAGGCCTGCAACTTGAGACATTTTTGAGCAAGCAGATTCATGCTTTGTATTTTATTTTTGAAGTATGTGTATGTTCTGTATATACGTCTATGTATATATGAATATATATATATACACATATATATATATTCATGTGTATGAGTGAGGGTATGTTCATGTGTGTATGTATAGACATGAGCTATAACACATATGTGGAGGTCAAAGGTTAGCCTTGGGTGTTGGTTCTTCTCTTGCACTTTGAGACAAGGTCTCTTTTTCATTGGTCATCATCACATACCCCAAGACTAGACTAACTTCTGGGTTTCCAGGGAATCTCCACCTCCCATCTCTCAGAGGGTGTGCTGGGATTTTGGATACACATAACCACACCCAGCTTTCCATGAGTTCTGTATACTGGAACCCGGGTCCACATGCGTGCAGGCATTGAGTAAGCGTCCCAGCTCCCTTTTTGTATTTAAATTGTAGCAGAAAATACAGGGCAAGGATGATGGTTTCTGCCAGTGGGCAGGTTCTCTTTAATTCCATCTGCCACCCTCAGTGACAGGGCAAGGGAGAGACTGAGAAAGAACCTACATGTGCTGTTTACAGTAGAGTCCCCAGTTCTACAGGACTGTTTCTTCAGGACCTTCCAGCCAGTGGCCATGGAGACTCAGTGGCGGGACACATGGACATCACATCATTCACTGACACACTCATAAAGTGTTGCTAGTTAGGACCAGTCTCTTGGCAGGACAAAAAGAATAAAAGACCTCTCCCTTTCTTTGTTACCGTATCTGTGACAGCATCAGAAGCAGTATTTTCAGACAGGATAGCTCCTCTTCTTCTCGTCAGGAGCTTAAAAAAATGCATGAGCCTTTCCTCAAACATGCAATTTCTGAAAATACTGGAAATTAACGTGGACAAAAAGACAAATTGCAGACTTGAGCGTTTGGGCTATGAAACCACAGAGAATCTGAGAGCTAATCGCAGTGAGGAAGTAAAGACTCTTCCTTTTCCTTGGGAGGATTTCTCAAGAATTTTAGAAATTGGAAGTAATTTTCTTAGGAAAAGGATGGCTTAAGTCAGAATGAATGGGGGAGCGAAAGCACATATCAATGCAGAGGAGACCTTGTAACCTCAGCCCACCCTTCCCCACAGCTCAGTTCCTGGCAGGAAGAGATGTTTGCATGGGAAACCAACGTGCCCTATCTTCTCTTTGTCCTTTTGTGATAGAGGAGTTATTAGTCCGCTTAGTGAAAGAAAGGGGCTCTGACATATGTCTGTGGAGGAGTGTTCAATTCCTCCAGGAATTTAAGAATGGCTTTGAAAAGAAAAGCCAATGGGAATCTGACCACAACACTCGTGTGTGCCGAGAATAGAATAGAATCCCACAGGAAACAGAAGTCTCTGGGTCCCATTTCCACGGAGAAGCTGCTGTCTTCCCACCTGGAAACCGCACATCAGTGGGCTTCAGAAATCAGCAAATGACCTCCAAATGAAGAGCCCTGGTAGAAAGCCACCGAGGCCAGGCTGATAGTACCTGCAGATTTCTCTCTGAGTGTTTCTTGCTATATATTTGCATGGAGCCTTCTGTCTATACATCCAGGTTCTCACTCCACCCCAAGGTCTCTTATATCTATATTTGGTGGGTGAATTTTCTATAGGAAGTATGTTTGAAATGGTAGGTTTAACTCCCAAATTATTTTCTCATCAGTGATAAATTATTTTTTCATAAAAGATGTTTTCTCATCAAAGTACCAAGATATGATCATCTGCTCTCACCTACTTTCATTCTAAGGAATAACAAGGTTTATGTGCTTCTTCTAGTCTGTGAGGAGATTTGAAAGGGAAGATCTGACAGAGTCAGAAACATTTGTTATCTCTGCCCTCAATACAGAGAGTGACTTTAAAACATCTGGGACATCTGCACAGGCACTCAGCAGTGCGACGCCTATGGATTTATTCCCACCATGTTCATTCAGAGGAAATGCTGTCCACAGGCTTGGATGTAATGAGGAATTCATTCTGGCTGAAGGACTTTACTAAATGTGCTCTCCCAACACACTACTAGATCGATCAAATGCTAGGGGAGAGAAGACAATATGGAGTCCAGCCAGAGCACAGGTGGTCTTCTTCAAGGTAACATCATGTAACTCAATCAACCAATCAGATTACATTTCTGTCCTGGTAAAGCCCTGGGGACACTCACATATTGCATATTTTACACACACGCACATACCTGTTAAAATATGTACAGTGCACCTCTCTTCAAGGGACTTTTTCCTGAATAATTACTAGATTTAATTGTGCATTTGCTCTGTATCAGTCATCTCACAAGTATAATGGATAAAGCAAACGGATTTCACAGCCTAAAAGTATAAGTCATGTAAGCACATCCGCTTGGCTTATGGAGAATGGTAAAAATAACACTGGATATTGGGGACTGTGGAAGATAAATGATGAAATTTTAATCCAGTCCAATCCTTCATGTAATGCCGTAGACGAAGCAATTCATCTATTCACCCATTTCCACATGGTTTATCTGTTAATACCTTGGTATTTAAAGGAGAGTATTAGATGAGATCAAAAGAGAGAGGGTGTACATTACATTTCCCCTCTTAGTATCCTTAGTGCCAAGAGGCTGCCAGAGAGCTTCTCTGGTGTGCATACTGAAAGCAGGGAAGACCATGGAGTTTGACAGGATGGAGCGGACATTGGCAATTCAGAGTCCTTTTAGCTCTATCAAGCAAAGGTTTTTCTTAGCTCTCTTGTCTGGCCCTGGTTCAGTTCTCTGTGTAATGAGGGTATCCCTGAATAGCCTCAGTCTTAGTGGGGTGACGTTTTACATACAAAGAGATGGGATACAATGTATCTACACAGAAGGGTATGGCTGACTCTAAACTAATCCCAGAGAACTGAATAAAACCTGTGTGTGTGTGTGTGTGTGTGTGTGTGTGTGTGTGTGTGTGTGTGTATGTGTGTGTGTGTGTGTGTGTGTTTGTAATCTCAGTTTTCATTTTGTTTCACACAGTTGATTTGACCAGAAGGAACCTTGTTGTACCACAATGATACAGCATGAGGGAGTCTGGCTTCTGTTTCTGTTGCTGTTCTTGGCATAGACAGACCCATAACTTCAGAACCAAAGGAGGATGCAGAGAGAAGGGGTTTGCTTCTATGAGGTTTCTTGGGTTCAGTCCACCCAGACCTGAACTTATAAACATTTACATGGAACACACAGAAATGGAAGAGTCTTTGGCATGATCTGAATTCTGCATGGGTGGAAATGCCATTGAAGTTCAGGTTCCATTGGATCTAAGACTAAGCATCACTTTTCAGTTTGGTCTACAATCAAACTGTCTCTATGAGGCACTGTCTAATGTGTATTTGATTTCTTACTCCTTGTTAGGACTTGAACTCATGTACTTACTCGGTAAGTGTTTCCTCATGGCCACATACCCAGCCCCTCTCTTTCATAGTTAGGTGACTGCAATTTGAACACTAGATGCCTTTGTGTCCTGGCTGAACTGTTCAGCAGCACATGGCAGATGTGTGGTAATCTGGATGAGAAAGTCTCTCATAGGCTCAAGTATTTGAACACTTGATTCCAGTGGATGGTATTGCTTGTGGGAAGTCTAGCAGGCATGGCCTTGTTGGAGGAAGTACATCATCAAGGGTGGGCTTAGAGTTTTTCAAAGTTTTCATTCCCAGGTCCCTCTTTCTGTGGTCTAGTATGTAAGCTTTTAGCTTCCTGTTCCAGCTACTATGCCTGCTATTTGCTATCATGCCATCCTCACTATTTTGAATTCTAAACCTCTGGAGCCCTGAGCTAGATAAACACTTTTTTTTTTTCCTATAAGTTGCCTTGGTTGTGGTCTTTTATCACAACCACAGAAAAGTAATGAATACAGGGTCTCCTAGGCATGTCCTAGGGAAACCTAACTCTAACTTATAACCCCTAACCCCTAACCTCTAACCCTAACCTAGGGAAAGTATTTCCTTTGAATCTTTCTCTCCTGTAATATTCCACTATGGACACTCTTTTGCCCCATTCCTTGGGTCCATCAGCACTGGGGTTTACATACATTATCTCCCAGAGCATAACCAAATAATGCCACACACTCTAATTTGCTCATTTTATTGAATTTTCCAGACATGGTGGGATGAAGTAGAAGAAGCTTTGAGAGGAATGGCTTGGAAAGTTGATGAGTTCTTGACAAAGGATCTCTTTGAGCATATCTTTTTGATCCCCTGTCCAGTTGATTGTTTACTTTACGACTGGGAACATGGCAGGAAATCAGGATAATGTTTAGAGAAGACCCTGTAGAACCCATTCCACCCTATAGGTTGTTGGGAGGGTAATTCTGCCTTGAATAGAGGGACTCTTCTGGCTGACCTTCCAGTCTTGATCAGTATACTTGGGCACTGGTATGAAGCAACAGGCTCCAGACTCATTAGCTTCCATGAAGAGGATGTAAAAATATGTACATAATTAAGGCTAATTCCTGTCTATAGAAAGATCCAATTATTTCCATAAGCACCTGCTTCAATTAATCTATAAAAGCTAAAAGCAGATTGAATTATTTGAATATCAGTGTTGGACATCATTCGGTAGACACGAGAACAGAGCCCAGATTGGCATGATTGAAAAAAGGAAAGGAAACCTTTATTTAGAGATGTTTAAATTTTCATACTTTCAGCTAAGTGAATTCTTTCTCAAGGTTTTCTATGAACTGACTTGAGAGACGGTGACATCTATGTGTATTAAAGGACCCCCGGAGATGGCAATAAATACTTAGTACGGTCATGTGTGCATTCAAATTACATATTGTGAACTCAAATCCCATCACACTGAGTTAATTTCAATGAGTAGGACATGAACTTCTGGGAGCGATGTCAGCTAAATTACATGTTTACAAACTCTGCAGGCACTGTTCTCTTCAGCCCACAGAAGTAATGTCCTCAGAAATGAAAGCAAAGAATTAGAAACATCACAGCTCTGTTCTCTATAGCATAAAGTGGCGACAGTCGAGATGTCCGTCAGCACATGAATGGGTAAGGAAAAGGTGATACATATGAACAAAGTGTAACAAGAACAGAGGTGAGGTAGATATAGTTATTAACCCAAAAAAGATGCCCTGAAAGGAGCCAAAAGGAGCAACGGAGAGAGAAGCATGTGAGACGGACTCCAAATTGGTACCCTTGCTATGGCGTCGGTGAGCCCTGCTCTGTTCCAACAGCGTAACTGGAAGGTGTGGATGATTCAGACCAGCGCTTTGGTCAAGTCACAAGAGGATGGGTGAATTTTTCTTTCTTTGTGTTCTTTCATTATTACCTCCCTTCTTTCCTATCATCTCACCTTCTCTGTCTTCTCTTCCTCCTCCCCATCTCTTCATATGCGAGTAGAAAAAAAATTCTAATCTTTATTGTGGAGGTCATGGCATCAGGCTATGCCTTTTGAGAATATGCAAGATATTTAAAAACCCTAACAGAAGATTCCCAGGCCTCTGTGTCTAAAACAGTAGCTGGAAGCTGAGCTTTCAGCCAAGAGTTAAATGGGTAGGAGACACACACCGAGGGGGCCCACATGATGGTTGAGGGTTTAATCTCCTAAGATAATCACACTTTTCGCCGTGCTCAATTGTACAACATGTCTCCTTAATGATATTTTCAAATTGCCCCATCAAGCCTGGATGAAATACTGCCATGGAGGGCTGTTAACTACACCCTATTACTCCAAGCCAGGAAGCTTTGTTATCATACAATTAAGATCGAAAATTAAAGCATAAAGTTTGGCAATTTGCTGTGAGGTTTTCTAACTTCTAATCCCAGCCCTCACCAGCAAATCCTGTTCATTGATTTGAGTAAATCCTGCAGTTTGGAGAAAGGTGCTCCCTTCTCCATTTGTGGCTCCTTTTCTTTGTCCTTTGCCCAATGTCCCGAATGGGGCTCTTATGCTCCAGGGAGCAGCCAGCATTCTGAAGGCTACAGAGGCTACGGGGCTGTGAGCCAGAGCTGCCAGAGGCAGAGAGCCCTTCTGAGAATCCGTATGCTGGTCAGTGGCCACATGGTGCTGTACTCACCAGAACCCAGCCTGATGACAAGGCTGTGTTCCTCTCTGCCAACTGCAGACCTAGGTGAATCCACGGATACAGTCCTGCCAGTGAGTGTGGGTAGTGGGAAAGTCAACACGAGCTCCTTTGTTCTTTTACTGTGAAGATGAGTAGATGATATAAAGGGATGAGTCTCTCTTATCTCCGTTGTTTCTTGGTTTCTGTGACTGAGACAACAACAAGAGATGATTCATTTTAGCTCATGGTTCAAGTGATGGCCATTCAAATGGTAAGGTGGACATAGGGGATCAGAGCTGCTCACACCACTGCAGCCAAGAAGCAGGAAAATGAAAAAAAGAAAAAAACAAGAAGAAAAGAAGGAAAGAGGACAGAGCCAGAGGAGCTTCTGACCCCTAAGGATGTTCTTCTAATTACATGACCTTCTACCCCACCCCACCTCTGAGTATCACTATGGTAGGGTGAAGTCACAAACAAACTAATGACCCATCAATTCTATCAGTAGGTGACACCCTCTTGGGTGTTTCTTAATTCCACCAAACTGACATCAGATTGAATTAGTGCAATCCATGCAAATGGGTGAATGAAACTTAGACCCAAGATCTTTCTTGTTGTGAAGGGACCCTTGAGTGTGTCTTCAGAAATTATTTTCTCCATTAGAGAGGAGACAGGGAGGTGTTGAGTAGATAGACAGAAGATCAAGATTTGAGAGTGTTTAATACATCAATTAAGGACCTACCTGAGGCTTGCCAACAATCCCTGTGTCAGGCTGCCTCCATCACTTCTCTGCTCACCTCAGAATGTTTAGGTACACTAAGTAGCCGAATGTGGTAGTGAGACATTCTAGAAAATCCATCTCATCTGATGATCTCCTTTTCAAACCTGTACTTTGGACCACAGGGAATCAGAAGAACAGATCTTCTTCAGGTGAGGTTACTGTTCAGCATACATATTTTCAATGAAAATTTATTTCCATTCTGTGCGTTTTAGCTCCATGTTTTCAACTCTGCCTTTGTCAAATTTCATCTATTTATTATACCAGTGTTTCAGGCTCCCACTAAGAATGTGTTTCTTTTGGAGAATAAACAGTGGAGAGGGGCCAGTTTTGACTCATCTCTTACCATTTGTAAGACGGGGTGCAAATCTTTGACTGGGACCAGTCTGGTCTAAGTAGGTTCTGTATTCCTAGAATTTTAAAACAACAAGCAGAATAACAACAGTTGTGGCTTAGATCCCACAAAGGGAGTCTGTGGAGAGGAGTCCTCACAGATTCTTTCCAATGAGGACTTGATGTGATTGATCTTGTGGTTTCTATCTTTGGTTGGTGGTTTCTGCTCCTTAGTTGTCGAGGTAATTAACCCAAGATGCAGAAGCGTTGCAGACAGCTGATGTAAATTTACTATTTTTTTCCTTGCTGGTGACTTCCTGGCTCTCCTGCCCACCCCTTCTGGAATCCCACATGTCCTGTGTTGTGGTGGATGCTCTGGCAGTGGTAGATGGCCTGAAATAACTTCAGAGTCAACAGAACAAGATTGAACTTTCAGTGTTGAAGATTTATGCATGAAAAAATGTCTACATCCCAAAACATATTTCATGAGCTAAAATGGAAGACAGCGTCCCTCTGCCTCAGGTGGCAAGCGAGCCATCTGTCTGTGAGATTTACCTCCTCTTGTCCATCCCTGATAGTCACCCAGCCTCAGCTGTCATGAGGAATCATTCCAGGAATTCAGTATGGCCGCAGGGACAACTATCTTCATAATTACTGCAGAAATCCCAGTCTGAGAGATGATGAAGACATTCAAAAGAAAAAAAATAAAGGAAAAATAGGTAATGTACACATGTAGGAAGTTCAACTTCAATAACCCTACATGGGGTGTCTTGTAAATAAAGTGCCTCCTCAGAACGTCTGCTATTGGCTAATCCTTGAGCCCATTGATGAGGAAAGAGCTGACTTTCAGGTTTGGCCTCTCACACCCTGATACATTCTGCCCTTCACTACTCTTCTAAAAACATGTTGCATTAGCCACTTTGATGTTCTTTCCTTGGCTCTTATTATTTAGTTGCATTACGGCAACAAGGATTGATTTATGCTAGGCTTCCATTGCATTGACCGTGAAAAATAACTCATTTTGCTAAATTGGCCAAACCACACACATCTGTGTAATGGAGAAAGCAAGCTGGTAGGGAAGGGATTATTCACTCTGAGTCTGGTTTTCAAAGGCCTCCCTTTACCTTGCAGAGTACCTGTTGCCCACACTGGCATCTCTGCTCTAAGAGCTTCTGCAGAGTGGCACACACTTGCTTGGAGTTCATTGGTATCATGTTTGTTTTCAGACACCAGCCTCCCAAACATACAATACTGTTTGCCAAGCAAACTTCCTCTATTTTCCAACACAGTGGACCATTTTGAAGAGTGTTGCTATGGTATCATGATCTACTCTACAAAAGAATGCAAACATTCTTGACCACATTTGCGGAAGATGACTCATTAAATATGGGCTATTGATAAATCCTACTGCTTCTTCTCCTCCTGCTGCTCCTCTTCCTCATACTTCTCTCTTCTCTTCTTCTCCCCTCTCCTCCCTCCCTCTCTTCCTCCTCCTCTTCCTCCTGTTGTTAAGGAAATCCATTTGCTTGGCATGTCCCCTTATCTATTGGTCTAAACAGCTTCTAGAGGAAGTCCTTCACTCCTGTATTTTCCTTGGTTGCTCTGTTTAATGCCACCTCTGCATCCAAGTAAGACTACGTAGATTTGGTGAAGTCCTCCTGAGCATGGATGAAAGCAACTGAGTGTCTTTTGGGGGAAATACAATTTTATTGCCCTTTCTGCGATGCTGTGATAAAAATGCTGGTCAAAAACAACTTGGCATGACAGGAGATATTTCATCTTACAAGTTATAGTCCAGCACTGAAGGAACTGAAGGCACGAGCTTGAAGCAGAAACCGTGCAAGAATACTGCTCATTAGCCTGCTTCCTCTGCCTTGTTCATCTATGGTTCTTATAAAACCCAGGCCCACCCTCCTTGGGTTGGCATTGCCCACAGTGGGATAAGTCCTTCTATATTAATTAGAATTAAGAAAATGCCCCACAGGCCAATCTGATGGAAGCAATTCCTGAAATGAGTTTTTCTCTTCATAAATATATCTTAATTCATGTCAAGTTGTCAAAACCTAACCAGCACAACCTTCCCAGGTATCTAAGCAAACCTTAGTTTCATCGTTTCTTTGGAAGTTTATAACCTAGTTGGTGAAAGTATGAAAAATATACTGAAGCCAAGTAAGTGTTAGACTCACATGAGATGTCACACATGATCTATAGTTACCACTTACGAGAATAATGGTGCTAAGCTGGGAGATGGCCCAGTATCCTCCATGAAAGCTTGAGAACTTCAGTTCAATTCAAAACCTACATTAAAAAATTCAGGAGTGGTGGCGCATGCTTGCAAACCTATCATTATAGAAGAGGAGAAAGGGCAAACCCTGAAGATCCCTGGTCAGCCAGCCTAGTCTACTCCACAAGCTACACACACACACACACACCACACACACACACACACACAGCAAGCACATGCACATCAACACAGTGAATCAATTCAATGATTTCTCTCTGATTCTTCCATAGTCACCGGCCTAGCTTTGATGGGTTATGCTTACTTGCCCAAGTCAATTTTTGCTCCAGCACCTCCCCAGCTTCATCTACCTCATGTATCCTTCGAAACACCCTGTGATGACAATGACCTCTACTCCTGAAACTGAAGCATGACAGCCAGTTTATCTGAATTGCAGGATAGTATGGAGGTTGCCTGAAAAGGCCAGGGGGAGTTAGAAAGTTTGACTTGAATGTTTATCTCAGTTTCTGGAGGCAATCAGACTTTGACAGTCGGCTCTCTGATCTCAGATAATAGAAGAAAAGTGAGGAAGATGAGAGAACAGGCTAGAAAAGATAAGTCACCCACCCACTTGAGCGCTTTGCAGAGATGATGGTTGGAAAGCCGTCTGCCTAGGAGTGATTCTTCATGCTGTAGGGAATGGCAGAGATTCATGGAGAAAACACACAAAGAGACCTAGAGCTGAGACCTGGATCTTGAGAGAACAGAGTGAGCCATTGAGAAAGAGGAATGGAAGGGCATCTGCAGGTCTTAATGGCGTAAGCTCATTGTTCAAAAGGATGGCAAATGCATAGGAATTGGCAGTGGTTTGGACCAAATGGTATAAAAATCGATACTTTTCATTAACAAAGTGCTTTGGAATTTGATTTGCTCTTATTTGCAGGCAGTATCACTTTAAAGGAGATATTTATGCTTCTGAGTTCAGGCACAAAAACCTAACATTAATCAAAAAATATTAGCTCATTATAATTTGTCTTTGCATGGCTGGTGGTACCATTTGGAGAGATATCTCTATGAAAATCTATATTATTGAGAGAATGGGGGTTTGTAGGGTAAAATAAAAAAAGTTCATTTGACAATGAAGTGGGTGGTCGATTCCCTTAGCATTCTGAGAGCAAACACAGGCGTCATTATGAATCATTCCAGCTGATGAGTCTAATTCCTTTTAGGAACATTGTAGCAGACGCTCACATTTCAATCCTCCATAGACAGATCAATCTTTGTCATACCCTCATACATATTCTAGCATCTAGATGAGAGATGCAGTGTGCTGCACTGGCCTGAGGGAGCAGAACCCCTCTGGGGTAAACTAGCAAAGCAGAACGCTTGGCCATCAAAAGAAAGTGGTTCCTAAGGACTGGTTTGCAAAAATGGCAGTGGCCACTGGCTGCCTATGACTGTGGAAATCACTGCCACACACTTGGATGACCCTGGCTTTGTGGAGGACTGTACCTGCAGAAGTAGAGGTTTTAGTGGGAGTCTGGTCATAAGCAGTGTAAAATGGAACTGGTGACAGTACCGATGTCAGAAGCTTTTCCAGTGTAGGAAAAGCTTTGTTGTTGAGGGTGAGTGTGCTTTTAGCTTTGGAGGAAACCACAGTATTCACATGAATACACATACATATATGCACATACATCATGCATGTGCACATGTGCACAGCAGACATGTACACAAACACACACACACACACACACACACACACTCCATGAGTCACAGCCACATACAGAGATGCTATGCTCCTAAGTATAGCTCATGAAGTTTTGGTGTGAAAGGCTGTCACAACTACCTTAGGAAACTCTTTCATTTCTTTTTCTGTGAAAATTTTATACAAGTGGAATAGATTACTTCTCTTTATCTAGATCTCTGAAGAATTCAGGAGGTTTTAGCTATTGGGAAATCATTGATTTAAATTGATGCTCAGCCAAAGACTTTTGATGTGTCCATACTTCTGAAGGCAGCCATGACAGACTATCATACATCAGGTATCTTGAACAATAGAACTTATGAGGCTGTACTCTGAGATCAAGGCATTGGCTGATTTCTCTCTGAAACTGTGAAGGTAATCAACATCACTCTCCCTACCCAACCCCACCTCATTCTGGGTTGGTGGCACACTGTACTTCTTGACATTCCCTGTTTTACAGACATTTCAGCCTCCATCCCCACCTGACATTCTCCTTGTGCACATATGTGTGTCTGAGTTTCATCTGTTCATGTAGATGACAGTTCTGGGTCAGGGACCTGGATTATTCCAGTGTAACCACATTTAACTAAATGTCTAAGTAAGATCACATCCTGAAGAAGTGGCATTTAAGGCTTTAATGTATGAAATTGGGATAGAGTTTTCTTATCACTCTCCTGACATTCTTCCAGTACACTCTCCTTAACTGTAACATGCATTTAGCTTATCACAGACCCCAAGTGTCTCAAGAGCTGGCTGTATAATACAGTATATTCTGCAGTACCAGGCAAATTGTATTTCATCTTCCTTAGATTAGTCTCATCCTGGGGCTGAACTGTACATCTGCCTTTACATCTTAGAATGTCTCCCAGGGGAATCTAGCTTCCCCACTAAAAAGGCCTCATGAGGAGAGACTCATGTAAGACTACAGCCCTGCACAGGTAAAGCTGGAGATCAATACAAATTGGTGTTTTGTGATCAGGGCATTCTGACTCCTCAGTCAGGTTTCCTATAACCCCATGTGAGTCAGAGAACATCTTGGGTACATAAAAATTTGTAATCAATAATGAACTGATATTTAAGCTACAGTGTTCTGGAGTAGATTGTTAGACAGTAATTGAAACATTAAAGCAAAACTTGGTATCAGAAGTGGGATAATTCCTAACAGAAACCTCAACAGATAGTGTTGGTCTTGGAGAACAAGAACCTAGAAATTAGCAAGAAGAATGCCAATGACCATGAAGACCCTGTGATTGACACTTGGAAAATGGAGATGTGCTCTGTAGCCAAGGAGCATTCGACAAAACTGGTATCCTCAAGAATACAGAAGACAGCACATAGACAAATGCTCCATGGCTTAGGAAATTCCCAGGAAGTGTTGATGTGCTGCTAGCCTTTGGGTTTTAAATCATAAAATATAAAGAGAAAGATGAGATAGATCTTAGAAGAACTTTGATTTCTGAGCATGATGTAAAGATGACATCCCAATTAGGGCCTTGCAGGTATGAAAGATCCTTTTGCTTCTCATTTCTCCTGTAGCTCATTGATAAAGGATCTGATAGAAGAGGTTACTTAGTTAAGGATGAAAACCAGTTGAACCATGAATGCACAGTCTAGGAGGGAAGGATCCAACCAAGAGAGTGCATGCAAAATGCCTCATGAAGAACCCAGGAAGATTGGAGAAGCCATCAAATATACAACATTTGTAAGATTCTTCAAAGAATTTATTTTATTGATTTATTTTTATGTGTTGGATGTTTTGTCTGCAAGAATGTTTATGCAACACATGTGCACAGTACCTCAGAGAAGAAGAAGATATCAGATCCCCTAGAGCTGGAGTTACAGATGGTTGTGAGCCATCATTTGGTGCCGGACATTAAACTCTGATTCTCTAGAGGAAAAGCCCATGGCTAGATCAATAAACCACCTCTTCAGGATCCAAAGATTCTTATTGGCATTTCTCCTAATGTTCTCTCACAGCCAAAGTGCAGGGAAGTTAGTTTCAAAGAGTGTATGGGCTCAAATTTCGTAATGTGGACTAAACTTATAATTTCGTAACTGAACTCTTAGTGTTATTTAAGAAACACCCTTTGGATGTTACCTGGCCCTTTGCCTGAACTTTGACCAAGCATATGCCATGGAAGTTTTGCAGCTCGGCTTCCTAAGTCACCTTCCTGGACCTTTCTCCACGTCAAGGACACCAGCTTGGCTGAGTGAAGTCTTATCCTTGCTGCTTCTCTCTTAATATGGCAGATACATGAGTGAAGACACTTAACCATACACACTGGGTGACATCTTACAATCAAAATAAATGTCCCTTCCAGCTGTCTCTGGATTTCTGATACACAATACTGTAAATAATAAAGGTTGCTGTTGGAACAACCAAGATGAGGGTGGTTCCTTACATAACAATAGACAGACAAACCAGTCACCTAGATGCAGCAGTGTGCAGAAGGATTTTTTTTCCTGCCTCGGACACACCCCTTTAGCTGGAATCCCCATTGGCATCATCAAAGTGCAGCTGTTTCATGTACATCATTGAAAAGACTGAGTCGTATCTGGAGCTGGAGCTAGAACGTGATGGTTCAGTGCTTGCCTAGTTGATTGGTGAGTGCTAGGTTCAATACCTAGCACCTTAAAAACAAATGAGAGACACAGAGAGAGACAGAGACAGACAGAGTGACACAGAGAGACAGAGTGAGATACAGAGAGACAGTGTGAGAGAGACAGATACAGAGAGAGACAGATATAGAGAGACAGAGACAGAGGTAGAGAGAGAGAGACGGGGAGATATAGAGAGACACAGAGACAGAGAAAGACACAAAGATAGAGACAGAGATAGAGACAAAGAGGGGAAGAGGGATAGTAAGAGGGAGAGAGAACAAAAAGAATAAAGAAAACATGCAACTAAGTTTGAATTGTATGACATATACATTATTGCACCAATAATCAAAATATTATGGGTTTCTTCTTATTTTGAACAAGATTATAACTGAAATGGCTCATCATTTTGTTCTGATCATACTTGATAACAATGTAACAACGGATGGTTAACAAACACCACTCCTAGGACTGTGTATGTGTAGAGCAGATGCTGGGGTTAAGGTGGGAGGAAGGAGCCAAGGAGCCCTTTGATGCTAGGCAGCAGCTTTCTCCCACGCCTTTGTCACCGGCACACTTTAATCTGTGGAACACAGAGGACTGTTTACTCTGCCCTGTGCTGTGGATAAAAGTTTCAAAAAGAACTCTGATGTGCAAAGAGTGGAGAACGGGGGCAATTTAAATAAAGACAGTTTACAGATCCCCAAACTCTTTTGAAATTTCACACAGTTTTCCCTCCTTCTGAATCCATAAGCCTCCACTGAGGACCCATCTGAGACATACGGTGCTCATGGCGATGTTTTTGCCCTTCTTCGCTTTTCCTTTTTTTCTGTTTTGCAGCTCATAGCTTTCCTGTGCTCTGCTTTTTCACTTAGGGAGCTGAGAGCTACACCCAAGTCATTACTAAAGTTGATTTTGAGTCCATCTACAGCTGCGGGCCACCGCCGCCCTGAGCCAGATAAAACATATACTTATCAAGAGTCTGAACTGAATAAAAGGCCGAACCAACAGCAGTGATGACTTAGCTCGCCTGTTTGTATTTTAAGGAAGAGACTCGCTGTCTGGCTTCCAGTTTCCCTCTCCTCCTCTCTCCTGGGTCTAAGTGCCATGTGTCAGACAAGGAGAGCAACCTCTTGAGTAATAGATGCCTGTGAGGTTGTCTTCGCAGGCAGGTGCACAAGGAAGTGACAACGGGCATACTGCTGATTTTTCTGTAGATAATTACATTACATGGACTTGTAAAATGTCAGGCATGAAATAATAAACAGGACTCTGGACTTGGCTGCTCTTTCTGACCCAGTAGAGCCATCTATGGAGCACTCTTTTCCTCTCTGCGTTCTGAGAGGGGGACGGCCTTTAGTCAGCAGCTGCTTCCTTCACAAAATACTGTGCAGGCTAGCATTTTCCACCCTCTCTACAGTATTAATTAAATTACATAAACCTGCAGTGTTTAAATTCTGGCATCTGTATTGTCTCACTTAATTACACCCCTGGACTCTTTTCAAAATGCTTTCATTTGCTACAGGGACATCTATTGGTGAGTGGGGAGAATCAGATTCTAGGGATCAAAAATCCATCCTACTGCTTGACCCACCCACCCCAGCTGAGTGCTTCTGCAGGTCCTCCATCCTGGATCACATGTGTCCAGTTCCTAGGGGCTGCGGCTGGACAGCTCTGATAGAGATTTATTTTGAGCTAGGAAGCTTTTAGTATCGGACCTCAAAAATGAAATACGTATTTTCCTATTCTAACCATCTCTTTCAAAGCCATACAAGAATACTCTACAGCAATTGCATTTCTGTTGTTGACACCAGGAAGCGGCAGCCTTACTGTGGACACTGTGCCTCGGCCAGGTCATAGTAGACAGTTCATTCAGTAGATTCCCAATGTGAGCACAAAAGGACGTAAAACAAAGACGCCCCCTGCCCCAATCTTTACTTTTGTAATTTTTTACAAAATCATGTTTTTGTTTATTCTTTGAGAATTTCATATATTTTGTTCATGTCCTGCCCCTGACTTCTAGTTTCCTCACAAACCTCCCATCTAACTTTATGTCTTCTCTATCACTCATATAAGACAAGCAGACATGGAGGGCAGTTTGTGTTGGCCAACTATTCCTGAGCCTGATATGCGGTGGTGTGTGGTTTGATACACTAGGTATCACTGCATTGGAAAAATTGTTCTGCCATACAAGCAGCAATCAAAGGCCAGAGTCTCCTTACCTAAGGGTGGAGCTTCACGCCTACCTTGTATCCACCATGTCAGATTTTGTCTGGCTTGAGCTTGTGTAGGTCTTGTCCATGCTGTCACCGTCTCTGTGTGTTTATATGTGTGCATCTGCCTGCTGTGTCAGGAAAATGCTATTTCCTTGGTACAATCCATGACTTCTGAGTCTCACCACCTTTCTACCACTTCTGAATATACCCTGGAGCTGTGGGGAGGGATGAAGACATCCCATTTGGGGCTGATCATTCCAAGATCTTTTATTTTTCTGTATATTGACCAGTCGTAGGCCTCTGTTTTAATTTCCATCTACTGCAAGAAGAAGCTTCTCTGATGAGTGTTGGGTGATGCCTTGCTCTATGGGTATAACAGTATGTCATCAGGATCTTTTCACTGATGTCTCCATTTAGCAGATGATAGCAGGTAGCTTTTCCACTGGAGCCCATGAGCTGTCTAGCCTCAGGTTCTTGGCCTCATTGACTGTGTAAGGTATGGGCCCCAGTAGCTGTCCTTAAATATAAGTTAAAAAAAAAGTATAGTTACTGTTATAACATTCTTGGCCTGCTGTTCCAGTTGGCATATCTTGAAAGAAAGGAAGGTATTGTTGTAACTCTCAAGGTCCATAACTGGGTAAGAGTGTAGGTAGCCTTTGTAGGCAGCCGTGTTTATGATATCACCTGGGATGGTTGCAAAGTCTTATGACTAGCACCTGACGATGTAGGCAGCTGGCTTCCGGCGTGGCCAGCTCAGCTAAACTGGTAAACAAGTCCTTTGAGCATGCATCGGCCTCCTGCCCCTCCTGAGTGGGCTTATGCTAATGAGGTATTGGCAGCTGAACCTTTCCTGAGAGAACACATCACCCAGCCTGCTTTGGGCAGTTATATAAGCAGCTCATTTCTGCTGCTTGAAAGCCCATCCCCTTCCTGGTCCAGGCCTCTGGCCATATGTCCCCATCCATAGGCCTCCGTCCAGTTCCCCGTCCCTAAGTCACGAGTCGTTCCTGGAATAAAGCTGACTGAGAAGGATTCGACTGCGTCTTGTCTTACTTGCTGGCCAAGGCGGATGCGACATAAGAGTAATAATTCTCTCCTCCAGTGGAGCACTTGTAGCACTACTAGCCAGAAGTAGGAGTGACAATGGTGTCATTACCAAAGCTAGGGATGTCTTGAGCTGCAATCCCATTTGCCGCAGCAATCCCTAGTTTTCACGAGACCACTGGATGTTATTTTCATGTTGGGTGTAGCTAGATAGATGAAGTGTATGGTGGTGTTTTCTCTCACTTGTCTTTAACATTTACTTAACCTAAGGCATCAGTCTGCTTGCTACCAGAGGGATCTCTAATAATTTAAGTATATATGAAGCGCTATGACCCTGCTGAAATGAGTCCATAGCCTTTGTATTCAAACATATCAAGGTTGATTTTATGTCCTTTAATGAATTATTGTGGGATAATTCTCCCTAAACTGAAGGGGAAGTGTGAATAGAATAATACTTTCTTCTTAGAAGCCCTTGTGCTGTCGCTTCATTTCTCTTGCTATAATAATAATAATTAAAAAAATAATCCTGACAAAAAGAAACTTAGGAGGGAAATGGTTAGTTTCAGCTCACAGTCCTGATTCCAGTTTATTGTTATGGTGGAATCAGTGACGGGAGCTTCACAGAGCCAGTCATATCACACCCGTAGTCATGAACACAGAGAAATGGGGGGTATATGCTCACTTTCTTTCTTTCTTCTGCTCAACTCGGGTCCTCCACGATTGAAAAGTCATAACCACATACCCTGGAGTGAGGCTACCCACAGTGGACTGTATTGTCCCACATATTTAACTTAGTTAAGACAATTCCCCACAGACATGGCCATAGGCCAACCCAATGTAGACATTCTCTTATTGAGACTCTCTTCCCAGAGGGTTCTAGGGTATGTCAACTTGACAAATAAAATAAATCATAACGCTTTGCTTTTAGCTTCTTCTTTTGGTAATCAATGATTTTTTTAATAACAAAATGGCATATTTGAATTGATAACTGCATACCCAAACTTCAACAAAATCCTGGGATCGTGTTGCTTTAACAACAGACCTCAGCTTTGTCTAAGTAGAAAAACAAAGCAAATTCCCCCAGTCTAAAAATGCCTAAAACCAAACCATTAGGGCAAAGTACACTGCCAAAGGTCTTAGGAGCATCTCTTGTATTATAGAACCATTTCAGCATATATTTAAAATCTGCAACATTGTAAAGTTTACAATATCCTACTAGCATTTAACTATAGGGAGGTTTGTAGTTCTGACCCAAATCAGTAGGTAAAACATCCCTGACATTAATTTATGTACACTAACTTTTAGAGTTACTGAGAATCGAAATAGCTGAGTATTTTTTAAAGTTCCTGTCATCACTTAACACACCAAATAATTGCCATATAAAAATGCAATTCCAGTACAGTAAAAGCTAATACATATTTCCTCACTTATTCTAAAAAAAAAAAAAAAAAAAGCAATGAGAAATAGCACATCAGAGACACACAGGCAGATTTCACAGACAATTCAACTTTGGGGTACATTCTGAGCTTCTAATTGTGCAGCGCCTCATCCTGCAGGTTATTATGATTAGGTTGAAGCATTTACATTTATATTTCTTATCTGGAAGAGATAATTAGATATTTTTCACTAGTGAGATAATTTACATTAATGGGCCATAACTCTCAATATGTGGTTTTAAATTGCACATTTAAATAATATAATACCTGTCTCCCTTAATTTGACTGTAATTGTCTCCTTGCAGTCATTTTCCCTTCTTTTCAAAAAGACACAACTGGCTAAAACAACATACTAAATGTCTGAAGAGCTTACCGCTTGGAAATTTTAGACGAGGTGATATTGCTGCCAGCTTGTTTGGAATTTTTCAGGTTCCCCAGCTGTAAGATGAAAGTGATTTAATATGAACATCACACGGCCACGGCTCCAGTTAGAGATGAGGTTACATCAAACATGCAGAGCTTGGAGAGTCCATGGAACACAGGTTGTGTATGGAGCATGTGAAACACCTGCTTGGCCTTGGCCATGGGAGCAGCGGGGTAAGGGGTAAGGGGTTGTTAGCCTTTGTTTTTAGTTCTTTCTCCATATGAACCAAAATACTTTGTTGTTGTTGATCATTAGAAGAGGAAATTAATTTACTGAATTCTATACTACAGCTTGTTCTTAGCCTAGGTTGGTCAATGATCCTTTCTTTGGTGACTATCAGTGTTAGTATTTTGTGTATAGATTACTTTGTTCATTCTCTTAGGAATGTCACAGCCTGTGATTTATGGGCTGAGTTAGCTCCATATGATAGACGAAAAGTTCTAGAAGAATACATTTTGGAAGACAATGTATCTACATAGACAGCACCTGTAGATCCACTTAGTTCTGATAGGTTGTTACCAATAAGAGTTTCACAATTACAAATTTGGTTGCATGGAACCAGAGCTTCTGAGGCATACAGGAGAAACTGTCTCTGAAAATGCCTGACTGATTCTCCATAATTGAGGGCTGTGCTTGTGATAGATGGGGGACACCTGTCTAGCATGCACTAGGCCCTGAGTACTGTCTTCAGCACCACAGAACAAGAGGGAGGGGAAGGGAATATCCCTCCCTGTACACAGCTGATATTGGTGAAATGGAGAATATTATTTAACATATTAAGTTTATGCTTTTTATAATAGTTTAGAGCTATTGAGAGATTCCAATTTCTAATGAATTGGCAGCAAAATGCACATTTAGGCAAAAATCTTCAGGGGTGATGAAACAATAAGTCATAATTTATAATTGGCAAACAAAAGTGATTTTCTTTGAGTTGCTTGGCTTCTCAGAAATTCAGTGTCTTGTTAAGAAACATGTGGTGTTACTGGTGGCATTGAAGACATATTATACCACTGCGCATATGAAATATTTTGGAAAGTGTAAACATCTATTAACACACAAATGCACTGATGATAATAAGTGATCCCACTACATGGATGATACTGATGCTTAGGATGAAGGGGAGGTGCTTTTCACACATCCTCCTTTCTCCCAGAGCTATGCCCTTGGTAGCTTATTAGCTATACCCCACCACCACCACATAACACAAACATCCCCGAGCCACTATCTTCCTGTTACTAATTAGTTGCATCTGGAATAAAGTATCTGTCAATGGAGACCTGATTCATAGCTCTCTAAATTATGAGACTTTTTAATTAGACTGAAGTATGAAATTTGAGACCATGGTATGTTATTCATATTTTTGATGTACTAATGTGAAGCACTTAAACAGAAGTCTGCTGCTTTTTGTATTCTAAAAAAACAAACAAATAAACAAAAAACAAACAACAAACCCAAAGCATGTAAGTAAAGCAGCCAAACTGAATGATATCACTGCGTTCCATGTGTTCTTCCCCTCAAAATTTATAGACTAAAATCTAATCACTGGGTTGTGGCCTTTGGAATAGTTATTGACTTCCTCAACAGCTTTTGGAAAGTTTAATTTCTCCTTTTTACCATTGTGTTTATACTGGGGCATTACCTACATTCAAGAGAACACCCCTCCACACAAACACACACACTAAACAGAATCTATTGACATCTTGACTTTGGATTTCCAAGTGAGGAATAATACTTTTGATGTTTATACTCTGTGATAATTTGCTATTGCTACTTCATTGTCCCAGATGGGGACTTTCAGTTTGATTGATTTCTAAGCTCCTCAAAATCATTTGCAAAGACTCAATCTTCAACCATCTTCTAGGTCTGAATTAAAAGTTTTCTTTTGTAATATTAATAGACAGTTACCTCCAGAGGGATCTCCTTCTCCCTCTTTTCCTCCCTCACCCCTGTGTGTGTTTGTGTGTTCATGTGTGTTCATAGTTGTGTGTAATCAACATTCTAGGTTGAGCTAGAAGGATTATTCATTGGGACATTGAACTTGTCTTTGCTTTCAGGAAATGAGTAGCTTCCTTAAAAGTATCTTTATCCTCCCCTGAAGTAAGTACAGAGCATACAAAGTATGCTTCAAGCTCAGAACAAATATATATCATCCTCTCCTACCATTTAAAAAATATAAAAAGAAAGAAAAAGAAATCCTCAAATCAGTGCATTCTCCACCATATACTTTGATTAAATAATTGGAGACCAGCCATAACCAACCAGACAGGGCAAACCAGCATCAGTATATGGAACCCAGGTAGGGAGGCTGGTTTCTGCCCGGACAACCAGCTTATGGCACCACAGTCCCTCCTCCCAACCGGAAGCAGCCCGCCCGTGCTGCCTACCTCCGGGTTCTTGGCGGTTGAGGGCCTTTCTATTCCGGTCGACTTCTGTTCCTGTGCTGGTCCCTGTCCATGCTCAGCCTTGTACAGACATGAACCCCAGCGACCCCAGCTACTCCTTGGCTTCACTCTATGTGGGGACCTGCACCCTGATGTGACGGAGGCGATGCTGTACGAGAAGTTCAGCCCAGCAGGGCCCATCCTCTCCATCAGGGTGTACAGGGACAGGACCACCCGCCGCTCGCTGGGCTACGCGTCTGTCAACTTCCAGCAGCTGGAGGATGCGGAGCGAGCTTTGGACACCATGAATTTTGATGTGATAAAAGGCAAGCCGGTTCGCATCATGTGGTCTCAGCGGGACCCGTCGCTGCGCAAGAGTGGAGTAGGCAACATATTCGTCAAAAATCTGGACAGATCCATCGACAGTAAAACGCTCTATGATACCTTTTCTGCCTTCGGTAACATCCTTTCCTGTAAGGTGTGTGCGATGAGAATGGGTCCAAGGGTTACGGCTTTGTACACTTTGAGACACAAGAAGAAGCTGAAAGAACAATTGAGAAAATGAACGGCATGTTCCTGAATGACCGCAAAGTGTTCGTTGGGCGCTTTAAGTCTCGCAGAGACAGGCAGGCTGAACTTGGAGCCAGGGCCAAGGAGTTCACCAATGTTTACATCAAGAATTTGGGAGAAGACATGGATGATGAAAGACTCCAGGATCTCTTCGGCAGATTCGGGCCTGCCTTAAGTGTTAAAGTCATGACTGATGAAAATGGAAAGTCCAAAGGATTCGGATTCGTAAGCTTCGAAAGGCATGAAGATGCACGAAAGGCAGTGGATGAGATGAACGGAAAAGACGTCAATGGAAAACAAATTTATGTAGGTCGAGCTCAGAAAAAGGTGGAACGACAGACTGAACTGAAGCACAAATTCGGGCAGATGAAGCAAGATAAGCACAAAATTGAACAGGTACCACAAGATAGAAGCGTCAGATGCCAAGGTGTTAACCTTTATGTGAAAAACCTCGATGATGGTATTGATGATGAGCGACTCCGGAAGGAGTTTTCTCCGTTTGGTACGATCACTAGTGCAAAGGTAACGATGGAGGGTGGGCGCAGCAAAGGGTTTGGTTTTGTATGTTTTTCCTCTCCAGAAGAAGCTACCAAAGCCGTTACAGAAATGAATGGCAGAATAGTGGCCACCAAACCACTCTACGTAGCTTTAGCTCAACGCAAAGAGGAGCGCCAGGCTCACCTCAGTAACCAGTACATGCAAAGAATGGCAAGCGCGAGTGCCGTGCCCAACCCAGTCGTCAGCCCTTTCAGCCAGCACAGGGCCTTCAGGTTACTTCATGACAGCTACACCATCGGCTCAGAACCGTGGGACATACTATGCTCCTAACCAAACTACTCAGCAAGGACCAAGTGGCCGTGGGAGTGCTCAGAGTGCAAGAGCTCATCCATTCCAAAACACGTCTAGCTCCACCCACCCATCTAATACAATGCCATCATTTAGTACTTCAGGACCCGCTTCCTCACAGGCTGTACGACATCGTACGGCCAGCACATCCACACAAATGATGGGCCCACATTCTTCAACTGCTTCTGCTGCAGCTGCTCCTGCCACCCGTACAGTGACCCAGTATAAATATACTGCTGGAGTCCGAAACCCGCCTCAGCATCTTAATACACAGCCACAGGTCACCCCGCAGCGGTCCGCTGTTCCCGTCCAAGGTAAAGAATCTTTGACTGCCTCCATGTTGGCATCTGCTCCTCCTCAAGCTCAAAAGCAAATGTTAGGGGAATGGCTATTCTCTCTTATTCAGGCCATGCACCCTGCTCTCGCTGGTAAAATCACTGGGATGCTGTTGGAAATTGATAATTTAGAACTACGCCACATGCTTGAGTCTCCAGAGTGTCTCCACACCAAGGTCGATGAAGCCATAGCTGTACTGCAAGCCCACCAAGCTAAAGAGACTCCCCAGAAAACAGTGAGCAGTGTTGCTGGTGTCCCAACTGCTAAAGTTGAGCAGAAGAAAGCATAAAAACTCCTGCTTGCTTCCCTGAGGAAAAATATCTAGACATCGAAAAACTATGACAACAAAAGACAAACTAGAGACTAAACGAAAAGGAAAGGAATTTATAATCTCCAAATCACTGTCAGGTCTAGTGAGCAATGCAAACCCCAGGTCACTTGGTTTAAGACAACAGATAGAACGAATTAATGTTATTGACTTTGGGGAAATGGTTTTCTTTTTAGGAAAGTGCAAAAATTGAAAGCGTCTCTTACTACAATTGTAATTCAAATAGCTCAAGATATCAAGTCTAAGTAACAGACCGATACTTGAGCAAGGGCCATGATTTGGGTCATAATATCCTTGCTCACTAAAGCTTCCTTAAAGAGTAAAAGGGAAAACTAAAGGCATCATTGTTGGCTACTAATACCTCCGAGACTCCTGGAAGGCTCCTCCTGTCTCGTGGCCAGCTGTATGTCTACTCAGTTGTTGCCGGATACAAAACACATGCCATCTGTAATTCGCAACCCTATCAGTTGATGTATCAAAGCACCATCTTCAATCTAGAAGCTTCTGTCTGTGGCATGAACTATAGAAACTGAATTTAAACAGCCATAAAAGTTACCTTCATAGTCTCTGGACTTACTGAGCCACTTTCGTGGCATCGAATGAACTAACTTATATAAATATGTGCCTTCTTCAAACTCAATCTAACATTCAGATTACATTTATGCAATGGCATCTCTCAGTGTTTTGGAAGGCACAGGGGTCCTGTTTTTTTTTTTTTGGAGCCCTGTTTTGGAGGAATAGATGAGAAGCTAAAACAAAAGTATGGATCACTAAAAACATACTATACAAAAACAGGAGGAAAGAGGGAAGAAAGAGATAGGAGACTTGGAGATAGAGGGAGCAGTTTAGAGGGAAGAGGGTTAATCTGATTTTTTCAGGCCCTGAGAAAACCCAAACAGATGTCAGGAAGACAGGCATGCCCTCTGGAGCAGATATGAGCTAAGTGGGTTCTGGAGAGGGAAGAGCTGGGGTTAGTGGCTTTCTCCACACAAAGGAGGATTTGAGTAGAAAAAAAAGCAACATAACAAAGGGTTGGTTTTCACAAATATCAATCTATACAATAAACCTGTTTTTCACAAATACAAATGAACTTTTTAAGTTTAAATTACTTTTTTTGTGGTTTGATTATTTTTGTGTTCCAAGACAGTAGTTCTCCGTCACTGAAAGAAGCAGTCTTATTTCTGAGTATTCTTTCCTTAACAATAGATTGCAATATAAATCACTCTAAATACACAGATTTATGTAAAACCTAATAGCAAACATCTATGCAGATGATTTCTAAATGATCAGCTTTTGGGCAATAGGTAATTAAAATACATTGTTCTCATTTTGGGATGTTAATAGTCATTGATAATAGATTTCCATCCAACTTAAACCTAATAACTTGTACAGTATTGAGAATATCAGGGTTTTAGAGGATGCAGAGAAGCTGTGAAGTGCAGGTGGGATTAAACACTTAGTTTATGCAAAGATTGCAAAAATGTTTGACCTCATTAGGTCTTGGAAATGACATTAGACCTCATGCTTGCAGGAATGTAAGTTCCCCGTGGTAGCAAATGTCACTCAGTATTGTATAAGAAGTTTCCTGTACTTCCAAGTCAACTCCTTGGTAGGAATGTGGGAACAAGCCAGAAGCCTGGATGCCCTTAGCTGGCACAAAAATTCACAAAGAAATATTGACTCACAGGAAGACCCATTGTAAAAATGAAAGCTGTGTTCACGCTATGGAGCATGGCAGTGTAGTCAAAGTAACAGAGCCGTTTTGTGTTTGTGTCATTCACCCAAGTACTCACATGATTAACTTAATCCCAGAGATCAAGTTAAGTTAACCATAGATTTAGAAAAATACTTGTGGGATGATGTAAACTGCAGAAAATTCATGGTCTTCAAATAGAAACATGCAGGGCACAAAGATGCACACATGGTAAATGGTGGGGCAGCAGGAACCCTGTCACTTTGCCCCAGGAAAGATTCATATGATCGCCCTACTCTTTGAGGGTCACCCTCTGCCCACCTGAGATTCTGTCCACTTCATCTTTGCGGCACATTCAAAGCAGCAGCTCTGCCTGCTCGTCCTCACTGATAGCCAGTCAAAGGAGTTCCACTAATCTTCATTTCAAAACTTTCAAAGTGAGAGACGTAGCAGAGGCTTTCAAAATAATGGTACATTTGGTAGAGATTTCATTATCTCTGTTACACAACAAGTTTCAGGAACTAAAACACTGCCCATATCTCCATGTGTTTTCATCAGATCTAATTCTTATAGGCGTCGAATGTCCCTGTGGAGGCAGTCATTTCAGCAAGTATATATACTTCTGTATCTCTACTTCTCTTCTTCAAAACTGAAAATTTCATTTTCTCCAAAGTTAGAAAGAAACTAAAACTGTTTGGTATTTATTTACTGCTTCCTAAGGCAAGTCTAATTCTTGCCAAGAATGAAGCTCTCGAGAATTAGCTTATTGTTTCAGACCAGGTAAGACTGGTGGTCAGTCCAAGATGACATATTGCCTCGACCACTGCAGAAACTGTGGTGGTGTATTTGTATGGCACAACATGGTATCTGAAACATTTCTCTCATCATCAGCATACATTGGCTAGGACAAGGACTTGTGATTCTATTCTGAGGCCAGTTTTGTCAAGGATAAGGAAGAGAAGGAGACCAAGATACACATGCCCCATGGTTCTTGGGCTTTTGCATTCCATGAAAGATACTGACTGTTCTCTGTGTGTTGGTATGTGGGAGGGTCCCATTGAGTTTCAAAAGACACCTGCATGGTGGTGATTTTATCATTAAACCATCACTGGCTTAAATATTTGAACTCTAATGTAGCTGAGTATCAGAGACACACTTGTTTCTTTGGGCCTGCCAAACACTCAACATTTTGAACCCTTCCCTCAGTGATTTCTGGCTCACTTAAATAAGCTTAGTAATTTTTCCAAATATTATGACTGTATATGTTACTTCACTCCTGCCCTTTAACCAGTCATTGAGGTCTCCAAGGGTCCTGTGAATGCATTGTGATGGTCCCTGTCACTCTCTCCTATGCCAGAACATATATTAAAAATAGAAAGTGACTTTAGTCAGCTACTAAGTACACAAGACCTCTGTATGAGATCCCACATGGGTGTTGATGCTGTCTGCCCTCTTTGTGCTCCGAAGAGTGGATTGCGTAGGTTGATTTTTGAAGAAATGGTTCTAATGTGTTTATTATAACAAGATGATAGTAGTGAGAAACCAATGTGGGCCTGACCCTTATTAGAGAGAGTTGAATGCCTACTCAAAGGCCCCAGAGTCTTTAACAACTGTAAAAACAGATACAGGAAATGAGAAACATTAAACTTATTTCTGCTTATAAATAAAAAGCATCTTAAATCCACATTACAGTTCTCAGCCTTTGCCAGAGAAGCCTCCACTTATAGTAGGCCACAACTAGGGCAGGAACAAATAATCAAAGCGTAAAGCAAGAGACAGAAGTTGAGAATGATAACTGAAAACGTTAGGGACTTTCCCCCTACAGGTCATTACATGTAACTGGAGAACTGTGGTCTCTAATAAAGTTCTTGATCTTTTTAATTAAAGAGTTTATACACGGGCTGAAACGGAAGCTCAAGGAAAATTTTATTAGAGTTTAGAAGAGAAAACTCAGCGGCTGGCCTGAGGAAGAAGATGTAGAAGAAGAAGAGAGAAAACCATTGCCTCTGGGCTAAGCTAGCATGGAGATCAGGCACAGGCTAAACAGATAACCACACAGCAGGGAGAGGGGCTGGAGTCAGAGTGGAAGAAAGATAGCCACACAGCAGGGAGAGGGGCTGGAGACAGAGTGGAAGACAGATAGCCACACAGCAAGGAGAAGGGCTGGAGACAGAGTGGAAGGGCCTCAAGTTTTAGGGAAACAGAAATTGAAGAGAGGAAAAGTTACCCTTTGTGAGTAGAGTTACAAAGCTGCCTGGTGGTGACTGTAATCTACTGTGCAAGGGATTCTAGGGAGAAAAAGTACATTATCTCATTAAAGGGAAAGTATTTCTCCTTTCTTTTTAGCATGGTTTAAGGTGAACCTGAATTCCTGCCTGGATGCTGCCATGCTCCTGCCTTGATGATGATGACTGAACCTCTGAATCTGTAAGCCAGCCCCAATGAAATGTTGTCCTTATAAGAGTTGCCTTGGTCATGGTGTCGGCTCATAGCAATAAAACCATAACTAAGATGCAGGTGTAAGATGAAATCACAGAGCCATTTTGATTTGCACTTCCCTGATGACTAAGGACTTGGAACATTTCTTTAAGTATTTCTCAGCTAGTAGAGATTCCTTGGTTGAGAATTCTCTAGTTAGCTCTGTTTAATTGGATTGCTTGGTTTGCTAGTGTCTAATTTCTTGAGTTTTTAAATATAGTTTGGTTAAAGAGCATGTGTGGGCCGAACTAGACCCCTTACACATTTGTAGCAGATGTGCAGCATGGTTTCCATGTGGGTCCCATAACAACTGGAGCAGGAGCTGACTCTGACTCTGTCCCCTCCCTTTGGATCGCTTTCCCTAGCTGGGCTGCCTTGTCTAGACCCAGTGGGAGGGGATGCACTTAGTCCTGCTGAGACTTAATGTGCCAGGGAGGGTTGGTGCCCACGGGAGCCTTCCCTTTTCAGAGGAGAAAAGGTAGGGAGGGTGAGGGTGGGAAGGGGGGAGAGGAGGGAGGGAACTACAATTGGGATGGAAGGTGAATAAATAAATTAGAGAAAAATTAATTTTTGATTATTATTTTCATATAATATATTGATCACATTCTTTCCCACCCTCATTCTCCCCCTTTATCCCTCCCACCTTCTTACCCACTGAATGTCACATTCTCTTTCTTTATAAAAACAAAAAACCAAAAGTAACAACAAGAATAAAAACATAGCAAAAATCAGTAAGATAGAAACTAAAGAAACAAACAAAAAAGCATAAAAAAAAAAAAAAAAAAAAAGCAAAACCCATGAGGTCCATTTTGTGTTGGCCAACTACCCCAGAGCATGCAGCCTGCCCTGGAGGATTGTTAACATGACCAGTGACATCCTTTAGAGAAAGCTGACTTCCCCTCCCCCAGCAGGTATCAGTTGCCAGTCACCTCTTGGTTAGGAGTGGGCCTTCTTCTTCTCAGTGTTGAGATTGTCTGGTTTGAATTTGTGTCGGTCTTGAGAGTCCTGCCACAGTCTCTCCGAGTTTATATGTAGCCCAGTACTTTTAAGTCTGAAAGATAGTTTCTTGGAGTCACACAACCCATGGCTCTTACAATCTTTCTGTGTCTCTTTTAGCATAGCTTGAGCCATAAGGGGAAGGAGTATGGTATAGACAGACATCTTATTTAATCTCTCTCATTCTCTATACATTTCACTTTTTCTAATGCTCTGGTCTGGACATAGTTTGAGGGTTTCTCTCAGAGCTCCATGTGTTAAAATTTAATCTTTATTGTAAGTATTTAAAAGGGAAGAAATTTAACTGGAATGTGGCAAATAGAGGCAGGGCCTTTGAAAAGTGATTAGAATTACATATGGTGTGTGTGTGTGTGTGTGTGTGTGTGTGTGTGTGCTGAAGATCCAATGATTGACTCCTGTTGGTACATACATACACACACACAAATATATTTTTGGTTGTGAGCCTAGCCTTTAACGGCTGAGCCATCTCTCTAGCCCCACACACACAAATATAGACACACAGACATATAGGCACACAGTCACACACAAAAACACAAACACATACACAAATGAAAATACACACAGACACGTATAGACTCACAGAAACACACAAATACAAATGCAGACAGATACACAGGAACACACATAGACATATGGACACAGACAGACAGACAGACAGACACACACACACATTTCCTTGTGCTTCTTTGCTATCTTCTAATTCTGCTCCTAATTAGGCATCACCAAATCTATTAGACCTGGTATCTCTGGAATGATGAACTAACATGAACATCGTTTTCTTTTTTCATACTATTAACCTTCTTCAGATATTTTGTTACAGTATTGAAAAACCGATCAATACTACTCAAAGGTGGACTTGTCCTTGGATCTCCTTGTAATGGTATAGTCTTAGCTGCTTGGGGAAGGACACTCCACAAACACATTTCCACCTTCCCCCACTTCCTGTTTATGGCCGTGTTGTTGCTTATCACACCTGCTACTTGGTTTTGGAAATCAACTTTCAACTTGTGTTGATTTTATCTGTACATATTTGTTTTCCATTGTGTTAGTGTCTGCTTTTACAATGGCCCCTTTCTACTTTCCGTGAGATACTTTAAACAGTGTGTTCAGTTGAATATTAGTTGATTCCTTCAGTCTACCTTCTTGCTTAATAAACTTATTTAAGACACTTCAAAGCTCTGACTGTCTCCTTACTAAGTCCCATAGCTCTTAATTAGTGTTGTTTTAAACATTCAGTTTTAATGACTTTTAATATTTAATTATGCCCTTTAGTCTCCTTTAGTTAGAAAGGACTCCTGGTCTTCTCTCTTTGTCTCTTTTGACCTTCATAGTTTTGAAAAGTAAACTCAATTATTTCAAGGATGGTCTCCACTTATGGTTTATTGGGACCTCTTCTCCTCGGTGTCCCTCATTTTAGCCATGATGTATGCAGGTGTCAATACCATTCTTCTTCTTCTTGAGTTCAATTGGCTTCTTAAGCTGAAGTTTCACTAAGGACTGGTGCTCGTCCAGGATTCTGGGAAGTGATCAGGTATCATCTCTGCAAGTTTTATCTCCTCTACCGTCTTCAGGTTAGGGAGAAGGCTGGCTGTTTCTGTCCCCACACCAGTCTCTTGCCTGTTTCTTTTTTTTTTCTTTTTCTCATCATATATGATACAGTTTTGAACCATTTATGTGGATCCTCTACATCATGGTCCTTCCTTTAACTGTGGAAGGAACTCCTTCCAGAGAGGTTAGCCTGGGATTTCTCATAAAGCAGGCATGGCATGCATCTCTGATAAAACACTGGTCACTATTGTCTTAGCAACTAAAATTGCCAAGTGTCAAACTCAGAGTCTGTGTAAAGTAGGTCTAGTCATGACATGGTGAGTTATTTTGCCACTTAAGTGACTCATTGGCCATCTCCCAACCTCTCAGCATTTTGTTCAGTTATTCTATCTTTTAACATCTAGAATTTTACTTATCTCCTCAGTTTCGTTCTAAATTTAGATAATTTCTTTATCCGTCACCCTTGTTTTTAATTTCTACTTTTATTTGTTAAGTGTCTTAGATATATTTTTTGTCTACATCAAATAATTTCAAATATGTGGTCAGAATAGTTTTGTAAATTGTGACTTCACATAAATATCAATCATTGCATCTATTTTTTCAGGACATAGCTACTTATTTATTGGATTTGAGTTTCTTGCAATAATTAGATCTATCTGGTTCCTATCTTTTAGTTTATAGTCTCCAGAAAACAAAAACAAACAAACAAAAAATCCTTGTTTCCCACTTATCTAAGGTCATGATGAGATATGACATTAGAAAGGTAGACATTGAGCCCTTTATATTCATCCCAGTCATAAAGAAGCTGTTGTAAGTGGCCATGTATCCTCTGTAAATTCAGATACTGAGGTCCTGAGCCCTCAACAGTACTCTACGTAGACACAGAGAGTTAGAGAACAGGGAAGATTAAAAGATGTCTTACTCAACAGAGCCTGTGTTTTTCTGGAAGCTGAGGACACCTTGTGACTCTACTAAGCTGTGAGGACAGACTGAAGGGCTGACAACTACCAAGAGGAGAAACTAAATAGCTAGCAGTTTAATCTTGGACTTTTGGCTTCAAATTCATAAATGAATTTCTACTAATTTATTAACCCAGCCTGTGGTGTTTGGTAATGGCAAACATAAGCCCCCATCAAGTCAAATACTGTTGTAACAGATACTTAATATTGGAGAGACTTTCAAACCGCACTATGGCTAGAGGGGAGAAAGGGGTTTAAAGAACACATTTGAAAAGTTCTAGACTTTTGAAAGAAGAAGTGATTAAAAGTGAGTCTGAAATGTGCTATAGGAAATGAGGAACATATTAAAAATCATAGGAAAGATAATCTTGATGTAAAATGGAAAATAACTCGGCTAAACTATGTTGTATAGTTCGGTGAAATGTAGCAAATGTGATGAAATGAGGTTGTTAACAGAGCACATTTTTAAGCAAAATTTTGAGTTATGACTCAATTTCTTCTTCTTTTTGCTTATAACAAAATGCCAAAGGAGAGCGATGGATTGAATTGGGAATTCTAAAAAAAAAAAAAAAAAAAAGAGGGAGGAATCATAGCTTGCATAGCATTTTCATCTGCTCATTTTGAGGGGTTGCAGAGCAGAGGCCAGTGGAAGGAATTTCCAAGTCAAACATCATGAAGATGTCTCAGTTGGAGAAATGTTTGATATGCAGATTAGATTATGGGTGTCACCTTCAAAGCCAAGCAGACCTTAGCAGAGACCAGGAATGGAGACAGGGCGGTCTCAACAGAAACTCTGCCCACCTGACCAAAGAATGCAGAGATGGAACAAAGCGAGGGAAGACAAATGGGTCCTGGAAGTCCTTCTGATGAAACAGTGGATCTGTCTGCCTGTAAGCAATTAATATTCACAGGATGGGGAAGAATATCTTTCAAAGCATCCAGAGATGTTCAGCCATACTAATCCCTCCAAAGGCCTAGGGTTCCAAAGCTTGCTGTCTCCTTGGTTTCAATAAGCCAGATAGTCACCACTGAGACCTAAGGGGAGAAGGCTGCCACAGGAGTCCCAGAACATCGAGCCAGGTTCCTTTATGGATACATCAGACTAAATGTCAGTGAAGATTATTCCCGAGAATCAGGAAGTACTTAGGGTACCTCAGTTCTTTCTTATTTCAAGTTTTCTTGCTTTTGGAGTGGCAAGATGGCTGTATGCCTTTCCTGACACTATATTTTGGTTACGAGTACAGAGGATGGTTTACAGGTTTGCAGGTCAAATGCTGCACAAAGTACCTGCCTCAGGACGAATAGTACCTCCAGCCTTGTTGCCCTCTAACTGGTACAGATGACATTCGATGAAGACCTGGAGTTGAAGTGGTTAGGAGGATGGGCTAAGAGTTTCCAGGATGTTGGGAATGTTGATGTTTGTGCTTAGTTTGTGAGAACAGCATCAGTTTTAGAGTCCAGGGGCCAAGGTATTAAGAGTTGAGTTTTGTCCTCTGGGTCTCTCATATTGCAGTCATGCTTCTTCTGTTCTGTAGCCATATTTGGAGATAAGATATGCAAAGTAACAATTAAGCTGAACAGAACTTTGAGGATAGATTCTAGTCTAATATGCTAGAATATTTGTAGGACAGCCTCAGGAAAGGCTGTGAAAAACAACCAGAAATCAGCCATCTACAGGGTAAGGTAGTATACTCCTGGACACCTCAGCCTATGAACTATGAAGAAAAAACATGCAGTGTTTAAACCACTCAATTATGGCCAGCAAAGAAAAACAGTACAGGCGCCTGAGTGCTTGCTGCAACTTCCACACACCAATGTAGTAGGCATTGCCCCTGGTTCCCCACTGTGGGCAATAATTAAGCATGCTACTGTAATCTAGAGTCCTGTACCGTGCACAGAAATGCCCTCATCCCTCTCCCCTGCTGCCCCCTCCTCTCTACTTCACTCCTTTCCCACACAGACAGGTACCTTCACTTTTGTCCCCATCATATCTACCTGTCAAATTTCATCAGCACATCCACTCTTGAGGACCACAAAGCAACACACTAAACAAACCCTAGACACTGCTGGAGAAAACTCGGTCAGTTTCAAACCTTCTCCAGGTTTGTGTTGTCCCCAGTCCTGCATTCTTCTGGACATGTTTCTATTTACTACTGACTTTTAATATATAACCTCATGTTTCACTTCACAAAGAAAATTGGGGCCCTCTGAAAGGAAATTGCTTAATGCCAACCCCACTTTAGCTGTCAGGCCACCTGAAGCCATCAGCTCTCGATACCTGCAGCCAGTGGCTTTCTCTTCTGTGCTATTAGAAGGGAGGCAGGAAATTCCATTTGCAGCAAACTCCAGGATTCTTATCTGGCTTCTGTATCATCTCATCTCTTCCCCACCATTATCACATCCATCCGTGAGTTCATTTATTCTTTCACTTAAGGAGGCTCTGGATGAGGTTGCATACAGAAAAGGCAACTGTATGCAGGTGCTGATTGTAAGCAGTAAGGTTCACTAGGAAGAGAGAAACAAGCTTGTGATCCGTAAGGTGAGAGTTATCTCCTGACAGCTTTGAAACAGTGTCTCTTAGATGCCCTCAGGATAGTGCTGAGCTCACAGTCCCAGCTGATGCTCCTGGATCCGAACTCCATCTGGACTCAGTCAGTGAGTGAGATGCATGACAGCATCTGCCACAAGGTGTGTGCCGCCTCATCAAGGCTGTCCTGGGATCTTCTGGAGAAACTGATGGAAAGGCATAGGTTGATGCTGAAGGAGCTGTTTTCCATCTCAGGGGAAGAAGAATGAAGTTGATGCAGAGAGCTAGGAGGATTCTAGCCATGTCTGGAGACTTCTGGGTCCATGCTACAGTGAATATCTGTCTTTCATTTATCTCTGTCTCCTCTGCCTCTCTGCCTCTATCTCTGTTTCTCTCTCTCCTTCCATTTCTTCCCTCCTTATTCTGACTCTGGCTCTTCTTGATAAAGAAGCAGAATATTGAATAATCATGATTAACTTAAAATGGCAAAACCCAAGATAGAGCAAAATTCAGATAACAGAAGCACTCTCAGCACAAACTGTCACACCATAATCCCAAATAACACTGGAAAGGAGCTAAGAGCGCTTTGCAGCCAAATTTAAATGAGTGAATGTCTTAGTCAAGGTCATACCATTGCAAGGTGGATTGTTTGAAAGGAGGTTGTTGGTGCCAAATAAAGTTATATTCCCAACATCTAAAGCTCAGATTTCTTCACCATCAATAAGAGATGGGATGGACATGGTAAGTAGAAACCCAGAGCCAGATAAGACAGACAGCAGTGGAGCTAAGAAGAGCTCTGGGTTCTCTCATTTACACTTCTAGACGGATGGTAGTTCTGGGTCTGTGCTGATTAATAAAGATATCTGAAGGCAGAGGAGAAAAAGCCGTTCCACTCTGGATATATTTAGTATGAAATATGTCCAGGTGGAGAAGAGAAGCCCTTACTCAGCACATTCAAGGACTCGACTCTCAAAATTCTCCCAGACTTCTAAAATATCTGTGCTCTATGGGTTTTCTGTTTCTTTTTATTCAATAGATGCCCTGTGTTTAGGTTTCTAAATAGTAAGTGAAAATTTCACACACACACACACACACCTGGATAGTTCTCTGAAAAATTAGCCTGTGTTTGTCAATACCATCTCCTCATTTGCTAACAACTACTCTGTACTAAAGCTGGGAGCTATTCTCCTCTTGGAGTGTTTGTTGGTTTCCAAGGTCTTGTCACTTTCTAATTCCCACACAAGGCAGAATTCAGTTACTATTGGCCATTCCTTGGCAGCAGTAGGATTAGGTGGGCCCTCAATGTGCTTCAACAGATATTGTTATAGCAGATAAAAAATGAACCATGCAGAGACAACAGGGAAGAAGGCCTGAGAAAGATGCAGGCAGAGATTGGAGGGAGACAGTTGCAATCGGGGGACTGCCCACAGCCACTAGAACCCAGAAGAGGCAAAGGCAGATCTCCACATAGACTTTGGAGGACTGTGCTTCTGACTTTGGACTTTCAGTGTCCCAGGAATGTTAGGAAATAAACTGCTGCTGTTGTACAATTCAAGTTGTAGTGACTCGTATCAAGAGATGAATACAGAAACCAGGAGTCATGTGCGTTTTGGGGGAGACACACCTGGTAAATCCACTGACATGCATTATGTACTTAGAATGTTCCTGGTTCTGAAGACTCAAACAGAAAATCAGGGTCATGGGTTTGGGTAGGGAACAGCTTAGACCATTACTCAGTTACTAGTACACTATCTGTGAACTGAGACATATTGAGCAGTGATGTTTTCTTTAAAAAATTATTTATTATTTAAAATTTTGTTACCTGTGAATGTATATTTGCATGAATGTATGACACAACTCTATGGAAATCCTTGGAGACAAGAAGGGGGTGTAAGCTGAAGTAGAGTTACAGACAGTTGTGAATCATCAGAAGTACATGATGGCATCCAAGGTGCATATGCATTTTGCAATTCCTGGGTAACAGTGGCTCTGTCCCGAGGCAGGAGTTCCTTCACACTTAGTTACAAGGCTTCTTTCTTGACACAGATTTCATCTCTGAGCCTGGCAGAGAGGACGACATCCTGTTGGCCTCCACTCCTCCATGTCCAGCAGCCTTAGACTGCCCCATTCTCTGGCTCTCTCAGACACAGGGCCATAGCCCCCTCATCAGCCTTCTGATCCTCTCATACTTTCTCAGCTACCAGCACCCACATGGGTCTTCGATAAGTGTCTTGAATTTATTGTCAAAAGATTCTGTTTGTTTTATTTTTCCCTCACCTCTGACCATCTATTCATTTCTGTTTTGCTAATTTCCAAGTCCAGTCTTGTTGGGCTGTGGCATGAGCACAGGTGTGGGTACTGTTGGGTTGAATTGTGTGTCCCGTGTCTGTTGCCCCAAGGGGCTGGGGCTGCAGCTCAGGGAGACAGAGACTCCAGAATTTGACTGAGTTCACTCCACACTGTGCAGGGTGGACATTGGGCTGTAAGAAGCCACAGGGCTTCGTTCCTTGGGTAGAGGGAACACAGTCTGAGGTTCCAGGGGGCCTGAGCTCTTGGGTTTGCGGATCCCCAGGCCAACGGTGGCCAGGAATATACTGGTTCTCAGCCCTTGGGCTCTCAGGCACCACAGTGGAAGGACTGAGACCCGTGTGTATGGGCTGGATCAACCTTCTCCACAGTTCCCCATGGTGGGCCCCAAAGAAGAGAGATAGTCCAAGTCTTAAGATATTTATTGTCATGCGAAAAATGGATGAGCTATACCCCTTATTCTCAGGGGGGCCTGAGGTTAAATACCTTTTGCAAGGAGGAGGTCTGAAAGGAATGCTTAATTGGATACACCCTCTGGCCTTTAGGTATCTCATGAATACAGAGATGTCTTGAGGCTCTGCGGCCTGTATCACACCTTTTACTGATGGCCACAAACCTCTCTGTGGGAGGGGCTGTAGCTATGTGAAAGGAGCCAGGGCCCAGGAGCAAGGTTGAACTCCTGGAGGGTCTCTGGGGTTCAAGGCCTGCTCTCAACCAAGTACCCAGCTGCCTCTCATGTCCCACACAGTCTCACTTTGTTCTAGGCCAAATCTGAACCACCTTGGACAGCCCCACACCTCCCACTGCTGGGACAGTTCAGGTGTCCTGTTCTATCTTGACCAGGACAACCAGGTTTAGCATTGAATGCCCCATGTCTTGGTTAGCCCTTCAGTTCCTAGTGAACCAAATGACTCATGGATCATCCTACTTGATTCCTGAAAAACACCCTATTATGGTTTGAATCTACTAACATCTCCGATAGCTCATGTGTTGGAGGTTTGCTCTCTAATGAATGAAGCCATGATGAACATATAAATCCCCAGCTGAATGGATTATTAGGAAGTGGGGCTAAGTAGAAACCTTGGGGTGTGTCTTGCATCTGGCCCTTCCCACAGGCCTCTCTGATTACCATTAAGCTGGGTTGCCACATGCTCTGCTGCCCCTTTGTGTTGTTTTTCCTTTCTCAGACCAGAAAACCACTAGAAACATTCAGGTTTTGTAATTCTGACCAAATAAATCTTTTGGGGTTAGTTTTCTCAAGGATTTTGTCAAAGCAACAAAAATGAACTAGCACAAAACCCTTTGGTTTGACTTTCAAAAACACTCAAGATCCAAATACTTCTTTCTGACCCCTTCCTCATCTGAGCAGCTTTCATCTTCTTAGCAATGTCTCTGACATCCCAAAGTTTCTTTTTTTCCCCTTTATGTGCTTTTCTTTCTTTCTTTCTTTCTTTCTTTCTTTCTTTCTTTCTTTCTTTCTTTCTTTCTTTCCTTCTTTCTTCCTTCCTTCCTTCCTCCTTCCTTCCTTCCTCTCCTCCTTCCTTCCTCTTTCTTCTTTCTTTCTTTCTTTCTTTCTTTCTTTCTTTCTTTTCTTTCTTTCTTTTCTTTCTTTTCTTTCTTTTCTTTTCTTTCTTTCTTTCTTTCTCAGGGAAACTGACATTTGGTTTTATTGTGCCAAGGACATTACAGATGGTGGATCTTGTCAACACCTGCAGTGCCCAGAAGCCTCATCTGCTGAGGCTGCTCCCACTCCCTAAATTCAAGTCTTGGGTAGCAGCCATGATTTCTGAAGACTCTCCACCTCAAGACTCCAAACAGACTATCGGTAGTGGAAGGCAGAGCAGTGCAGCAAGGTCAGGGTCTCACTGTCCAAAGCCAGTTTGCTACCTGCAACTCCTGCCACTTCCCTCTGGCTCACATCCTTGGCCCTTCCAAGGAAATAGGGGCCAAAAGACAGCAGAAATCCATCTCTTTCCTGCCCTCTATATCCCATGGCAGGCCTGCCTAGCTCCAACCCAGAGATGCCATCCGTATAGGACCAACATTGCCATGTACATTGCTTCTGATTTATTGATTTTGTGAGATAAAGCACATTTTAATCACGAAAATTTAACATTGAAGGCTCAGATTCTTCAGGTACTAGGAAGGAAAATTTCCCACTTCCACTTTTCCTGTCTTCATTGTTGGGAAGGGGTGACAAGTTTATCTGATCTTTAAAGAAGGGTGAGCAGAAGACCTCCTTCGTCTGAATGTCCCTCTTCTGGGGTTGCCTGGCTGCCAGATGGTCTGTCTCTGTAGGACTCTTGTCTACCTTCTGCACTCTTTCCAGAGTCCCCTGTGTGACACTGAGATGGTACTGTGCAGGGGACAATAGGGCACATCAGCTGGCAGAGACCAATGGTGGTGGCAGGGATGAGATGGATGGAGCACATGGGTGGGCCAGCCAGAGGGAAGTGGAAAAGAAGGAAAAGAGGAAACAAAGGAAGGAAGCCAAGAGGGAAGAAAGCCAAAGAAGTTTGGATGGCATCAAAGGGCAGGAGTTGGGGATTGGGGCCGGTGTCCAGTCCCTGGGTCTCCATCAATTCCTGTCTAGGGTAGGTCTCTGTGCACTTTGTTTTTCTTCATACTGTCTTGGTATTCCTGTTGAGACACT
Source organism: Mastomys natalensis (assembly GCA_021653895.1). Lineage (NCBI taxonomy): Eukaryota > Metazoa > Chordata > Mammalia > Rodentia > Muridae > Mastomys > Mastomys natalensis. The sequence continues at coordinate 218,140 of JAJTUV010001095.1, read as the reverse complement.
GCCGGCACCATTGCTAGGATCTCATCATCATCCCAATCATTCAGATCTGCAAAGGCAGAGGGGGATATCTGCTGAATGAGAGCCCGGTATTCCAGAGCAGGATAGAGGGACACAAGAGGAGAGATGGCCCGATCAGTCCTTGCTGAGAACCGACTGCTTGTACCTGGTTCACAGGGTGAAAGAGGTTTGGCAAGAGCTAACACAGTGCCTGGGGAAGAGGGCTTAATGCCTAGCTCTGCATGCATTTCAGGGTGCTCAGGGACTAGGCTGAACTTTGTTGCCGTGGGTACTGACTAGTCCATTCTTCCAGGCCACTGGAGGGCACTGCTGTGGCTGACCTGTATGTGGCACTGGCTTTCAGGGTTGGCTGGGTCCCCGAACCTGGCAAGCCTGTTTCTCTTGATCCCTCAGCCACTGCAGATAAGATGCTCAAGCCACCTGCTCCTCTGTGACCTCCCAGTCTGTAGCTCGTTTCTTGTCTTCCAGCATTTGCTGTTCAGTCTTCTAAGGTCTTTATGGCACTCTTCATCAGGGATTGCTCTGCAAACCCTGGTTTAAATAATGGTAGGTCCAGCCCTACACCAATAGTGAGTGGCTTTGCTAGGATTCACCACTGAATTATAGCGGATATTCCGGTGGTAGCTGACATGGATGGGTTCATCTTCATTTTGATGGATCCCATGGAATGTGTTGATTGGTTCTGTGCTACATTGATACACCTCCACAGGACGGTTGTACATCTCTACCATAGCCTGCATCTCAATGTGATTGCCATGACAGTTGTTTTTCCGCTTCGATTGATATAGGTGGTGAAGTCTTCTGTAACATAGTTGGAGAAGCAATTGGCGTTCTTCATCAGATAGTCCATGGAATGCTTTCGCACAACCTCGTGCATGTCCTGGTCTCCATACGCCTGGTCAGCTACAACCCGGAATAGACAGGCACCGTCCTCCTTCATCTGCTTGATGATGAAGTCTTTCTTGTCCCGCGAGGCCTTTTCTCCTATTCTACAGGGGCGGGATCCATGGCCTCCATTCGTGCTGCGGTAACTTCATATTCGTTTTCACTGTTATAGCCAGCTCCGATCTCTTCTCATTCCAGACTGACCCGGCCAACTATGCCAATGCCGCTGCTTGCTGTGCCTGCCCCCTCCACCCCACAACAGCAGCTGCCCACGCCCACGGCACCACCCATGCCCGCCACCACCCCTGCCGCGCCCCCCCCCCCCTGTTGTCACACCAAGAGCGTCACAGGACCTCCACTGACGCCACCAGGGCCCCCACAAGGAGGTGGAGAAGGCTGCTGTGGCCGAGGGGCGCAACTGCACCAGGTGCCCAATAATGAAGAGCACCAGAGGGCTCCGGTGGAGGGCCCTGAGGTGGTGGACGCTGGAGTCACAGTTACGCTCTCCTCCATTCACACCTATGTTGCCACCGCCTATGCCCACACCCCACCGCACTGAGGCTCTGGGGACAGCGACCCAGGCAGCGTCGGTTCTTTGCCAGGGTCAGCGTCAGGAGGTGGTGGCTTCTTTTTGGGGAGAATAGTCATGGCGGCACCACCAGGTACTCCACAGCAAACTAGACACAGAGCATAATCCTTTCTTAACAGTCTCAACTCCTTGTTTTGGGAAGGGGACGGGGTGGGGTGGAGTGGGGGGGACAGTATTGTGTATCCAGCACTGGCCTTGAACTTGTTATAACCTGAGATGACTTTGGGTCTCTGATCCTTCTGACCCTTTCTTTATCTCCCAATGCTGGGATTACAGGCACGTGCCACCACACCCAGCTTATAGGATGCTCAGGAGCTGAATGCTGGACCAACTGAGCCACAGACTCTGTGTTTTACTCTGTGTTTTTATTGTTATTAGTCAAATTAATGAAATACAATAACAGGATACATTGTAATACAGTAACGGGATACATTGTGACATTTTCATCCATGTGTATAATGTATTCAGACTGCATTCACCTCCATTACCCTCTCTTATCTCTCTACCACTGGCCTCCTTCTCTTATCAGTTAATCTTACTTCTACCTTGACAGCATGTTTTGTGTGACCTATACATTTAATTAGGGTTGCTTAAAGGAGGGTGGGTGAGCAGCAGATGACAATTTTGTGGGCAGCCTATCCACTGGCGATTAACTTCTGAATATTTATGCTTCTCCCTGTAGATTAATCTTAGCTTTGGTCAGGAAGCTTCTTTTTACGGTGGACAGTATCTACTACAGATACTCCTAAGTGGTCTAAATGCAGAGAATAGGTGGACATTGAGTGCATCTCCCCAAAGGGGCATCCACATAAGTGATTTTTTTTATCAAACTATCCCTGTCTATCTATCTATCTATCTATCTATCTATCTATCTATCTATCTATCTATCTCACAGGTTTTATAATAGTATATAATTTCTTATGAGTGTCTTTTCCACCTCTAAACCCCACTGGTACCAAGAAAAGTTCATGAAAACAGACTGTATTGTTGGTCAACATCTGTACTCCCGGTCCTGAGCATAAACTCAGGACATGGCAGTTACTTGGTGAATATATCTCTGTTGGTCTCTTTGTGATGCTGGCTTAAGTTTCCATCAGGTGTTCATTTCTTCATCCTGTGACCTGTTGGTGTGGTGCAAGGCTATACTCCCTGGGTGTGTGCATACCCTAGTTCAAAGAGAATCCTCTCAGGTATGTTTTTACAAGATCCTAAGACTAAGGAACAGGAACGAATGTTCCACTGAAGTTTTCTATTGTTCTTTCCCTCCCAAGGGTCTCCCAGCCCCAATCCCTGAATTCCAATGGGCTCAAGGCATAGCAAGAATCCCTCTTGTTAGAGCTGGAGCTTCCCTTTCACTGGAAGCTCCCTTTTGAATTATGCTGTACCTTGGTCTGCTTCTCCCCTATTACAAGATAAATTTTCTGTGACGCAAATACCTTACTCATGCCTGAGGGTGTGTGGTACCTTCTAACAGTAGTTTTTAAAATCACATATATTTTTTTTTGCAATAAAAAAGCCCAACAAATGGGATCAGAACTTACCAGAAAACTGCTTGTGGGAATTAAGTGGGCATGCTCTGGGTCTGCTGTGCGCTGCAGCTGGCATGTTGAGCCTGGCCATTGTGGACAGTGAGAAGAACAGCAGTTGCCTGTGTTGGCCCATTAGAACTTAATTGCCTGTGTATCTTCTGCCTCTGGGCTTTAGCAAAGGGCTGTTTGCAGCCCAATTAGCCTCCAGGTTCCTCAGATTTGGTTTTGTAGATATTTAGCCCTGCAATCTACAGTAGGAACGACACATAATTAGTGGAGTGGTGGTGAATCACTCTCCACAGAGGTGGATCTCTGCCTCCTACCAAGGTGGCTAAGAATAGCTCTAGCAGGCATGTCTTCAAAGAACAAAACTAAATGCTTTGCTGTAAAATCTCCTCCTGGGGACTAATAAGAAAGCATAATGAGAATCAATAAAAATAATTCGTCAGCATGCAAGGTCTGTACTGGAGACCATGGGATGACCAGAGAGGCTGCTGAAATTGTGAGCATTTTATAATAAAAGAAGATGGTAGCTCACTGCTCATTTCATAGAGAGAAATTACCCAAATTTGTACCTTTAACTTTGCACAACAATCAGGGGTTTTGAATAACGGTGAGCTGACTTAAGTATGGTCTTTGAAAATGGAGATGGGTAGGGTGGAATGGGTAGCAAGTTTTCAAATGGTGATAGATTCCAAAGCCAGTACTTTACTTCTGGCGTCCCTCCTCCAATGGAGCAGAACCCAGCCTGGTCCCTGGTTGGAAGAGAGCTGAGACTCAGACTTTACCTGAGACATAAAGGTAGGGTTAGGAGATGATTTCATGTCATCAGCCATCAGCAAGAGTGGAGAAAGAACTGCTCAGTCAGACTTGGTTAAAGGTCATGGTTCGACAGTCATACAGGAAGGGAGTGAGGGAGCTGGATACCTCACCTTCTCCATGTTGACACCAGTGGTGGGGGGTGTCTAAAAGGAAGGGGAAGTGAGATTTTAATTTACAAAGGAGGGTCACCATGGTAACTATGAGCACATGGCATCTATTCCCTTCAATGAAGGATTCCTGAGAAGAACATATGGGAGCTTCTGGGGGACAAGACTTGAGAGCTCTGGGAAGTATAGGCTTCGTGTATATAACCAGGGTTCCATGTTGATCACATCTCTGGCTTTGAATTGTTTAATTGTTCTTCTTTTAGTAACACGTCTTAAAATACATTCTTTGAGAATTCATTGCAATGTGGGCCTATTCCCAACAGCGGGACCCAAGAGGAGGGGCTGAGGTGAGTCCTCACCTTGTCATCATTCCCTCTAATTCACTCTGAGCTGAAGAGAATGCTTGATTCCTGGGTGTGAATTTGTAAATAAGAGAATAATTTCTAGTAATAGAATCAACACACACATACACACAGACACACACAGGTACACTCACACATATGCATACATTCCTACTCTCTCAGATACTTGTATCCATACATACAAACTCGTACATTCAAACATACAGACTCAAATATGCACACATATATGTGCATATATCTTGTATCCCTCGCTTTCTCTCTCCTGAACACAAACACACACACACACACACACACACACACACACACACACACACACACACACTGCCTCATGGAAGTATTGTCTCAAGGGGCCATTCCTCTTAGAGTTTGGCCCTCAGAAAAGCTTTGGCTGCCTACTGTGTGCTGCCATTCTCATCAGAGCATGCACTACATCCTGCGAAGGTCTCCTTCCTGTCCACAACATTCTGCCATCATTATCAAAGCTGTGGTCCAGCTGTGGATTGGAAGAGGCACAAAGCAGCTGGTAGACCAGATGGACAGTCTTTCCTTGTGGGGCTTACACATTTCAGGATAGGAAAACATCTGGACAGTTTGTGGTGATCAAGCAAGGCTCTTGTTTCTCTCTGATCTGAGGGAAACTGTAACAAGCTCTAAAACCCAGGAGTCTGATCCAATCAACTTCCATCAGGGACATCGACATGTGACTCAGAAATGAAACACTCAGCTTCATTACACTTCCTAGATTAAGACATAGCATGTAATCATCTCATTTCCAGACACAGAGGCCAGAGAGGCTTTTGTGTCATGCTTGGGTAACAGGTGAAGTGCTTGACTAGGAAAGGAACAGCTTCCTTGCCTGGTGCGAGACCTGCCTCACACTGAGCAGCCTCTGGACCTGGAGATTAATGCTAGGTCCCTTCTGAGAGTTGTGTGTGCTTAGCCCTGCCTGCAGACACACCTAGAAACTAAAGTTAGATCCCTTCTGACAGCTGCCTGTGCTCAGCTCTGCCTGCAGACATACCTTGTTCTGCATCCTGAGTACTGGGCTTTTTACAATGAATCCCTGGCAACTACTCATATCCAGAGAGCTTGAACCTCCTCTGAATCCTGTAATTCAGGACTAACAGCATCCGACTGATGTCTTTTAAAAACTTCAGTATACTCTGGTCCAAATAGGAAAGTAACATGGAGACCTAGTTAACCAAGACTCTCATTTCCTTGGTGTTCACCAACCCCTGTTGCTCTTGTTCCCTTTTTGCATCCTCTAACCTGACTCTCTGAGCTCCAAAGGGAGAGATTTGATGATGACATGCCATTTCTGGCTGAGTATTTTAAAGTCTTTCACTGTCTCTGTATGTGTTCGCATCTGCTACAGGATGAAGCCTCTTGAAACAAGATACTTACTTATGAGTTTAGCAAAATGTCATTAGGAATCATTTTCTTGCTATATTCCTTTACTAAAACATATTTGTGTTCCTATCTAGTTTCAGATTCTTGGTCATGTAAGCAGCATTGGGTATGGATTCCATCTCATGGAGTGGGCCCAAGTCAATCAGATATTGGTTGGTTACTCCCATAAGCTTTGTGCCACTATTGGCCCAGCACATCTTGTAGGTAGGACACTATTGCAGATGAAAGGATTTGTAGCTAAGTTGATGTTTGGCAGCATGCAGAGGACCTTCTGGTACCAAGACTGGATCAATTTCCAGCTCTGGTTCAATTTCTTCCTATTTGGTGAATTGTGTAAGTACTGTCTTCATCAATAGAAGCCTTGCTGTCAGTTTGTGGAGAACAACCTATAGCCTCATCAATAGCCTGGGTTGTTTAGGGGTTCCCACAGGACAACTTTGGTCATTAGTTCGATTATAAATGATGCGTATATATTGAAAGTTCTCTGAGAAGTTATCACTAAGGTAAGCAGTAGCATGTGTGTGTATGCAGGTAAGCAGTAGAGTGAGTGTGCAAATGTGATAATATGAATGTGCATAAGTGTATGTGAGTGTTATGTATGTTTGACTGGGACGAGTGTATAGAAGTGAAAGTGAGTGGACAAATGTAAATGTGCAAGTATATGAACATGGATGAATGTGAGGATATGGGTATATTATATGAGTGAGTTTGAGCGTGGATGAGTGTGTGTGAGTGAAAGTGTGAGTGTGCAAATGTGAACACATGTAAATATGAATGTGTGGATATGAATGAGTGTGTGAGTGTGAATGAATATGTGAATGAGAATGAATGCGTGAGCATGAAAGAATGTGTCAGTATGTGTTACCACAAGTGTGAGTATGTGATGAATGTGTTGGTATGTATATGAATGCTGTATGAGTGGCAGGTCTGAGTGTGTGAGGACACATAAGTGTGGTGATGTACATATATGTGTATATATGTACATATGTGTATCTGTATGTGTATATGTGTGCTTGTTTTGTGTGTCACATGTGTTTTGGGTGGATGCTCAGAAGCATTTAGAACACACTGATACTCCTGTCTCTTTCTAAACCATCTTTGCAGAGAGCAGGGCTGTCTGAGCAGCAGGGCTACTCTGAAGCCCTTGCTGTATCTCCACCCTTCCCTTCACTTGTCTCTCAGCTTCTCTGGACAGCTTTGCGCTGTTTTAATACAGAATGTCAAGATAGTCAGTGCAGCAGAACGGAAGCCAACCTCCTTCTGGCTCAGTGATTTGTCTACATAGGAAAGGAAGGGATTGCACTGACTGCAGTGCACACAAAATGTTGTAGCACACAGACAGGGATTGTAATCGTCGAGGGAGGCACAATGCTGAGGAAAGTGAAGTCCAGGAGTGAGAGGCAAACACAGTGAAGCTATCAGCCTACTGGTGCCCTCTGCAGACTATGACTTCAGAGGCAGTAGCCTGGCAAGCCTGCCATGGAAATCAGATGATCCTTGGCCTAGGCAGCTGAGTGGAGATGCTGTCAGTCGATTCCCAGAATTGATGTCACCCCCTTTCGTGGGACTATCTGGTCTAAAGACACTCCAGGATTGGTCCAAGGATCCCTTACAGAATGGCAATGAAGGTAATATTCGACTACAGGGCAGAGGGCACAGTGTGACATCTAGAGAAATTACATGAACCAGGGTCAGGGGCAAAGGTCACTACAGACAGGCTAACCCTACCCATCAGTAAATGCAAGGGATGTAGGTGATAGACATTTATACAATTTTATAGATTTTACTGTTAAAATGTTTAATAACTTTTATGAAATGTTCTTCGTTCTTTTCATATACTGAAAGAAACTCACATCTTTCCAATGGATTTGAAAACAATCTCCTTAATATTAGATCATAGGTCCAGCCCACTTGGGAAGGATTAACCATGAGACTGCAGCTTCTCTCCCACCCCATGCCCAAGGCAAACTAGTTTTAACAAACTCTCAAAATATAACTGCCCAAAACAGACAATGGCGTTTGTTTTCTGTGACACAGGCCCAAGGCAACCTGATTTAGGGCCTTATAGCCCACCTACTATCTTCTCTACTACCACAAAACTTAGAGATCTCTCCCTTCTAAAGTCCAGAAAATTCAAAGGTGTCCTTTGTTCTTGGGGTTGCTGCTGCATCTTCTTTCCCAGCTCCCCCAACTGTGGGTGGACATATTACTAGAGTTCGTCTGTGGTACACAGTAGAGTGACAGTGTGTCTCTATGGTTCTAGGTCAAATTTCCACACCCAGATGAGGATGGCGGAAAGAGAGACAACTGAGATGCATGAGGAAGTTATTAGTACCTCAGAAACATATCTTCTTTTGCCAACCAAAAAAACCATGCTTTGTGTAGTGAAATCATGTCTGCCTAGTATTTTGTTCCACTTACAATGTAATGGCACACACAAACACCTACTTTTTGCTTCTGTTTACATTATTGATTTAAAAAAAAAAACCAAAACTCATGTATAGACATTAGAAAAAAAAAAGTCAACAGGTAAGGTTAGCTTTTGGGGGCTAGAGGGATTTTTCAGTAGTTAGGAGAACTTGTTCTTGTAATGACCTGGTCTTGGTTCCCAGCACCCACATTCTGGTATCTTAGGATTTTAACATCCTCTTCTGACTTCTATGGGCTCCAGAATGCAAGGGATACACAGACATGCATGCAAGTAAAACATTCATATACATAGAATAAGTAAACATTTAAAAATTAAGATTAGCTTTCCAGTTTGTTTACACAGTGTAGCATGATGTTCCCAGCATGCCTCATGTCAGGCTTCCTGCTTGTCTGTCCAGGTAGAGCTACGATGCTCGTAGGTTGCACAGAACTTTCAATCGTGTCCCCCAAAGAACCTCAGCTTAGATAAAATAGTGGAATAGAGTGAGTGGGAGATGAATTTCATACATGCATTTGCTGTCTTTGCATTAAATATAGCTAATTAAAAGTTCATAGAGTTTAATCATTAGGAAGCCTCTATTTAAAAGAGAAAAAAAAAAAAAGAGCCTGAAAATGTTCTGAAACCTTAACAAAGGCATTTAAGCTTTTCATGATTTCCTTCTCCCTTAATTTTTTTCTTTATAAAATAATTTGTTTTATAATAAATTTGTTTGTGTGTGTAAGTCGGGGTTGGGGAGGGATTAGAGGATCATGGAGTTACAGGCATTTGTGTGTCCCCTGATGTGGGGGAGAGGATATGTATGATAAGAGATTGATTAGTAGTTTATAGTTATGGCTGGGTAGAGCTTAGTGGGGCTGATATGCTGCCACAACTATAGGCTTTAGATAAGAGTCATATTCTACAAACTAAAACATATGAACAGAAAGGATTTTGGAGGTTCCTTCTGTGAAACATGGCTGAAGCTTGAGGTAAGTTTTACCTGCTCTGAACTCTAACAATACACACACACACACACATACACACGTGTTCATACTGAAGAGCAGCATGCCCCACATTAGTATGTACAATGGTGGTTTTTGTGTATTAGTTAAAGTATAGCAAGGATAGCGAGAGACACTTGTGAAAACATGAGGTTTAAGATAATCTCTGCAATAGTCATTTGTAATTGTCAACATTTACATTTATGTGAGCTTGGCCTCCCTACCTAGGGGATTATTATGCATGCATATATGCCTTTTCTCATAAATAAACATGAGGGTGAAATAAAGAAGGGCCAAATATCCTAGAAAGCAAGCAAATGATGCAGATAGCACACTCCAGAAAGGTGCACCAGGGAGGATACTTTCAAGCCTCCTTTTCAGACTAAATGCATGAATGGCTCAGTTCTAGCTAGACATCTGAGAGCATCCAACGTCATTGCTATACCACAAGGGATCAGAGCTGAGAAGCTGGCTGGCTACATTTCCCATGATACCTGATCTTGAAGAGTTAAATTCTCATTGACATTACTGAAGGTCTTCAAATCTACCTTGGCAGAAGACACCAAAACACACAGATACATTATAATAAATATGATTGTAAACCAATTTCATTTTCCCCATGATGCATGCAGTTCCCTTTCCCTTGATGAGAGACAGCAATTACATCTTATTTCTCTTAGCAACATTTACATAAAAATCAAACAAATGGAGAAGGAGGAAAAGAAATTGCAAAGTAAACCAAATGATTTCATCCCTGTGAATAAGGATGTCAGCAGATTTTCACAAGTCTAGGGATCTAAGAACTAAAATGGCTCGGCGGGTCAGAGAGCTCCATTTTGAGGCTTTTGATACCCGCATGTCTCCAATCATAGTGAGAGAAGGAAGTTCTGTGTAGATGTGTTCAAGTTGATGGTCAAATCACACAATGTCACTCAAGCAAAACCCTCATTATAGAAGGATAGAAGGACATAATGTTGAAGTAGAGGGCAAAGACCATTGTGTGTCTTTTTTTTTTTTGAAAAGAATGGAGGAGGGGTATTAGGCAGGCTTAGCATTGGCTAGCTTGAGTGGTTTGAGTGGGTTCTGGCTCACATTGTAAGACTCTGGTGAACCTTAGCTTACCAGGGACCCCCTGAGTGAACAATTCAGAGCTGAGAATCGATGCAAAAAGCAAGAGGAATTTATTGTTCCAACACGTTGGGGTCATCCTGCACCTGAAGGAGAGGGATCGGCCCTGCACAGCTCATTGAGTGAGCCTTATACAGTTTTTAGAGAAACAGCAACTAGGCACAATATGATTGGCAGAACAGTGTGACTTTTAATCTGATTGGTCTTTAGGGAATGAGGTGGCAAGGACTACCCTGGTCTGTGGGTGGCCAATGGTCTGTCCATGGAATATGTCCACGTGCTCTGGGCCTCCCCCATCTGCAGGTTGGTTCTTACACCCTGTGGTCTGAGGAATGTTAATTAGCCTCTCCCTCTGGAGGGGAGGGGTGCCTACGTGTTCTATGAGCTTTCTCTTCCAGGAAGGGAGGTGTCTGGTTGAATTTTCCAAAGTTCCTGAGCTGACCTCTTCAACATGGTTACCTTAATTTACTGTCTCTGGGCTGGTTAGCAATAGAGTTACATGCAAGAGACTGGGACAAGAGGTCTAAGACTGATTTGATTGGCTGGAAAACACTTCCCTAGGAAGAGGCATGATGACGGTAACAAGAAGCTAAAGAAGGCAACCATAAAGGTACATTATTCAGGTGTACAGAGCAAGACGTAGGCCACCCATGCATGTGAGAGAACACTAAAAACAATCTGTTTGTAAAAGCTAGAAGAGAGTTTAATACAAGTAGTTCAAAATATTTCCAGTGGAATAGTGAACTCTGTTGAATGTTTAAAGCTTTGCCCATCCATGAATGAGGCTGAGTTTCTAACATTTATGCTGTGTGAGATAAAAGGAATTCACAGAGTGGCAGTTTATATAACACTTTGAGAGCCTTATGGTGAATGTGTCGAACAGATTCCATGTTTAAAATAGCAACAGAAAGCAAACAGGAGATACGCGTGAGGCAGAGGTTAATTCCATAAGCCAAAGAGCTAATAATCTGCATGAAAAGTGAAGGAAGCATACATGTGCACTTACAGCTATAAACAAGAAGTCATGCTGGGTAGGTAGCATGGAGCCCAAAGAATTAGAAAAACGCTTTCTGAAACTTCCTTTTTTTTTTTAATAAACCAGAGAAGAGTCTTATCAGCCAAACAACATGGTCAGCTCTTCTTCTGCATCCATCGACACAGGAAAATCTTCCTATGGAGGGGATGTTTGAAATCTTGTGGGGGCTTCTCCTTTGTGCCTGGAATATTAAATCTACATAAGAACATTTCAAAAATGGCTACATGTGATCCCAACATTGACCTGAGGTTGGTCAGCCATCCAGAGCCAGAATGTGGCCACAATCAATCCAGTCCCAAAGTCCTGGGAGAAGATACTTGCTGGACTAACCATGGTGGTTGCACCTGGAGGTGGGGGGCCTGTGAGAAATGCTGCTTAAATACTGCAGTGGGGAAGGGAGCTAGATAGGCCAAATGCAGCTTTTCTGCATCCTTGTTTAAATTATGCAACACAACACTCAGCTCATCTTAGGGAATACAGTGACTTTTGTTAGGAATTGGTCCCAGACGGTCTTTGCTCTCATTGTCTTCCTCACATTTTCCATTAAGAAAACACATCCTCTAGTCTGGTGTCCCTGTTGGCATCTGGAGGTAAGAAAACCCTCCTTGGATAAAGTACAAACAGTACCTTTAGCTGCCTGTTCTCTAAACATACATGGTTTCTTATTGCTATTTTGGGGATTTGCTCTTTCTTTGCCCTACCCTGTTCCTGCCCTGCTCCTCCGGCTTCTATGGGGTTTGGCTCTCCACCCACCATTGCCTTAATTGCCATTTCCAATTATCTATTTATAATCTGTACAATTATCCTTGGAAATGAGATATACTTGTGGACTCGGGCTGTTCTCAACTTAGGCACACTCCTCTGCTTCGTCATTAAGTTGAGGAGATCTACTAGCCACTAGGAGAGCTCCAGCTCCCTGTGTCTGCACTGGACCCTCTTTAATAATCAAGGCCATGTTTCTTCAGTGTGGGATGTTTAATTCTAATTTTCCAGGTATTTCATTATCATCTCCAGGGTACGAGGGAGACGGTTGTCTCAGGGAAGTTTCTGGAGAGAATTCCCTTGTACATCATTTATACTTAGCACTCTAACATGTGATCCACCCTGGTCCAGTCAACTCTTTCCTTTCCGTAGAGAATGGTGGCAGAAGGAAAAGAAATGATCTGCCTTGGCTGCTGGGTGTCTCACTGCTGATTTAGTGTGAGACCTGCACACTGTAAAACGAAAGTGCGTTACTCAAACTCGATGCTAGCATGGGAAACTCTTCCTCCTACATGGAAGAAAAGTGATGGAGAAAATATCAGGTGACTCCCAGTTACCTTGGAGAGAAGGGGTCTCCATTTGTACCTCCCCTGTGCCAGTATGTTCCTCCCCTCCCTTCCCCATTGCTTGCTTCTTGCTCCCTCCACTCTGACATAAAAAGATGAATTTGACTTTTGATAGAAACATTCAGGGGTGACAAAATGTGGTTAGCTCCGGGTTGCCTTTCTCTCCATCTCTTATTTTCAGATATGCCCCATGACACATGTACCTCATTTGCTGTCCCTAAATGAGGACAGGAACCAGAACTGTATATTTTTTCTCACTATCATCTTTCCAGTTCCCTTATCTCTAGTCTGCCTTGGGTCTCTCCAGTCACTCTTGTCACTTTCAATTATTAAAATCTGGTTTCTAGTTCAGAGTCATCTGACACTCCTCCTTCTCCTCGTTCTCTTGTATTTCCTCACTGATTCCATGTGATTTTATAATATCAATATTTTGTTATCCTCTATGTTTGAAGTTCATTGTTTTCTATTCTACTCTTTTATGCTAAATGATTCGATGGATCTTTTGCTATCTTTCTAGTCCTCTGGTCTCATTCATCATCGTGGGTATCCCAAGAGACTTTGGGAAAGTTGGTTTTGAGTACACAAGAATACACTCCTGTTAGTCAGGGGTCTCTAAAGGTCTCCATTAAATAAAATCTTGGTTGGACTCATAGGGTAAAATAAGGGTAGAATCTGCTATGCTAAAATACCCGTCACTGAAGCTGGGGTCAGCAGAGGTTAAGTCAGGAACCACTTTGGGTATAGTCTGCCATCACAAGCTACAGGTTTATAAGTGTGACACACGCTTGGGAGTTCTTTCTTCAGTAAGAAGTTTGGTTTGTCCTGGTTCCCTGTAGCTCTCTCACCCATCCTGTCGCTATCCCCCACACTCACCCCAGAACCTCTCTCAGATGTTGACTGCAGGTATCAGTGCAGACTGAAGCTTTAGGACAAAGTGAAGTTAGATTTCTACCAGAAAGAGCAATGTTACTACCTGGAGCCATGTGAGTAGCAGATTCAGAGAGCTAAGCAACAGGACAGGATAGAGACTGTACCCTGACTACAAAGTTCGCCAGAATTGATGTACCCCATGGAGCAGGAATCTTGTACCAAGTGCAGTCTAATCATGATTCGAACCTATGAATATTAAACACCTCACACACAGCTTGACTGTGTTGCTGTCTGCAACTTATTTTGCATGCATAATTAGAATAAGTGACAAATTCATGTCAGTCTATTCAGATAGGGCGCACACGGGCAAAATTAATTGTTTAGTTTAAAATATGAAGTGAAACTTGGGGAGTTTAACAGTAAAATGGCATTATGAATATTCCATCCATCAGCATATATAAATCTGGGTATTAAAAGCAAAGTCAAATAATTTTTACCTAATAAAACATGACAGATTGTCATGATACTATTAATTATTGTTCTGTAGACCATTTTACTGTGTCTATGAATATTAAATGTTTTCTATTGCTCAAGAATTTAAGTCTTTCATGCTAACTATGAAAGTGGCAGTCTTCAGATTGTTTTACTATAATTTAAATGGTTATTGATTCTTTTTAAAAGAAACTACCCAGTGTGTCTAAGGACACTAAGTAGATAAAACCCATTAAATTATTTTGCCAGAATAGGGATGTGTAGTCATGATAAGCTCTGATCATTAACAATTTTTTTTTTCAGAAATATTTTTGACTATTTTTCTATTTGATTGAAGCAGAAGAATATGGTAAAAACAGATGTAGGCTGGGCCTTTTTAAAATTATTAATCAGGAATGTGACCTTGGTCAAACCAGTCTGTTCTGATTTATTACATTTTTTAAAAAATCTGAAAATATTTGTTTTTCATTAAAAGAGATAAGTCACAGAGGGTATTCTGCACAGAGGCTATATATAGGCTTGGTTCTTTATGCAGTGACACACTCTGGAAGCCAGACACTGTGGCTGTGTGGATCTGCTCCTGTCCAGTTTTGTCTTGTTTGGGCTGCATATCTGTCATTCATACTTGTTCTGAACATTTCTAGAAGTTCTGGGAAGAATAGTAGAGACCCAGCCCCCGTGTGTTATATGTGCACTGATGAACAGGGTGTTAGTTGTACATTTAGGAAGAGTTAAGTCCTAGAATAAAGAGTTGACTTAGAGTCTTAATCAAAGGAGGCCATTCAAACACATTCTGATTAGACTTTTTAAGTAACTGGAGTTCTGTGGGTCGTTTCTTAGCATATCTAGTATAGATATGGATTAAAAATGGATTCTTCTCTCATACTACACAGATCTCTGCTGTGAGATCAATGTCCTTGAAATCAGTGGATTCAAGAAGTCATTTCATACTAATTATTTAGTGCTTCTCCAGTGCTATGCATTTTATAAGTAATAGCATTAGCCCTTGATTTTGGTAGAGCTCCTGGCTTACACAGCCAGTTCTTTATGATAGTTTATATCTGAGAATCCTTCCTAATGGTCATTTTCAAATAGTACCTGAGCTTAAAGATGGGGATTCCAGTGGATTAATCTCAGCAAGAAAAGTAAGATAGTTAGTGATGACAAGCCAGGGTATGAGATAAACATCTGTAAGTCTATGGTGAATCAACAGATGACTAAACCAGTAAGCCAGTGGGGCAGCACAAAATTCTCCCATCCAGAACACTAAATGAGCTGAAGAAAGCATCCTTTCTAGGTGAGTGCTGGACCAAAGAGGTCCCCAGGCAGGCACTTGAAGGCAGAAGACAGAGGGTTTTAAGGGGCAATGTTGGGGACATATGTTGAGATACACGTTTACTTCTACAACATTGTTTGGCCTCACTGTGTACCTATCCTTGTGTGTGTGTACTCTTGGCTCTTCTTGAACAACAGCAGGCACAGGGCAGCTATGAAGAGTTTGTGCAAAGGTCCATGAATAGTTCCCATTAAAAAGCAAGAACTTCTGAAAACTTATGACCACCTTGATTTGCCAGTCAGGAGTGCCTGTCTTTCCAGGGGTGCTTCCTCCTGAACTCTAAGCTGATGACTTGAATATGTACCTGGAAAGAGTCCAGCTAGGACTGTATTTCTCCCATACACTATATCCTCCCCCAAGCAATCACACTATGAGGACACTACATTCTTTCCATTGTTACCAGCCCTATTCCTTTTTTTTTAATCCTGGTCTTTGAAAGACATAGGTAGTTTCTACTTCCAGTGTGGTCACTCCAGTGTATGGCCATGAAGCATTCAGAAGTGGACTAGGAAACTCTCAGCACATGTTGTCCATGGTATTGTGGAACCCTCTGTTCACTCAGATGAAACTCTGACTAGCTGATACTGTATATAGTATCTCTGTAGAAGTTAGGTCTGGTTCTTCCTCCCAACCCCATGTTCCCAGAAATAAGGCTCAGACTCAAAATATATTCATAAATACCTTAGCCATAGAGTGAAGCTCTTCTATGACTAGAATTATAACTTAAGATAACCCATTTATTTTAACTTACATTCTGGCAAATGGCTGGTTACCTGTGTTCAAGCACCATGCATCTATCTCCTCACATTTTTCTGAGTGGATCTCTCACCTGGCTCTCTTCCACAATCCCCTCTCATTTCAGATGTCCCACCTCCTATTTCTTGCCTAGGCCATAGGCCATTAGATTCATCATTGACAGGTACTACATCCATATAGACAAAAGATATTCTCTCTACAGATCTCTAGACCTTATAAGAGATTAAAATTTCTGGCCTTTCAAATCTAGAATATGAGAGTTCAGACACCAAAGAGTTAGTTAGTTATTGAAAAAGGAAAAAGAAAGGTAGGCTAAAACTGTCTCCCCCAATTAGAAGTAGAGATATGCTGAGAAAACTATGTCCAAAATCCAGGAAGAGCCCTTGTCAGGAGGTTGGATCTTGGACTCCTTTGCCTCCAGAACTGTAAGAAAAAATATGTGTGCCTATAACCCTCTGTACTGGCAGCCAAGCAATTTAAGACAAGAAAATTTGGGAGCTCGTGTATTCAGGGGATGTGTAATTGGAACGTGATGTTGTCTTCTATAGGTGAGGACCAATTTTAGCATCCTTGAATAGAATGATGGTTGCTAAGGCAGTTTCTGCCCAGACACCAGTGACTTTTCCAGGCAAGATTATGCCATACTGAATACTATGGAAGCCACCAGGGAATACCAATGAGGACACATCAGACTGTGAACCCCTACGAAAGGAACATCTGCTGTAAATCCCCACAAAACCCACCTGTTTGTCGATAGACTTCCTCTGAGCTTGGCTGTGGGTATTCTCACTTCCCTAGGGCATCACCACCAGCTGTCTTATACTGAACTGACTAGTTGAAACAGACCATGCAGCTTGAAACTCTGAGATACCTGGAAACGAAGAAACTTTGCTGAGCCTACTGTCCAACTGCTGGCTGCTCTAATCTCTCATATTATTCTCCATGGATGCCTTTGCTGTCTTACTGTGCTCTATCAGATGAGTCATATTGTTCCTTCTGTCTTTGGAAGAAATAGTTACTTTGGAGACTAGCAGTTTTTTGATTTTGTAGTTGTTGAAGGATTTTTGTCATAGCAAAGAGAGACAGGCAGACAGAGAGAGAGAGAGAGAGAGAGAGAGAGAGAGAGAGAGAGAGAGAGAGAGAGAGAGAAAGAAAGAGAAAGAGAAAGAGAGAGAGAGAAGAAACTAAGACAATGTCTAAACACAACTATTTTTAAAAATTTAAAATATTAACTTCAATATTTAGCTTTTTACTATCTTATATATTGAGACTTTGTTACTCATTTTCTTCTTTTAAATGCTGAACTAAAGAAGCTTACCAAGTCTCATGGCTCTACCACTGTCTGTGACACCTCTACTGGGGTATTATATAGGTTGGTCATCTCTAAAACATTTTTTAATTAAAATAATTTCCCCCTTGAATCTGTGGTTTCCCTCCTCCCTCCTGCACATTCTTCTTTGGTCATGTTTATTTCTGGTCTACTACGTTTGCAGATTTGTAAGCTTTATAAGTGGTAGGTGATTGACCCTTGGCTGGCCTTTGGGGCCAGAACCACAGATACCTCAGCAAGGCTCTAGAAGCAAACACGTGTTTGGAGAAAGCAGTGGATTAAATAAACAAAGCTATTTAACTGCTACATTAGAGAAAAAATTTCAATAGTTTTTATCAATCTCCCAAACCAAAAATGGTCACATTTTGGCCTTTAACATGTGTGTTTGTCTGATTGTTTATTGCCTCTTAACCTGGAACTTGTTTTTATGTTTTTGGTTTGTTTGTTTGTTTGTTTGTCCTTTGGCTTTTTGTTTTTGTTTTGGCATCCAGGATACAAAGATCTACTATTTTCAAGTAATCTTACTGATTATTCCTTCTTTATCTGCAACAAAATATTTTTTTTTGTTATTTCTAATCTATAGAAGTTGAGATACTCATAGGCCCAATGCTTTGATGCTATTGGTAATCTATCTATAATGATACCTTTGATGATGCTCTTGGTAATCCATCTTTAATGATTTCTATGACGATCTTCTCCTTTTCAGAGCTTGAAGCCTCATTCACATGAGATGGCTCTCTTCTTTTCATCTCTCGTGCACAATTCTTTCTCATATTTGCACATCCTGCTGTCCCCTCCACAGCTCATCTGAATACTGCACACATTAGAGACTTCATGTCTAATACTGACTTTATCAGCATCATCCACCTCACCTCAGACCTGCATTTCCCACGGTTTTCCTCATTTCAGTTGGTAGCTCCAACAGCCACCTGTCACTGTGTAGCCCTTGCTCTGGTTGTTCCATGCCCATCTATCAACTCTCATTTGCTTTACTCTCAGATAAACAAAATCTGACCATGCTTCTTCTTCATAGCCACCACTCGGTCTGTTCCTGGACTATTACAGTGGTCTGCTTTTGCCCTCTCTCATCTTTGGAATCTGAAGTACTTTGTAGGTAAAGGGATCTTTATTCTTTTCCAAAATGTCCATTGGCTTCTAATTAGAAAAAAACAAGCATATACATATGCAACTTTGTGATGGGATGGGATTTAAAAGGACCTCTTCTGCATCTTGTTCTTGTAGCTTCCTTGCATTTCCTTGCACTCATTAGAGCAATTCACATTTGGGTGTCAGCCCTCCCTGTCATCCCTGCTCTTCTGAAGTCTTGGCCTGACTTGCTTTCCTGTTTCCTTCATGTCTTTACCCAACTTCCTATTCTTGGTAAGGCTGTCTTCCACTTCTCCTTCCTTCCAGCCAACATTTCCTTTATGATTCCTCCTCCTTATGATTCACTTCCTGAGTTTAGCACTTGGAGGTCAGTCAAGGATTCATTTCAGTGTGTTGACATTGGCCTGACAGTTGGAAGCTCACTAAATTTCTTGAGATCTTGTATCACTCCACCCCTCTCTTGTATGGTACATTAGACTGCTTTATTACAAATGTGTCCCCAAGAGAAACCATTCTTTCTTCCCAGTGTCATATCTGCGCACCTTCCTAGGTTTGTAAGAGTAGATTTCACACAGCTCTGAAGACCCAGGATGCCAAGGAACTTAGGCCCTTGAGAGATTAGGCCTGGCACTGTGAGTATACCTAAAAGGTTTTCCCTGTGTCAAGATAAGCACAGACAGGAGATTTGATCCTTTCAACATATACGCATGTTAGAACATGTATCTTGGTCAGCAGCTCTAGGGAAGCTTAACTATTATCAGCACAAAGGATGCTTCATTTCTATATCTAGTTACTCTTGTTGGGAAACTCAGTGACATAAATGGTGCATCTGATAACTATTAAAAACCACGTTGGGGTGCTTTCATCAAAACAAGGGGTTGCTACTAACCACCTACACAACAAGCAAGTGTCTGAACATCTATTGATAAGAAGAAGTGATTGAAGGAGGCTGAGGCTGCCAGACAGATGGCTTGTGAAGAAAGCACACCACACATATTTTTGGGTTACTGGAAGACTTTCTGTAGAGAGTCATTCTGCTGCTTGATTCATGATCTTTGTGATAAAACAAAGCTGCAGACATACAGGCTCATGCTAGTCCTGTCATGCTTGTAAGGACGTCTGAGACTTATTAAATGAACAATATAAAGACCTTAACATGGAGACGGGATCTCCGTGGTAACACCCTTATGATGGATTTATGGCCAGTGTTACAAACCGAAGGTTAGGCTGGGAAAATCACTCAGAGCCTGGCTTAATGAAGGCAGAGATTGGAAATGTCAACTCCTACCTTCTACATATGCATATATAGGCAAGTGTGTCTGTATTCACATGTCTTTAGAGGACACACACATACACACAAATCACAGAGAACAAAGAATTTTAAAAAATGATTTCCATAGCCAATTATAACAACAGTCTAACGTGATCTGAATCAGGGAAATGTCCCAGTTTTTTGTCATGTGTCAGCTACTCTCTTGTTTCTACCTTAGAAGTTGGCTGTCTTTCTTTGCTTTCTATTGCTGTGACAAACACCATAATCAAAAGCAACTTTGGAAATTATTTGTCTTAGGCATCCAGATTGTAGTCCATCACTGAGGGAAGCCCTGGAATGAACAGAAGCAGCAGCCTGGAGGCAGGAAGGAGAGCTGAGGCCATGGAAGAGTGCTGCTTACTGGCTTACTTGTTCAGCCTGATTTTTTACATAACCCATGGCCACTTACCCATGGACTGTACTCTCCATAGTGGGATGGGCCCTCCATGTCAATCATTAATTAAAAAAAAAAAAAAAAAAAAAAGAGCCCCACAGACTTGTCTATAGGGCAATCTGAAAAACTCATTTTCTCAACTGGAGTTCTCTCCAGGAAGGTGATCCTTCCTGTCTGTGTCAAGTTGACAAAAAACAAAACAAAAAAAACCCAACAACAACAACAACAAAAACCCAACAACAAAACCAAAGCCAACAACAACAAAAAACTACCCAGCACATCAATTGATGGTGAATTTTTGATGGTGAATTATACTTTTATTTATAAAGCAAAGCCTCTTTTAAAAATACGTTTTGTTCCCAAGCACCATGAAGTTCCTTAAAAGCATACATTATCCTGCTTTAATGCTTGGAAAGAAAGAGAAAGGTCTATATGGGTAAAGTGTCTTTTTTGATAGAGCCAAGTGTACTTTCTGCAGGGTATCATGCCCAGCTAATTGTCAGCATTTTGTCTCTTTATTATGTTTTTTCTTACATTGTAGCTTTTATTCCAGAACCTTTGAAGACAATGAGTCCATTCCTCACATCATCCAAATGACTGACTTTAGAAACTCAGGAAGGGCATCTGAGTGTCAGTACCATGTTCCTACTCTGGAGTGGCACCATTATTGGGCACCGAGTTCCTCTATCTTCCCCAAACAGCTGCATCCTGCTTTGAAATGCCAACACTGACTTCATAAACTAATGGGAGAGTCTAAACTGACATCCTCTGTGCCTTCTTAAAAATGCTGCCGCTGCAGTTTGCTTTCTTTGGCGATAGATCTTTAGAAATGCACAAGGAAATCGAAAGTGACCTGAGTTGACAAAACAGCACAATGGAAAGAAGATTTTCACAGGAACATTTGGACCCCTTTCGATGCTCTGCTGCATGAGCCAGGAGCTGCTGAGCGTGTGCTGTGGTTTGAATGTAGAATATTCCCAGTAGCTCCTGGGTTTTAAACAGTTGGCTCCCCAATCAGTGGTTCTGTTGTGGGAAATGGAGTGAGTCTTCAGGAGGAAGAGGGAGTGAGCCAATGGGAGGTCACCTTGAGGATTCATAGTCCAGCCTTCCTTTCAGTCTACTGCTTGCTTGCTGAATGCAGATGCAATGTGAGGAGTTGCCTGAGTCCTATTGCCATTCTTTCTCTGCCATGATGGACTATATCCCCCACAAACTCTGAACTACAAGCCCAACAAGCCCTTCCCTTCTTTAAGTTGACTTTGTCAGGTGTTTTGTAACAGCAATCAGTTTTTGGACTCTACTTTTGTATAACATTTACATCCTATTGGATACAGGTTATTTTCTATGCCATTTGTGTATGTGAATCTCTGTGTGTGTATGTATGTGTATATATATGCATGTATATAGATGTATCGTGTGTGTGTATGCATGTACATGCTCATGTGTGTGTGTGTGTATGTGTGTTTAAATGTTGATGTTAGAGGCTGGCATCCATTGTCTTCTTCAATTTCTCTCTGCCTTATTCTTTAAGACATTGTCTCTTCTTGAACCTGGAACCCACTGATTGGCTAGCCAGGGAGCTATGAGGACCCACGTTACCTTCCAGTCCTGGTGCCATACATGTCATCACCATGATGAGCTTAGAACCATCTCATTTGGGTGGTCATGCTAATGTGGCAAGAACTACTGACTAAATAATTGCTCGATCTCCCATATGACCTTCCTAAGTTCAAGACAAACCAGGTTAGCATTCTGTCTGTGTACTGGTGACAACTGTCCCCATTTGCTTTGCCTTCCTTGGAAAACAAATGATGAACTGATTTGTTGCTCAGAAGTGACAAATGAACCGGCAGGTGTTTGAAGTGACAAACTGCTGTGCCCCACAGATCTCCATACAGAAATACAGCAGCAAGAAGATTCAGAGGGAATCAAGCCTCAAATGTAGGTCCTACTGGACTCTAACTGACATGATGTGGCATCTATTAAAATATATGGGAGGTATAGTTGCTCCAGGGAGAACACAGGACAGGAAGACTCACCCTGAATATTGCTGACTCTGTAGATTACTCTAGGAAGTGAAATATAAAGTATGAGGGCTGACTTGTAATATTAATTATTTAAATCCTGGCCCAGGGTCTACCCATCCTTGGTCATTGAGTTCCAGGATTAAAACACACACACACACACACACACACACACACACACACACACACACACAGCCTTTATTTTTACAATAAGCCTTAAGCAGCACAATAGCTAGGTAGCTGCCTACCCATACTGTTGAATCTTACTGTCCTATTGCTAACTCTGAGTTATTACTTACTGCCTACTACGCTTCATCTGAGCTGCTCTTAAGTCTAATTGGCTAGCCCACAGGGCCATGATTTAATGCCTCAGCTAACCAATGGTGGCTTCTCCTTGCTCCTCCTGCATCTTCTTCTTCCTCCTCCTTCTCCTCCTCTCCTGCATGTTCTTCTTCCTGGTTCTCTTCCCCAAGCCCGCAAATCCTAAACCCCACCTAAATCTCTTCTGCCCAACTTTTGGCTGTTGGCATCTTTATTTACCAATCACAATTAACTGAGCACAGGGTCACTTAGCTAGTGTCTGTGTGTGGGTGGACTCTCTCCTTTCTGGTGCAACCAGCTTTGGGGCTTAAATTAGCATTAGAATACAAGCAGCATCAGGCCAACCCACTACAATGAATGCTAGCAAAGACCATGGATTCTGGGTGGGTAGTTGTGTGGATGGTGGCCCTGATACCCAGAAAATCTATGATTTCCCCCATTTATATATTAAAAACCTAAAAAATTTTTTTATTCTATTAGTCTGAATGTTTTGTCTGTGTATGTGTACTGTGTTTGTGCAGTGCCTGTGGTGGCCAGAAGAGGGTATTTGATCCCCTGGAACTGGAGCTACAGACACGTGTAAGCAGCAGAGACAGTGCTGAGAACCAAACACAGGTACTAGGCAAGAACAGCCAGTACTCCCATCCACTGAACCCTCTCTCCAGCCCTCATTGTAAAAGAACCTTATGATGTTGTTACCCTTGGCTAATTAAAATTAGGACCCTAAAATTGGCATTTAATTTAATGTATTCCAAACACCCTCCTTCAAAAGTTCACAGAAATTTCAAAGATAAATTTAAGTAAGAAGCTACAACAAAGATGTTTACATATGTTTCTATTAAGACTAGTTATGTACCTAAACATTCATTATTTGCCATTATTTCCATAAGTTCATTGAATGTTTAAAACTGTAATTCTTATGTCTAAGTTAGCATTGAAGCTTTTTATAGATAAACCCAAGTGTATATATTATCTTTTGTCCCTACACCTACAATAAACTGTTTGTTCCAAGTTTATGGCCTTTAGCTAATGGTTTTATGGTCCAAAGGAGTGTATTCCTAAGTTGTAAGTCTGTATCAATGCCTGCTTTTTATCTTAGCACAATTAACTTGTGACACATGAAGACTGAGAGTCATAATTGCAGTTTTCATGTTACAGAGGGCTCTAATTGCAGCCCTTATTATAAAAGGCTCAATAATTACTAGTATAAACTTAGGAATTCTTATAGAATTAACATTAGGAATTACAAAAGTATCTATTTGTCTATATAGCATCACTACAAGACTACATCTTCGTTGCTCTGAAGAAAATCTGTCCAATAGGGTGGGCTAAATGCCCAGGGATAATTATATTAATTTAATAATGACAGGAAAGTCATATCAATAGCAAGAATCAATTCTGAGACATTGTCGATTGGGCTTTGGCTCCAGGAGCTCAGCTATCACTGTTCATTGTGAACTATCTCAGGAAAATCACCTACTAGCTTCTAGCCTCTCCTAGGTGGCTTCTGACAGATGGGGGTGAGATGGTGTTGGGAAAAAAGCCACATTACTTTTTTCAAGCTGGCTCACCAGATGGAGCCAAGACCCCTGTACTGGTCCAGGTTGGTGTGACAATTTGAAGAGTGGTTGATGACCATGGTTCTCACATTGTATAAGGTTATTAATACGGGCTAGAATGGTAGGTATGGGGACCTCCATCTCCAATACATGGTATTGGAATTATACCTTGTATTGCCCTTGACAGACATGGTAGAGTGGAAAGAGCAAAATAACTCTGGGTCCTTCTCTTAAAACAAGTTAGTGCTTAAATTTCTACAATTATTGGCACTATGATTTAGCTAGTCAATAAGCATTTATATCTCAATGGTGCCAAGTGTAAAGTATAAATGAGATGAAAAGAACAATACTAAGAATGAGAGAAGATAGTATATACAACCCCAATTTTAAACTATTAAATTTCTTCTGACAGTCTAGACTAATATAAAATTCATATCAGATCTTATGTCAATTTCCTGTTATAAGTTATATTATGAAACATTCAAAAGTTGGCATGTTCTTTTTTAATATATTTGAGAACTTTGAACTGGAAGATAGGAAGTTCTTATTTAATTTATCAGGACAGAGGAAAAATGAAATGAACTATATTAATCTGAGTATGAAATGCAAATAAATGAATTGCTGTATTAAAATATAAAGACAGGTTACAAGAGAACAAAACCCAGCAATCCTTCACTTTAAAGAGAAAGTTAAAGGATTAGAAAAAGATGGACCAGGATGTACACCAGCTTAAGCGAAGGAAAAGCATAGTTACAGAAATAAAGAACTATATTTTCTACAAAGATAACAATAACTAAAGTTTATGCCTATAAAGTCACAACATTCTGAACAGCATGCATTTGGGAATAAGTCTAGTCTCCCTGCTACTCATGTCTGTATGCTCAGCATCTTCATATGTCCCAAACAATTATGGTTTACCCCAAGCAAGGGCAAAGAAAGACTTTGTATGTTCTTTCTAAATCTCCATTCGATGGCATACTTACAGTCTAATAGTCAGCCTATCATCTTGTAAAACTATCTGTCAATGTATCGTCATTTGCTAATATCTATTATTTGTTTATATGTTTACTTACATACTTTACTCTATGTACACAAATACATTATTAATCTATATCTATCTATATTAATTTATATTCCTATTATTGGTTTGTCTCTCATCTATCTGATAGCAACCATAAGTTATTTATTAGTGACTATAATTTATGTATATCCTCATATCTATCATCTATATGTACATATTTATAAACATATATCTACTTATCTATCATCCATTTATATCTTATCTAGCTATTCATTCATGACCTACTACTTATCTTTTATCCACTCATCATTGTCAACTACTTATCATTTGTCTATCATCAACTACTTATATATTTCTCATCTATCTACTACCATCAACTATCTACCCATCTATTATCATCAACTACCTATCATTTATCCATCATTGTCAACTACTTGTATATCTCTCATCTTATCTATCATCTACCTAATATCATCCAACTATCTATTTATCATCATCAACTATATAGATCATTTAACTATTGATCTATCATTTATCATCTATATATCTATCTACTATCTATCATCTATCCATTTATTATCAACTATTTATTATCTATCTATCTATCTATCTATCTATCTATCTATCTATCTATCCATCCATTCATCTATAATCTTTCACCCATTGTCTTATAAGCACAAGTGTGGTTAAGTGTTCAGACATAAGATGACTCTTACTGTTTGTTTTCCAGGCTTTCAGATCACTTCACCAAGACTTTGTGGCTTGGAACAACAGTAATCATTTATCTTGCCATTATTTGCAGTGTGAATAAGCTCTGAAGGGTGGGTTCATCTTTATTACCTGTTCTGGAAATTTCCAAGGTGACCTTTCTCTTGATTGACAAACCCATACTGCATTTTGATTTTGTGCTCTGAGAGGAATATTGGTCAGAGTCTTAACTTAATTTTAACAATGGCTCTCCTCCATGACCTATGCTTTACAATGTTACAGAGGTTCTACCAGGAAGTATTCCAGAGAAAGTTTTCCTGCTGTTCACTCACATGCTCACAAAATAGTGCATCAGACCTTCCGCTATTCTTTGGAGGAAAGTCTTATAAAAACTAAACTACTTAAATCTCAGAGCATCCAAATTAAATGCACATGTTTAAGAGAGCCAAAGATTTTGCAGATTTTCCTTATTTCTCTGTTGCCTTTAATATTTTAGTCTTCTTCAGAGAATCAGAAACTCATAGAGGGCTTTATTATAATCATGTATAACATAATATGATGCCATAAAACAAGTCCTGTTGCCTTAGTTACTTTTCTACAGCTGTGATAAACACAGTGACCAATACAACATATAGATTAATGAGTTTATTTGGGGATATCAGTTTCAGAGGGTGAGTCCATGACTATCATGGAAGTGAATATGGCAACAGATAAGGAGGTATGATGCTAGAAAAACAGTCACTGAGAGCTTATATCTTTATTAACAGGTAGGTGGCAGAGACAGAAAACTAACTGGGAATGGGTAGACTTTTGAAGTCTCAAGACAAGCCCACTGCCAATGGCACACTTCCTCTTATAAGGCCACATTTTCTAATCCTTCCCAAACAGTTCCAGCAACTAGAGAGCAAGTATTCAAATAAAAATGGTGGCCATTTTTATTCAAACCACCACACCACTAAATGGCAATACCAAATGAAATCAGCCTGTTTTCCTTTAGATCATTGTTGGAGGTAGACAAGTTATTCGTCACAGCACAGCCTGGCCTAAAAGGTTAAGTCAGGAAGGCACAGACACATAAGTACATATACAGAGCAAGATGAGTGAATGGGATAAGCAAATCTAAGGAAAGCTAGAGACCATATAGCTTTGCACCTTTTTTAGAAGTCTCATTCAACTAAAGATATATAAGCCAGAGTTTTTCAATAAAAATTTCAAGAAGGATATATTTGAGTTTTAAATTGCAAAATAATAGTAAAACCCAAAATTATATAAAACTATGGATTAAAAAGGGAGCATAGTTGATACTGTTGGTTTTCCTATGGGGTTGCCACCTTTTTCAGCTCCCTCAGTCCTTCCTCTAACTCTTCCATAGGGGTCCTCGACCTCAGTCCAATGGTTGGCCATAAGTATCTGCATCTGTCTCAGTCAGCTGCTGATAGAGCCTCTCAGAGGACATCCATGCTAGGCTACTATCTGTAGGCACAACATAGCATCAGAAATAGTATCAGGGTTTGGTGCCTGCCCATGGGATGGATCCCAAGTTGGGCCAGTCACTAGATGGTCTTTCATTCAATCTCTGCTCCATTTTGGCAACCCCATAGGAAGACCAACAATATCAACTAATCTGGACCTCTCGGAGCTCTCAGAGACTAAGCCACCAACCCAAGAGTACATATGGGCTAGTCTGTGGCCCATGGCACATATGTAACAGAGGACCACCTTGTCTGACCTCTGTAGGAGAGGATGCACCTAGTCCTGTAAAGACTTGACACCCCAGGGAAGGGGGATATGGAGGGGTGAGGTGGGGTATGTGTGACAGGATGGAGGAGCACCCCTCAGAGGCAAAGGGAGGATGGAGTAAAGAACTCTTAGGGGGGGACAGGAAGGGGGTAGCATTTGGAATGTAAATAAATAAAACAATAATAAATAAAAAGGAACACAGCCCTCTTGTAAAGTGTACATTTTAAAAAACTAAGGAAATGGCAGCATGTTCTCCTTTAAAATTATTTATTGTTGGGCTATTTATCTCATTATATCTAGCGTATATGAGAAAAAGAATGTCTTCTGCCTTGTTAATATGATGCATGTTGCAGCTGTCTAGAGGTTTAGTTTAAACCACAGGACCATCTTATTGTGGAACTTAGATCATCTCCTTTTTCTTCATGTTCCCTTCTGTATTTAATGCCTACTTTGTTGACTTCTTTTTGTCTTTATCACATTGCTAGTGAATTGGACCCAACTAGATGTCAAGTTAAAGATCTAATGTCTAGATATCTGGAATATGTGCTAGAGTACACATCTGTACATGATCCAAAATCCACATGTAAAGTTCTCACTCCTGAACTTCTGGGCCTGGAGATGAGGCCTTTGGGAGGTGAATAGGTCATAGGAGTAGACTGTTTATGGTGGAGGTTAAATGCTGCCATTTTGGGGTGTATGAAGACTTTCTCACGGGCTCATGTGTTGGAAAGTTCAGTAGTTCCAATCATCTAGAAATGGCTGGTCAGCAGAGTCCTTGCTTCCTCACTGGGTCAATCCATAGATGAATTTAGAATTTGATGACATTGTTGGGAAGTGGTGGAAACCATGAATGGAGCATAGTAGGAGGGACTTAGTTCCTCTTTCTGCCTCCTATATCTTATGAGGTAAGGTAAGGTAAAGCATGATTTTATACACACGCACACACACACGTATGTATATCATCATGATACTCTGTGAATCACACATAAGCCCAGGAACATAAAGCCTAATAGGAATAGGTATGGTCCAATGCTATGAAACAAGATAAGTCTTCCTTTTATTATGTTGATAGAAATTTTTCACAGTAGCAAGAGTCTAAGATGGTGTCTTATAAGGAAATACTTAAGAGAGATGAGGGTTTTTTTTTTTTCTTGGCCATAAAAGGCTATAACCAGAATTTGTCAATTAGCCAGCAATCGGATACTCACTTGGTAGCATCCTTTTCAGTGTCTTGATCTTGGATTTCCTGTTGCAGAACTTAGGTATGGCATCGTTATGACGTCCTAACCTAAGCCAGAAAGGGACTGCCTGAAAAAGAGAATTTTTAAGGAAATATCAAAAAAAATTAAAGACACGGAAGTAGAAGGAGGGCTATATGGAAAGAGTAAGGGGACTGGGAGAATGGGTTAAGAGTCGTTAGTAGGGAAGTGATTGTATGCGTATGCAAGGTGTTATAATTGAATCGATGAGTTTGCAGAATTAGTACGCACTGAGAAAAAAATGTTTATAGAAAGGTAAAGTTAAATGATGTCATCTGGCTGGGCTCTAGTCCAATCTGACTGTAGTCTGCAGAAGAAGGGATACTGGGGAACAGATACAAAGATGGGAGAAAAGAGAAGAAATAGCAAGACATCTGTGTGAAGCCAGCAAATGAAACAGGAACAAACGTCTCTCTTGGTCCTCAGAAGAAACTGCTTTAGTCAATGTCTTGATTTTTGAGACTTCAAATCCTCAGACATGATATTTTATTGTTGTCATGTTGCTGTTGTTAAGACCCATCTTCCTCTGTGCTCTGCATAGCAGCTTTTCCATGCCAATGTTATATGTTCAGAATTGACTTCAATAAAAATAGAAGCACCCTTCATTAAAGACACAGAAACCTGAATATGCTTCCCCTATAACTCAAATCTTCTCGATTCTTCTGCTTATTCTTAAAATATATCTGGAGAAGTAATGAATAACAAGAATATATATACTCAATTTTTCAAATCAATGAGCCAAGCTTTATCTTTAATTAATGTTTCCAGAGTCACTGTTCATGTCAAATTATGAGAGTATTTTGAAGTGTGAGTCTATGAATATCCAAGACTTTTGAGTAAGGAAATTTGTTGACCTCTCCATTCAAAATTCTCAGAACTTCTGCCTCTAGTCTAGCAGGAAATATATCTAAAACAAAAAACAAAAAGACTTAGTGTCCCTGTTGGAATTCTCTGTGTATTTGCTAGGATATTTGCTAGGACAGTTATAGGGTGGTTATGGAAGGTCACTTTCAGCTGAGGCTACTAATGTGCCAGCTTCAAAGGCCAGATAAAGTGGACATGGACTTCCAGGAGTTATGGTAGGTTTCCAGGGGCTGGGGTGGGTTTCCATGGGAAGCAGCAACTAGAGAAGCTTATTGGAACCAGTGTTAGAACCCCTTAGTTCATTGTATTGGCTTCAAGTGAGGTGTGACATAAGGTCAGATATAAGGGATATACAGAGAAAAGTCACCTGTAGTGGCAGAGGTAAGGGGATGCTAAAGAGTACCATCCCCAATTGGGGGGGGGGCTTAAGGGGCTTACTCTTTGGGTTGTTTTTATAGTTGTCTACAACAATATGTCCACCCTCTGAAACAGTAAGATTTCTTTAAACAAAGAACACATGTATTCTATATTCTATAACGATACAACAACTTCTGTGATAATTCCCAGGAGCTAGATTTGAGATTAAATGTAGTTGATCTTCCTTTGGAGAGCTTGATCTAAGTGTATAGCTTCTTGAGACCATATCAACCACAAATACTGATCACAGGGTTTGTCCTAGGTGCAGAACTAGGTTGTTTCCAAAATTACTCCTTGCACAGAGTCCATCTGTAAGTGCTGCCGGGAATTGCCTGGGAGGCTGAGTCTTCCTCACTTAGGGGTTTCATCCCAGGGGACAACATTCTGACCACCTGTGTAGACACTGTTCTTCTCAGTGGACTCGATCTCTTTGAGTTATCAGCTTCCTCTTAACAATTTACTTAGAAGGCTCTCCTTATGAGTACGGGATGAAATGAGCACTTACTACAGAGTAATATATACAATAAAAAGCTTTGCAACTAAGATCATTTTTCCCAATGGGTTATCTTTTTCCCATAACGAAAGTCCTATATAATTTTTAAAAACACCTATTAAAAACAATGGCTGGTAGTAATGAATTATTGAACAATTCATCAAAGATATCCCACAAGAAAATTTACTCAGAACAGAAGATAGTAAATTGGGGAATTACTTGGTATCCTTTGTTTTCCCTATGTATATTAACAATTAATTAAGCAGCAGCATTTAAACACCCATACATCTTACATAAGATGAACGTATGTGTTTTGCATACATAATGTAAAAGCCAGTAATTCAAAGCTCCACTCTGTTGAAATGAATTGCAGCTCTTTGTAACCCAAGTGTTTCTGGAGGGGAGGTGCCCAGGTCACCTCCTGTTTTATGCTGTTACTTCTGATGCAGGTCACCTACAGTGACATCATCTCTTTGGTTGCTATACATTTTGCTTTTGTAACTTTTTCTCCAGGAAACAGAAACAATATTATGAGGATAGAAACTAGGGGAAAAGATCAAATGACTATGACATGAAGACCGTAGTCTTAAAATAATGGTCAAAGTAATGGAGCCCAAGGCATTCTTTTTTGGTAACCCAGGCTGTCCTCCAACTCCTCATCTTCCTATCTCAGTATTTTCCTGCTGGGGTACCAGGCACACAATGCCATGGGAGCACTGACTTTCTCTTTACTAGATTTTCATTTCATCAGGAACAAATTCATTTGTAAATTTTTTTTTTTTTTTAGCTAATTTCATCCTGGTTCTTGCCTGAGCTTCTGCTCTTAACAAGCAGCAAACAGAACTGAGAAAATACTCAGGGCTGAACTATAATGTGCATCTACCTTTGGGGACTTCTTTTTCTGTGCTACACAGCTGTAACGTGTCAATGGCCTCTTGATCAGTGACCCACATGGTAAAGAACCTAACGTTAATATTTGGTCTAACTAACAACTTTGAACATCAAGCAGATTCTTGGTTTATTAGAAAAAAAAAATAAGTCAATCATGGAAACTCCAATGAGTTGCTACCATAAATTATTTTTTGATTTGGGTTTGTTTTGTTGTTTTACAAGGCTTTTTAATGTACTGTGGGAGAAGACAGAAAGCTAGCATGTTGATAAACAATGCTTTGGCCAAAAACTTTTAAATGGTACCTGACTCTCACTTAATATCTAAATAGGTAGTCATTTGGAATACCCTTAATAAATTCCATGCAGCTGAAACCCACCACACGAGTTCTCAGTCATTGTGAGCCACATAACAGAGCAGTTAAATGCACCAGATATAGACATTGTCAGGCTCTAAATGCCCATTTTATTGACACCCAAATGCTTTGGCCCAGTGTGTAGTGTTTAATCCTTACATGAATGTGATTGCCTGCTTACCATCTAGACTCACGATTGGTTTTGTTTTCTTTCTTTCTTTTTTTATCATCAAGCACACCTGCTAGAGACATTCTGACCCACAGATTCTGCTCTCAAGATTATGTAGTGAAGTTATTTAAACCCCAAATTTGCCGCTTGGTGAAGTCTCCTGCCCGATGAGACCAGTCAAAGAAGAATACAACTCAGTAATTATGATATAAATCGCACGCCTGGATTGGGCAGATTTACCACTATACTATTCTAATCCCTGGCTATGAGATCCCTTATAACTTGTGGTTTTATCCAGGCCACGGGTTGTCCAGCTCTTTGTCGGCTTCCTTCTACCACCGACTTCCTTCTGCTTCAGCTTCCTTCTCCTCTGTTCTCTTTCTGCTTCTGTTCTCCCGGCGACTCCCTTCTCTTCTGCCCTGCCTTGTATATCGAATTCCTCTCACTCTCTCCTCCCCTAAGCCTTTTTCCCGCCCTCCCCCTTCTACTGCCCAATCTTGGCTTAGTCTTTATTTTACAGGTTTTAATTGGACAGGTTTACAAGGTGTCGTCTGTACAGATCAATCATCCTCTGCAGCCCTCCCAGAAGGGTGGAACTAGGATCAAAATATAAGCCTGGGGCTATCCACTGGGAACTAGGATCAAAATACAAGGCTGGGGCTATCCACAACAAGCTTATGTGGCTTTTTGGTACCCACACAATAGAGTTTTAGGATAGTCATCTTGGGTTCCTTGGTCTAGTTTGAATTAATTGTTCCAGCTTCATGTTCAATTTCTTCAACTTTTCATCATGTGGCAGATGCCCTTGTGCTACTCAG
This sequence comes from Mastomys natalensis, assembly GCA_021653895.1. Lineage (NCBI taxonomy): Eukaryota > Metazoa > Chordata > Mammalia > Rodentia > Muridae > Mastomys > Mastomys natalensis. Next base: position 185,281 of record JAJTUV010001095.1, on the reverse strand, counting down.
TGCATGTCTGATATTGGGCTGGTGTTTGGAGGAAATTTGTGAACAAAACAGACAGAAGTGTCTGTCTTTATGGAATTTATAGCTACCAAATCATGACTCTGTGTCAGATATTTACAAATAAACTCTTGCTGGATCCCACCCATGCCTGTCAATTATGTTGTCTCTGGAAAGCATCCTTATAAACTTACAGGTAAGCAGTTGCCTTGAAGACCATGTGACTTGTCACCTGTAGGGCTGAAAGTGACCCTTTATAAAAAGAGTTTATGAGCTTGCCTTCCGCACTTATAAATGGACTTCACATACTAACCCAATGCCACAATTCCTTTTCATCTCTACATTTAAAGACTTATTATTGGGCTGGTAATAGATTAGCCAGTAAATTGCTTCCCATCCAAGCACTCCCACCTGAGGTAACTGACCCTCAAAATTCATGTTTAAAAGCTGAGCATAGTGGAACATTTGTAACTTCAGCCATAGGGAGACAGAGGCAGGTCGTTGATCTCTGGGGCTTGCTAGCCAGCTAGCCTAGACCAATCAGAAGACCTGTGCAAATAAAAAGACAATGTGTCCAACACTAGAAAAATGGTAAATAGTAAGAGACACCTCAAGTTGCATTTATAGCTTATATATGCACATGGACAGACGTGCCTGCATGAACATACACACTCACACAAACAACTAAAATAAAACTTTGGCTTCAAGAATGATTTTAAAATCTTTTTTGTTTCATAATTTATCCTTGCCTATTTTTTCTGACCAGATTTTTTTTTTTCTTGAAAGTATATAAAAATCATTTATCTATTCACATCTCTCTTTGATATGAGGTTCTGGAATCAAAATCTATCTATATGCATGCTGAAAGTGAGTGTAGTATACTTTTAAAAATATATAAAATACTCACATTTCTCAGGGAAAACCAATGATGTTTTATGTCAACATCTGGAAGACATTATTTTAACATTATGATTTCTTACACTGTTTCCATAACTGTAAATTGTCCTTTTACATGAAGAATTGTGGTCCTTCATCAGGATTGGCTTGTTCTGATCCCTAGGGATTCAGGGATTCTGGCTTCTCTTGGTCCATGTAAACCCTCTTTCATCATTTTGGACTATTGTGTGGTCATTGGTCTTGTTTGCACCAGTTTGCCCAGCTATGAGCCAGCATCTTTCCCGTCCAATCTGTGATTGTCAGGTACTATCGACACCAGACATTGACGTCCTGAAGCTCAGACAGGTCAACTTGGAGCAGCAGGTGTGTTCTCTGCCAGGGCACCTCTTCAGCTTTAAGCCTTTGGTTGGCATTTTCCTAAAAGTAAGCCCAAACTTGCTTTGCTGAGTCTAGAAAGTCAGGCAGACAACTTCTTAGAAGATAGACCTAGGGTAGTCATGGAAGGCAAAGTAAAACTTTCTCCTTATTTTTCTTTCCTAGAAAAATAAAGGAAATTGGAGAACAATTAAGTGGAACTTTACAAATGGGCTTCAAACCATATTTAATACACAAATGCCTTGGGATTCACTAGAACTTGTGGAAGCTTTGTTCCTCCCCAGGGGTCTACCCTGTCATAGCCAGTCAAGGGCACTTGTAGTTCCTTAACACTATGCAGACACATGGCTGGCAACAGCTGGTAGCACAGGGTCCCCACAGAGGCAGTGGTCCTTGGCCACCATCAGATAACACACAGCAGCACGTTTCTGTATGTTCTCGGATGCTAGTATGTGTCTTACAAGTAATTATGCCAACTCTACAGGATCCAAAGTGCCTCTTAAAGCAGCTGCAACAAGCAATCCTAGAGCTAGTATCTGAGAACTCAGGATATAGACTGTCACAGCTTCCCACAGAAATAAACCAAGCAATCCACATAATTGAGAAACTGCATGATATGGTTGGTATAGTTTCTAAGCATTTTTTTTCTACAAGGGGAGTAGTCTGACATGGTGGAGTCCTACAGGCAGCAGACAGTACCCCCGGTAACTATAAAATATCTTCTAAGTTAGGTACCTCTTATCCACAGGCGGTCATGTCACCATAAGAGATCATGTGATGGAAAACTTTGATTGATTGCCAACTTGATTGGATTTAAAATTACCTAAGAGACACACCAATGGGTATATCTGTGAGTGTTTCCAAAGGGGAATAACTGAAGGGGATCCGATTTTAAATAGGGGAGACATTGTCCCACAGGCTGGGAGCCCAGACAGGGAAAAGGAAAGGGTCACCCAAGAACCAGCATGCATCTCTCTTGTTTCCTGATCCACTAGCTGTGAGCAACCTCCTATTGACAAAGCTACAAGCTTCCCCTATTGTCCCCTTGCTTTCCATGATGACTATACATTTATACCATGACCCCAACTAAACCTTCCATTTTTAAGCTGCTTCATGTGGACCAGTGAGGTGGCTTAGTGGGTAAAGGTACCAGTTACCAAGCCTGCTGACCCTAGTTCAATTCCCAGGACTTATATGGTCAGAGCAGACTGGCTTACACAAGTTGTCTTCTTACTTGTGTATGTGTAGAGTTTGAATATATGTGATTGGATACACACATATGCTCACACACATGCACACACACACACACACACACACACACACACACACACAGCAAAGTAACTAATAGGAACCTTATTATATTCTCACAGAGTTTTAACATCTTGCCTTTATAGTCAACTTTTGTTGCAAGGATGAGAGAGACAATAAAATAATAGCATTAACTATGTCAGCAAGGCAGGCATAGAAAACTCAATTCCTCAGCACACAGGATATGACTGAATGCCTCACTTAGGGAGTGCATACTACACAACAAAATCGCTGGCACAGCCATAGCCCCTAGGGCTTGGCCATTATTTCTGCTGCCTCCTACATCCATTTCCTGACTTTGCTGGATATTTCTACAATACCAGCATCATTTCTTCCATTTATTATCTCTCATTCAACTGAAGCTTTGAGTTGTATTCCCATCACCTGCTTGATCTATCCTTGCTTGTATTCTGTCTCACCTCAGGAAGATATGCGAAGCATTGAGAGACCACTCAGAGGATAAGAGTGCACCCTTGTCCAAGCATGAGGGGCTGCATTCAGATATCAGCACACATGTAAAATTTTGATCATGACTCCATATGCACCTGGAACCCCAGGACCTCATGGGTCATTGGTGAGAGGATCTCTGGAGTTTGAATCCCATTCATGTCTGTGGAAATTGACTTTTCAGATAGTATCCATTTATCCATACAGACCATCTTGGTCTCAATGTAGCATACATTTAATCAAAGGTTATTCAACATGTGCCTCTTGAAATCTCTCTTTGGAGATTTTCCTTTCTACTCTTTGCCATCTCTCAATCTGGCAACTCCTGATGAAAAGCAGATTCAAGTGAATCTCTCATGATGGCACGACTCAGAGAGCTTGAATGGACTTGGGATAAAGGCTGGCTAGTGTGTAGCCCTGGAGGTAATGATGTTCTCAGCAAAGACCACAGAAACAGGGGCACATGTCACGTTGTGAATTGACTTGTAGACATTCTACTTGATGAAACAGAAGCAAATGGTGAGCAGATGATGGCCTGAAGCATGGGCCAATTCCATGGGGATCAGAGGAAGCTGAGATTCCTCAGGTCAAGGTAGTTTAATAGCAAACAAGGAAGCAGGACAGTCTTCTATGTGTCCATCTCGCATTTTTGAGCTGGCTTCTTCCCTTAACCTACAAAGGGAAATGGGGTAATGTCTCATTCACTTTGGGAACTACCTCTTCCCTTCTCCTTCACATGTAGAATGAAAGTCTTTGCCATCCTTCCCTACTCTGTGATATCAGACATGCTGTGATAGTAATTCCTTATCATATCATGAGTTATTTAAAGTTATTTCTGAGCTTTGACCAGTGTCTCAAACAAAGACTGTTTACTACAGCTGAGTGTTAGTCATATTTCCTCAGTAATTCCTTACCCTCTTTTTCTCATACCTTACACTGCCCACTTTTTCTCAGCGCTACTCCTATGTATCCTTATAGCTCGCGCCTTTTTTTTTAGATACCTACCATGGTATGCACCTTCCTCAATTCATGTGTTGGTAACTGGTTCCCCCAGGTAAGCAGCATCATGGTGAAGTAAATCTCTTTTGGAGATGAGTTCTGAGGAGAACATATTAGCATAGTTTTATCCAGAGTGTTGGTGATTTCAGGAGTGGCACTGTAACAAAGGTGTACACACTCAGCCCTTTCTTGCTCTCTGTCTTTCTCTTCTATGGGTTATCATAGCATGAAAGTCTTTATGTATATCTGGTGCTCTAAGACTTCTTGAATGCCTATACTGAATAAATTGCTATTCTCAGTATGTAATGTAAGCTGTGATATTCCTTAACAGAAAAGGGATGGAACCAGCATTTTCCAAAGCTCTTTTCTTGACAATGTATGCCTGCTACACACATCTTAAAATACCATTACCCTCCTTGCTCTAAGCTTAGGCCCCCTGTTCCCTCTTGGCATGCAGCATTTTCTATCATTATAATCATAATCTTGTAGTATGCTTGGTTTTGAGTCTATTATATCTGTTGTTTATCATGTGCATTCCTCAGATAGAATGCTTGTACCACAAAGGCCAAGCTTTGGGGTGATGCACTTTGAGTGTCTCCAAGACTATCTGGAAGATAGTGGATGCTCAGGAAATTGTTCTCAGTGATGATGAAGCCTAACAAATGCATTCACTGTACACATCCAGAGGTCTAATGTGTTGATAAGACAGGTGCTTCTAGTGCTTGGCAATGAAAGAGTCATGTGAACAGAGAGAGAAGAACCTTCAAAAGAAAACCAGAGGAATGTTCTGGGCCTGTCACTTGAAAAGAGGCCCTGTCGTTTAGCAGTTACATAAGTTTTTAATTTTCTCTTCTCTCATGGTTTTCTTCAGTTATCAATGATATTTTAATCAAGTCTAATAGAAGTTCAAAGTGATCTTTTATGAAATTTTGCACATTAAGCAATCAAGGCCATGATAGGGAAGAAGGGTAGGCACACTGTTGCCACCTACCCATCCCAGATACTCCTTGTGGTAAAGAACGAGACTCATAAGAGGGGAGGCTGTGGAAGATGTCAGATATACACACCTAGAGCATGACAGGATGAGGGTTTTCCATGAAGAAATATGATTTTAGAAGAACTGTTCTTTAAGGGCCTTTAGCTGTATTTATACGGAACTTATATTTGAAATGATTTGTCAAAGCTTTTGTGGAATACCACAGCTTCTATCCTACCCTTAAGGGCTCTGGGTACAGGTGAATCAGCAGAAAGACTATGCTGGGTGTTTAAGGACTTCAATGTGTGTTTGTAACTGGTTGTTTACCACAAGCTCCCCTACTGCCTTTCCTCAGTGTGAGCTCAGGCACAGGTGTGCTCAGCAGGTAGGATCCCACATTTGTGGCAGACCCTCCTGCTTATGTAGAATTTAGAACTGGAAGCCAAATTTCTCTAACTAAGGGATTGAGTCAAAAGAGGAAAAAAAACGATGCTTAAGGATTCAGCCCTAAAGAAGACATTTACACCAGTCCTTCCAAGATTCAGCAAATGTCCCAAGAGAGGGGGCAGGAAGAATATACGAGCAGGAAATGGGATGAAGGGCTGCGGAGAACCAGTCTCTAGGGGCTTCAGAACTAGTACAATTAGTGGTCCACAACTGTGGGTTTCTGCACTGAATGCAAACAAGGCTCGCCTTATCAAGAATTATTCATGGAAAAGGGAGGGTCTCACAGGACCCAACCTTTTATGTCTGGGCTATGGACTACTGAGAAATTCTGGGAAAAGGGAAATCTTGGTCCTTTTTGAGTATCCACTGTGATCCCAACCAATCTTCAGCCAAGAGCGCCAATGCTATGGTCACACAGCCAGCTCTAGTTAAACTCAGTAGGTCAAATGTGACATGAATAGACATGAACACGAGAGCGGGTGGTTGTAGGGAGGAGAAGGGATGTATAGGATGGCCAGGGGGTGGCAAGGAGAGGATGGGAGAGGATGATGGAATGACAGTGGTCAGCATGCATCGTATATCTGTGTGGAACTGTCTAAAATCAAGAATTAGTTAAATAAAAAGGAAAGCGTGTTTAAACATAGGCCTGAGACCTCTAAGCGAACTGGTTTTATCGAGATACATTATATTTCATCAGGACCACTTACCTGTCGGATAGCTAATTTTCTTAAGTGGCTTGTGAAATGGCAGCAATAAAAAGAGCAACTGGCCGGTTTCCATGAATTTCCCGAAAGCATAAATCGTGATGACCTAATGAACGTATTTGTAGGAAAACGACCCAAGGAAGCATTAGGACAAGTTAGATGCAGTACTAACAGGCTTCTCCATTACATAGATGCCACCAAAATATCATTTCTTATAACCTGCATTCATGCACCTCTATTAATATACCCATAAATAATAGAATATTCTAAAAGAAAGATCTTTATAGTTTAGCACACTTAATTGCAGGTTGTCATTCCCCACCCCCACCCCATCCCCACTTCCTGCATTTTAAAAAGTGTCTATGACTTCCATTTGGTATTAGGTCCTGCAATTTACAATGCCTGCCATGGCATAAAATTCATCCCCCAGATAAGAGTTTGTAGCCTCTTGTAGTTTCACATTTCTTTTAAACTTAAAAAACATAAATGATATTTTTCAAAGCTATAAACCCACTCCAAACATGAAGTCAGACTGGATCTTTGCATCCGGGATTTGATCTGGCTTAGAGATACCAGTCTGTGCTTTAGTACCCGCTGAGTGCTGTAAAGTAGATAGAAGGGGCCAGAAGCTAGAGTCAGCCTTACCTTACGCCACCACTCTGCCCTTGCTTAGGTTAGGAATGTGTGGCTTGTCCAGTTGACACAGTGTAGGCACATGGCTGGTACTCAGGGGTGCAGGCAGTCCTTCCCTGTGGGTGTCCATCAAGCCCACAGGCAGGCATTGATCCTGAAGGGAAGCCCACTGTTTCCTGCTCATCGCCCAACAGCTTCACTGTGCATTTAGTATTAGTGGCTTCTCCAGGTCCTCAAGGCAGAACCCTCCCAAGCTGATCACTTACAGACAGTCAGCAAGGGACAGCAGACGCCTGCCACCCACCAATTGGTAGCTATTCTATGAAAGCCCAGAAGATCTGGCTGTGTAGGACAAATCTCACTCATGGTGCCTACCTGTCCCAGGAAGTCCAGAAAGCAGTCACCCTGGCTTTCATAATCCAAGAGTAGCATGCCCTATTGGGAGATGCCAGAGGATACCTTCCTGCAATGGACTAGGACAGAATGCCCAGCTGTCCTGCCCATTTGTCCCCATCTCAGGGTCCTTTCTTCTCATCACAGTCTTCTGTGCTCTGGGGGACAAAGAGGAGACCCAAATCTATCCAAGGACATCCTGAAACATCCTGTACTAACCCTGTTTCAGCCCTCTCTGGCCCTCAGAAAGTCCCATGTAGTGGACAGTTCCAGCAAGACCCCCCCCCCCCAATATAGACTTGGCCATGGCATGAAAACAAACTTCTCACTCCTATCCTATAAAGTCGTTACCATTTCAGAAGCTTGTGCAAGATGAAATCCTGACTGGAACATTTTGATGCCATTCCATTGTAATTTATTGTGTTTACAGAGCATAGAAATATCTTCCATTAACCTATGACTTCCTGATATATGACCACAAATGTCAGCATTGCCAGGCCTGTTAACTTGCTCCGCTGTCCTCTGCATCAGGGATGTTCATGAGGAAAGTTATTTATTATTCTGTGATTTCCGCTCAGTTGACAAAGCAAGGGTGTCCTCACACTAGCCTCTATAAAGCTAGGAATAGCCCGATAAGGCAGAGGGCCTTGCAGAACGAGCTGGTGCTGGGTGTCATGGGCTTCTATAATTATGACATTTCCTACTTGTAAACATTTCCTGTAGAGTTATGGATATTGTTCCAATCTTTGAACAGGTGAGAGAAAGGAACTATGTATGAAATCAAAAGCTCTTCTTTCTTCAATGTGGGGGATTATTCTAGGTTATTAAACTTGTCATGAATATATAATTTATTCTAGAAACATCTTCCTTCCTTGTTCTCTCCAACGAGATACATTTTTCCCCCAATAAACTCAATGCACTTGGAAAAGTACCCAGATGGTTTAATTTCTTTGAAGAAGCGTATGTATCCAAGCTAACATTCACAGCTGCCAGAAAATGTATCTCTCCATTGTGGCTACCACCTGATGTTCATCACATAAAACTGGAACGGAAAGTAGAGAAACACAGGAAGCAGTTTGCAGAGAAACCGAGATTGATACTGTGTTCTCTTGGAGAACAGTAGCACCGTCCAGCTGCTGTGTGGAAGCAACCCATCAGTGACAAATCAAAGCAGCAGGGAGCCTGAGGAGTTGGCAATTACACCTTTGCATTGAGGATAGGCCATTGATTCTCTCCTATCTGGCCTTGACTGGAACCTCGTGTCTCCTAGCACCTGCTGGAAGATCTTAGCAAAACCAGTGCTTGTCCATGCTACTGTGTTAACTTCTAATTTAGTCACCAGACTCAAGTTTCTAAACACCTTCATTTTCTGGTCCATCTCCACATCTTTATGTAGCAGTATATGCTTCACACAGAACTTAATGTAAAGGGCAAGCCAAGTGTCCGCAGTACTGCTGCTTTGAGCTGCCTGAGCTTGACTTCAGATCTTTCTGTGTCTGTGCTAGGAGTGGGTTTCATCACGTGTCTATAGCTCCTGCTGTTTGACAAGTGTCTAGATTTCTCTTTTGTCCACCGAATTCCAACATGAAGTGTGTTCCACAGGCATCTGTGTCCTTAAGTAACTTACTTCCTGAACTGACATCTTCTTTAGTTCTCTCTATCCCACCAACAGCCAACTTACTCCTTTAGATTCCCTCATTTACTGTTGATTGCAAATGCACAGAGACAAACTTTGCTGTTGCATTCTCTGCAGCCAGCTCTAGCTCAGTACACACCAAGAAAGAGCCAGGAGGTGTTTTTGCTCAGAGAGCTATGAGGTTGATTGGGTCATTAGCAGTCCATACTTAACTTACACGTGACTGAGGCAAGACATTAAGGAACTTTCTCATAGGCAGTTAGCTGGTGAGTGGTTATATTAAAACTTATTAAACCCAGGCCACAGGCTATCTAATCCAGGCTAAGTACGTTTTCTGAAGTCCGTGTGTGTTGTGTGTGTGTGTGTGTGTGTGTGTGTGTGTGTAATTTTTATCTTCAAAATCGTAGGTAATGAAAGAAATGCAATGTCTATTTAGCAGATGATGAGAAAACTGGGCCCAGGCTCATGCAGGCTAACAAGTTACTCTGCCAAGTTCATTAATGATGTCAGAAGGCAGTGTGCTTCTATCTCAAAGATGGATGTGCTAATTTCTCTTGTCATCCATGTTAGCTCAAATATTGGACATTATTTTTGCCCGTTTTTCAAGCTCTAATTTTAAGAAGATTCACAAAGGGAGGCAAGTGATTGTTCATAGATTATCTGAGGCCTATCAGCCTAGGTGTCGGGGGTACCTGAGGTTAGGGAAGCCCATCAATCATAATGAGAGGCTGACAGATCTGCTTTCACTTTGGGTGAGGTACTATCTTTCTTTATAAATGTATACTTTTAGTTAACTGAGAAAATTATTTACAATGTGTATTGATATGCAACATAAAATATGAATATACTTTATAATGGCTAAATCAGCTATTTGGCACACCCATTCTGTAACCTACTCAGCATACTCAAGCAAAATATATATTTTATTAGCTGTTGCTACTGCAAAGTACAATAGATTTTTCATTAAAAAATTTAAACATTATTTTTTTTTAATTTTTATTTTCAGCAAATCAAAAAAAATTAAATTAAAAAGTATTCAAACAGAATAAAATGAAAATAAACAAACAAGCAAAATACCAAGGGTCAGATATACTTATACAAGAATTCTATAGGGCCTTCAAACAAGCAACACTTTTTGAGTTATATTTAAAAAAATTCAGAACCACAATAAGCTCCTTCACAAAGCAAATAATATTGAAATAGTGAAATCAAGTGTAGACCCAACACAAATATATAAATTATAGTCCAATATCCCTCATGAATATACATACAAAAATTCTCATTGAAGTAGTTGCAAACTGAATACAAGAGATATAAAAAAAATAATATTCCATGAATAACTGAACAACTGTTTTTTTTTTTTTTTTTTTTGAAGACCGTACTCCATATACAGGCTGCATGTTTTGGGATAGCCCCCACTCCAGATGATTGAGACCTACATGAAAACCAAGCTGCACATTTACAACATATGTGCAGGGAGGCCTAGGTTCAGCCCATGGAGGTAGATCTGTGTAGACTAGGTATGCTCCACGGTTGGTGATTCAGTCTCTGAGAGCTCCAAGGGTTCAGGTTGGTTTACTCTGTTGATCTTCCTGTGCAGTTCCTATCTCCTTAGGGCCCTCAATCCTTCCACCTATTCTTCTTTAAGAGTCCTCAAGCTCCATCCACTGTTTGGCTCTGGATATCTGTATCTGTCTGAGTCAGCTGCTGGTTAGAGCCTCTCAGAGGACAGCTTGCCGGTCTGTTCTCAGGCTGGAGGTTTAGCTCCTGGGAGCTCTGGTTGAATCTTTTGATACTCGTTCTAAAAAGGACAAAAACACCCTCACTTTGGTCTTCCTCCTTCTTCTTGAGTTTCATGAGGTTTATGCGTTGCATCTTAGGTATTGTGTGTTTTGGGGCTAATATCCGCTTATCAGTGAGTGCATACCATGTGTGTTCTTTTGTGATTGGGTCATCTCACTCAGGATGATATTTTCTAGCTCCATCCATTTGTCTAAGAATTTCATGAGCTCATTATTTTTAATGGCTGAGTAGTACTCCATTGTGTAAATGTACCACATTTTCTGTATCCATTCTTCTGTTGAAGGACATCTGGGTTCTTTCCAGCTTCTGGCTATTATAAATAAGGCCGCTATAAACATAGTGGAGCATGTGGCCCTGTTGCATGTTGAAATATCTTCTGGGTATATACCCAGGAGGGGTATAGCTGGGTCCTCAGGTAACACCATGTTCAATTTTCTGAGGTATCGCCAGACTGCTTTCCATAGTGGTTGTACCAGCTTGCAATCCCACCAACAATGGAGGAGTGTTCCTCTTTCTCCACATCCTCGCCAACATCTGCTGTCACCTGTGTTTTGGATTTTAGCCAATCTGACTGGTGTGAGGTGGAATCTCAGTGTTGTTTTCATTTGCATTTCCCTGATGACTAGGGATGCTGAGCACTTCTTTAGATGTTTCTCAATCATTCGAGTTTCCTCAGTTGAGAGTTCTTTGTTCAACTCTCTACCCCATTTTTTAATAGGGTTATTTGATGGTCTGGAATCTAGTTTCTTCAGTTCTTTGTATACCTTGGATATTAGCCCTCTATCAGATGTAAGGTTGGTGAAGATCTTTTCCCAGTCTGTTGGTTTCCGCTTTGTCCTGTTGACCGTATCCTTTGCTTTACAGAAGCTTTGCAGTTTTATGAGATCCCATTTGTCAATTCTTGATCTTAGAGCATACGCCATTGGTGTTCTGTTCAGGAACTTTTCCCTGTGCCCATATGATCAAGGCTTTTCCCTATTTTCTCTTCTATTAGTTTCAGTGTAGCTGGTTTTATGTGGAGGTCCTTGATCCACTTGGAATTGAGCTTTGTACAAGGAGATAAGTATGGATCAATTTGCATTCTTCTACAAGTTGACCTCCAGTTGGACCAGCACCATTTGTTGAAAATGCTGTCTTTTTTCCACTGGATAGTTTGAGCTCCTTTGTCGAAGATCAAGTGACCATAGGTATGGGGGTTCATTTCAGGGTCTTCTATTCTATTCCATTGATCCTCCTGACTGTCTCTGTTCCAATACCATGCCGTTTTTATCACTATTGCTTTGTAGTACAGCTTGAAATCCGGTATGGAGATTCCCCCAGAAGTTCTTTTATTGTTGAGTGTAGTTTTCGCTATCCTGGGTTTTTTGTTATTCCAAATGAATTTTAAGATTGCTCTTTCTATCTCTGTAAAGAATTGAGTGGGAATTTTGATAGGGATTGCATTAAATCTGTAGATTGCTTTTGGCAAGATAGCCATTTTTACTATATTAATCCTTCCAATCCATGAGCATGGGAGATCTTTCCATCTTCTGAGATCTCCTTCGATTTCTTTCTTCAGGGTGTTGAAGTTCTTGTCATACAGGTCTTTTACTTGCTTGGTTAGATTCACCCCAAGATATTTTATACTATTTGTGACTATTGTGAAGGGTGTCGTTTCCATAATTTCTTTCTCAGCCAGTTTATCCTTTGTGTAGAGGAATGCTACTGATTTGTTTGAGTTAATTTTATACCCAGCCACTTTGCTAAAGTTGTTTATCAGGTTTAGGAGCTCTCTGGTGGAAGTTTTGGGGTCACTTAAGTATACTAACATGTCATCTGCAAATAGTGAAACTTTGACTTCTTCCTTTCCAATTTGTATCCCTTTGATCTCCTTCTGTTGCCTAATTGCTCTGGCTAGGACTTCCAGAACTATATTGAACAGGTAGGGGGAGAGTGGGCAGCCTTGTCTAGTCCCTGATTTCAATGGGATTGCTTCAAGTTTCTCTCCATTTAGTTTGATGTTAGCTACTGGCTTGCTGTATATTGCTTTTACTATGTTTAGGTATGGGCCTTGAATTCCTGATCTTTCCAAGACTTTTATCATGAAGGGGTGTTGAATTTTGTCAAATGCTTTCTCAGCGTCAAGAGATATGATCATGTGGTTTTTTTTCTTTGAGTTTATTTATGTAGTGGATTACGTTGATGGATTTCCGTATATTGAACCAACCCTGCATTCCTGGGATAAAGCCTACTTGATCATGGTGGATAAGTGTTTTGATGTGTTCTTGGATTCGGTTCGAGAGAATTTTATTCAGTATTTTTGCATCGATATTCATAAGGGAGATTGGTCTGAAGTTCTCTTTTCTTGTTGGGTCTTTGTGTGGTTTAGGTATAAGCGTAATTGTGGCTTCATAGAATGAATTTTTATTTCATTAGGTTTTATTTATTTATATTTTATTTATTTGTGTGTGTGTGTGGTGTGTGTGGTATGTGTGTGTGTGTGTGTGCACATGCACAGATTCAGGAGAGGGTGATGGATCCCCTGGAACTTCAATTACAAGCAGTTCTAAGCTGTTCAGTTTTGGGTTTGAGGAGTCAACTCCTGTTCTGGAAGAACAGGAAACTGCTCTATCTCCCCCAGTCCTGCTCTTGATCTTCTAAAATCATTTGCTTGTCTGCTTGAAATTTAAATTAAGTAAATTTAATTTAAGTAATTTAACATGTGCAATTCCAGACCACAAAGGGGTGTTGCCTTACCCCAGTGAGAAAAGCCATTAACGAAGAAGAGAGGAAGGAGAAGGTAAAGGATTAAAAGAGGAGGAAGGAGAGCAGGAGGAGAGGAAGGGAAGAAAGGAGGACGAAAAGAGGAGGAGGGGAGGAGAAGAAAAAGGGAGAGGAGGAGGAGAGGAGAAAAAGAAGAAGAAGGAGAAGGGGAAGGGAGGGAAGGGGAAGAGAGGAAGAGGAAGAAAAGGAAGAAGAAGAAGGAGGAGGAGGAAGAGGAAGAGAGAGGAAGAGGAAAAAGAAGAAGAAGAAGAAGAAGAAGAAGAAGAAGAAGAAGAAGAAGAAGAAGAAGAAGAAGAAGAAGAAAGAAGAAGAAAACAGGTGCTGGTGAGGATGTGAGGAGCCCCAGGCACAGCAATGGTGGGGATTAAATTAGAACTTCCTTAAGGAGTCTAAATTAGAATACCAGTCTTCACAAAACTCAAAATAGAGCCCTTATATGGTCTCCCAGTTCCAATACATACATGTTCATCTCAAATGAAATCAGTGTTCCAGATCACATCTGCATTCCGTAGTTTTCTTTTGTTTTGTAAATAGTGAAGAAATGAACAGATCCCATGTCCATCCAGCAATTAATAAAGAAAACATGGCCACACATACATAATGAAATACTACCCAGTCATAAAGAAAGAATGCCATCTTGCTCTTTCTAACAGGCAGATGGATCTGGAGACGATTATGTTAAGAGAAATAAGCCAATCCAAGAAAGACAAGTCACATGATCTCACTTCTAAGTGGAATGTAAAGCTTGTCTGATGAAAGTTGAGAAGAGTGGCCAAGGAGAATGTGGGTGAGAGTATATACCATGCATATATGTGGTCTCATATAATTCTCTCAAAACGTCACGGTGCATAGTAGACACTTGCATAATTTCTATGATCTTATGTGCTATCTAAACTAAATTTAAGTTAGTAAATAAAAATATAAACACACTGAAAGTAAACAACAAGAACATCCTATAATGGCATTCCAATCATCCATGAGCACCTGGTCCTAAGTTCTTGTGCAGATGCTCTGTCTACTTGGAGTTAAGTGGTCCTGAACTGAATCCTGAGAGCTTCACATGTGAGGAACATACTCATCTGCTCAAAGGCTCAGGTCACCAGACTCACGGTGACTTGCTACAACTCCTAAGATGGGCAGCTTTGGTCATATGCAGGCTCTCCTGTTCATACCATGATTCCCTTTAATGTTTGATTGCCCTTCATGGGAGAAGATTAGAGGAAACGTCCCTTAATTTCTTAAGACATTAAAAACAAAGACTTACTAAGAACTGTGTAGCATATTTCTCCTCAGCTATATTTGCTAGCCTATAATATATATGATAATAATTTAGCATATATATGAGAATGTTCTTTTAACAAAAGCGGTATGCTTCACATAAAAAAAATTATCAATGTTATTTTAACAGATGAGTTCTACATATAAACAAAATAAGCCCTGAATTTGTTATCAACACAAGTGACAGATATTAGATGACAGAGAATAGTCCAGACTCTTTTACACATAAGGAATTTGAAAGTGAGAAGATGTACCCGTACAAGGGACATATGTGTGACAGTTTGATATAGTTTGCAGAATATCTGTGATGAAATATAGAGTCTCTTGTTACAAGTTACTAAAAGGTGGAGTAGTCTAGCAATGAAAAGCTGAACTAGACTTGCAAGCTTAATTCTTTTGAGACAGGGACTTATTATGTAAACTTGGCCAGCCTGAGACTAGCTGGCCCCAAACTCATAGCTATCTACTGCCCCTGCTCCCAAGTGCTGGTATTAAAGGCTTGCGACCATCACAACCTGACTCTCAATTGTATTTTGGAGTAAGCCTTAAATTACCATTTGTAGTTTATCTTCCTGTAGTAATAAATCTGTGTTAGAAGATAAATATTAGGGATCCTGGAAAAGGACAGGGCTGATAGCAGTGGTGAGACTCATGAGAGGTACTCAGTCATATTCAGCTTTCTATAAATAGAACCAGCAAAGGAATATAAATGAATGGATAAACATTTTTTGTTTTTAGTAGACACAGAACAGGATAAAATAGAGAAGGATACAATGGAGTCACAGCTGAAAACACAGTCCACAATGAACACGTGCAATATGTAACAGCAAAATAGACAATGTTTGAAGTCACGGGCTGGAAAGTGGTAATTTTAACAGGACAAGAGAACTAGTTTCTAAGATTCAAGCTAGGAGAGAGATATCTTTGATTGGTGTTGAAGAAATGAAGAGATGCAAAAGATGTCTTAAGTAAAAAAGAGCATAGACATCCCAGGGTATGTGAGCATTTGCAAGTGGAGTTGGGTTCAAGACAACTACAAGAAACTTCTTGGGAATTGTTAGCCATTTTGGACAGATATCCAGCACAAAATACTTAGAATATACCAGATACTTATTTTTAAGAGTCTCTGAAATATCTGAGAAGAAAACTGACAGGGGTACTGTTTGTTTCTCTTTGGTACACCCACATGAATGACAGTACATGATGACGTTAAAGAAACATTAAATTCAAGGAAGAATATTTCCCAAAACTCTTATTTGAGGTATGAAATGCTGGAATAAACTGAGGGTCCCTTGTAAATCAAAGGAAAAAAGAAAAAGTCCCCAGAAACTATCTTGAATATGAAGGTATCTTAGGATAATATGTTTGGGCATTAGGTGGATATGGACAATAGCCAGTATCCATCTGTCAGGTCCTTAGGTCATCTTTGGTTTTCATTCTGCCTGACAGGTGGGAGAATGCAGTGAAGGGCAAGTCTCACTTACATTAAATCTTCTAAAGGCATTCACTGCGACAAGCAGATGCTGATCCACAATCTGCAGAAGGAAGAAACGAGATTCTAGTTACTGCTAGGAAGGGAATACCAAACTACAAATTTCAAATGGATAAGCAGTCGTGACATCTGATGATAAGATAGCACATCTGCCTACTGCTGTGAAGGTGAACATTGATTCTCAGCTTGATAGAATCTAGAATAATGGAAGTGATTAACCCCAGACATGTCTATGGGGGTTTCTAAACTAGTTTTATTAAGCTCGGAAGACACACTCTAAACGAGTATCATCATTCCAGAGCCCAGATTGAATCCAAAGGAGGAAGTGCAGCTGCCTTACCCTCTGGCCACCCACCTGCCTTCCTAGCCATGATGGACAAAACCCTTGAATGAAAAGCCAAAAGAAACTCTTTTTGCCTTAAATTGCTTTAATCATGTTGTATTAGTTATTTTCTTTCTGTTCTATGATACAATATCATGACCAAAAGCAGTGCAAGGAAGAGTTTATTTTGCCTTATGGTTCCATAGTGATTGTCCATGATGACAGAGAAGGATGAGTACAGGTAGGTATGGTAACAGGAGTAAGAAGTTGGTTGATCATATTTTCATCTATACAGGAAACAGAAAAGACAGGAAGTGGGACAGGGCAATAAACTCTCATGTTTGCTTCCAGTGATGTACTTCCTCTAGCAAGGCTGCACTTCCTGGAGTTTTCATAACCCCTTCAAATAGTGCTACCAATTGGGGATTGAGTGTTCAACACATGATCCTATGGGGGCACTTCCTCATGTCACCATACATGTATTTTGTCAGAGGAATGGAAAAAGAACAACTAAGACAAATGTGACAGAAATTTGTGTAGAAAAGTACACGTTTCTTCCAGATGAGGATACATAAGAATTTTGCCTGAAGGTTCATACAGAATACTCTTTGTTCATGTCCTTTTGGTTCTAAGTCACACTGGGTGTGTATCGACTATGCATTGTGGATTTCTTTGGTATTTCAATATCAACATTCACTATGTAGGTGTTCATTCAGCTATGTCAGTACTCAATTCTCCCGAAGGAGCAAAGCAATAAGTGAAGAACTCCTGACTTCCTGGCACAAGTTAAATATTCTCTCTTTGAAACAGAATAGAAGTCTAGAGACTAAGTAGCTATCTCTGAATCAGAATGCAAAAGAGACTGCCTGTTCTTTAAAAGGCAGTACCTCCTTTTTTTGCAGTTTCTAGTGACTCATCTTTTATTCCAGCTAATCATGGTACAAAGCAAGTCAAAAGAATTCCGGCTCAACATGAATAGCATTATAAACCCAGGCAGGAGTTCAGAGGTTTTTACAAGAGATATCTATAATTATTGCTTAGGCTGCCAACAGCACAATAGAAGCCATAGCCCCAAAGAGCAGGCATAAAATTCCTATTAGCCTTATGGAATATACACAGACTCAATTCTAAAATTCAATTAATTCAAGGTTAAAGCCACATCCTCGTTTGAGGAAATAGCAGTGTGAGGATTTTCATTATTTCTGTACTTCATTGAGCAATATATTGAACTATTAAGTGCTATACTTAGTACTATGTGAGAAAACCTTTGAAGGGGCAGAAAAGTGTAGCATCTTTGTTAAAGCATGTATCACGTATAACAATAGAACTATTAAAGGTAAAATATTAAATCATGTTGGAATGTTCAAAGAAGAAAATAAGAAATAAATCACTTCAAATTCTGTTTCCAGAAGTAGCTGCTATGGACTGCGGCACAGTCGAACATAACGGCTGCGTTCTCATCTGATTCTAGTGTGTGGGGAAATAACATGCTACACATTTTTACCACAAGACAGAAAAAAGAGGGAAGGAAGGAAGGAGAGGGAGAAGGAAGGAAAGAGGGGGAGAGAGAGAATTTATTTCCTATTTTTATTTACAATTTAGTCTTATTATCAAAAACTTTTTATGAGTTTTGTTTTTTAAGGTATTTTCAGGTATCATCTCACTTTTTCATTTTATTGTATATGTCTTCTTTTTCTTTCTGTCTTGTCTGTCTATCATCTATCTATCATCTATCTGTCTGTCTTTATCTGTTACCTATCTATCATCTATCTACCTCTCCATTTATTTGTCTATCCATCCATCTGTCCGTGCATCTGTCTGTCTATCTAATATTATTTATTGATAGAGGATCTACTGTAATGCAGCTCAGCCTGTCCTGGAACTCATTATGCAGTAGAGAAGACCTTGACTCTAGACTGTCTTTTCCCATGTTCTGAGTTCTGAGATTGCAAGTGTGTACCAGACTCAGTTTGTGTATTACTGAGAGTCAAACACGGGGCATCATGCATACTAGGTAGACAGCTATCATCTGATCTTTAGTCCTGCTGTGATCACTTAAGGTGGAAGAGTCCATATGTGCGAGCACTGGCTGCAGTAAAGCACAGAACATGTTGTTACCTGTTGTTACCTGTTGTGATAAGAGAATGACAATCCGGCTCTTCACACAGTCTTGGGACAAAGGAAAGTATCATTAGTTACAGTCCCTACATCGCAGGTTTACTTTCTAGAATTGTTCCTGGTACATAATTGCTCATTTGCAAACTTACATCTTCATGTCTTCATTTTCTCTGCCCCAACTCCCTAAGAACTTCTGCCTTTGTCTTAATCTGTTGGACATCAAAAAATCTTTTTTTGAGAATTTCATGCAATGATAATTTTTATTTCCATCTCCTGACTCTTCTAAGATCCTCCCACCTCCAGATCCTATTCATCTAACTTCATATACTCATTCTTATAGTGTGTTTGTTTATTTGTTTGTTTGTTTATTTGTTTGTTTGAAGCCATGGAGTCCAGTTGGCATTGACTGACTACTCCTGAGCACAGGGCCTGCTCTAGAGTGTGGTCAAGACACCAGGTGACACTCCATCGGAGAAAACTCACATCCTTCCCAGCAACAATCAAATACAAATAGTTCCTGAGCTAGGAGTGGGACTTTGTGTTCAGTTCCCCTTTTACATGGCAACCTTTTGAATGGCTTAAGCTTATTCAAGTCTCCTGCATCTGTCACCATCTTTGTGACTCCAAATGTGCATCTACTCTGATGGGTCAGGAACATAGCGTTTCCTGAAGCCATCACCATGTCTGGCTCTTAAATTATTTCAGCTTCTATTCTGCATTAGGATCCTGAGCCTTGAGGGGAGGAGTGCAATAATAAATATCTCATCTAGGGTTGAACACTCCCAAGTCTCTTACTTAGTGCATGCTGTCCAGTTAGGGTTCTCTGTGTTAAATGATATCTACTATAAGAAGAAGCTTCTCTGATGAGAGTTAAGTAATGTGCTAATCTATGGGCAGAGCAATCATTTGTGAGTAGTCATTTTATTGCTATTTCGATTTGGCAGATTATTAGTAGTAGGTTTCCCTTCAGGGCTCATGATCTATCTAGCTGCAGGTCCGTGGCCTCATTAGCACTGCCAGGGAAAGTTTCCACCTCATGGAGTGGGCCTTACATACATTTTTAAATACAAGTGGTTGGTTATCCCTATGACATTCGTGCTACTATTGTACAACACACCAGCCATTGTAAGATGAATCAGTCAAGAAGCAGGGCAGGTCTGTGTCTTGTTCCCAAGGAGCATGAAAACAACAATAAAAAGCAAGCAAACAAAAGTAGTATAAGAAGACATAATGAGTAAACAAATTGCCAGGGATGAAATCCAAGGTTTTGAGGTAGTAGAACAAAAGCTAGGAAGAAGACAGGGACAGTAGAAAGAAAACAGGGACAGCAGGGACGGGTATAGTCCTTCCTCAAGTGTGGGCCATGGGTCTGCCTCAGTGAGATTGTGTCAGGGATTTGCAGACAAGCAGAGGGAAGACACAGTCCTCTCCGCACAGTGAAAAATCTAATCATATCTTACTGAGGTGAGAAGACACAGCACTATGTTTTTGTATGTTACAGTGTGAACACTTGCATATTGGATGGTCTCTGTAGACACTGCTGTCCCTGCCCACTGGAGGACAGTATGTTGTTGTGTCTACTAGCTATGACAAAGATTTGCTGCTTTGGCTATAGGCAGTCCGAGACTATCCCTCTGTGGATTTCCCTTTGGGCATTGTATGATACACATTCTGGTTATCATTACCAGCCAGTGAACTTGCAAGCATTATACAATGGGCAGATGGGAAGTATTCTGTCTACTTCACAAACATCGCGATCATAGAACTGCTATGACACACAATTCCATTCCAGTGTGAGATGCTGGGTGACTTGTGGAAGCACTGGATTTCAAATAGCTGTTCTTTTTTTAAAAGTCTCTGGCTCTAACTTGCTATGAGTTGTTATTTGTGATAATGGAAAAACCAAGAAAGACTTTCCTTGGGCAAAATTTATTACCTGTTTCCTTCTTTAATATATTTTTGCTGTTATAAAAGCTATTCAAATAACTGTTGAGAATTAGAAAATAAAGACAAGAAAGATGGCTTAAATAAATGTCATATTTCTGCCACATAGAAATCACCAATGTTAATGCATTATATATATTATAAGTATGCATGCATTTATTTTCTCTCATCATCTCCTATTATATTTCCTATGGCTCTAATTAAATGCTACAGACAGAGAAATTCATTAAAGAATACTGTTTATTCCTTTCATGGTTCTGAAGCCCAAGGTCAGTGGCCTATATTTGGTAAAGGCCTCCTTGTTGGTGGGGACTCCCAAAGGGTCCAGAGTGACACAGATTGTGCTATGTCACGGGAAACACAGATAATATATTGAGGCAAACTATTGATTATGACAGACCCACTGCCAGGATAAACAGAGCCTCAGAACTACATTGATGAAATAAATTTATGACTGATAAATGCATTCCTTTCTTGAAGATTCCATATGTTCTAGGTTCCTGTACCTTACCATGGAGATTTGAGTGTAAAATGAGTTTCAGTGAGGACATTCAAGCCATTATGCACACTTAAAGATTTTAATGTATATAAGATTATAAAACAATATCTTTTATTTTGTTTCTATCTTCAGTCATTTTGAGCTCCCTATCGAAAAAATTTCTTATTTAGAACCTGCATTAATTTCAATTATCTAAAAATGGTCATGTCTACCTGTTTTGCATGAACCTCAAAGTCAAGCCCATACTGCCTCTGTGCATTAGCTTCAAGTTAGAGGACTCCCCTTCTTTCTTTTATCATGAGTTGGTGAAGTTGTAAAGTTGAAGAAACCCCGTCTTCTATATAACCTGGGGAAAGTGTACTATGGGAGCTTGGTGTGATTCCCTGCCCAACTTGAGGTAAGCTGCAAGACTGCTGCTCTCACTTCCTCTTTCATATAGGCCTGCCCATGGGGCCTTGGAGAAGAATAGCCAGGAGCAGCCTATGTGTTCCCTAGTTGTGAACCCAGTGACTTGATATCCGAGTTGGGGTTGGAAACATTCCGACAGAGGACAAGATGTGAGTGAGCTGCACTTGTGTGGACTTTGTCTACACCAACGCTGACTCCAGCAACAGAATAGCCACAGAGATGTTAGAGCGGAGCAGATGGATGTTCATATCTTCGGTCATGATCATTTCCATGGAAGTTTAACATTTTCATCTGAGGATTTTTAAATGGTCATCCTTAAGAAAGTTATTTATTATTTAACGATCTCAGACATAATACAATGCATTTCTATTGTATCCTCCACTGTTATCCACCTCCAGGTTGTTCTGAACCACTGCCCCCCCCCAACTTTCTGCCATCATCTTCTTTTAGGGGTTAACCTTGAATACCCAGGGAACATGTCACAGTGACCCTAGATAATATTTTCTTTAGCTTACTGATCCTTTCCCCAGCCCCCAATCCTGAGAATATAGTGGGACAACAGTGAAAACAGCCTAAGAGATGAAGAAAGGACTTTGGCATGGCCATTATGCCAATCCAAGAGTCTACCCTGGAGCCACCATGAAGGGAAGAGGTTCTGGTGAGAGGGGGTTCACCATTACCATTTGGTTAAAGAGATGATGAGGCTTTGTCTCACAACTGAGAGAACTATCTAAGGTGCCTAACTGAGGTAATTTCTTCAAGGTTACATGAGAAACTTTAAATATATTTGGTGGCTATAGTTAGGGTTTTAGTGCTGTAAAGAGACACCATGACCAAAGCAATTCTTATAAGAACAACATTTAATTGAGGCTGGCTTACAGGTTCAGAGGTTCAGTCCATCATCATCATGGTAAGAGCATGACAGCATCCAGGCAGGCAGGGTACAGGCAGAGCTGAGAGTTTAACATCTTATCTGAAGGCTGCTCGTGGAAGACTGACTTCCAGGCAGCTAGGGTGAGTGTCTTAAGCCCACTCTCACAGTGACACATCTACTCCAACCAGATCACACCTACTCCAACAAGGCCACACCTCCAAATAGTGCCATTCCCACCGCTAAAACCATCACAGTGGCTATACTCTTATCTTGCTATTTTGTCTAAAGCACCAAATACAGGCAAATAGGATCTAATCACCTAGAAAAACAACAGGGAGGTGTGAAGAATTCCTGTAAGACGCTTCTCTTATATGTGCTTCCCCCATGGCAAATATATCCATGGACAATGAACAGCTTCCACTATTAGCCCTTGTCATCACCAGATAAGCTGGTAGTACTTGTTGGCTACAGAGCACATTTTATCCTTTCCCATCATCACCAGGCTTTTTACTGCATCCTCTCTAGTGTTCCTGAGTTACATGTGCTTTACAAGGTAACCACTGTACCTTGGGCTTCCCAATGTCTCAGTTGTGCTGTTTTCATTGCTGTGAGTATCTGGATGGTGTTTCCAGCATTTCCAGGCAGATCTTTATTTTCAGAATCACAGGGCAATTTATCAGGTCCTTGTATGTATATCAGCAGGTGTCCCAGTCCATTGTTTTGATGTCTTGTGGTCATCAGCTTAAAGAGAAAACAGGTCTTAATGGTTAAGAATAAAGACAGAAAACACACAAACCAATCAAATATCAAGAGAGCTGTGTGACTGTAGAATGCTTCATCAAAAGAAGGATCAGCTCCATCCACTCGGCTCGTCCTCTTGCATTATGAGTACAATGACTAGAAAGAAAGGAAATGCAAGGGGTTAAAGCAATTGGCAGATTGTGGTGAACAATGCTTTCATTGGAATCATTAAACTTAACCCAGGACAAAAGGTCTCCAAGAACAAAGCAGCATTCCATAATCACTACCTTACTTCCTCACTTAAATGAATGGCGAGGCCACCCATGGTCAGCATTAGAAGCAGTTTAAGAAAAAAATGAATTTTTCTCTCTTGACAAAGATGCAGAGTGATGGTCCAGGGTCAGGCTGTTACGTATCTCAGAAGAGTGAGTGCAGGGCTCTTCACTGTAAAGAAATGCACTCACTGAAGACAAGTGCCAGTTCTTAAACAACTCAGTCAGGAGGGGTGTGAGGCAAGAGCTACATAAGAGTGACATGTCTTTATTTGAAGACAGTCCTGTTTGGAAGCTGCAAGAGATGGCCTTATATCGCTGTAGAGGCTTTTTAAAATACCCTGGAATGCAGACACTGCTGTTTAAAGAGAGAAGGGGTTTCTCTTCAGGAGGTTTGGTTGAAAGCTTAGGGTAGAAAGTCATGCAGGAGGCTAGGTGCTCATTGACATTGGGTCAGAGCCCAACTTGCTGCTCTTCCGAGTGTAACAAAACCTGAACAATCATCAGGCAGAAGCGCCTGCTCCTAAAGCACATGCATGCTGTGCCTAGAACCGTGTTTTTATTTGCAAAACTCCCATTGGCCAAGCCTTCCGTGTCATCTGTTACAAGTTACACATGGTTCATGACATCAGAAGCTTATAGCGAACATTCCAACGGTAGCTATCCAGAGAGTTACCTCTAGAGAGGTTATTCAGTGTCTCCTGCTATTTCACCAAGCCTAACACTGAAGAGAGTTAAGATAATGGCTCATTCTTTTTGTTCTTCAAAAGTGTGAGATGGGTGTGTGTGTGTGTGTTGTGTGTGTGTATACTTGTGCTTTTTAAGTTCAAGTAATGATTTCATTATTCTATAATGAAAACAATCTTCTAAACCAAAAGAAGAAATTAAAAAAAAAACCATTTAGAAAATAATTAAGGCCTGGTTTCTGGCCTCACTCACACAGTTCAGAAACTGGAAGCTGATGGTATTCTCCATCTTCTGACACTGAAGAGACACTGCTCATTAGACTTCTGCTGATGAGACCCGCGAGGCGGATTCCCAAAGAACATTGCAAGATCATGATCCCTCAGGCCTCTGAAATACTCTCTTCATGTCTTGAAACCATGTTGAGCTAGGTGGCAGCTTTAAGTTGTAGGGGACAGCAGGACTGATGAGAGGCTGCTTCTGAGCTGAGGTCATCAAATGGGGTCACCATCCCTCTGGAAGGCTTCCTCTGGGAGTCTGGAAACCACACTTCTGGGAAGCAGAGAACTCCATGAGGAAACTCAGCGTTATAGAGAGGCAGATAGTTTCCAAGTAGGGGATGTGTCTCAAATAATGCTATGTATTACTCACAATGATCAGAAATGTATGGATTCATTTCCATAAATGCAATATCTATGCATTATACATTTTAGATAAAAAAACAAAACAAAACCCTAAGACTACCTGGCAGGATTTCTGTTGCTAGTATTCGCACTTGCTATATCTTATCACCTAGAAGGTTGAAGCAGGGGGCTTTCACTATTCAGGGCAGCTTGAGCCATATAACAATCTCCCAATCAGGTTCTTCTATGTAACAAGATCCTGTCTCAAAACCAAACCAGAACAAATCAGGCAAACAACAGGATGTATAAACCATGTCTGATTTCATCTTTTTATAGAGATGCCAGGTAGATACATAGATGAGAGAGTTATATCAGGATATTTGAGTTTATCAGCAAATGAATCTAACAGTTGTAAGAAAACACATCAGAAGATCAACATTTATTCTATCTAAGGCACAGGATCGTAAATGTTCTTTTCTTCAATATCTCCCTCATCTGGGTTTTCTAGTTTCTCTTCCAAATAGCAAAAGCTATTTAAAGTAAGAGTCATGAAATCACATAATTCAACCTTCAGTTCAGCACTGCTCATCACAGGGTACAGTTGTTCATGGTCTCTGAGAAGCCCAGTTCTACAGCATGACTAGTTCTGGGGATGCCCTCAGGGTGGGCTCTCTCTGCTCTCTGACATCTGCAAGTGCCCTTCATAACTGTCAGTGTGGGGGTGTAGAATTCTTTGCTTGCCCTTTATAGCTGGCAGTATGGGGGGGGGGTGTAGAATCCACTGCACTGCTAATCTGAACAAGGTCTATATGTGATTCTCCAATTTTCCCTTTACCCAGGAGACCTCCCTTCTTATTTGCTTGAGATCTTAGCCATGCCTGCTCAGAACAGCACTGCTAGGAAACCCAAGGGACTTTCCATTTTATGGAGATTTCAGGAAACCAATTCTATACATGGACTTAATTCACAACCTCCAAGTTCATTGGTATTCGCAGACACATTAGTTTGTGTGACTCTCAAGAAAAATGTTAGTCTTCCTATTGTGTAATAAAAGAGAGAGAAAACCAGCTTAAATGGAAGCTTATTTTGGCTCATGGTTTAGAGGTTTCAGGCCCAGCTGATCTCTTCTGTTCCTTTGAGTCATTGGTGGCAAGGGACATCATGGTAACAGACCATGATAAAGGAGGCTTACAACTCGCTCTCGTGGTAGCCTTGGAGTAAATTAAGAGGAGTAAAGGTTTGATTGTGTACCTTCTGAATGTTGATTACTTTTCAGTGGTGACTCAGATGGCAACCAGGCACCAAGCAAGGAGAAATGTGAAGAACAGTCTGAATATAAAGTGTAGGAAAGAAAGAATCAACTGAGAAAAGTTCTATCCCTTTGACAAAGGCCATCTCACAATAGCAAAGAACTTTCTACTTAGTCCTCTAACGGAAAGAGGGGCTCATAGTGAAGGAAAGCTAGCTGCCCTTGTCCGTAAACCTCTGCCCTGATCTCTGCATGGCTCCTCATATTCACCTGGAACCTGTGTAGCCAGGAATACCAGCTTTCCTTCTGAAGATGGATGCCACACATCTCTATGGTTTATGCCTTTTTACAAAACACATTTCTAAAGGATGTTTGTTTAATTATTATCTGAAACAAAAACAGTCATTTTTCCTCCATTTTCTTGATGCTAATGGTACTAAGAGACAAGGATCTATCTGTGATCAGATGGAAGCCTGCAACTTCATTGGAGCCCTCTTGTGATTAGACTCAAACTATCCATTTCTTCTAGAACATTCTCTCTGTGTTAGCATAACAAAACACTTGGTGGTGCACGCCTTTAATCCTAGCACTTGGAGGCAGACACAGGTGGATTTCTGAGTTTGAGGTCAGCCTGGTCTACAGAGTGAGATTTAGGACAGCCAGGGCTATAGAGAGAAACCCTGTCTTGAAAACAACCAAACCAACCAAACCAAACCAAACCAAACCAACCAAACCAAACCAAACAAACCAAACCAAACCAAAAAAACACGTTAAGATTGATGAAGAATAAGAAATTTAAATATGAAAACTTTGTCTCTAAAATCTTCTTGTTCATGAAAAGATCAGGTAAGGAAATATATAAAACATATCTGCTATGGATATCATACTCAAATAATTTATATTAACTAGCTTAGTAAAAAGTCAGCACTTCGTAAATAACATTCTTAAACTAATTGATAGGTTCTTTTTAATGGTGTCAGAGAAAATAAAGTTTATTGCATCTAAACTTACCAGATAAAGAAATCAGGATGGGATCTCTCTGTTCTCGGACATCTACATGTGCCCTTTACAGTTTGCGTGGGGTGGGGGTGTGTGTAGAATCCTCTGTACTGCATTACCATATGCAGGACTAACAGCCATTGAAGGGAACATGTCGCAGACACTGGAATCATTCGATGGAGAATAGAGCTAAATATTCAGGAAGAATAAGGTGAAAATTGAAAAAATAAGCAATAGACAAAACCATTAGTGACCAGCTATACTTAATCACAAACTAGATGGAACTCTTGGAATAAACCTGAGGCAGCAGATAGAGGAACCATACATGTGACATGGTCAGTAGAATAACCATGCCTTGTGGGAAACCAGAAATAGAAAACACGTGGAGACTGGGAGAAGGTACAAAAGAAGAAAAGGCAAGAGCATGACATTTCGATGAAATCAAAGCACACATTTGCAATATGCATCCTTGAAGATTTAATCATCAAGTAGCTGATTGACAAAGGAAAGTAAGCGAAGGTGAGATCCTTTGAAGACTGCTTGCCTGACTAACACCCACTGACAGACCTGCTATGGCAGCAGGAGAGATGAGGCCACCAGAAGAACACATTATAATTAAGAGGCATAAGCTAAGTAAATCCACATTTAGGGGTGAAAACAAAGCCATTTTCTAGTAAAAACATTATGTTTGTGTTCTAGTGAATGGCCAAGCAACTCTTTAAACGACAGCATTTCATTGGGGGCTTGCTTACAGTTTCAGAGGCTTAGTCCATTGTCACAATGGGGGATAAGGGGAGAGACATAGTGCTGAAGCAGTAGATGAGACCTTTACATCCCACAGGCAGCAGACAGAGAGAGTAAGACAGTGGGTCTGGTGTGGGCATTTGAAATGTTAAAGCCTATCCCTAGTGAGGATACCTACTCCAATAAGGACACATCCATTTACTCCAACAGGGACACAACTACTCCAATATGAACATACCCACCTGCTTCATCAAGGGCACAACTACTTCAGTGAGGATACACCTACCTACTCCAACAAGGACACATCTACCTACTCCATCAAGGACACAGCTACTACAATAATGACACCTACTTCAATAAAGACATACTCACCTACTCCAATAAGGACAGACCTCTTCCAACAAGGGCAGAGCCACTATTCCAATAAGGACATATCTACCTACTACAGCAAAGATACACCTACCTCCTCAAAACAAGGACACACCTACTTTAACAAGAACACACCTATCTGCTCTAATAAAGACACACCCACTCCAATGCATCTCCTAACTCTGCCATCAGTTCACCAGCTGGGGATTATGAATGAGAATATAGGAGCCTATGGTTCATTCTTAATCAAATCACCACAAACCTAAAGAAAAATTATACTAGTCCCTCATTGATAATATTCTATGCTTTGAAAGGCTATGCTTTGATAAAAGGAAAATTATCCCAGAAGGGAAAGACATAGTAAAGATAAATAATAAGTAAAGAGAAAGGCAAATTTTGGAATAAGCACAAATAAGGGATTTATAATAGTAGGAATGGCATGTGTGTGCAAGTGCCTATGTACACATTTGAAGATGAGTTTTGTGCATACATATCTACGTGTGTATATATATATACAAGTATAAGTGTGAATATGGGGGCATATATGAAAAAGAGTATTTGTATATATAATATATTTGCATGTAGGTGCAAATATGCACATGTACACATTCCTATATGCATGTACCTGTATGTACATGTACATGAGCATTTGTGTGCACACATGAGCATATTTGTGTACCTGTGACCAAGTATATTCACATACATCCATGTGTATACTCATGCATGATTGAGTGCGTATGCATAATATGTGCATTTATGTGCATGTATGCATGTGTATATATGTATGTGCATGAATATAATTGTGTAGATTTGTTCATGTAACTATGTGAATATGAGCATATGTGTATGAATAAATATGCATGTATGAATTGTGTGAACACATTTGGACATGTATGATTGTGTGTACATGCACATATATATGTGTGTGTATGAGTGCTGGGTTCATTCAGTCTTGAGAACAAATAACTCAGTAAACAAAATCCACATGTATTAATCACATATACCAAATTTGGAGTGTTTCAGGAATAACAGGTTGGTTCAATTTTAGAAAACAGACATAGTATAACCAGTTCATGCAAATATATTACAATACCCAAATGTAATTTAAAACAAAGCAAAAAGATCCAAGCAATTTAAGAACAGAAGGAAACTGCCATGAAGTAATGCAGACCACTTAAAGATTCTACATAAATATCTTTTCTTATGGTGAGATGCTACCCAGCCTCTCACAGCCATGGATATAGCTATAACTGATTTTCCTCTATTATTACATCTTTCTAACATGGATTTTAAACACTCAGTCAGCGTAATAGAAAAAAAAAAAGAAAAGAAATGACTCAACAAACTTTTGAAAGGAAGACTTGGTTTCTACAAAGAGCTATATCAGCCCATAAACTAGAAATACAGTGTGAGCCTTATATGCAATTAAAAATATCCTAGGAGCTACATTTAGAAAAATATACAAAATAATGTATTGTGCTCTTGTCCAGGAAGATCTGGGTATAAATCAGAGACAGATCAGAAATGGTTTAGAAAGTTCTTGACAAATGCTAAGCTGCTTGACCTGGTGTAGCTCTGCTGTTCTCAGCGCAGACAAAGCAAGGATGGAAATGATGCTGTAAATTGTTGATATGAAAAAATGAAATTATGTTTTTTGTACTGTACAGTTTCATGCATCTCAATAATAACACTAGAAGACAAACTTTTCAAAATATAACAAGATGGGTATAACTTGAACATCTGTGTCCCCACAATATTTTATATAGAACTCTGTTCCCTAATGGTGACAGAATTAGAAGTTGGGTGGGTAGAAATGTGACTACCTTGTCATGACTTTGCCATTCCCAAGGAGATTCCAGCCCTTCTCTGTATGAAGGTTCAGCTAGAAACATACTAAAAGACTAAAAAGTACTATCTTCATGATCATGTGTTAGAAAAACACATTTGAGATGTTAAACAAATGCCACTATATCGACAGCTACTTGGGCATAAAAGATACAAGGTTTAAGCCAGGTGTGTGTTGCACATATGTAATTCTAGCACTCAGGGGGCTTAGATGAAAGTATCAGAAATTCAAGGTCATCAAGAGCTACATAAAGAGTTTAGGGACAGCCTGGGCTACAGGAGCCCCTATCTCAACACCCCTTGGTCCCTGCAAAAAGACACTGTGAGAAAATTAGGAAGTAAACTACTAACTAGTAGAAAACATGACAGTAATTGAAAAACTAAGATATCTAGAACTTTAAAAGTGAGTCTATGGATCCCAAGGAAAGATTGTTCAATCACCTTGTTGAGAAAAACAAACAAAAACAGGTTAAAAAAAATAAGGAAATATTAGAGTTCGGAGAGAGCTGAGTTGAAACCACAGGAAGGAAACATTCCTTGGCCATATCCACAAATCTACCATGATGCTTTCTTGTCTCTCTTCTCTAGGAAAGACCAGCTAATGGTAACCATTTATTAAACTTCCTAAATTGTACAAAACCTATGTTGAAATTGTTGTTGGAGTGATCAGGTTGAGTGAACATGCTTATGGTAGAACCCTTCTTGGTAACACGGCACATCTATTAATCATCTATGTTAATATGAGCTGTGATGAAGTATTGTAATTTTCTTTTAAGGAAGACTCGCATTTAGCAAAGTTATCAGGTTACTGAAAATTTCATACATATTGCTAATGGCATTTTTTCTAGTCATTAATTCTTGCCATTTATGCTTTTTATGAAGGCCGTGTGTGTGTGTGTGTGGTGTGTGTGTGTGTGTGTGTGTAAGCTTACACACAGCAATGCTACTCAGTTCAATTACAAATGATGAGTTTACCTGAGGTTTTGTGAAGGATCTCATTTTGATTTCTCCTGTCTTTCTCAACCCTAACTCTTTGCGATGTGTTGCTCAGGGACCACTGGCCATAATGATACCTGTTTTGTGAACAAGGCTCCACACGCTACTCTCCAGTAGACACCTGACCTCTTCACTTACTTGAGGTCACTCTGCTGCCAGTGTCTCCTTGTCCTTGCCCTGATTGTCTTTGTCCTCTGTGCACTGTCTCCTTATCTCTCAGTGAAAGATTACAACACCAAGCTCTTAGTGTTTCCAAAGGAACAAATTTGATTCTGTTCCTCTGTCCCTTTATCTCTTCTCTCTCCCTCACCTCTCTTCTTTTCCCATGTTTTTCACAGCTAAGAGACCAGGGGTTAATGCAGGCTGAGTGGATTGATAGCCAGGAGCCTCAGATCACCAAGGAGGCTGTACAGCCTACCCCAGATTCTGTCATTTGTGCCCAAGGCCCTTGACTCTACTTGTTAGGGGTACAAAAGTCCTTGTGCCCACAGATCACTAGGGGAACTAGAAATGTTAAACACACAGGCCCTTTTCTCAATGGAGAAGGTAAAATACCTGTTTTCCTGCCCAGACAGCTGGGAGTGATTTTGTTAATGACCCTGTGACCTTTATGCAGCCTGTAGAGGCAGACCTCACCCAAATTCCTCAAAATGTTTGTCTTAGACTCTTCCATTCCCAGACCATTACCTATTCCTTCAGGGAGATGTCTCATGCATTTTATGGCCTGGTGACCTCTATGCTGTCTCAGTAGAGACCTCAGTAGATACTAGCTCTTTTAGCTATAGAACCTTGCCTTCATAAGCATATGTTCTTTGTAAAGGAGTTGCTATCTAGTCATACCTTAAGTTTTATTGTGCACCTGGAACTAGACTGATTGTTGCCTAGAAACCTTTTCCCAAATTATACTATATTTTAAATATACCAGCAATGAACAGCCTGGCATTGGACTCCCTGAAGACTGATCCAGGTTCATGAGGTCAATCTGAACTGGTTTTCATTCTTTCATCTTTGAGGTTTCCCACCTACAGTGACCTGCAGGCTCCTTCTCACCTACTGCCTTCTCCATGCTCAGTTTGCTTCCCAGTTGTCTCTCTGAGCACAATGACTTCCCTCAGGCTGGCTTGGCTCTTTGCAGATCTGAGCACTGAGCATAAATGGCCAGAACACTGTCAGTCCTAAAGATTTGGGAACATGCTCGCCAGTGTGGAAATTTTCTGCTTGGGTCTACACACTGGTCTTTCTATGCTCTGTCCTGTCAGGAGTCAGCTTCCTTGGGGGTTTTAGTGAGAAACAGACAGAATAGGAGCTGTCTACAGGCATCCATTGAAATGTAAATGGACCTACACCACTGTTTTCCAAATTGAGAGGCACCCCATACACAAATGTCCAATGCTAATGGGGGCTCTGAATCAGAAAAAATATTCCCAAGTTAAATGGGTTTGGGAAATGCCACACTGTGTTGGGGGAATTATCATGAGCAGCACACTAAATAGTCTGTGAGTCTTTACTGAAGAGTTCCATTGTGTTGCACAGCCAGGACTTGCAAATTTATTTGGTCCCGTGCCTCTTTGCTGATTAGAACTAATTAACATTTTGCTGGACACTTGGATTCTGTTTATCTGGAGTTGAGAGGCTCAGAGACTTAGCTTTCTCATGGGTCTCTTCCTAATCTTATGCCTCAGTAGGCAAAGGAAGACATGGCTTGGTGCTATTGTTTAATTATTTTCTTGTAACTCGGGGTCATTCAATGATATCAGGGGTGTTTGCTAGTGAGACTCAAGCTGTAAATATATCACCAACCCCTTGCAAGCTTCCTGGAAGCCCTAATTCCTTTGAGTGGCTTTTTCCAGACAGAGCCTGTCCTGTCTCTCCATTTAGCTGGGTAAATTCCTTAGATCTTACACCCTTCCCTTCTTAGCCCTCTGGATGGCTCCAGAGCTCCGGGCTTTGATATGTCTGTCTCAGGGGTCATTTTTATCTGTCTGGACTGCCATAATTTCATGTCTTCATGGAGCTGGTTTGATTCAGTGGACAAAAGTGAAGTGCCCTTTGGTGTTTTATTTTTCTCTTTGCTTAGGTATTGACAGGACCACTTAGGGAGTCCATTTCCCTTATCAATATGAGTTCCATATTAATTCTTCCATTTAATGTTGAATTAAATGAAACCCTAGGAGATCTGATTATGGCTCAAGAATGCCCAGAATGTAGTCAGTAATAGAATTCATCTAATGACCAATATTTAATCTTGTATCAAAAACTTTGTGACAGGTGAAACAAAACAGAAGATGGTGTTTCTATTCCTCTCTGGGCCTATATCAGATATAAGGTGTGTGTGTGTGTGTGTGTGTGTGTGTGTGTGTGTGTGTGTGTTTTGGAAGGATTAATTCAGAAGGTTGGAATGTTTGGGGCATCACACTTTTTGAAACACCATATACTGAAAGAGCTAAAGGAAGGACACCAGTATGAACTGCTCTAGCAATCTATACACATACAGGGATAAACACACAGACACACAGACACATACGTACACACACACAGATCCACAGACATACACACAAACATATATACATGAATGCACATATATACACAGAAATAGACACACACATGAATGCACACACATATCACACAGGGATCCATAGACATACATTCATACACACAGGAACACAATTACACACAAACAAACACATGAATGCACACTTATGCAGAGATCCACAAACATTCACATATATAAACACCACTCGCACACACACACACAAGTGCACATACACACACATCATACATATTCATAGACACACACACACAGGAACACAATCACAAACAAACACACAAACACACGAGCTCTTTATAGCATGGCACTAAAGGGACACATATTAAAAAATATTTTTAAAAGTGTTTTTAATTCCATACGTTGTAGTATTCTTAAAAGATTCAAGTATTTTATTTTCAGCACATGTGTGTGTACCAGAGTGAATCACATAGATAGCATAAGCAACTAGCATTCTTAACCACTGAACTATCTCTCCAGCCCTAAAGGGATGTATTTTGATGTAAATTCAAGTTACCAAAAGTAAAGCAAACTGTAGGAGGTAGACAAAAATTTGTGTTAATTTCTTTGTCTCTTCTGACTTCTAAATGAAGGGGCAGGCATGATATACTACTGATGCCCATTCAGAGAAAGAAGTCCTGTGGAAGATGGAGAATATCTAACAGGATAGGACTCACTGTCCTTATAATTGAACCACAGGATAATCAGTATTCTCAGAAATGTGGGACTGGAGTCCATATTAGAGTGGCCTGCTAAGAAAGAGCAGGAAGCCTGTTCAAGCTAGGACCCCTGCTGAGATCCTCCTATATGCAGAGATGTGGCAGGAGCTCTGGGTGCCTGTGATAAGCCATGGTCCTCTGGTCTGCTATAGTACTAGGAAATGGGCCAGATCCTCTTAAAGTTATTATCTGTGTATGTATAATCTTATAAGGACCCATGAGGTCTGCTCCTGGGTGGAAATAGTGATATGTAGGGGCAGTCACACACTCAGTTTTTCTTTCGTTTCTTGAATATTACTGAGGTAGAACAGAAAGCTAGATAAGATTGTGGAGACACAAGAAAAAAGGAACTCCCACTTAGGAACTTGATTGAGTTCAGCTAGGAATCAAGAATTCCAATAAAACTGGCGACATTTGCTTAAGGCCTTTCTTCATTCTCATCAATAAATCTATACTCTCTATGAATCTCACCAGAAGCCCCATTTACTGGGAAAGAATATGTCCTAAATCCTTTGTACAACTCAAGGGGCTCCTGGTTTCACCTTATCAGATTTTAATCCCATCTAGGACACTCCTGAAGTGATCCTCTGATCACACTCATCAAAAAGGGGGAAGATATTTTTCTCAGCGACTTTGAGATGCCAATTGATAGCCATTAAAATAGTGTACCAAAGATACACAGTGCTATGCTCCCTTGAAAGCCTGTCATGCAGCTCCTACAATGTCTTACTTCCCCCCAAGTACCCCTCTTTATCTCAACCCAGTGGTCTTCAACCTTCTGACACTGCGACCCTTCAGCACAGTTCCTCATGTTGTGGTAACCCTCTGCTGTATTTTCATTGCTACTTCCTAACTGTAATTTTGCTGCTGTTATAAATTGCATTGTAAATATCTGTGATTTCTTATCATCTTAGGCAACCCTGGTGAAAGGGTTGTTCAGTTCCTTGAAGGGGTTGGGACTGACAGGTTGAAAATCATTGTCTTAACCCTCATACTTAAAATATATATTCAAGTCTCTTTTAGTAAACTCATCTCTGCTTCATATTAGTACACATAAAATGATTTTCTGCACTGAAATAAAACATCCTAGGTTTGCCTGAGTGAAGATTTATGCAAAAACTTTCTCATGTTCAAGAAGGTGGACAGTATAGAACTGTACCTCAATTTTCTGGTTCTGTCTTCTGGAATGTTCTACATATCCTGGTATAGCCTGTACTTTCCCAGTGAATCTCCAAATTTGAAGTTCAGCCAGGCACGTTTGACTTCACTACACAGCATGTCTTTTACTAATATTGTGTGTGTGTGTTGCGCGCGCTGCGCGCGTGTACATGTGTGAGTGGGCATGTATATAATATTTCCATTGTGACATTATTGTCTAACAATTAACAAATACATTAGATTGTCTTCTATATTTAATGGCTCCCAATTGTTTTTTTTTTTTTAAATCAGAATCCAAGCCAATGTACTTAATTGTTAACCACCAAAGTTCTTTTTTAGTTTTTATTTACTTTATTTAAAAAATATTTTTTATTGTTTTCAAAAGCAAAACATTTGGAACTAGAGAAATGGCTTAGTAGTTAAGAGTACTAGTCTTGCCGATGACCAGAATTAGGTTCCAAGCACCTAAGGCAGCCAGCTCACAACTCCTATAACTCCAGCTTCAGGTGAGCTGGTATCCTCTCCTGGCCTCCATGAGCACACACACTCATAGGCACATAAACACACTCATAACTACACGTGCACACACACACATACATACACATACAAACACACATGCACATGCAAATGCATGCACGCACACAGGTACAAACAAATTTTTCACACAATTCAAACAAATATTGTTCTGTGTATTTGATCACCAGTTGCATGATTGCATTGTACAAAATGTATTCCACGTATGGAGAGTAAGTTCTTCCTGGGTCCTTTCTACATGACACTGCCACATTGCAGCTGGTCTTGTATGCCAGGTTACTGTGGAGTGTTAGCTGATGTTTCCATTCAGAAATCTTTCATCAGATTTTAGCTCCTTGTCTGACTGACGATGAAACTGTTGCCTAGAGTCCTCTTGTCACAATGGTTTGTCCAGCATCAGTTTCCCTACCCCATCAACCTCTCTGCCTCTGTTATTGACAACCTTTCCATAAGACAAAACTTGTCCTCTGATAAAATAAAATAAATCCAAAGAGAGATGGACTAAAGACTGAAAGATTGAACATTTCCGTTTTCCTCTCTGTTATTTTTTGTGAATGACTAGTTTCTGCCTGAGGCCCTGTGTGGGGTGGGATGGGGTGGGGTGGGAGGCGGGGCACCCCACAGTTCAGAGCGGTTTAACTTCTCACACTTGGACTCTTAGTCTCTGCTTGGCTCTCTTTGCTCTTTGATGTGATCCTTCTGATCATCCCAGACACTGCAGGATTCAGGCTCTTTCATTTGCCTTGGACGGGCTCCAGACATCGTTCCAGGTAGCCCTGGCTCTTGCTAGTGCCACGTGATATAGGAAGCCGTGCTCTGGACAGGAGAGCTTGAGGGTTACCACGCCTCTACCTCCTCTGTATCTCTCTAGTGCACGCCACAGTCGAAACAATTTGTGAGCGTGCACTTGTTTTCCTTTTTCATGTTTTTCTTTCTGTTTTTATTATTTGTTTTGATCTGTGTCTTCGATTTGTGTTTGCATCTATTTTCTGCTGTCTGATAAATATTTATTATAACAAGTGCAAATTACATATTTGTTTTATCACATAAAAATGATAATGTTACAAAAATTAAGATTACTAAATGCAAAGTGAGACTTATAGAAATGGTAACATTTGGTCCAATTCAGTATGTGTTTCATGGGAATGTTGACATTGCTACTGACCCAATTTAATTTTCAAGTGTTTAAAGTACATCTGCAACTACTTTTGAGTTTATATGAAAACTTCAAAATTCATCTAAAATTATTTTTTGAGTGATGCATGAAATATTTGAGAGAATTCACTGTCTTTGATTAAAAATGCACCAATATTTGGAGCCAAGGAGAACATTCTCCATTTAACAAATATCATATGTAAGAACCTATAGCCACACTTATACTTTATGGTGAGTCACCAAATCATTTCCCCGAGAAGATTCCTGCTGAAAGACAGCAAATAGATAAGGCAGATAGCATAAGGCTACTAGCTGTAGCATTTCTGATGTTAAAAAAAAAATAAAACAAGCTTATAAAGAGAAATTTTTAGACTTTAAAAACAGGGAGTATTCTGTTATACTACTACAGGCACAGGTGCTCACCATTGTTTGAGAATTCAGGGCTGAGGTGGGTAAGGGCAGACTCAGTAAATTTCTCATCACACAAGCATAGAGATTGGAGTTTGGAGCCTAAGCATCCATAGTCAGCAGTAGTGACCTATGCCTGTAGTCATAGAGGGTACAGAGGCAGCGGAATCCTCATAACTCATTAGTCATCCTGTCTGGTCAAATTAATGAACTCCCAGCTCAGTGAGAGAACCTGTCTCAAAAAACGAAGTGGAAAGCAACTAGGAAATATACCTGATCCCGATTTCTGGTATCTACACAAATGCATATGAATACCTTCTTTCTGACTCTATCTGCCTCTGTCTCTGTGTCTGTCGTTTTCACTTCCCCCTCCTAGTCTCCTTTTCTCTCTCTCTCTCTGAAGCATGAGCTCTCCAGAACTTGATAATTGAGTTCTACACTCTACCACAGCTAAGCAGTTCCACAGCTATGCTCAGGCCGTCACCCTTGGAGTACTGGAGTGTGCAGTCTTGGGTAATGTTATCTCTGGCTGGACTGTGGGTGTACTAAGTATATGAAACACATATAAATTCCCAGTTTTGGTATGGATTCCAATCCTAAGATGGCTTGTTTTGCACATGCAAATATTACACATTCCTAAACAATCCAAAATCCCAAAGATTTCTCGCTCAAGAACACCATCACCTGTGCAAAGGCGTAAAGAAAGAACATTAGATGCAGATAAGGAACAAATTTGCATGCGAAGTCCAATATCCAGCTATTTCTCTTCTTCAGGTGCTTTCAAACTTTCCAATGGGCTTGAATGGGGGTGTGTCCTTGTCGTTGGAATGGCAGTCCTATTGGAAGAGTGGTTTCTATTTCAACAACACAAGTATGAGATAGATATCTGGGATTGTCTTTCCCAGGATTAACTGTGACTATAATTTTGCTAGATTCATTGAGAGATATCATCCTTACCCTTTTGATTGCTACATAGTGATGTTTGTCACTTCTAGTAAGTTATAAATGCCATATTTACAAGGACCTCATTCATGTTCCCCCATAAGCTCTTTCCAATGTCTCCTACAGAGTTAAAAACTAATTATTTTGTTCAATGTTGTACTAAGAAAATTGGATGTACTAAGACATGGTTTTGTGAGAAACCCATGTATGCAGTATGTCCCAAACAGTTTTGATTCCATTAAGAAATTGTGATTTTATGTTTTATGTTTTTCCTCAGGTCCATTTTTTTTATTTAACTTTTCTCAGTGATACCTGGGTAACAAGGTAATACAATTTTCTTCTCAAATCCCACAGCTTACATAATTGTTGATATTGTTTTCCTCTCTTAATGTCTTGGAACTCTGACACTTGTAAGTTTTCTGGCATTTTCTAAGAAGAGACATTTATGATCTTGGGAAAGATAAATAGTTTTAAGGAGAAGACTAAAGCACAAATTATAATGAACAACCGATCAGCTACCATTTGCTTTTGAACATACATTTCATGAAAACATGAGTTTTCGTGTGTGTGTCTGACAGATAGCTTGTCTCTGGGATTAATAAAGAACCCTTCAGAATAAAGAATTATTTTATTTTAATGATGTGTGTGCGTGCACATGCAACACATGAGTGAGTGCAGCTGCCTGCCAGTAGATTCTAGAGCAGGACATCATATTTCTTAAAGCTGAAGTTAAGAGTAGTTGTAAGTCTTCTGAAATGAATCCTGGGAACAAAGCTTGGGTCCTTTATAGAGCAGTATGTGCTTGCTCTTAAGTACTGGGATCTCTCTCCAACTCCTATAAAGAATCCTTATGAGCAAATGATAGGAGAAGCAGTCAGAGACAGAATTACAAGATAGCTCCATTGTTTCTCCATCTGTAAGGTGGTCAGGGCTGCATAACTTCCACCCATATGACCAAATCTGTACACATGTTGTAATTCCCTCCCATGTGCAAGCTGTTTCTCTACAGACTTGGAGTCAATCCCAAAAGGAGATTCTCCTGAGGGAATGCTTATGTCAGAGTAGAAGGTCTGTGCAGAAGCAAAGTCCTGTGCTTTAATATGTTATGTAGCAAGATATGTGCCTGTTTCTATTATAGTAGCTCGAAGCAGACATGGCTAACAGCCATTCTGGAAAGGGAGCCTCAGCTCCATAGTCCCAGAAAGCTGCTTTCTGCTGATCACTTGCATGAGCTTGGAAGGAAAGGTAGACTCCTGGGAAGACTATGGTCCAACAGCATCTTTATCTCATACAGGGAGACCTTGGTCAAGGGTTACCCGACCATGCTCAGATTCCTAAGTTCTGATTGCAGTGACATGATTTAAGTTGATGTTGTTTTAAGCCATTATATTTGTGGTAAGTTTTACACAAAATATTGCTATACAATTTACATTGAAAACATGCAACACTTATTTTGGCTCAGCAATTTACTACCAAAGAGCAGAATGACGCCAACAGACAGGACCTTCACAGGTGAGAAAACAGACTTACTCATAATATCTTCAGGGGCAGAAGGTTAATGCTGTCACTGACTGTTGACATTAATTGGGACTATGACAGGATATTGGTGAAAGGCTGTTCTGTGATCTTAGTCTTTAGATTCATGATCTCCAACATGCCATCTGACAAACCAAATCTATAGACATTGTACAAATATATGATGAGATTGCCTATGGTCTGCCCAGGTCACAAATGGCAAAGAAACAAGAGGCTCAGAAACTTAAGTACCAGAAAACTCATGTAGAATGTTGGCTATCATTTTTCTCTGTTTTTGCTGTAACTGAGAAGGGAAAGCTGCCACTGTGTGTGTGTTGGGAAGGGTTGATGGTAGTGCTGGCTCATTTCTGAGCGTACTATCTGTATCCCTTCTCTATAGACTTCCCAAATTCAGCCATCAGAAAGAAGGTAATTCATAGACACATAAATTACACCTTGATAGTTTCAAGTCACTAAACAAGTTCAAAGGAGTATTAGATATTACAACCCAAGGCTGAATATTATAATGAGTGCCTATAATCCCATGTCATGGGAGGCAAAGGTAGGGAGCTCATGTGATCAAGGACAACTAGTGGGTTCCAGGCCAGGATGAGCTACATTGGGATTCCAAGGCCAGCCTAGACTCTATTGCAAGATCCAGACTCTAGAAACAAAACAAAACACAAACAAACAAACATTGTCCGAAACAAGACGTACACTTAATGCTTTACTTAATCATTATATCAATCTTATGTGCTATTCCCAAACTTTGGTTGTTACGGATTGTATGGAACATGGTGAAAACAGATACCCATTTCAGAGTGCAGAATACAGAAGTGCCGTTACAGGATATGTTAGAAGAGAAATGTTTTTTCATCTGTTAGATAGAACTTAGGGTTCTGTTTCATTTAACAGTGCTGTGCTTCTACTAATTGCTGTCTTGTGTTCTTTTAGTTCTTATTAGTCTAGTGAGAAGTGTGAACAATGTTGACCGACCATCTGAGGTTCTCTTCTGTGAATGTCTAATTTCTATTTGTTCTGTCAGGTGATTCCTTGTCTTGCAGGGTGTTAGGGATCTTTACTTATTCTGGATATGGGGTCTTTGACAAACAAAGGGATTGCAGGCAGATGGTTATCTTTCAGTTTGTGACTTTTGATACCCTTGCTTTGGGTATCTTTTTTGGTGAGCAGTCATTTTTCACAATTCATGCTTTCCCTTATGGCCATCTTTGCAGCTTTGCCCACCTGTGCCCTGTTTCATGCCATTTCCCATACACCCTCAGAAATATGTTGCCGATTAACACTATTCTTGCCAGAGATGCACTGCTTTGCATTCTCTTACAGCTGTGCCTTCATCCCATGACAGAATGCAATGTGTAGTGTGGGGGAGGGATTAAGACTCATTTACTCCAACATGATGTGATCTGTGGCACATAGCAGCTTAGCTTTTAAACGATGCTTCCCCATTAGCCTGTCCCTTCTCAGAACTCACGTCTAAGCTATCTCTGGGTTTCCCATACAAAATGCCGCCTGATTCATCCATCATCATATCCATAAAACAGCCATACACTGACTGTCTCTTGGCATCATGCATTTTCTATAATATATCAGTGCATTTGCTTTATGTCTCATCAAGTTCATCTTTGATCCTGTGGTGCTTGGTGTCTCCTATAACTTCTAGATCAGCACAGGGGCATCTGAAAGCTACTCTGTACAAGCTTTGGCAGTTGTTTTCCTTAGATCTTCCTAGCTTACCTGATTGTTTTCCTAAATGTCATTATGATCAGCTATGAGGGACTTCCCCATCTTGTATGAAGACTGATATTCAGTCGAATATTCAGTGAGAACAGTGCACTTGTAGACAGCTCCATCCTATCTACACAGGTCTTTCCTGTCTAGAATGAGGCTTCATGGTGCTAGGTGCTTCAACCTTCTCAGAATGCTCATGTTCTTGCCCCCTCTCCTGAAGGTTCTAGAAGGACTTTCTGTGAACACTGAAACAACGGCATTGCATGCTCAGCAGTCTCTTTTTTTGTAAACATCATTAGGAATTCTGTTTTCACTTCTTTTTCAATTTATTCTTAATATTGTTTCCCATCAAACTCCTTCCAGAACCTCTGTGTCACTCTGTTTGCAAGTATTTTATTGAGCATTTTGCATTTATGGTCCAAGAGATGCCGTTCTATGTATTATTTTTTGTTGATTTTATAAAGGTAATTGTGACTATTAAAGAATTTAGTAATGATCCTTCAGTTCATTTTTAGAAGAATAATTTGAAGAGTGTAGACATTCTTCTTTGAAGGCCTGGTAGCGTTTTGTACTTTATTCATCTGTCTCTATGCTTTTTGTTACTGTTGTTGGGAAATTTTTATTGTTACCTCTATTTCACTAGGGATTATGAGTATGTTTAAATTGTTTATTTCATCTTGATTTAACTTTATTAGGTTATATATACACCAAGAAATTCATCCATTTCCTTTAGGTGTTTCAATTTGAGGGATTATAGATTTTTAAAGTATGTCCCTATAATTCTCTGAATTTTCTTGGTGTCTATTGTGATGTCTCCCTTTACATCTCAAATTGTATTGATCTGCACCTTTCCTTTCTCTCTCTGTCTCTGTCTCTCTCTGTCTCTGTCTCTCTGTCTGTCTCTGTCTCTCTGTCTGTTTCTCTCTCTGTCTGTTTCTCTCTCTGTGTTTCTCTCTCTCTCTCTCTCTCTCTCTCTCTCTCTCTCTCTCTCTCTCTCTCTCTCTTGGCTAATGTGGTTTGCTAGTCTTGGTCCCCATCCCCCAAGGACCAACTTTCCATTTCATACATTGTTTGTATGGTTTCTTTTAGTTCTATTTTATTATTATGTATATAGTTTCTTTTATTTCTATTTCATTAATTTCAGAACTAAATTTAATTTCTTCCAATCTAGATTTTTTGAGATGTTGTTTCTTCTGGTTTTATAACATTATCAAGTGTATGAAGTTATTGATATAAGATCTAAGATCTGTCTAGTTCTTTGATGAAGGTACTTACTGCTGTGAACTTTACTCTTAAGACCACTTTCATTATGTCCTATAGACATATTGCTACTTTGAAGTTTGTAATTTACCTTTTGATTTCTATCCTATCCAAATTTCATTCAGTAGTAAGTTGTTTACCTTTTATACTTTGTATACTTTCTGCTTGAATTGTTACTCAGCTTCACTCTTTCCTAGTCAGATAGGATATAAGGAGTTATTTCAATTTTCCTACATTTGTTGAGACTTGTTTTGTATTCTAATATGTGATCAATTTTGGAGAACATTTTATAGGCTGCTGAGAAGAAAGTGTATTCTTTAGTGTTTGGGCGAAAAGTTGTGTAGAGTTCTGTTGATTTAACGAAATCCCAAATGTTCAATTTTACTAATGAAGAGTTGGGAGCCAGATGCTGGGGTGAAAGCCTGCTAGATTAGCAAGGCAGAGAAAGCACCCAGCTGACCTTCCTTCTCAGCTGACATCCCAAATGGAAGCTCTTTTTTTCCATGTGATCTCAAAAACACCTCACACTGAATGTCCTTTCTCTTCTACTTCCTGTGCATCTCTTTATCTGTCCTCCTGACTTTCTTCTACTTCCTGTGCATCTCGGTATCTGTCCTCCTGACTTTCTGACTATTGTTTTTTCCTATGTTCACTCCCTGTTAACTGCTTGCTCCACCTCTTGACCTAAGGTTGACTTTATTTAATCTACAAACAGAAAAATCTTGGATTAAAGGTGTGTTCAATGGCTGAGCCATACAACAACTAGAAACAGGTTTTTGTTTTTGTTTTTTTCCAGAAAACAACACAATCTTGTGTTTCAGAGTGTGATCAAATATTCTGCAACAGAGGTTTGTTAGGTCCACTTAATTTATGCTATTATTTCACTGCAATGTCTCTGTTTAGTTTTTATCTGGATGACCTATCTGTTGGTAAAGGTAGGTTACTGAAGTTACCTACTATTTGGGGTCAATATGTGATTTAAATGCAGTAGTATTTCCTTTATGAAATTGGATGCCTTTGTGTTTGGTTTAGAATGTTTAGAATTGTAATCCTCTTGGTGGATTTTTTTTTTAACAATTATGTAATGCACTTCCCTATTTCTTCTGATTAATGTTTGTTTGACTTGTTTTGTCAGATAATAAATTAGGTTTGTCTGCTTGCTTCTTGGTTCCCTTTGCTTTGAATACCTCTTACCATTTTTTTTACCGTCAGGTAATATATGTCCTTGATAGTGAGGTGTGTTTCTTGGGAGACAGCAGAAAGATGAATTATGTTTTCTAATCTAATCTCTTAATCTGTATATTTTTATTGGTAAATTAGGGCCACTAACAATTACAGTTATTACTGAACAGGTATTATAAATTTCTGTTATTTTGTTCTTGTTGTTGTGTTATTATTAGTGGGTTTTTTTGTTCCCTTTCCAGTCAACTCTAAGATTATTTATTTCTTCTATCATCTTGAGCTTCTTCAGTCTGATTTTTTTCCTTTTGGTGTCTTCTGTAAAGCTATATTGGCCCACATAAATTGCCTAGATTTGTTTTTAATCATAAAATATTTTACTTTCATTTTCAATTATGACTGATAGCTTTGCTGGGTATAACAGTCCAGGCAGGAGTCTGCTTTACTTGAGGTTGTAGACCATCAGTCCAGGCACTTCTTGTGTTCAGAGTCTCCATGCAACAGTACAGTTTTATTGTAACCATTAAGTTCATTGTATGTGAGTTCACCTTTTTCACTTGCATTGTTTAATATTCTTTCATTACTTAGTACATTTCATATTCTGATTATTACGTGTTATGGAAAATTTATTTTTTGGTCCTGTCTTTGTGGTATTTCTATATGTCTTTTGAAACTCAATAAACATCACTTTCTTTAGATTTGGGGAATCATCTTCTATGATTTTCTTAAAAATATTTCTGTGTTTTTGACTTAGGTTCTCTATATCTATTATTCATAGGTTTGGTATTTTCAGAGTGAAGCAGT
The DNA here is from genome assembly GCA_021653895.1 of Mastomys natalensis. Taxonomy (NCBI): domain Eukaryota; kingdom Metazoa; phylum Chordata; class Mammalia; order Rodentia; family Muridae; genus Mastomys; species Mastomys natalensis. Next base: position 140,481 of record JAJTUV010001095.1, on the reverse strand, counting down.
TTTCCTGGATGCTTTGCACCTAGATTTTCCAGATTTAACATTTGCTTTGGCTGAGTTGTTCATTTCTTTTACCATGTCTTCTAAACCAGAACTTCTCCTTCACCCTTCATTTAATCTGTTGATGATAACATTCTTTTGAGCTTCTTGTTTTACTTCCTGAATTTTCCTTCTGAATTTTATTTTAGTTTGGCTTCTCCTTTGTTATTCTATCACTTGGTTGAATTTAGTTTTTCTATCTTCATTGAGGCATTTATTCATATCCTCTTCTATGGTCCTTGAGCATATTCATAATTGCTATTTTGAAATTGTTGGTTTGTGCTGTAGGTAAATTGATTTTTTTGTCAGGGACTATTTCAATAGAGGTACTGATATCTTGAAGAGATATACTGTCCTTGTTATTTGTGTTTGTGTTTTTGTCTTGGGAGCTAGGGATCTGGAGTTTTGGTGTTTGTAGTATTTCTCTGTGTAAATATATGGTCTTACCTTTATTGGATAGGTGTTCATTTCTTTGGCTACTGTTGCCCCAATTGTTCATATTGTAGACCAGCTTAAAGTTGTTTGGTTTTCAATCTTCAGGCATTCTGGGTTTCCAGGTTTTGGTTGGCACTCTGGGATCAGATTATAAGTAGTCCCAGATCTGTTCAATGGGACAGATGGATGATAAGCTAACACAAGAAAAAGGAATTGACTCTGAAGGTCTTTAAAGTAGGGTTAGTCATCCAGTTTCATGGAGGGTGATGAATGTAGAATTAAGACTCTCACATGTGTCAGTGATTCTCAAGGGAATAGAATTGGGCTGGAAGAATAAGCTGAGGCTGGTCCTGGCAGGTCTAGAGGAATTCCCTAGGGTAACCAGAATGGATGCACTGAAGGATAGATAGCACAGGAAGATTACACACTACAATACAAACTAATAAGATCAGTTTATCAGAAATATTTCTTAGTCATACAAGCTCTAGAATATTCTATGTGATTAATGAGGTATAAAGTATTGTTTGAAGCAGAAAATATCTGGCTGGAACAGGTTATACTGAAACAAACATGTTTATTGATAATCTTTTTTTCTACATAAATACACATTTGATGTAGCAGTGAGAAAAAAATAGTATACTCTTAAAGATCTTAGTTATAACTTCAGCTCCTACACATATACCTACCATTGATCTATTGTTCTTTTATAGGGCAAGAATAATGTAATACATGTGTATTCATTCTTCGGTGTATACTAAATCACAATATAATATTCAAGGAACTCTATTAAGCAGTTAATGGATCATTATCTAAGTGTGTGGTATTGAAACCATGTGAATAGACATGCATTTAGCAATTTTAATACTTTCATGATAAGTTAAGAAAATGTGCTTTTCACAGTTCAATAACTAATTTGACTAAGTGATATCACATAATGATGCCAATCACATTTCTGATGCTTTAACTGGAGCCCAGTTTCCATACATGTGTAAATTGTGTGCAGCAATAAAGCATTAACTGTATTTCTTCATATATGCCTTGGTGGGACCAGTCATACATGGAAGTATTTCTTACAACATAGACATTCAAAAATGAAGCTTACAGCTCCAAACTGCACTGTGAAAACATTAATACAGCCTGCCATTTCCAAGGGAAATACTTTTGTGAGGCTCATTAATTTAATTGGTCCCTGCCATCTAGTTAAAACAGAGAAAAGAAGAGCATTTTCTGACAAAACTGAAGATGGTTAAAAGTCCCATTAAGAGTGTGTAGCACTGTAGACATTTCTGTGTCAGGAAAGAAATTGAATTCAGCAGTTTGAACCATCTGCTTCTCCCTCCCCTCTTCATTTCTCATGTAGTGAATCATGGAATTTTTTTCAGAAAACGAGTCAAGGCTCTTAAATATTAAGAGCTAAAGTAACGGATCTCTTCCAATTAATAGTATGTGAATGTATTTTTTCTTTTGAGAATAACTGTGGCTTGCAAATCTCTCTCTAACATCTCACTAAGCTCCAAGATGGGGACTCAATAAGGTTTGATATATACATGTATGTGTATATATATATATTGAGAACTACTATATATATATATGAAATAAATGAATTAAGTTTATATTATATATATATATATATATATATGAGTGTAGTAGTTCATTTTTGGTTCCCACTTAGGACCACATGCTCTTTGGAATTGGCTGTGTAATTCCTTATGGTTCAATTAACATTTGGCTGTGCAGATAAAGGAAGAGCCAGAGTATTTTGCCTTGCATTTGTTGAAGAAAAGCCCACCTCCTAGGGAAAGCTGTGGATTCATTCTTCCACTCTTACATAATGGTGTTGCTGCAGGACCAAGCTTTCCAGCTAGAACTTAGGGCCACCTCTGTGCCTGAATTTGTCCATTATGAACTTTGTTCTATTCTGTTTCAGAGTCACCCTTCCCTGTGGTATTAAATAACACCACAGCCATACTGCTAGAGCAGGAGTCAGCACCCTACAGCCCATGTCCAAGTTCTGATTTACAGCTGTTAGCAGAGCCCTCAAGCTAAGTGAAATTTTTATATAGTGAAGTAGTTGGTTTTTAAAGAAATCAAAGGAAGAACATGCTATTACACAGATAATGGAGAGAATCCAAACCTCTGAGTGTCTGAGCAATTTCCTATTGGTGCTCAGCAAGACTGATTATCCCTTTAGACCTTGTGTGTCTCTCTGTCCATGCTGTTGTGGCAGAGTCAAGTAGAGTAGCTGTGATAGACTGCAATGCTCATGGGTTCTAGCAGGCCCTATTCTGATGAGCTCTTGTGGGGGAAATACCTTGTCTTGGAACATTATCAGCAATGTGGAATGAATTTCAGATTTTAGACAAGTAGCAGAAATAGTGAAGATGTGTTGTAAAGAGCAATTAGGCCAGGCTCCATGGCTAAGTAAGATTACAGTGGTGAATTAATGGAGTTATTCATGCCTAGAGTTAGAATTTCATAGCCTCTAAGTGTGCCTCCCACTCCTGCTTCTTTCTCTCCAGGCTTTGATGGACATGTTTTGTGGTTCAGTGGATAAAATGTTCATTTGGTACCTAACATGTATATGCATTGTAACTGGTTGATGACTTTCAGTGTTTAATTTAATCCATCCATAAAATTAAGTCTTTGAATACATAGCATCTCTTTTTTTCTTGTTATGATTCGATTATTATATTAACAGTGAAAAACCAACTTTTGGAGCTGGAATATTGGCTTAGTGCTTTATCACACATACTGCTATTTCAGAGGACACAAGTTCAGTGCCCCGCAATCATGTCAGACAGCTCACAACTGTCTGCACTCCAGCTCCAGAGGAGCTGATTCCCTCTTTTGGCCACTAAGGACACCTGCACTCTTAACACCCACACCCACATAGGAATAGGGCATATGCACATACACACACATGCACAAATACCCCATATAATTAAGATAATAATAAAAAAAAAATAAACTTTAAGGTCCAAGTTGGTTTTGTTGAGTTCAAGTTACAAAGGGAATGTAGCTTTAACTCAGTTAAGCATCTCATATTGGAGTAACTTTATCTCTAAAATACATAATCTATCTCAAACCAGCTGGGGGCATTTAACACGAACCACTAGTCCACAAGAAAGCCTATCATCTTGAAGCTTAGTGTTGCTCATACTACATCATCTCATTAGTCTTTTACTTTGCCTCTCTCTCCCAGAGGTGGCTTCTGTAGGGGACAAGTGATGCCACTGAGCTTGTCCACATACATGATGTGTTTTCTAATTGTAATTGACCTAGGTTTAGATTCTACCTTAGCTAGCTCAAACATGTGTCAAATATGCCATAGTGGTTTTGGTTAATGGCCCCTGTCTAGGAGACACTGGAAGTCTTGACGGTCACCCAACAGTGTGTCTGACATTTTCAATGCTTTCCTCCCTGATGAAAATGCACAGTGTAGTTGGACAACAAGTTGTGCCTTATTTCAGGCCACCTGGCTTTTTGAATGTAAAGGCTTTTGAAAGCATTGTGACCTGGTTAAACATGAGCTGGCATAGCTTGGAAAATATTGAACTAAGTCGCTTTGCTTAGAACTCAATTTCTGTGTTGTATAATAAATTTATCACCTGCTACGTTCTTTGCTTTAAATTTAGAGTCCCTTTGGAATTATCCTCAATGCATTTTCTTCTTGTTTAGCAAACCTTACAATTGTAATTTTATTCTGACAACTGCCTAGCTCTGTCCTTGTGTTTGTAATAAGTTCTTGTGATTCCCTGTCTTGCTGAGCTGGATGCTGCTGATCCTGTTGAAATGCAATCAATTCTCTCATTTTAAAGTCTTGTAGGTGTTGTGTAGTTCAATGTGTATGTGTCTGTATAGGACATGTTAGCATGTGTGTTGTGCAGGGGATGTGTGTGTGTGTGGTGCCTGTGAAGCACTTCATTTTAGTTGTTGTGCCATGCAGGGTATTGACAAGGATGTCAAATGTGCTCAGTACACGTTTCACCTTGAGTGTGATGTGTGTGCACGTGTGCTCTCATTGTGCCTGTGGCTATGCGGTGATTCAGAGATAGCAAATTCTCTAGTCATTTCTACCTGATGCTACAGTTCTCATTGGTTACTAGCTGACCAGGAAACCCATGGATGGTCTCTAACTATCCAGGACAGCTGAAACCAGGTTAGAAGTCAGATTTTCAGTCAAGTCGTATGTTTGTACAGCATGCACTTTACCTACCATGCCACCTCTCCAGTGTGAGATGCTCCATTTTAAAAGGTCACCGGAGAAATCTGTAGCACTGCCCTCCTGGATAAGCTCTTGTGAGTTTACTGTCCTTACATCACAGAAAAGTGAACCTTTCTGCTTACTTAGTTAAAGACAACGTTTATTTTCATTCCTTACCCTGGGCAAATAGTAGCTACAATGCTGCTGGAGTAGCTCCAGATAGGTTTTTAATTTTTTTTTCTCTCAGTAATGTCAAATGTGGAATGCATGGTTGCTTCTTTGTGCCCTTGTTGTCTTTAATGAGGAGCCTGTGGCCTTGATGGCCAGTCTGAAGAAATCTACACAAGAGAAAATCTCTCTTCCCTGATCCTCTAGGGTGAAAGGTAAGGTTGCCTTGAGCAGCCGTGTGCCTGCTTCATGCTCGTCTTACCTTGATTTCATTCATATCCTGGGAATTTACTCAGTTGCGGTTACCTCCCTGTGAAAACTTGTCTTCTCTTCCTTCCTTCCTTCATTCCTTTCCTTCCTTCGTTCCTTCCTTCCTTTCTTTCTTTCTTTCTTTCTTTCTTATTTCATGCTTTCTTTCTTTCTTTCTCTTTTGTAGTTTACAGCGTTTATTAAACATTTCAACATTAATTTCAAAACTATTAAACTTATAAAATATACCCACAATTTCACTATTACACATAAACCTTTATAATACTCCAACATTATCAAATATCTCCTTCATTTTTATTAAATTTATTTACTTATTCACTTTATAAACCAATATCAGTCCTTCCTCTCCTCCCAGTACCCACCACTCATAATTCCTCTCCTATTTACGTAGAAGGGGAAGCCCCTCTGGTTGCCAACCCCCACCTCATCCTATCCCCCCACCTCACACATCAAGATGCTATCAGACTAGGCACATCCTCTTCTACTGAAGTCAGACAGGGTGTCATTTAGGGGTGTGGGATCCACAGGCAGGCAGGCAACAGGTTCAGGGACAGCTCCAGCTCCAGTTGTTTGGAGGACCCATATGAAGACCAAGCTGCTTATCTGCTACATATGTACGGGGGCTATGTCTGGCCTGTGCTTGCTCTTTGGTTGGTGATTTAGTTTCTGGAGCCCCACGGGTCCAGGTTAGATGACTCTGTTGGTATTCCTTTGGAGTCCCTATCCCCTTTGGGTCCCTCATCTTTCTCCCAACTCTTCCATAAGGCTACCAAGTTCCATTGACTATTTGGGTGTGAGTCTCTGCATCTCTCTCCATTGGATGCTTGGTGGAGCCTCTCAGAGGACAGTTATGCTAGGTTCCTGTCTACAAGCATAATGGAGTATCATTAATAGTGTCGGGGATTGGTTCTTGTCCATGGGATGTGTCTCAATTTGGGGTAGTCATTTTTTGACCATTCCCTCAGACTCTGCTCTATCTTTGAACCTGCACATTTCTAGGCAAGACACATTTTGGGTCAAAGGTTTTGTAGGTGGGTTGTTATTCTTATCTTTCCACTGGGAGTCCTGCCTGGCTTCAGGAAGTGACCAGGTCAGGGTCTATGTCCCCCACTGCTAGGTATCTCAACTAGATTTCCCCCCTTTAGACTCTCTAGGGCCTCTCCCATCACAGGTCTCTAGCATGTCCTAGAGATTACCCCCACCCCCTAGCCAATCTCCCTTCTCTCTCCCTTGCTCTCCCTACATATGATACCCCTAGTCCCTGCTTCCCTTCCCAACACCTCTTCCACCCAGTTCCCTCCTTTCATTGGCTTCCATATCTATTTTGTTTCTCTTTCTGAGAAAGATTCAATCATTCCCCCCTTAGGTCCTGTTGTTATTTGGCTTCTTTGGGTCTGTTGATTATGGTTATCCTGTACTTTATGGCTAATGTCCACTAATAACTGAATACATACCGTGTATGTCCTTTTGGTCTAGGTTACCCCAATCATGATGATATTTTCTAGTCCCATCCATTTGCCTGTAAAATTCATGTTGTCCTTGTTTTTAATGGCTGACAGGTATTCAATTGTATAGATATACCACCTTTTCTGTATCCATTCTTCAGTTGAGAGATATCTAGGTTGTTTCCAGTTTCTGGCTATTATGAATAAACTTACTATGAACATAGTTGAGCAACTGTCCTTTGTGAGATGGTGAAACGTCTTTTGGACATATGCCCAGCAGTGGTATAGCTGGGTCTTGAGGTAGAACTATTCCCAATCTTCTGAGAAACTGCCAAATTGATTTCCAGAGTAGTTGTACAAGTTTGCACTCCTACCAGCAGTGGAGGAGTATTTCCCTTATTCCATAACCTCGCCAGCATCTGCTGTTCTTTGAGCTTTTTATCCTAGTCATTCTGATGGATGTAAACAATAGAATTTCATAATCATTTTGATTTGTATTTCCCTATAACTAAGGACTTGAACATTTTTTAAGTGCTTCTAGCCATTTGGATTTTCTGTTGAGAATTCTCTGTGTAGTTCTGTGCCCATTTTTAAAAATTGGGTTATTTGGATTGTTAGTGTTTAACTTTTTGAATTCCTTATGTGTTTAGGATATTAGCCCTCTGTTGGCTGTAGGATTAGTGAAGATCTTTTTCCAATCTGTAGTCTGTCATTTTGTCCTAAAGATAGTATCCTTTGACTTACAGAAGCTTTTCAGTTTCATGAAGTCACATTCATTAATTCTTGACCTTAGTGCCAGAGTCATTGGTGTTCTGTTCAGGAAGTTGTCTCCTGTACCAATGAATGCAAGGCTATTTCCTACTTTTTGTTCTATTTGATTAAATGTGTCTGGTTTTAGATTGAGATCTTTGATGCATTTGGACTTGAGTTTTGTGCAGGGTGATAAATATGGGTCTATTTAAATTCTTCTTCATGACAGACATCAGGTAGATCAGCACCATTTGTTGAAGATACTTTCCTACTTCTACTGTATGGTTTTGGTTCTTTGTCAAAAAAACAAGTGTGTAGGTATGGGAGTTTATTTCTGGGTCTTCAATTTGATTCCATGGATCCACCTGTCTGTTTAATACCAATACCATGCAATTTTTATTGCTCTGTAGTACAGCTTGAAGTAAGAGATAGTGATGCCTCCAGAAGTTTCTTTATTGTTCAGATCATTTTAGCTATCCTTGGTATTTTGTTTTTCCATATAAAATTGAGAATGGTTCTTTCAAGATCTGTGAAGAACTGTGTTGTAATTTTGATGAAGATTGTATTAAATCTGTAGATTGCTTTTGGTAAGATGGCCATTTTCACTATGTTACTCCTGCCTACCCATGAGCAAGGGAAATCTTTCCACCTTATTATATGTTCCTCCATTTCTTTCTTCAAGATTGGCATTCTTGTCATACAAGTCTTTCAGTTGCTTGGTTCGAGTTACCCAAGGAATTTTATGTTATTGTGGCTACTGTAAAGGTTGCTGTTTCCCTAGTTTCTTTCTTGGCCTGTGTAGCCGCTTGTATAGAAGAGGGCTACTGATTTCTTTGAGTAAATTTTTATCCAGCCACTTTGCCGAAGGTGTTTAACAGCTATAGGAGTTCTCTGTAGGAGTTCTTTGGTAGAATTTTTGGGGTCAGTTATGAATACCATCATATTTTTTGTGAATAGTGATACTCGACTTCTTCCTTTTGAATTTGTATCACCCTGCTCTCCTTTAGTTGTCTTATTGCTTCAGCTAGAACTTCAAGTACTATATTGAAGAGAGAGGGGGAGAGTGGACAGCCTGTCACATGATCATTTTTTTTTCTTTCAGTTTGATTTTATGGTGGACTAGGTTGGTGGATTTTTGTATATTGAATCACCTCTGGATCCCTGGGATGAAGCCTACTTGATCATGGTGAATGATGTCTTTGATGTTTTCTTGGATTCAATTTGAAAGTATTTTATCGAGTATTTTCTCATAAATGTTCATAAGGAAATTGATTTGAAGTTCTCTTTCTTTGTTGAATTTCTTTCTTTGTGTGGTTTAGAATACCAGGGTGACTGTGGCCTCGTAGAATGAGTCAGGAAGTGTTCCTTCTGTTTCTATTTTGTGGGATAGTTTGAGAAGTATTGCATTATCTCTTGTTTGGAAGTCTGGTAAAGTTCTGCACTAAAACCATCTGGCTCAGGACTTTTGTTGGTTGGGAGACTTTTAATAACTGCTTTATTTTTTAAGGGTTATAGAACTATTCAGATAGTTTACCTGATCTTGATTCAGCTTTGGTAATTGGTATATGATTCACAAATCATCCATTTCATTTAGATTTTCCAATTTTGTGGAGTATAGGCTTTTGAAGTAAGACCTAATGATTCTTGGAATTTCCTCAATGTCTGTTGTTATGTCTCTCTTTTCATTTCTAATTTTGTTAATTTGGGTACTGTCTCTCTGTCTTTTAGTTAGTTTGGCTAAGGGTTTGTCTATCTTGTTGATTTTCTCAAAGAACCAGTTCTTGGTTTTGTTGATTCTTCATATTGTTCTCTTTGTTTCTAATTGATTGATTTCAGCACTGAGTTTGATTATTTCCTGCCATCTATTGCTCTGGTTCTGTGTGTTTATTGTTTTTTTCTAGAGTCTTCAGATGTACTTTTCATTTGTTAGTATTAGAACTCTCCAACTTATTTATGAGGGCATTTAATGCTATGAACTTTCCTCTTAGCATTGCTTTCATAGTGTCCCATAAGTTTGGGTATGCTATGCCCTCATTTCACAAAATGAAAAGAATTCATTTCATTGAATTCTTGAAAGTTGTTAATTTCTTTATTTCTTCTCTGACTGAGTGATCAGTTGAGAGTTGTTCACTCTGTGAGTATGTAGGTTTTCTGTTGTTTCTGTTGTTGTTGAAGTCCAGCTTTTTATCCATAGTGATCTGAGAAGATGCATGGGGTTATTTCATCTACTTGTAATTGTTAAAATTTGCTTTGTGATCAATTATATGGTCAATTTTGAAAAGGTTCTGTGGGGTGCTGAGAAGAAAGTATATTCTTTTTGTTTGGGTAAAATGTTTTATAGATATCTATGAGATACATTTGATTTATAATCTCTGTTAGTTTTGTTACTTTCGATTTAGTTCCTGTCTCAATGACCTGTTCATTGATGAAAATAGGGTGTTGAGGTCTCCCACTATAATGTGTGGGTTTGATATATGATTTAAACTTTAGTAATGCTTGTTTTAGACCGTGAGTGCCTTTTGGGGCATAGTTGTTTAGAATTGAGATGGTCTCTTGGTAAATTTTTCCTTTGAGGAGTATGAAGTATTATTCTCTGTCTTTTTTTTTTATTACTTTTGATGAAAATTCTAATTTATTAGATATTAGAATGGCTACTCCAGCTTGTTTCTTGGATTTATTTGATTGGAAAACTCTTTTCTAGCTCTTTAAACTGAGATAATGACTATCTTTGTTGCCATACAGCAGAATGATGGATTTTGTTTCCGGATCCATTCTAGCCTATGTCTTTTTACTTTTACTGGGGAATGAAGTTCATTGATGTTGAGAGATAATAATGACCACTGATTGTTACTTTCTGTTATTTTGGTATTGGTAGTGATTGAATATGTTTATGTGTGTGTATGTTTCTCTTCTATTGGTTTAAATAATGAGAAATTATTTATTTCTTGTGTTTTGTTTTTTTATTGGATAGTTTATTTATTTACATTTCAGATGTCATCCCCTTTCCCCATTTCCCCTCCCTAGAACCCCCCATCCATAACCTCACCTCCTTTATGCTTTTATACCAGTTTAATTACATGCAGGTATTAAGGTCAGTTTTAGGTTGAAGAACTAGCAAGACAATAGATGCAAAGAGTCAAGGAACAAGCAAGACAATAAACACAAATAGTCAAAGAACAAGCAAGGCAATAAACAAAATTCCATGAACACTCCCATGATCACTGTTTCTAAGGGCTTATCAGGATGACCAAAATATCTGAGCCAACTTCCCTGTCCTAACCCAAAGACATTTTCATGTCTGAAGCCTACTTCCTTGCTCTAGCCTAAGATTTAGATTCCTGTCTGAAATTACTTCTTTGTTCTAGCCTAAGATTTAGGTTCCTGCCTGAAACTACTTCTTTGTTCTAGCCTAATGTCAGATTCCTGCCTGAAGCCTACTTCCTTGTCCTTGGCCAATGCTATATTCGTGCCAAGCAGCCATTTCCTTGTCCTTGGACATGTCAGATTCTTGCCTAACAGCCCCAAAAGCTCTCTGCCTCTCCCCCTTTTTATTTCATAAACAAGACTAGCCTGTCTTAGATCATTCTGCTAAGAATGCCTTCTTTACCTGTCATGGAATATGCATTATCAAAAGCAATACACTTCTGTCTTTGGTTGGTAAGGCTCTGTGCAGAATCTTACCAGTCCTTGACTTGCCAGGCTGTTAATTTAATAACTCTCTCTGGGGGTCCATTTTCAGGTTCAAGCCATATACTTTGGCTGCCAACATGTTGATATTGTTAAAGAAAAGCTTTAACACACTGGGCAGGATAAAAATATTCCCAGGACAAAAAGGGCTAGCATGATCAAGCTTTATATGCCATTGTTGAAGTTTGACCAAAATAGAAATACTGACCTCAGGCCATGGGTAATTTTATTACAGAACATTGGTATTCTTCTGTCTTCTTGAGTGTAATTAGCCTTATTGGGTTGGAGTTTTTCTTTTAGTATCCTCTGTAGGGTTGGGTTAGTGGAAAGGAATTATTTGAATTTGGTTTTGTCATGGAATATCTTGGTTTCTTCATCTATGGTGGTTAAAAGTTTTGCTGGGTATAGTTGTCTGGACTGACATCTGTGGTTTCTTAGAGTCTGCAAACATCTGCTCAGGATATTCTAGCTTTTAGAGTATCAGATGAGAAATCAGGTGTAATTCTGATAGGTCTGTCTTTATATGTTACTTGGCCCTGTTTCCTTGCTGTTTTTAAAACTCTTTTTTTGTTGTTGTTGTTCTGTACATTTAGTGTTTTGATTATTATGTAGTGGGAAGATTTTCTTTTCTAGTCCAATCTGTTTGGTGTTCTCTATGCTTCTTGTACCTTTAGAGGCATTTCTCTCTCTTTAGGTTAGGGAAAATTTTCTTCTATGATTTTATTGATAATGTTTTCTGAGCCATTGAACTTGAAACCTTCTATTCCTATTATTCTTAGATTTGGTACTTTCATAGTGTCCTGAGTTTTCTGGATATTTTGTGTCATGAGCTTTTTAGATTTTGCATTTTGATTGATATATTGATTTCTTCTATTGTATCTTCTACACCTGAGATTCTCTCTTCCATCTCCTGTAGACAGACACAGCTTGGGTAGCAGGCAGATCCAACTAGGATGGATGGTAGGACTGGATTCCAAGCTGGTTAGTTTTGGGGCCCCTGAAAGTTTCTATTGGGAGGCAAGATGCTCTCAGGATCCTGCAACTGAGGAGAATGGCCTGATCTAGACAATAGGGCTCAGAGTGTGAAATCCTTTCTTTCCTATTAATCTGGTTTCTGTAAACATAGTAAGCATAGTGCAGGTAAGTGGGAAAAGAAACTGTTTTCTCAATTTTACAGTTTTCTAGAGAGAACCTGAGTTTTCTCTGGGACTCTTCGATTTCACGTGGTGTGATAAAATGCCTGGACAAAAAATTGAAGTTCAAATTTTCCTAGTCAAAATTCTACACCAAAATTCGCTAGTCAATACTACTTGTTCCTCAGCTTTATCATGGAGGTAATATGTGTGAGAGATGGTGGACTTGACTTGATATTTTTCATGTGTCTTCCAATCAGAGATGGACCAAGTATACATACATACATACATACATACATAAATACATACATACAGAGAGCCACTATGCCTTAGTTCCAGTTCTACTAGGGAAAGCTCTAGAACCACCCCCAGATTATAGAGGCCTTCTAGGGACCCAGGAAAAGCTCAGTGAACTGTTTGTGTTGAAGAGACAGAGAAAGCAGAAAGGAAGGATAAGATTTCAGAAGAGTGAGGGATAAAAAATGAGAGAGAGAGAGTCTCAAAAGTGTTCAGAGGTCAGAGAACAAAGTGTTGATGAGCACATGTGTGGGAGATATGTTCAACACCTAGAGAAACATTTTCCAAAGTCTTCATGAGAACAGCATCCAGCCTCACATAGGTCTGGAAGAAGAGGGTGGCCCCCTCAGTCATTGAAAACTTCTCCATGGTACTTGAGTGGGTTATGAAGGTCATGTGTAGATGGAAAAATTTGATGAGATGAGTAGACTAGTACTGGTTTTGATCTCACCAGATGAATTTTAGAAGCAAGATTCAAAAGATAATTAGTGTTCAGAATGGTATCTCATACGTGCCAACACTGAGTGGAGACACTGGAGATAACAAAGAGAAAAGTTAAAATTCTACAGATGAAAATGGAAATGTATGATATGAAAAACACATAGGATGAGGGCAACAGATTAACCTGAAAATATTAATAGAATATATAGATGTAACTTGACGTTTCCAGGAAAATTGGAAAGGAAAATGTTTTAAGAATCAATTGTAGGAATATTCAAATTATGGCAGGAATAGAAATTCACAATTCCAAGAATCTAAATAAAACTCAAGCACAGAAATATCTGAAGAAGAGAATCCTGAAGAGCATGCTGGGCCAATGTCATCAACTTGAGAAAAGGCATCTTGGACTTGGCATGTAGCGAAGAACTGACCAATCATATGCAAGGCTCTAAATACACACACACACACACACCATGAACATACACATCACACACATGCACACACATATACACACACCACACACAATATACACACACATATACTATGCACATACATACCATACATATACACACACACACCACACACAATATACACACACACACACCATGCATATGCACACAAACACATACAAACACGTATCCTACACAGATATATACCATGCACATACATACACTCACCACACTCACTCACACATACAAACACACACCATACACATACACTATACACACCACACACACACACACACACACACACCATAGAAATAAAATATAAACAATTTTTTAAGAGCATCCAGAGCAAAAGCCACACTATATACAGATAAACCCAGAATTAAGACTAACAACAGATTCCTTGCAAGTGAGAAGACAGGGGAGCAACATCTTGGTAGACTGACAAGGAATGTTGCATCAACCTAGGCCTCGGTAGCATAAAAAAAAATTCTATAAAGCAAAGGGGAAAACTTACCCAGATATACAAAGCCAAATCAATCCACCCTCAGCCCAATCAAAATGTAAGGAATGTGAACAGCAGTCATTTAAATGTCAAATATTAATATCCATCTGCACAAACAATGAGACCAGAAATAGCAACTACTTAGATAGATATGTAAATTTGTTCTTATCATTTAAATAATTCAAAATATAACTGGATATTTAAATAAAAGCAATAATAATGTGAGCAGATTTAAGACAATTACACAGAATGTTTCAGTGGCTGAGAGAGAAGAAATGAAGTATTGTGCACTGAGATGGGTACAGTGGCATTTTACCTTCACCTAACAGATTAATATTGTGTGTTAACCCCTAATGGAAATATTAAATTAAGAAACAATGAGCTGTAGCTAATAAAACAATGAAGGAAGTGAGGTGAAATCATAAAAATAGCCACTTAGAAGAAAATAGAAGGGTCAAGACAAAGTCAGGAACAAATGTGAGATGCAGGAAGGCAGCAGCTGACCGGAGCCAGAAACTGTGCTTGCCCTACCGTGTGTACTGCTTTCGACACCCCACTCCTGACAGAAAGTACAACCACACGTGGCCACAAGAAAATCCTCAAGTGTCATGAGCACAAGTAAAAGTGGAAATTGGAAAACTATGTCGTGGTAAACCTATCAGAAGAGAGCTTGAAAAAGGAAGCTAGTACTAGAAAACACAGATTTCAGGATAAAATTTTGGCCAATGGCAAAGCAGGATGTTCTGAATGGAAAGAGACCAATATATGACAAGGAAGCATGGGTCCCAAACCCTCATGTGATTAATACATCTAACACTTCAGCATCTTCCAGGAAAGTATTTGCATCTGCAAAGAAATCCAGTTGATGAATCTACTCAAAGACATCTCTCAAAATGATAACCCAGGTAGATAGAAATCCAAGAATCATATGGAAGCATCAAAAACTACTTTCAACTTCAATTTGTGATTTTTATGGAATTCCCCTCCAACACATGAAGTTATCATTCTCGGGTCCATAGTTACTAATATGAATAATATTGTGGAGAGGCTTAACTAAACCTAAAAGTTATTTAGAATATGTTCTCTGATTGTGATGGTAATAAAATAGAAATCAATGCTGGAGTTTTGCAAACATGTCTGATATTTCAAAATGTAAACAATATTTCTAATTAACTGAGAAATAAAGGTAGTGATTTGAGTGAAAATAAAAGTATAAAATGTGTTGACAACAAAACCTTAGGACAAATAAATTTATAGCACTACATATGTACATAGATTCAAAAAAGAACAAAAACTCCAAACTGATAACCTCAGTTTCTGATTCATAATTCATAGAAAAGAGTAAACAGGAATCCAGGGGGAGGGCAGAAAACAATAAAGATTCAATGATGGATAAAATATAGAATGGGAAGCAACAGAGAAAATCAATGAAGCCCACAGCTCATGCATCAAGAATATCAATCAAATTGAAACCCCAACAGCCAGAGTGGTCAGGCAGTAAAGAAAGACACATCGTAGGAATGGTAGAGGTGACATTAACATACATTTTATAGACACCTAAGGGGATAGTAAAGCATTAAAAATACCTTGTGCTAAGAAATTAACAAGCATAGACGAAATGGCCAAATTCCTTAGAGTTTGCACTTACCAAATCTGATTTCCGAAGAAATACACGAGATAACACTGTGTCTATTAATGAAATTGAATTTGTAGTTAAGATCCTTCTCATTAAAATTCATAGTCCCCAGTGATTTCCTTGGTAAATTGTATGAACAATCTAAAGAAGTGATATTAATTTTGCATAAAATATTTCAGAAAGTTGATGGAGAAGAAATACCTCCACACACCCTGTGATAACACTGACCCTGTGTGAAAATCTGCCCCTCTGTGTTGGATTTAGACTGGGTACCAAAGCAGCATTGCCAGTAATCACTATCCATATTGAATTAGCTAGTAAGAGATCTCTCTCAACGTTTTATTTGAGACTGTGGGGTATGTGAGTCATGACCCCACTTCGTTAGTCACTAGGCTAATTCAAGCCCCCATTATTTCCCAGTAAAATTAACTTTGTTTTGATCCAACTCCTCCCCTGAGGAACTTCACATCATTAGCACTACAGAAAGCACAAAGTTCCCTCTGAGAGTAGTAATTTATCTGTCCAACATCTTATCTTTATCATCAAAGGAATTGAGAAAGTGATGATTCAGAAATTACTTTCCCCACACATATTTACCTTTATGTCATGATCACCATTTCATATCCATAACCCTCGCTCACCAACCTTAAAAATCTCAATGTCATTTAGTTATGAAGATCAAATAGTTTTACTAAGAGAAAAATCTGAGATGAGTTTGAAATAATGTTTACTTGAACAAAAGAGAAAGCCCTAGATCCTGGCAGGAATTCAATGGGCTATGGTTCAGGAATCTCTCTCCCCAACTTTGTAGAACACATACACATCATAGGAAAACCAGCTGATTGGCTGGTGTTGTGATTTGCCTATATCCTCATACTTTGGGAGTTGTTAGGCTCTGATTGGCTGAAAGTTCAGCTGCTTGGATTGGTTAAGACTCATTACTCATTACAATAATAAGCTTTCAGGTGGCATTTGCTTCCCCACAGGCTACTTCATTCTTTATTACAGAAATAGCTCTAGCTATAACTAGTTGCTCAAATGCAGAGACTGGCTCTGGGCAAATTGGTTTTATTCAACAGTTTAATGGAAAACAAATATATCTAAAGGAAAAGATAAAAGTGATCATTCGCACCTTCTTTAAGATTATCTTTGTAGGCTGGAAATGTGGCCTAATGGGTAAAGTGTCTGCTCAACAATTAATCCCCAGAAGCCATGCTGATATACAACCCCAGGGCATCTATGCTGAGATGGTAATTAGACAGGAGAGTCCTCCAAAGCTCCAGGGGCAGTTGGTCTGGCATACACAATTTTGAAGTATTGAAGAGACGTTTTGCAATCAAATTTGAAATCGAAGACAAACACCCAAGGTTGTCTTCTGATCTCTGCATATGCACTGTGGAACATGTACACACAGAGAGACACACAAACACACAGACACACACCACACACACATACACACACAGGATTTAAATATAAAGACATTGATTTAGTTGCTCTCAAAGCATTCTAGGTAAAGTGGCCAATCAATAGATGTTTTTGACAACTTCCTAAGTGTATGAGTCAAAGAGGTGCCTCTGCTCTATTCCTCCTGCTGAGGGGCTCACTCTTCAGGGTGTTGACAACTGCAACTTCTAGAGGTTCCTATCTTATTCATAGGAATACAGCAGCTTGTGAGAACACATATTAGTTTTGTGATCAGTCCATTGCCAGGTTGCTTACAGAGCTGATTTTACCTGTAGGAAAGGTTTACATATGAAGCCACTTCTGTCTAGAGATGATGAGACATGAATCAAGAAGGTTCATGTTAAAAAAAAAAAAAAAAAAACAAGACATTCCTACAGAAATTGAACAATCTCTCATAAGAATGCAGAATAACAAACTCAAATAAATACAAAAGTATTTAAAAGTATACTTTTAAAAGTATAGATATCTATACTTTTCTGTATCTATGATGAAACTTGGAGGAGGAGAATTAATTTTGGCTTACAGTTCTAGATAGAGAAGAGTGCACAGTGAAGGAACAAACCTTGACAGCAAGAACAGGAAGCCAAGAGGTCATATCTTCAACCCCAAGGGTGACACAAACTGGAAGTAGTAGGAGACTTTGTACTGTAGAATCTAGTCCCTAGTGACATAGTTCCTCCAATGGGTCCATTGTCTCCTCAAACTCCCTAAACAGTAACACCAGCTGGAGACTATGTATTCAAATATGTGAGCATATGAGGGACATTCTCATTCTGACACTATACAATGATGTGTGTGTGTGTGTTTGTGTGACGTTACTCCAAAATAGAATACCTTAGCACATTAAGTTTGAACTAAAAAAAGTCAAACTGTGTAAGCAAGAATTTCTCTCTCTCTCTCTCATCCCCTAAAGACATCTCTGACCTCCCTTTTGACCCAGGATCAAGGAATAAAGTCAAAGAGAAGATACTCAGAGGATAGACAGGAACAGACAAACAGACGTTGCTAAAGCCCCTTCCTCCAATCATGTCACCCTCAGGTCACATTATTTTGTCCATTGATTGCACTACTTCAACAAATGGACATTAAATGTTTATAAAATGGAGATTTCTCCCTTGGTCTTCATTCCCGAAAGTTCCCCATCACATAAAGTTTCCTTGAATAAAAAGTTTATGCTTTTCTTTGCTCATGTAATTTTGTTATCAGAGCTCCAGCTGTAGAGCTAGTGATGGATGAAGGAATGATACATTTTGTTCTCTGAAATGTTTGTGAAGACAGGGAGGAAGTTTGTGAATTCCTCCATCCCAAGACGTTTCTTTTTGCCCTAAGTATTAACTTTTTAATGAAATGATTATGAGAATAGTTTAGCCAATACAGAAGAGGTAAATAAAAATAAAGAAACAGAGGGAAAGGAAATACCTTTCTAAATGATTTCAGCAAGAAAATGAATATTGGATCTGGAGGGCTTTATTCAAACATTTGTGTAAGTGTACATGTGTTTTGAAGGAGAAATAATTTTACAAAGTTATAGCACATATTTTATAATTGAAAAGGAAATTTTAATTTTTTTAAATTGTAATTAGGTAATAAATTGAATGGAGACTGAGGTAAAATGTGCTTCAATGCTGTTATGTAGAAGAAGTTACTAGCCTTAAAAAGTCCTTGGAAGCTAAGGTGAGGAATTCAACATGTGATTTTTATCATATTTCTGTAACAAGAAGGATCCGGTCTTGTCACAATGACCTATAGCCTTGTGGGAAGGAAATCAGGGCATTGCTCTGTGGTCTCTGATCCAGCACTTTGTCACCTTAAAAATATATCAGTTTTCAGAACCAGTCATCTGTTGTACTACCCTTTTAAGCAAGTTCTTAATTTATGCTTTATCTTTGGTTGAATATCATGGTCAAAACATAATTATTTTTTTGAAATGTAACCGTGAATATATGTTCTTAAATTTAGAATGTTGCATTTTATTATAGTGATGACTTGATTAGCAATAATTTCTCAAATTTCTGTTTATTCACTTTTCTTGAATATGTATCCATACAATTGATTATTAACAGAGCTCACAGTCTCCCCTGACTGTCTTGGGGTCATTTCCACAGGTTCCTGCATCTATGTCTGATAGTACATCTTCTGTTACAGATGTCTTTTTATTAGGAAGAGTTTTCTTTATTTCTTTTGATACTCCTATATAGCTCATGTGAACTTCTTTTAAGGTCCAACCACCTTATCAATAATAGTTTTATTTAAAGGGAAATGCCTGTTATTTCCCTTTCATGTCAATCTCCCCTCATTCATTCCTGACACATTTGGTATTCCTTCTTGAAACATTTGTTAGTTATTCCTCTCAAAAGAGTTCCCATTACTCACCTGTATTCTTTATTCATTTCTGTATCTCCTTTCTCATACTATACTTTGGAAAGATTATTTAACTTTACTTTATTCATGTTTTTCATTATTTATTATTATTATTATTATTATTATTATTGTGTGTGGATGGATGTTTTCCCTGAATGTATATCTGTGCACCATGTGCACACAGGCCATAGGAGGGTGTCAGAGTTGTGGAACTGGAGTATAGACTGCTGCAAGGTCCATGTGGGTAGAAGGAATCAATCCCAGGTCTTCTGGAAGAGCAGCTAGTGCTCTTTACCACAGAGCCCTCTTCTCCAGCCCCCATTTTCTTATGCCAGACATTGCCTCTTATACTTTATTGGAGACTGAAGAGATATGTTTGATTCTTAATATTTCCTTGGCCCATTCTTTCAAGTTATGTGTTTTCTATTCCCTTGTTTCTAAATTGGGTTCTTACTCTAATGATCCATTATATTCTATTACATTAAAAAAAAAAAAAAAAACCACCCCACTGGTCTTAATGCTTTTTGCAAAGGATGCTCATGTTTCTTCACATCTTGTGATGGACATTTGTGTGATGAACGGTTGGGCTCTTTGGTCTTCCGAGTTGGGCAAATCCAATAAAAAAGAATTTCCAAACCTAAGTCTTACAACATCAGGCAGCTCTTGCACTCAGCAGTAGTAGAATGTTCCCTCCATGAGCTTCTAAACCTAAGTGTTACAGCATTGAGAAGCTGTTGCATTCAGCAGTAGGTAGCATGTTCCCCTTCCCATGAAACCTCTTCTCTTACTATCTGCCACAAGTAACATCCAGTGCTTTTCCTGTTGCCAGGCTCACTTGCCCCCTTCTTGCTTGCTTTTGTTGTGGTTGCTGCTGCTGCTTTGTTTCAAACTGTTTGCGGACACTCAAGTCAAACAGGTTATAATTTTCCAGTTGACCCTTCTAATACAAAGTAATGTGTGATGGAGGAAATATCTCATTCAATTTGCAAGTGGAAATAGTTAAAAATAGAGTTTTCCTAAAGACAATCAACCTGCCTTGGTACCAACAGTACTACATAGACACCTCATATTTCCTTAAATGGAACATTATAAAAGACAACTACCTAAGGGTTGAAATTTAACAATATTAACTACACTCTCTGCTCCAACAAGGATCTTACTAAATGAACCTGGCAAGTCTTCCCACTATGATGGCTGTGTAGCATGCCATGCCTGCTCCCTCAGTTGGCTTTTCCTTGACTGGACTCAGCCACCAGCAATTCATGGGCCATTGCTGTATTCAAATGTCAATACCCCAAAAAGGCAACTGACATCTCAATTTGTCACAAGAGCAGTTCTGACTTCATGTACTCTGTAGAGATGTTCCCAGAGATCTCAGGAGTCCATGGACCTTTTGTAGAATCACAGGCTCCCATAGACTATGTGAGAAACAAACCAAGCTTTATGGATGGCTGTCCATGGAGTGAATTAGTCACAAGGAACAAAAGGTACCAGCTTACTGTTCTAGCTCTTTGTTGTTTTAATTGCTTCAACTCCTATCTACTCTTTAAAATTATTTTCAAAACTCAATAAAAATAAGGAGAAAAATAATTGCCATCACAGTCATCATCAACAATCTATTCTGGCTCAAAACAATTATATGCCAACTGTTGTGATGTCTGTCTTAATGTAATCAAATTGCCAAGGTAATTATTGAATAATCATTGAACCTATGATTAGGCGAGTTCTAAGGAATTTATGGTTAATGCTTTCATGTTATGCACTTTCCACTTTAGATAAATGCTTCATTGATTTGTATGATGAGAAATAATATCAAACAAGGTAAAATTTAACTTAAAAAAATAAAACCTTAGCCTTTCTGAATATCAGCATATGAGTACATACACAGTTGAGATCTCAATATGTTAGTTTAGAAATATTTTTACATTGCTTGCTGTATATATAAGTTAATAAGTTCCACAAAGCAAGGAACAGGTTTTATTTTTTTTTAAGATGTCCCCTTAAGTACCAGGTATACATCATCATTTGCCAGGTAGTTCTGATTTTAGTGGCTTTCCTAAGCCATGTAGTCATATGACACACCAGCACACATATTTGACACCAAGACTACAACTGTGCACAATACAGACAAACTTATTTATGCCTCAAATATACCAGTAGCATATTTTTAAGCTTATTTGATTTGGAGAAAACTGTATTGAATCTACTCTACATCAGCTGATTAAATTTTAATTGCATTTACCATATTCCTTATAGATTTGGTTTGGCATAATTAAACCAATTGAACCTTTAATACACTTATTCACAGAAGGTGCCAAGAAAAAAGAATTAGGGAAAACTATATTCTTTCACTAACCCGAGAACATCTCGAGCTTTTTCTTTGCGACTAGATTAGGCACCGCTGCAATTAATTGAGTGTAATTAAAAAAGAAAGCCATGTTGTTTCTGTGGTCACTCAGCAAGTAGCATAATAGAAAGGGCGGGAGACGGCCCCTGACAGGCTGCTAATGGGATGCTTTATGTCACTTATCTCTCCAGATTCTCATCAGACTTAGGGGTCCAAGACACAGCTGGGGACACAATGAGTGTTCGAGTGTTAATGAATATTGCATTAATATTAAAGAGGTGTGGATTTAAAACTTATCTCAGTCATGCAGTTGAGGGGGAAGGCAGCAGTACCTTGTATAAAGGCCATGAAGACTGCTTCTCTGTGAAGGAGCCAGAAATGATTCTTCAGGACAAACTCCAAAGCAGTTTCCCTGACATTGGCTGTGGGACAGCTCACACAGAAAGTGCGCCCTGCTCCAGTTCTCAGTTCTCAACCCTTAGCCTAATGATTGTCACAAACTATGTTCCTAGATGAAAATATGGGATAAAAAGGAGGGCGCAAGGCTGGGAGATGACTCAGGAAAGAGCCTTGAGCACTAGACTTGAGATCCCTGGTCGCCTTCTTCTCAGGCAGGCAGAATGGTTTGTTTGTAGTCTCAGCACTAGGAACATGGAAACAAGGGCTCCCTGGGGAAATCTGGTTAACCAGGCCAGCTTCATTGAAGGGACTCAGTGTCTCATTACTCACTATATAAGGTATATAAGTAATGGAGAAAGCTATCCAAAAATCATCCTCTGCTCTGCACACAGGTACACGCATATGCGTGGGCACCCTTACCCATCCATGTGCAGCCCTTCATGAGGTAACATGTATGCCACATACACACACTCCAACAAATGCATAAATAAATGTAAACAAGAGGAGAAATGAATTCTCTACGTCTTGCATAGAGGCTTTACATCTTTACATCTCCTTAAGGCTTTGTGAACTATGACAAAAAGACAGACCAATATGAGACAAGCCAGCAAAAGTTTCTTAACATGTATGACAAACTCTAAAGGGTGATTAAATTTGGACATTTTAGCAAAAAAAAAAAATGTGAACAGAAGAGACAAGACAGGGAAAGCAGCAGAACTGGTGTCTTGGTTGGTGACTTGTAGGAAGGAACAGGCATGGGAAACCAAATGTGGACTGGAGAGGGCAAGCAGAGAGGGCAGGGGAGGACAGCTGGGGAGGAGGGCTAGGGAGGATGGCAGGGGAAGAGGGAAGGGAAAGAGGAAAGGGGAGGAGGGCTGGTAAAGAGCTATTTCTGGGATACTATGGTCTAATACCACAGTGCAGAAAGATGTGCCCTTGCTGAAGAGCTGAACATGAGTTTGTAAGTTTTCAGTCTGCTTTCCGGTCCGAGGGCTGTTGGCAGAGGGCTTTCCATAAGCGTTTTAGCTCCTTTAAGCTACATTACATCAAATGCCCATTTCAGGTGACATATTCTGTTTCTTTGTGTGGATTTGCTTTTCATATTACCAGGTGTGTGTGTGTGTGTGTGTGTGTGTGTGTGTGTGTGTGTGTGAGTAAAACTATTCTTTAACACTCAGCCCTCCAGACATTAGACAATGGTGAGATATAGCTAAGTCTGTGTTTCCTTGACACGTTGTCCTGCTTAGAGAGCAGGCAAGGTTAAGACATAGTTCTCTTTCAATTTGTCAGTCTTAAACACATTTACGTAGTGTCAAATGTGAAACCAATATAGCAGGGCTCTATGAAGGTTTACTTTCCCTGCTTTTAGAAATTGGTAAATTGAAGACTGAGCTTCCCAGGTCTCTACTGAGGGATTAATGTGGGAAGAGCCTGGAATGTCAACAGATACTCCAATATGTCAGTAGCTTATCATAGAGGTTTAAAGAGTTGAGATCCATATGAAATCACTTCCCAGGCTGATTGGGAAATTGGAGATCCTGTCCAAGTGCAGAGATCTCCAGTAACCTGCAAAGTCACAAAGCAAAGTTCTCCTTATCCTCATTGGCTCTTTCAGACAACTGGATGTCCAGCTGTCCCCTGCCTTCTGCTGGTTCCAACTGTTCTTGCCCTCTTTCAAAGATCTGGAGACTCCTTTCCTCCATCAACAAAGTTTCTAAGTAAAATGGAATTCTACTTTGAAAGGGTAACTATTAGGGACCAAACAGTCTTGTGTTTTCTAAGCAGAGAAAATGTTGCTGTCTGTATTGGCCACTGCAGTAACATTCTTCTGTATTCTCTGAGGAATTCTATTTCAATAAAGTCTTACAAAAGAAAAGGAACAAATACATCCTGTACTAGAGGAAGGGTAAGAGTCTCTACCTCCCACTCTTGACCCTCATGGACATTCTTAGTGCTACTGAGACACCCAGATATGATAGGACCAACCACCACACACATGAATCTGCAGTGATTATGACAGGGTGCACAAGACCCTCACAAGATCAAGATAGCCCAAGTCACAGCTGAATGGAGGGAGGCTCATGAAGTCCCAGCCCTCTCAGAAGAGGCAATGGTGCTTCTGGGAGATGGAAAACCAGTTTCTTTTCTTTTTTTCCTTTTTTTTTTTTTTTTTTTTTTTTTTTGCCTGAGTATCACTGAACCTTGGTTTTCTAAAAAAAAAAAAAAAAAAAAAAAAAAAAAAAAACAAAACCAACCAACAAACACACAAACAACAAAAAAAAAACCTTGCAAGTACTGGAAGAAGTGATTCAGGCTTTAAGTGGAAACAAGAGGGTAGTAGGCTTGATTATTGCTGGTATAACAGCTTTAATTACATTAATTGCTAGTACCACTGCTTCTGTAATTGCTTTGACTCAAGAAGGTTAAGACAGCTACTTTTGTTAATCATTTAGCAAAAAAAAATGTTACTAATGTGTTGAGTACCCAAGAGGATTTAGATAGGCATTTGGAACAATGGATTGATGGTATTTTTCCTATTCAAATTATTGGAAGGAGGTTCAGAGTTTAAGAGTGAGGAGCCATCTCGAGTGTCATGCCAAATACCATTGGATTCATGTTCTAAAATTTACAGTGGTAGTCATTATAATTAGGAAAAAGTTTAAAGACACTTGCAGGGTATTTGGCATAATTCTAACACCTCTCTGGATGTTTTAACTTTACATAGTGAGCTTATGAATTTCAAGAATGCTGCTCTGCTGAGTGTTGATGTGATCAATACTGCTGATAAAATTACCCATGGCCTGAGGTCAGTATTTCTATTTTGGTCAAGCTTCAAGAATGGCATATATAGCTTAATCATAGCCCTTTTTTGACCGGGAATACTTTTATTCCTGCCTATCTTGTTAAAGCTTGTCTTTAACAACATCAACATGTTGGCAGCCAAAGTACATGGCGAGAACTATTTTTCTTAAGGAATGTAGCCCCTAAATGGCTACCAATGCTCCAATATAGGGGTCTCCACAATCATGCACATTCAGTCAGCACTCAGAGTTCTCAGCAGATATTAAAACAAAAGTGAGAGAGGGAGAGAGGGAGAGAGGGAGAGAGGAGAGAGGAGAGAGAGAGAGAGAGAAGAGAGAGAGAGAGAGAATATGAAGGTGGGAGGGGAACAATGGTGTAAGTGGGGTAATTGGGGTGGAAATAATTAGAAGATTTGACCAAAATATATCATTTGCTTGTATGAATATTAAATAAAATACTTAAAAAAACGCTATCACTCTCATTTTTCTTTTTTTCTATTTTTTTTGTGTGTGTGTTCATGAATATTTGTCTGTATATATGATGTGTACTTCATGCATGCCTGGTACCTAGAGAGATCAGAGAGGGTATTGGATCTCCTGGAACTGGTGTGAGTCACCTGACAAGGCTTCTGGAACTCAAACCAGGTCTTAGGGCAACAAATGATGTGCTTAACCACTTAGCCATACCTCCAGCTCCACAACCCCTCAGTCTCTAGAATTAGTTGTCAAGGGGAAGACACAGATCACAAGGGAGGGTGATGGCTTTGAGAGCAGGCTGTGGTTGCCTACACTCAGCAGCTGCATGAGCACACCACCGCTAAGAACAGATAAAACACTTACGGAAACCTTGATTCTTTTATTCTTGGTCACACAATTTACTAATTCACATAACAGTTCATCCAAAATAGGTCATTCAACCACTGGCACATTTTCCCAGGTCCAACTGCTAATGTATTTGGAGTTACTGTAAATGTGAACAATTTCCCAGACTACAATTAACAGCTCCTAGCAATGTGTAGAGGAAAAAAAAAACCCACAATTTTCCTAAACTGTCCAATTCACTCATATCAGAGTTCCTATTGAAGCATTCACCATGTGCCATTCTCTACTGGGGGGCATAAACAGATTGTCATTAGGTCCCTGTCCACCTGTGTATGCAGCTCAGACACTGAGGCCAGACGAGGCTGAGCCCCTATGCACATAAGGAGTCAGCAATAATTCCAAGACGGCTCAAGACTTATGTGCCACAGTTCATACCCCACACCCGCCATGCAGAGAAAAATGAAATCATGGTATTTATAGCAAGTCAACAGAACTGGGAACTATCATCTTAAGTGAAGTATCCTTGACCTGGAAGTCAAGGAGAACATGTATATCTTTTAAGTATATGAAAATCTTAGGTTTTAATTTTTAATATACATGTATATGTGGGGGTTGGGATAGGTCATGGCATTGTAAGGGAATCATGGAAGGGGAAACAGGTAGAAGAGAGAGTTAGAGGGACAAAATGGAGAGACAACATGAATATTCATTATAGAATTCAAAGGTACTCTTCCTGGGAATGCTTATTTGCGTACTACAATTGGAGAAAAGGAGGAAAGGAGACTACAGGGACAGACCCTGCCTCCATCTTGCTCTCTGTCTGTTCTACCTCACGCTGGCTTATCTGTCCCACAGGTATCAGCTTGGGAGCCCTCCATCATGCACAGAACACATAGGCACCCAATGACTCCAGGGTTTGTTAAACCAGAGCCCAGCAGGGACCCCTTCCTTCAGGCTTGACTCATTAAAGTGCAATCCCACTCATCCACCATGTATCTCTGTCCTCAGCCTTATCACTGAGGAGGGGCACCAGATAAGAACTGAGGTGAAAGCACTGTACTTCTGTCTTATGGAGTCTCTTCATGTCGCCCTAAGTGTTAAAGGGTGGATCTCGGGTCTTGGGGGCAGCCATGGGCAGAAATGGAAAGAAGAAATGAATAGACATGCTGGAAAGAACCCAGATGTCCTTCAACAGAGGAATGGATACAGAAAATGTGGTACATTTATACAATAGAGTACTACTCAGCTATTAAAAACGATGATTTCATGAAATTCTTAGGCAAATGGATGGGACTAGAAAATATCATCCTGAGTGAGGTAACTCAGTCACAAAAGAACACACATGGTATGCACTCACTGATAAGTGGATATTAGCCCAAAGCTTGAAATACCCAAGATACAATTAATAGACCACATGAAGCTCAAGAAGAAGGGAGACCAAAGTGTGGGTGCTTAGGTCCTTCTTAGAAGGGGGAACAAAATACTCATGGGAGGAAATACGGAGACAAAGTATGGAGCAGAGACTGAAGAAAAGGCCATCCAGAGACTGCCCCACCTGAGGATCTGTCCCATATATAGTCACCAAACCCAGACACTATTGCGGATGCCAAGAAGTGCTTGCTGACAGGAGCTTGATATATCTGTCTCCTGAGAGGCTCTGCCAGAGCCTGACAAATACAGAGGGGATGCTCTCAGCCAACCATTGGACTGAGCACAGTGTCCCCAATGAGGTTCCCAATGGAGGAGTTAGAGAACGGACTGAAGAAGCTGAAGGGGTTTGCAACCCCATAGGAAGAACAATAACCAACCAGACCCCCCAGAGCTCCCAGGAACTAAACCACCAACCAAGGAGTACACATGGAGGGACCCATGACTCCAGCTGCATATGTAGCAGAGGACAGCCTTGTTGATCATCAATGGGAGGAGAGGCCCTTGGTCCTGTGAAGGCTCAATGCCCAGTGTAGGGGAATTCGAAGACGGGAGGCAGGAGTGGGTGGGTGGGTGAGGGAACACCCGCATAGAAGTAGGGGAGAGGGATGGGATAGGAGGTTTTGGGGGAGAACTGGGAAAGGGGATAACATTTGAAATGTAAGAAAGAAAATATCCAAGAAAAAAAAAAGAAATGAACATAAAGGGAAATGACATAAAGGGAAAACCGCAGAGAGAGTGGAGGGGGTGGAGGATGTATATCTGAGGCTATTCTAGTCTTCTTTTTGAACTCTGTGTGTTCTTACTCTGTTTCCCAGAGGCACAATGGAGCCTGGGGATTCGCCCCCAAAGGAGCTTAAAAGGAATTCAGTTCCCCTAGTGTCAACAGAATGTTCTAACTAACAGCCAAGCCCTTTCACAAAGGTACCCAACTCTCACAACCTCAACTCAAACTCTGACCTCTGTGGGCCTTAGCCCAGCCTGCACTCTGACTCCGGGTCAGCATGTCCATCATCTTCAAGGGGTCCTCTATAGCTCCACCATTCTCAACGATCTTCTGAGACAGCCAAGCAGTCTGGGAAATATTTTCTTAATGTTTGAGATTTACAGGAAGCCTGATTAATGCCCAATCCCGCCAAGAGTTATGTTCCCGAGATGCAGCTTTGCCAGTATATTTTTCCCTGTAATGAGATTCCCCAAATGATTTTCATACAAATAATGGTTCTTTTCGAGTAAAGAATGACATGGAATTTGCATGCAAACCTTTATTCAATAAATCACCTCCACTGATGGATACTTTCAATGCTGGCATTATATTTTCTAATGCAAAATTTAAATACTTCACTGTTTTATTGTGTGTTTTTTTTTTCACCCTCGCTGTTATGAGACTTCTGAAAGGGTATTTTGTTGATTGCCCTACTATGGCTTATCCTCCTAGATTCCTGGATGCATAAATCAAATTCTATCTGCATTAGTAACTGCTCTGGGAGGTGTTTAATAATGAATAATGACAGGAGGACTCAATGAGCTTTCAGTGATGCCTCTGCAGTCCTGGGAAGGCAGAGGGACTGGGATGAAGTGTGGGGACTCTGCAGGCCTGTGTCCCCAGGGAGGGAGCAGAGCCTGAGGAGAAAGCCTGAAGACATCAGACTAGGGAAGGTCAAAGCTCAGTAATTCATTCGTTATGTCCTTTGACCTATACATTATTCCAACCACCAAGAAAGGAATGCTCGCAGAGAAAACACTCATGTTTGTAACAGGCTGAAAGGGTGTGAGCGCTTCTCCCCAGTCTGGGAAACTGTCTAATTAGTTTCTACCACACCTCAGCCGAGTTCTGGCACTCACCTCTGTTTATTTCCATGTGGAGACCTTTCCTTTATCAAGCAGGGTGTTTATTAGCAACAAGTAACGGGGGAAATACTTTAATGAACCATTTCGTTTCTGATATTGGCTAATTTTGTACGCAGGTTTTTTTTTTTTTTTTAATTTTAAGCTTTGGCTTGGAAGCGCTGTCACCTGACACTGCAACATTCCTTCCGCTGTGTCTTGCTTCAGGGCTAATGCTGTCAGACAGGTCACAGCATTGCCAAAACAAATCACGGTAAACAATCCTGTTTAGAGGGCCAGTTGTTTCTAAAGTTAAAATGGTGGTTTTCTTTCTACCATTAGGTAAACGTTTATGTCTGCAGTGCTAATCCTGCCTCACGTAAAGCTCTGAGTGTGACATGTGGAAAAGGGACATTCATGAACTCCCTTTGCTTTTTCTTGCTGGAAAAACTCCTTACTTCCTTATCTTTGAGATCCAGACGTCCCGTTTGCTCTTTGTGCTCTTTTCATTCCAGCACCACTGTTTACAGAACTAGGGGTGGAATCCTTGCTTGAAATATTATTTTTGTTTTGAGGTGCCTTGCATATTGGCAAATGCACCATCGTGAATATGAAATATGTAGGTGTTTTCTTTTTCTTTTTTATCTTACTTGATGGTTTCTAAACTTTAAAATAATTCACTTATAATTCACTTTGATATTTTCATTTTATTCCCCCAAATCCTTGTTCATCTCTCTTAAGATGCTTCCACTGACCCATGGTCGCTGTCTTCTGCTTGGATTTGCCGTCTCTCACATGTACACTTCGCTGCAGAATAGCTCAGGGGTCCTGCATCTCTGTCCTCTGGGCTCTCCAGCTCCTCTACTTCTCTACCTTTTTTGCATTAATGTTTCAGTTCATTTAAGTCGTATGGAAACTTTCAGGTTCTTGATTTCTCTCCCAGATGATGGCCAGTCAGTACGAGTCAACCTGAGCTTGGCGTTTGGCGCAGGTCCGGTAGTCAGCATTCAGAGTACTGCTCCCCAACTCTCCCACCCCTCTGCCCAAGTGCATTGTGGGAGTAGACTCTGGATCATTTTGAGAAGGATTTCCCTCCAAGTTTCTCTCCAGCAGCAGCTTTGGATATTGCTTTTATACCAAGATCTGAGAAGGAGTCCAGTTCCATGTTCCTTTGCTCCACTTAGCTGAAGAGATTCTTTGTTGTTTAGAGCAGTTTCCGCCATGGGCAAGGGCTCTGCTGTCCTTGTGCTTGCTGTTTTAGGTTTGAGTCTGTGGGTTCAGATGAAGCTAAGTGATGCCGACTCTTACCCTGTAGTAGGCAGCTGTCGCTATCTGGGCTCAGGTTTTCTGCCCTTCTCTTGAGGATAAGCTCAAAGCAAGCTACCAGCCACCCTGGTGTGCATTCTTACTCCTCCCCTCAGAGGACAGGGATCTTGATTTCAGGAAGAAATGGAGGAGTTTTATTCCTTTCCTTCATCAGGTCCGCACGGTGCCCCCGGATGGAGGCAGCAATGGGTTCCTTCCCTTTATCCCCATCTGGAAAAGACCACAGTGACAGAGAATAGCCGACAATCAGGTTATCGATGTTTCCTAAGCTACTGTGCAGGGACATTCCACGAAAGCACTGTAGGGCATCTTTAGCTTCTGAGTACCTGAATTTTTCCTACCTCAGTACGCAGAGCCTTGTGTTCCACCCGTTTTCATAGGTGGGTGCACAGGTAGAGACCTGTCCTTGTGCAGATTCAGATGGCCTCCTTGTGACTGCTTTCTGACAGGTTGGAGCAAAGTTATCCTGTAGATAATAAGGCTTGTCCTCTTGTCAGTGAAGGGTCAGTGGGCAGGGTGGAGACATGTGACACTTTACTTTTATGTGGTATGGTGTGCCATGTAAAATCCTCATAGGTTTTTTTTTTTTAATTTAACTTTTATTTTTTTCTTTTATTGAAATTAGATTCTCTTCTCACACAACATATCCTGATTATAGTTTCCCCTCCCTCTACTCCCAGTTCCTCCTTCCCTCCCATCCTGTCCTGATACAATCTCTTTTCATTGGAAAAGAACAGGTTTCTAGGAGATTAAATGACAACAACAACAACAAAAAAAAAACACATAGCAAAATAAACTATAACAAGATGAAACAAAAACCAGCGTGTTAAAGTTGGTCAGGACAGCCTAACTAGAGTACCAAGAGCATGCACGAAGGGTCAGAGACTGACTTGTTCTCATAGTCAGGACTCCCGAGAGTGCATTGTGTGTGTGTGTGTGTGTGTGTGTGTGTGTGTGTGTGTGTATCAGCTATAGTATATTCACAAGGGATCTGGTGTAGATCCATTTAGGCCCTGTGCCTGCTGCTTCAGTCCCTATGAGCTCACATGTGCCCTGCTTAGTTGATCCAGAGAGCTGTGTTCTCTCCTGGTGTTCTCTGTCCCCTCTGACTCTAACAATCCTCACTTCCTCTTTCATGGGATCCCCTGAGCTCTGTGGGGCAGGATTTGATGGAGAGCTCCCATTTTGACAACCACTCAATATAATGTAAGGCTGTATGTTTCCGCATCTGTTCCCATCTGCTGCCAGAGGAGGCATCTCAGATAATGACTGGACAGGGCACTGGTCTATGAGTATTGCAGAGTACCATTAGGAGAGTACCATTAGGAGTCACGTTATTGATTTTTATTTGACCAGTAGTGTTTGGTTTTATCCTAGATCTTTGAGCTATCTAGTCTTTAGTTCTTGGTTACCCAAGTACTGTCAGGTGGTATGGGTTTCTTATCATGCAGTGGGCCTTAAGTAAAATCAGACACTGGTTGGTGGCTCCCACGAGTTCTATACCACCATTAAGCTAGCATGTTAAGCAGGCAGGGCAGGTTGTAGGTCAAAGGTTTTGAAATTAGGATAGTGTTCACGTTTCTCTTTCAGTAGCCTGCAGAGTGCTTTCATACACCAAAGAGACTAGAGCTCAGTGGCTAAGGCTTCATGTGGGCACCAGCTGACATCTTCATGAGGCACAGGGTCTAATGACTTTAATGAGTTGATGAGTTGGGTGTATCGTCTTCAGCCAGGGGTTATTGTCAGTTTGTGCAGAGAAAACCTTTGCCTGGGTTATTTAGGGATTTCCATGGGACCTTCCTGGCCAACAACACAATTGAATTCAACCCAGTCCCGCCACTAGAATCTTGCCTTGCTGCAAGAGATGAGCAGTTGAGACACGGAATCCCCCTTTACTAGGAGTCTTCATTAGGATCACCTTCACAGATTCCAGGATGATTCCACTACACTAGGCTTTCACCCCCTCAATGACCCCCAATTCCAGCTGTCTCTATTGCACTTTCTCCCTCCACTCCACTTCCCCTCCCCCATGACCTGACATAGCCCTTTCCCCCACCCACCCTAGTCCACCCATATAATCTATTCTGTTTCCCCCTCCCTTGGAGATCAGGTGAGCCTCCTAGACTCTTCCTCTTTGGCTAACCTCCCATGGTCTATAGACTGTAACATAGTTATCATTTATTTAATGGCCAATATTGACTTATAGGTGAACGCACACCATATTTATCTTTCTGGGTCTCAATGACCTCTCTTGGAGTAATTTTTTTTTTATAGTTCTCTTCATTTACCTGCAAATTTCACGATGTCATTTTTTTTTAACAGCCAAGTGATATTCCATTGTATTCCTTTTAAAAAATCTATTCTTCTGTTGAGGGATATCTAGGTTGTATCCAGTTTCTGGCTATTATGAATAAAGCCACAATAAACATGGTTGAGCAAGTGCTTTTGTGGAAGGATAGAGCATCCTCTGGGTATGTGCCCAAGAGTGGGTATAGTTGACTCTTGATGTAGATCAATTCCCAAAGTTTTGAGGAACCACCATATTGATTTACACAATGGCTGTACAGTTTGCACTTGAACCAGCAGTTGGGGAGTGTTCTTTTATTCTACATCCTAGCCACCATGAGCTGTAAGTTGTAGTGTTGATTTTAACCATTCTGACAGGTGTAAGTTGGAATCTCAGAGTAGTTTTGGTTTTCATTTTCCTGATGGCTACGGATGTTGAACATGCCTTTGTTTCTCAGCCATATTGAGAATTCTCTGTTTAGATCTGTACCCCATGTACCCCAATTTTTAATCAGATGAATTGGCTTTATTGATATCTATCTCCTATCTCATTGAGTTCTGTATATATTTTGGATATTAGACCTCGATTGGATGTGAGTTGGTAAAAAAAAAAATCTTTTCCCATTCTGTAGCCTGCCATTTTGTCTGATTGATAGTAGCCTTTGCCTTATAGAAGCTTTTCAGTTTCACGAGTCCCATTTATTAATTGTTGACCTTCATGCCTGTGCTACAGGTGTTCTTATCAGAGAATTGTCTCCTGGACTAATGTGTTCAAGGCTATTCCGCCATTTTCTCTGCTATCAGGTTCAGTGTATCTGGTTTCATGTCTAGATCTTTTGTCCATTTGGAATTAATTAGACAATTAGTGTTCTTATTTGGCATTTTAAGTCTGTCTTCTAAAAGTCCTCGTACAGAAAGTCATGAAGTTGTGTTTTCATTGTATAACACTGGGTGATTCTTAGATGAGCCACAGAGCTATCAGCAGTCACAGCATAGAAAGTTCAAAGCTTGTTTGTCACAGTTTCCCTACCAGAGCTCCTGGACCTGTGTCCATGCAGGTTGGTGATAACTAGCTTCTTGTCATTGTTTTCAGTGTGTTAAAGCCAAGAGGAGAACACAAATTCATGAGCATAAATGTTGCATAGACTAATTAAAATTTCTTATTTCTTTGTTTTGTCTATTACCATATCAATTCAGTGAGAGTAACTCATGGTGTTCATGCTAATTAGTGGCTTTAGTTGGGAACTATAAATGTCTCTTCTACAATGAACAATAATTTTCTAAATGTGGTCTGCTTAGTAATGAGTGTGCTTTGTGCTGCAAAGTCCACGGAAAGGATATTTGTTTAAATTTCTGACCACATTTGAGAATTCTTGGAACATTAATTATCATAAAGATTTCCGTTCTGAATTTAGTAACTTTCAAAATTAGAGAAATATTAGCTGCTCCCATAATGATTCATCTATGAGTACTAGCTTTAGGTTTTTATGTTTTTTTCTCATGGCATAGTTTGACATTTTCTGGGTATCTTTTCATGTACACATATTATGACTTTTGATGTAGTCAGAATTCTTACTCTGTATTTTTTAATATTATTAATATGTTTTTATATTCACATTTTAGTTAATTAATTGAAATTGATTTTAATTAGTATTAATTTTAATGTTAGAGTAAATTTCTGCATGGTAATCATAAGATTTTATATTTTATGACTCTGTGATCAGGGTGTAAAGACTTGATTTTCATGTGTAATTTGATATGACAGGGCATGACAATTATCTCAGTAACGGTTTATATAGTCAGCCTCCCTGCTCTCAGGTTTCACCCTGTGCACGTGTATTTTCTGTCCGTGTGTCATGCTGTCCCTTGATCTTCTTTGTCCTGTTGTCTGTATGGCTACATTCATGCCAGCATTATTTTGTTACAACTCCCAGAATTTTATATTGAGCCGATACAGTTCAGCAGCCTAATAATCTTCATTCTTAATTTTTATTTTCAGTGTCAACTACCCAGTTTCATTGGAGATACTTTTGACATCACTGCGGTCACATAGACTCTGCAGCATGCAGAAACTGACTTCTTCAGGAGATTAAGGTATTTTGCACCTGAAACATTATATCTGATTATTGATGTTTTCTTCCTGGCCTTTAATATAGCTTAGACTTTCATCTCAATCCAAATGTGCATCTTTTTTTTTTTCTGGATTCTTTTGTCCTGGTGGTGTGAGATTGAACTCAAGACCCATGTGCTAAAGACAGGATATAGCACTAGACAGACCCCCAGCTCTGAGAACTCAATACTTTTACAATCACCACAACAGTATCTGTTTGTAATTACAATTACAGCACCTATCATTTAACATAATAATTTATTTGGATTTCAATATTGATCTCATATCTGGTGAACTTGTCAAAGTGTTTCATTAAATGTAACTTTTTTAAAAAAGCATTTATTTATTTTATGTATATGAGTACACTGTAGCTGTCTTCCGACACACCAGAAGAGGGCATAGGATCCCATTAAGATGGCTATGAGCCATCATGTGGTTGCTGGGAATTGAACTCAGGACCTCTAGAAGAACAGTTATTGTTCTTAACTGCTGGGCCATCTCTCTAGCCCTAAAGAACATTTTAAAATTTATTAGTTCTTGGATTTTTATGTGGATAGTAAGAAATCGTATCTTCTTCTTGTAGTGGTGTTTTTCTCTTTCCATGTTTCAGAAATCATGTTTAATAATGCCAAAAAATTATTAAATTACTTAGGAATCTTAGTCTTGTTCTTCTTCTCAAAGACTCTTTGTTTAAACGTAACTATTAATTAGTGATAGGCAATCACACATCTGTGAAGGGTCTTGGCTTTTAAAAGTACACCTCTTAATGAGTTACTTGTTTTATTGAATAACTATTCAAAATTTATTTAGATTATCAGGTTTCTCTATTTTTAATTCTGTAAGTCAAAGAATAATTTAGAAGCCTTTTCACCAGTGTGTGTGTGTGTGTGGGGGGGGTGTTGTGTATGTGTGTGTATTTGTGTTTGAATGTATGAGTGTCTTTGTATCTGTGTGTATTAGTGTACATGTGTATGAGTGTGTGTGTCTGTGTGCATGCATGTGTGTGTGTGTGTGTTGTATATGCAGTCACAGCTTCTGTGAGTTCATGTGGGCAATGGCCTATCATGTTCAGCAAATAATGTTTCTATACAGGCATCTACTGACTCTGCCTCTTAAAAGTCTTTCCTGATGATCTTTGGGCTTTATGTGGAGACAAATGGAATAGGTATCCATCCCATTTAGAGCCAAGTACTCAATAGTCTCTTATTCCCTGCATATGGACTAGTTGTGAATCTCTGTATTAATTTCCATTTACAGTAACAAGACTTTTGATGAAGGATGTGAGATATACTAATCAATGTATATAAAGATAAGTATTTAGGGTACAATTTAATAGTATGTCCTTTTAGTAAAATAAAAGTACTGGCTCCCTCAGGTCCTATAATGCAGCTGTATACAAGATTTTGGCTCAGTTAATTGTATCAGACACAAACTGTATGAGTGAGATTTAGATCCAATCACAAAGTGGTTGTCTACTCCAGTAATAGTTGTACCACTATTACACCCTCAGGCATATCTTATCAGGCCAGTTGTTACTTTGACTGATGGAGTTCACAGCTGGATATATTATTGAATATTTTCTTCCCCATTATATAGATAGAACCATCCAGCTCTACTAAATTAGCCAGTGTGGTGAAGCTTCAAGGTCAGTCCAAGCTTGATTTCTCTATTTCCCATGTATCAAATATAGGGTGTCTTCAGCAACAGGGTCTTATCATCAAGTTCTTAGGGTTGACAAAGCAATGGCAACAGTTTGTAATCTTTGCAACAGAGGGTCTATTGTACCTTACAGAAAAACAACTTGAACAGGGGTAACCCATACCTCAAGCTGAGATTTTGATTTGAGATTTGGTAGCTTATGGTATCTAGAAGTGGCATTGTCCTCCCCATTGTAGAGTTTCTCTATTTAAACTCATTTTAAGCATTTATATGTACATATCTTAGGAAGCTTCTAAGTAGTGGGTCTCTATGTGGCATTTTCAAACATCTTTTGTGTTAATTATTCCCTTCTTCTACCCTGCTCTCCCAGCCCTACCCAATTTAACCCTTCCTGTTACATTAATCCCCTTGTACACTTTTTTTTTCTATCTCTACTTCATACTATTTGCTTTCTATCTCCTTTTCCCTGAAATACCCTTACAATAGCCCTTTGCTAGTTTCCTGGCTTCTGTGGACATTTCAATTGGGTACGTATGCCACCTTCTCTTTTTAAGTAGAATACCTATGGCCTAAAGGATACCCCAGGATCCCTTTCAATGAAAGGCATGCTGTAGTCTGCTTCTACAGTTCTTGGCTTTACATTGGCAGACTTACTCTTCCCTCCTTGTCTTTAGTGAGCCCAGCAGTCATAATTAATCCCATTGAGGATGTGCTGCTCTTGTGAGCAGACTGTGTCTAGATGAAAATGTGAATATAAGGGCTTAGTGATCAGCTTGTCCCCATGGGTTCCAGTGTCCAGTTCTCTGTTTGTAGCCTTGGAGACTTCTTATTATATCTCATCAATGACCACATACATAATTGTACTCAAGATTTCCTGAAATTTGTGGAGGGGAATTCTGGTAT
The DNA here is from genome assembly GCA_021653895.1 of Mastomys natalensis. NCBI lineage: Eukaryota > Metazoa > Chordata > Mammalia > Rodentia > Muridae > Mastomys > Mastomys natalensis. Next base: position 103,295 of record JAJTUV010001095.1, on the reverse strand, counting down.
GTACAGTTGACCTTGTACGTCTGAACAGAAGGCCAGTCTTGAAATTCAACCAAATATATTTTCAGGGATGAAACATCATTTAAAAGTCTTCAGAGAAGAGTCAGAACACAGGCAAGCTTTGCAATGCTAAGCTATATGCTTCTTAGACTATAAATAATTATCCCAGATAGATACTGTTTCTACTCGTGGTTGAGATTCATTTTGTAGAAACAGGTAGGCAAGAGTGGAAATCACTCTATATAATTGTGGTATTCAGTTTTCAGCTTTAAAATCTGTTACAAATACAACTTTCAGATGTAAGTGAGCTATCACACACACAGATACACACACATATACATATATAAATACACACACACACACATATATATATATTGGTTGTCCATTATCACAATGAAGAACACCTATAAATTGTTCTAAGGTGCTGTTTTTTTAAGCCACATGGTCTATTGACTAAAATAGCTCTGTGTGCATAGAATGTAAATGTCTGCAGATTTTTCTATGCTGTAGCTATCTGTTGCTATAATAAATATGACCAAAAGCATTATGGGAGAAGAAAAGATTGCTTCAGACGACACTTTCAGGTGACAGTCCATCATTTAAAGAAATCAAGGCAGGAGCACAGGATCAGCTTCCCAGCTTGCTCTGTGACCTACATTCATCTAGCTTTGGTGTCCTGTCTAGGGGTGGAGCTGCCCACAGGGCGGTGGAGCCCCCCACATCAATCAGTGGGTAATGATCCATTGATGAAGGGAATACTTCAGTGATATATCTTTAAATTATCACAATCCTCATGAGAAAAACAAACACCCTTCCTTTTCCCATAAATTACAAGAATTTTCCCATTTTCCACTTTACATTCTATTTTAAATTTTTTTTAATCCCAGCTTTCTTTATCACACATCTTGATTTTTAATTTGGAACATATTATTATTATTATTATTATTATTATTGCTAGCTTACCATATTCATTTCTTTTAGTTCTGATTGGTAGTGTTGTCACTCAGGTTTTGATTTTACAGAAAACTCGTGGATTCAGCTTGCGCAGACATTTTCACAGGATGTGTAGGACTGGCGGCTTTCAGTTTTCCTTCTCTGTAAGCGTGTGATTGGATTCTCATGACATTGCACAGATCCTGGTGATGCGGTCTCTTTGCCTTTCTCTATATGCACGCTTTAGCAGTTTGATTTCCGAATTTCTTCTGAAAACCTTTCTTTGATTTCTACTAGTGTGATTAGAGTGAGCTCCCCTTGGTATTTTAACTCTGTTATTAGTTATATGAGCTTTTTGATCTACCTTGTCCTGTCCTTCCCCTCCTCCTCTTCCCTCCTTCCTTCCTTCCTCTCTCCTACCTCTCTTATTTTCCATTGATTTTGTGAAGTTCCTAGCCATTGTGACCCTGAAAGTGTCCCTCCTTTCCTATTTTTGTATCACAATTTGAAATTCTAATTAAATGAGAGAAGAGACTTTGACAGAGCTCATGGAGCTTTTGTTCCATTGTATTGTGTCTTTTTAATCTGTTAGATTTCTATCCACCTACCTTCCACTTAATTCATGTATTCATATACACTGTTGAGTTTCGAGTCTGGTTTCCTAGCATGCCCCAAGAAAAGCCCTTTCTCCATAGCCCATCCAGTTCACATTTTCTACTAGCTTCTCTGCGTGAAGAGGATTCCCGTGTACCCATGATCATTTGCTGTTATAAATGGGCCAGTGCATGGCATCTGCTGAACACCTAATCTGGGATGGTGCAATGGTCCACTCTTTCCATCCCCAGTGATGATCTGGCCACATGCACTTGAACTTCATCAGCTCAGTTCCCCTCCTTCCACAGGATAACCAGTCTCTGCTCTCTAGGGCATAGAAATTTTATCCATCTCAAGTGTCCATCAGGCTGTGTCCTGTGTGTGTGTAGACTTGTGTCAAGGGACTCTCCTGCATTTCTTTTAGTGGGTGAATCTCACTTTGCATAATTGTCTGGCTGGAACTTTGGTCTTTCCACATGCCTGAAGTTTCGGATCATTGCCTGAGACTAGCCTACCAGGGCTCCTCCCAGAACTCCTCCCGGTGTCACTGCAGTGATGGCACTTGTTTTGTAGGAGGGAAGAGTTCACACAGTGCATCTCTTTCTCCTGGGCTTCCAGCACCAGCTCCACTTTTCTACCAGTGCAGCTCTGTGACACTTTTCCATAACTGTGCAGAGGAAGGCAGCCCTAACCACTCTCAGCCTTCCACAGAGCATCCACCGAAGGCTGCAGAAATGAACAAATCCTCTGGGGGCACCCATGTATCCTGAATCCAACCACATACCCTTGCTCAAAGACTGTGTTCCTTCAGCCTGTTTCATTGATTAGTAAGGGTGCTATCACTTCCTCTAGTGTCCAAAATGAAATCCTTTCTGTCCCATTGGCCCTCTGCCACATATTTGTATTCAATCTATATGATTGCTTTGTGCTTTCATTCTCTGACAGGCTTAGAGAGGTGTAGTGTCATGGATTATCTGATGGCTCTTTATTGTTAAAAAAAGGACAAAGTCTATATCCAGGCAAGACCACTTTTACAGCATACAAAGGTAATAATGCATAGATGACGACAGTTCTAAGGATACTAGCTTACTAAAAGTGTCAGCTTTGTGTGATAAGGATGGTTCATCAGGTGAGGGCACTTGCTGCCAAATCTGACAACTGAAATTTGCTCCCTGTGACCCACCTGGAAGAAAGAGAGAACTGACTCCTGCAAGTTGCTCTGTGACTTCCACACATTTTGGCACGCCCCTTCAATTAATCAGTCAACTAGTCAATAACACACCCCTTCAATCAATCAGTCAACTGGTCAATAAGTCAATCAACATAATTAATTTTTATATAAATGAAAGTTAGTTCAGTTTTTTCCTTTTTAAAATTTTTAAAATGATTTTTAATTTCTTTATAAGGAGCCTAATATATGAATCCCTCAGGTAGTAACACCTTGTATCCATTACTTTTCTGTTACTATAGACAGCGACTTAGGAAAGAAGAGTCTGCTTAGCCCCACACTCAGTCCATCATGGCAGGAAAAGCAAGTGGCTTTCCTAGCTGTGGCAGAGGGATGACAGGTAGCTGCTCACATTGTGTCTGTGGTTAGGAAGGTCATAGCATAGGAAGGTCCAGCACAGAACGGTACCACCCACAATCAGGATCAGTCTTCTGTCCTTGACAGCGCCTCTGTAAATACCTCCCAGGTATGACTAGTGCTGTGACCCTTAGGTGAATCCAAATTCCATCAAGTTGGTCATGACAAACCCTCATATGCCTAAATGTCAGTTCTTAAGGCTTAAGTTATTAACTCTTTGCAATTTTGTTATATTTTGTTTTCCCACCTGAGCTGTCATGTTTTAAATCTTTCCATTTTAAACTCTTTAAAGCTCTGCATTTTCTGTTGTCATTTAAATTTCAAATCCCACTAACTGTCCAGATCTATGCATTCCCATAGTGTAGTCTGATAGCATGCAGTGAAACCTTGGTGCTCTCTGGTAAGTGTCAATTATTTTAGATAGATTCCAGTACTTACTACCTTAAAAAAAAAACAAAAACCAAAAAAGACGTGATTTTGTGTTCCGTCTAATCCGCTGACTAATTCCAAAGATGGTAGGCACAAGATCCAATAATGGTTTTTCACTGCAAGTACCAGACTAGAAATCTCAACTTTAGAAAAAGCAAAGAAAAAAAAAATCAATGATGTTTCTGTACACATCATACAATGCATGCATAAATACACTTCAATAGCTGGATGCTAGAACAAAACCACAAAGTTTGATGCTATCTGAGAAGGATGAAAGCCTGTGGACAGCAGTTGGATTCATGAGCAACACAGACTTGCGGAGTTCTGCAGTAGGCTTGTGGCAAGCAGCTAATGGCCCATTCAGCAGCATATCGCCATGGCTTGTCAGTGTAGTCGGAACAGGAAGGCACACTAGAGAGGACTCCAGGAGGCTGCTTGGGTTCTTCTTAATATGGAAAGGAGGTAGGGACTTCATTCTAGCCAGATAGTGAAACTGCATATTCATACCCATATCAGGGTCTCCTAGAGTCTTTTTCTTCTTGTTTCACTGACAAGTTAGAATCTGTTTTGTAAATTCATTTGCAATGTTACTTTGCTTCAATCTCCAGGATATGAACATTTTTAAAGTCTTTTTTTATTATGTTACTTGCACTTTGACTTCTGCCCTGCTAAGTGTTTACTTTTTCTTCCATGTCTAATAATTTTTTTTATAAAAAAGGGATAATATTGAATACAGTGTTTTATTTTGGAAGCTTTGTAAAACTAATAACCTATTTTATTCTTCTTGAATTTTTAATTATATTGTATTTTCAGGGTGTACAGATTTGATAGGCAAGTGGACTGGTTTAACAATATTTTGAAACAATAAATACCCACAGACAATTATTTTGGAGATTAATTTAATTTTGATACTTGATATGTCTGCATGGAAGCTAAGTCTGAAAATATTCTTATTGCTTTAGAGGCAAAAATAAATAAATCTCTAAATGAAAGTGGTTTAATCAATTCACCATTATGTAAGATTTAATCAAACATAATGTCTTCAGAATAATATCTCATTTCCTTTTGATTATAATGAAAAAATATATTACACATTATTTTTTACATACATAGAGACAGACAGACACATGCATATACTCTGAAATAAATCATGTATATTGAATTATTTGTACCCAGATCATTAGTTAAAAATGCTGGCAGATGTCTGTGGTAAGGTGTTGGGTTATCTGGATATATGGCAAGGAGTAGAACAGCTGGGTTGGGCTATATGGTAGTTGTATCTTAATTTTTTCTGTTGGAACACAGTTCAGAAATGAAGTCCTGTGAAAAGAATTCTGGATGCTTATAAGAAAACCAAACACGAGCTGTGTGAATGCAGTTTTTATGCTCCCCTCCCCCCAGGTGTAGCAGATAGGAGCGAGTTTACTTCAGATCACTCATTATTGCTTGCAGCTGTTATTCAGCGAAATGCTCAAGCTATCTTTTATATGCCTCTGTGGAGAAACATTCTTGCCACACGTGGCTTGTTCTTGTGGTTAGGTACAGATCATGAAAACTTTACTTGGGTTCTTAACCCTCAGAGTAGAAATTGTCCGGGCTTCTAAATAAAGTCGGTTATTCCATGCGACTTTATTCTGTCTCATGTATTGGTCCCATTCTCCCAGGTCCCAGTGCCTCTAAAGAGGGGACAAAATCCAAACCGATTTCCATAATGAATGTTTCAATTTTCACCCCCACCAACAGTGAGTGGGGTTCCTCATTCCCCATATCCACTTTAACAGTTGCCATTAGGTTTCTTTTTTCTTTTCATTAATTATTATGTTTGTTTTTACTTTACATCCCAATTGCAGATTTTCCTCCCTCCTCTCCTCCCAGTCCTTCCCTTTCACCTCTTTGCCCACACCCCACTCCTCCTCCCATTTTCCTCAGAAAAGAGGAGTCTCCCATGAATATCAACCTGCATTAGCATATCAAGTAGCAGTAAGACTAGGTGCATCTTCTCCTATTGAGGCTAGACAAGGCAGCCCAGTTAGTTGAAAGGGATCCAAAGGCAGACAATAAAATCAGAGACAACCCTTCTTCCTGCTGTTTAGGGGTCCCACATCTGTGAGATATGTGCCAAAGGCCTAGGTCTATCTCACACATGCTCTCTGATGGATGGTTCAGTCTCTGTGACCCCTTATAGGCCCAGGTTATTGGATTCTGTAAGTTTCCTTGTAGTATCTTTGACCTCTCTGGTGCCATCGGTTCTTCTTCCTCCTCGTCCACAGGATTCCCTGAGCTCCACCTAAAGTTTGGCTGTGGGTCTCTGCATCTGTTTCCATCAGTTGCTGGCTGAAGCCTCTCAGATGACACTTATGTTAGGATCCTGTCTGCAAGCATAGCAGAATACCATTAAGAGTGTCAGGGCTGGGCTCCCTCTCATGGCATGGGTCTCAAGTAGGACCAGTCATTGGTTGAACATTCTCTCAATTTCTGCTCCATTTTACCTCTGCACTTCTTGTAGGCAGGACAAATTGTGGGTTGAAGATTTTATAGCTGGGTTGGTGTATTAACCCCTCAGTTGGAAGTCTTGGCTGGTTATTGGAGATGGCCATATCAGGTTCCATATCTCCCAGTGGTAGGATTCTTAGCTAGGGTCACCATCATAGATTCCTTGGAGTTTCCAGTGTCCTAAGTTTCAAGTTCATTCCAGAGATGCCTCCCTCCACTGATTCCAGTTTTCTCTCCCAGTATTCTCTCCCTCTGTCCTCCTTCTCACCACCTCCTCCACCAGTTATCCACTACATCCACCTCCCAAGTCCATTCTAGTTCTCTTTCTGAGTGAGAATCAAGCATCCTCCCTGGGGTCCTCCTTGTTACTTAGTTTCTTTGGGTCTATGGATTATAGCCTGGGCATCCTGTACTTTATGGCTGTCTTAGTCAGGGTTTCTATTCCTGCAGAAAAATTCATGACCAAGAAGCAAGTTGAGGAGGAAAGGGTCTATACAACTTACACTTCCATATTGCTGTTCATCATCAAAGGAAGTCAGGACTGGAACTCACACAAGGTAGGAACTTGGAGGTAGGAGTGGATGCAGAAGCCATGGAGGAATGCTTCTTACTGGCTTGCTTCCCCTGGCTTGCTCAGCTTACTTTCTTATAGAACCCAGGACAGGACTTCCAGTTCAGGGATGGCACCACCCACAATGGTCCTTCCCACCATTGATCACTAATTGAGAAAATGCCTTACAGCTGGATCTCATAGAGGCATTTCCTCAAGGGAGGGTCATTTCTCTGTGATAACTCCAGCTTGTGTCAAGGTGACACATGAAACCAGCCAGTGCAATGATTAATATCAACTTATAAGTGAATATATACCATGCATGTATTTCTGAGTCTGGACCACTTCACTCAGGATGATATTTTCTAACTAGAAACTCCATCCATTCGTCTGTACATTTCATGATATCAGTTTTTAAAGGCTGAATAATATTCCAGAGTGTAAATGTACTGCACTTTATCCATTTATAAGGTTCCTTGATGACAGCCACTGTGATGGTGATGAGGTGTATCTCAAAGCGTTTTAATTTGCAATTCCCTGATAGCTAGGATTGAACACTTTTAAAAACAGTTATTGGCCATCTATGTTTCTTCTGACTAGTTCATTAGCTCAGGTGGTGAGTACTTTTGTTTCCTTGAGACTTGATTTTTGCAATTCTTTGTAAATTCTGGCTGAAGTGTAGCTAGTAAAGATTTCTCCCATTCTCTGAGCTCTGTGCTTTTCTGATGGCTTCCTTTCCTGTGCAGAAAATGGTGGATTCCATGTTCTCTGTCTGTTGATATTGGGGTAGTTCCTGTGCTGCTGGAGTTCTGTTCAGTAGTTCTTACTCACCCCAGTGTCTTGTGGAACATCCACATTTTTTTGTGTAGAAGTTTCAGGTTTTAAGTTAAGATCTTTGGTTCATTTTGGAACGATTTTTATTCATTGCCTGAACCATGCATCTGTTCATTTCATGAAAGACATAAATCAAATCTCATTATTCTCGAGGAAGATTCCCAGTTTTGCCAGTAGCATTTGCTGAATAGCTAGCTGAATGTTGTTGGCTTCTTTATCAAATGTTAGGTGGCTATAATTATATCTGTTAATGGAGATGCTTTTGCCCCTAATCTTGTATTAACTGGTACTGAGTTCACTATAGCAAGGAGATGGGACTGAGCTAGCTACCTAGATGCATGACTACTGAAAATCTCATATATTTGTATAAAACCAAAAACTATTCCTCTCTAAAGAAAATGAAGTACTATTTCTCTCTAAAGAAAACAGAAATCACAAGCTTGCAAATAAAAATTAATATTTTACTATTATGCTTCTTTTTTTTAGGAAGAATCACGTACAGCCCTAGGTGGCTTCAAACTTGCTTTGTGACCAAGAATGACCTTGAACTCGGGATTCTCCTGCTTTTACTTCCTGAGGGCTAAGATTATGGGCTTTGGTCACCACACCCAGTGTGATGTAGCTTTGGTATCAAATGTAAGACTTGTGAATGCTGAGTCAGCATGCTTTCAACTGAGCTGTATCCCTGGTCCTGGTAGAGTGGTTTTCAAAACAATATGAAAGTTGTACAAGATGTAAATGATTTTCCCCCTTTATCTGTTGCCTGATCTCTGTGATTGTTATTAGTTTGGAGATTGAACCTAGGGCCTGGTGTGTGTTATGTACATACTCTGTTATGTATGAGGTACAGCCCAATCTCGACTAGTATTTCTATAGTGGCCACTTATTTTTGTCAAAGAAATTCAAAATTTTCTGTTTAATTAAACACAGGAAGCAAATTAAAGCATGGTGTACTCTTTAAAAATGCTCAGGACATCTTAAAACTGTAAACTACTTTTAAATGATTCTAATTTGTTTATACTTTGGGGAAAAATTTTAGCTCCATTTATTAGTAGAAACTGGATCTGTGAAAGCGTGTTTTGGAATCTGTTATTTTAATGACATCACTTACATAACTAACTTTGCTGTGTAAACATCCTCCTGCTCACTTGGCTGGCTCAGGGTACCATATGTAGACATTAATGAGAGATAGATCAAACTCCCCAAGTCTATAACTGGGTATGTGTGGTTTATCCTGGGAAATTAAATGAAAAAGAACGATTTCCCCCAAACACCTTACAATAATTGAATCCAATACACTGAATACCAAACCTTAATCCAATCTTTCAAACAGAGGGAATCTTTTCACTGTGAATGAGAAGAAAAAAAGGATCACATTCCTATCTTCTCAAAAGAAATGCAACCATCAGGTAGAAAATTAAAATGGCACCCATTTTACCATCCTATGACTTCTCTCTCATTCCTTCTATTTTTTTTTTTGCGAGGGTAGTGGCAAGAAAATAATGATTTTCAGACAGCTTCTAAAGCTTTAGTTAATTAACTTGATCATTCCATTTGGGATTTAATTCAAGACTCTCCAACTGTTGCCATTATTCATTGATAAAGAGATGGGCTGAAAGACAGGCTACATGCTTATCAGAAATGGGCTGTGCACTGCCAGCATCATAGTTTTAGCAAAACTCATCTTTAGGCAGTTTTAAGGACTTTGAACATGGCCTCTCCTGCTCCTTCCAATAGCATCTATTGTGTTCCCAGTTTCTTCTTTTAAATGCTGTTACCAAAGACTTGTCCTCTTCTGTTAAGACCCTCTATTCTAAAGAGAGTTTTCATAAAATCACAGACAAGTGGCCGAAAAGAATCGTGGTTCTGGGTCTGTGCTTTTCACACTCTGTCCTGTGCCAACAGGCAGACACTAGGATGTGAGAATACAGAGAGAGATGAAGAAAGCCACCATGATGCTTAGGACTCCTGCTTTTCTTGATGAAAGAGGAGTCCAGGCCCAGGATTTCAAGATAATTCTCTGCAGTTGCTTAGCCAGTCTATAAATAGGCAATTCAACATCTGGTTTTGTTTCTTTCTAAAATGCAGAATAATTTTTTTTTTGAAATAATCTCTGGTTTTAAATGGCATAGAAGTCATTGATAAATTGGTGAGCTGTCTAAAGTCCAGTACCCTATCCATGTTTGTGCAAGCCGCCTAACTAAGCTCTGCAGCTCACAGAAAAGACACGAAAGTAGGAGGAAAACCAGTTGGAAAGAAGAGGGTCTCACAGAAGAGAGGAATGAAGGTGAATCTGACCAAAATTAATTATATGCTGTATGATATTATTTAAAAACCTGTGTATCAAAAGTGAAATTGTGAAGCCATGGCCCAGCAGCTAATAAGTTCTTACTCACAAGGAGCAGAATTTGGATCCCAGAACCTGCCTAACAAACTCTAATGACTCCAGATCCAATAAATGGAGCACACTCTGTCCTGGCTGCCTCATGTGCACAGGTATGCTCATATCCACTCGTGTGAATACATGTTTGCACACATGAAAACATGAAAGTATATACAGAAAGACATAAACACACCCACGAAAATAAGTACAAATATCATCATCAGAAATCAAAATGAAAAGGTGAGTGAGAGAGACCAGGTGAAAATTTCAAAGCCAACAGTTTTGAACATCTCTCTCCGACAGTATTTGTTGCTCTGTTGGGATGGATTTGAGCACTAGAAACAGGTTTCACTGTACAGCAGTGGGGTTGTATTATTGCCCATTAGGATTCATTGTCCTTCCCTAAGGGCAGATCTTGCTTCTCCCTTCACTCTCTTCAAGGTCACAGGAGCATGTACAAAGATTGAGTTTCCAACAGCTCGGATCTCAGACTGACTCTGGCAAGCAGTTACCTATTTTACAGCTGCAGGAAAAGCCTTGGAAAGAAGCTGAGATGTGTAGCCTGCTTCTGCCATCTCTCCTGGCTGATACACTCACAGAGTGGAGATGCCATTTAAACATGGGATGACTATTAGGAAGAAAATAAAAAGTAAGGCATGGGTAGCAAAAGAAGAGTTTATAAGGGCAGGGGATTTAGGAAGAAAAGAGACAAACTAGGTCAAATTATGACAATCCTGTAATCATCATTAAAGAGAAGAAATCAGTTTGATCAAACCTGAACTGTTTTCCCTTGCAACCATTGGCTACTAATGTCACATTCTAGCATATCAGGCACTAAATCAGCCTGGTGTCTCTCACATCTTGCTTTACTTTCTGTTTGTATCAAATGCATATTGATCACCTACTAAGTGTCCTACCACTGCATGAGGGTTATGACACAATAGAGCCTGAACACAGCTCAGCTTTCTCTATGTGAGCTCCGTCCAGCAGGATGCCTGAGTCTTGTTTCACATCTCTGCTCAGCCATGGATCTTACCATTCTTTATCATCTGGCACTTAACAGTTAATTTTTAATTAAATAAAAACCACCTTCTGATTTTTAAGTCTCAAATATCTCACAAAGTTTCATTTGTTGACAGATTGGTTCTTAACAGCCGGTGCTATGGTGGGTGTGTGTGCAACTTTCAGAAGGCAGAGCCTTGTGGAAGGAAGTGAAGTCACTAGGGAGGTGATGGGACAATAGACATACGTCTCTTCTTGTTTCCCTTTGTTCCTTGTCTTACAGGAAGTAAGCTTCCACTAGCCATGTGATTTTTTTTCCCATGATGAGTTGCTTCAAAGCAAGAAAACTCACCAACCATAGACTGAAATTGACAAAACAGCAGACCAAAATTAACGCCCGCCTTGTATTTATCTGAAGGATTTGTCACAGCAACAGAAAGTTGACTAGCACACAACACCTTAGTAACCAAGTAACCTTTGTGTAGCCTCATTGTGGAGAACTGGAAACAGGAATCTTTCAATCTCATCTCAGTGAGCTAAATACTTTAATATAGGTCTCCATTTGCTGCCTAATTAGGTTTTTTTGGTGTCTTTTGTTCAGAGTTGACCAAGCTTAGCCCAGCTATGTGGAAAAAGAATTTCATTTCCCCAGTGCTAACCTTTATTGCTATTTCAAATGTATATTCTGTTTGGGGACAAAGCACAAGTTCATTGCCCTTTTCTGTGTGCATCCCACCTACATTCAGGGGACTAAGGAATGGGTTTTTTTATGTATAGGCATCCCAGCACCCATATCTGTCTGATTTGGCAATTTTTCTATCTTCCAGTGGATACAAGCTAGGATGAGAAGAAACGACAGAAGGTTATGATAGACCGTCAAGAGAGTGGAGAGGATAGAATGATCTAGAAAGTATAAACATGAGGGAATTCAAGTCGTTATTTCTACAGATTCTGCTGGGGAAGAACAAGTAATTTCAGACTATATTTAAAAGAGGTTTGGGGCCATGTGTGTTGACCCTTCCTAGAACAAGGCCTTCTCAGAACAAATCACTTTAGATTCAGTTGGCCATGGAAGATAGCTTTATAATTTCTGGGTCCTAGAATTCAAGCGGACTTGGTTTCCTCAATTACATCCCTCTTTAAGACTCAGGCTTTGTAGGGGACCCTGTAGCTTCACTTTGCTAACCTCTGCCCCCCACCCCCAACTCTGGAGCCCACTGGCATCTCAGTGTATGAACAGGTAAGTATTGTAAGCTTTTGAACTGTGGGCAGACTATCACTGAACCCCACACATGCTCACAAAGCTTGATTCTACAGCCCCACATCTGAATGTCAAAGATTTTGCTACCCCTACAGCCCAAGAAGAGAATGAAAAAGATTCTGCATCTCCTTCTATACACGGTGAGACCAGTACTACATTGACATTGGGGGCTCTATGAGATGGTCCGACTAGGCACGTGCAACTACTGAATCCTACTGTGATATGGTCATCTTCTTTATATTCCATCTCCTCTCCTAACTGAATCAAAGAGGTAAATGTCATGCTAGCATCCCTACTAGAGAATCTCCACACTACACATGGTAGGATTCTGGGAACATGATTGACATATTATGGGATAGCCTTCTTTCTATTTTCTATTCAGTGTACTTGGTGTTTCCTTATAATACGGTGGAATGAGCTTCCTCTTTTAGTTTTGTATTGTTTCCTTTTGAAATGAAGGATATTTTGTGTGTAAGTCAATGTGTTTGCATGTGTGGGAGTGAATGTTTGTGCACATACATGCACAGGTGTAGGAAGGTTCAAAGTTGAAGAGGGGTGTCTTCCTCTATCGCTCTGCACTTTCCTGAATCAGGGTCTCTCAAGAAACTCAAAGGTTGTCAATTCTTTTTTTTTTTTTTTAAATTTATTTAGTTATTTAAATCACATCATAATTTACTTATTTACACAGGGGTTATAAACACAAAAAGGTTGTCAATTCTCAAGAGTTTATGTATCCAGCTTGCCCCAGGAATCATCTGCTTCTGCATCCTAGGTACTGGGATTAGAGGTAGTTTCTAAACCTGTCCTGCTTTTACAGGGGTTCTGGGGAGGCTTTGTACTTGCATGTCAAATACTTCATCCAGCCTTCTCCTCAGCCTTGAAATGAGTCTTGATAAAGTAAATGGAGATGGGGAAAAATCATGTAAGTGGGAGATGATTAAAATGCTGGAAACACAGGAGATAATGTCCTTCCCTCCTGACTGTCACACAGCACGTTGATAGGGGGGCATTAAGGAGATTGTTCCAACTAGCATTACAGAATGTCATCTTTCCACGGGAAGTAGGGCAAAGCTATCTTGCTTTAGGGAGAAAATATTTTAAAATTTTTGGTAAGGCTTTCAACAACTCTATTATTGCCACTTGAAAGTATTTGTCTTGCCCTTGGCCTTGGCCGCACCCACAGTGTCACTCCCAGACATTACACCACATCTTGAATATTTAATCTAAAGTCATCTTCCAGCTGACTCAGAAGCTATGCATCTATCTCAGAAGATGGAGTGGGCAAATATGGACTTCCTCCCACATCCTACTTTGCTCAGTGTCTACATCAGGGTACCCTTCCACTAATATAAACAGACATGTTTCTAGGCAAATAAATGCCCCTCCCATGTCATCCTTATTATCTCTGCCAAGACGATGACCACTGATGATCTCCCTTTATTTATGTGTTCACCATACTGTATTCTATCAATCAATATGTCTCTTAAGCCACTGCTGCTCTTGGTGTTGTGACCAGCCATGGGAGGTACATCCCTTAGCATAATAAGCCATTTTCTCTGCTTTCTTACTCAAGCAAACTTCAGATGTATCAGAATCTATTCTCCAGTTCTTACAGTCTTCCTCATTTTTCTCCACAGGACCACTTCTTGCTATAGGCACCTCTTACCTATATCCTGTTATCAGTTGAACACTTGGACTCAGTTTCCCTCCTGGACCCGAGAATCCCATGGGGGTTTCTGCTCTTTTGAACATGTTACCTCTCCCTCCTTTTGGCCTCCATGGCTCTGTGCTGTCTTGCCTCTCCTTTCTTCTCAGCCTTTTCCATGGACAGATTTAGTTGTTGCTTGATACTATTTTCTTTTGTTCAGTATAGTTGCATCTTTCCCCATGTCCTGCTTCTTTTCAACATCTATTCCAGGATTCAGCCAGTCTCTTGTGGCAAATGATTCTAATCCCCATTCCTTCATGCTGAGAGTCCTCTCACTCTTCCATTGCCTACATATTAGGATCCATACCTCAGGACTCACAGCTCCAAACTTGAAGATAATCTTGATTTCCTTTCAACTGAGTTGGGGCCATTTGTAATGAGGCACAGTGTATTCGTAATGAGACACGGTGTTGGTGTTCTGTAGCTATTCTGTTTATAACTCATTCTCCCTGCCCAACTCCTAATGTCCTCCCGCCCCTAGTTCAGTTGGAAAAAAAAATCTTATTCTTCCTATGTTAGTATCTGAATCCCACTTTTCTTTCATCCTTCTTAGTCTGTGCCCTTCAAAAGCAGCCCACAGACGATAGTGCCTTTTTTTGTTCCTTTAATAGACCTTCTTAGCTTACAGGAGAAAGTTTAAACCCCAGGCACAACATTAGAAATGGGGGTCTTTGTCTTCTGTTGCTACCAGGATCAAGCTGACTTCCTGCATCTGAGTGCTTCCCTGTCCCTTCCTTTGCTATAATCACGAAGTTTGCTGACTGCCTGGAAAACACATGGAAATTTTTTAGCATGAGTATAGCTATGTTCACCTTGGAAGAACCTTTCCATTCACAAGGTACTGTTAGCCACAGGGATCCCAATCCTTACAATTCTGTTGGCTTACTGTGCCTCGTTCACTCAAGAGACTCCTACTTGGTACTGGAATGAACACTTATTAATCCTGGGTCTTTAGTAAGGGCCTTGTAACTAGTTACGTTCATTAGCAGTGTGGATTTTATACTTTTCTCTCAGACAATAGTAGTGTTTTAGAAAAAGTCATTGTTACAAAGTTAGTAATGCTGAAGAGCTTCAGAGAAGTCTTAATAACATCATTATAATAGTGTTCATAGCGTCCACTATGCATACGCTAGAATGCATATGCTCAGAGAGACGAGCCGACGGGGAAAACATTGGGAAGATAATAACTGCACAAACATTATTTATATCTGCACTGGCAAACAACAAAAGCTGTGAGATTGATTCAAAGTTGCACATTAATATTCTTTGTACATAGGAATATAGGTTAGTGGGAGGTTATGGTTCATCTAAAAATATTCAACAGCAGTGTGAAGAATTCTAAATGAACACTCACTATTCACAACAAAGCCCAGAAGTCTACTATGAAACAGAGCAGGCTGAGAGACAAACAAAAATAATGGTAGCGCAAGGAAATTGTTTGTCCGTGGCTATTTCTCATCATAAACCAGGAACTAAGGGGCTGAAAATTCCAGAAGACGTTTGGAAAATATGCTTTTATGTTAGGAGCTGTGTGAAAATTCCTGATTCTGGTTTGCCCTAAATATCTTGGACATTAAAATATCACCTCACAGAGAAGTTTTGAGAGAAATGTAAGAATAGACACACCCAATGCTGACAGAGAGCTCTTCAGAACTCCCTGCCTCCCTGTGCAACTTGTTAATAATAAGTAATCACTTTACTGTTGCTCCAACCAACCCAACTAAGACTGGTTCAAAGAAAACTCAATTCAATAATTATGAATATAAGCTGCACTCCTAGATTGGGCAAATTTACCACTACACTACTCTACTCCTCAGCTATGAGATCCTTATAACTTGTGGGTTTTCCAAGCCAGAACTTGTCCTTCCACCCCTGCTCCTCTGTCCTCTTCCTCCTCCGTCATCCTCCTCCTCTATCTTCCTCCCCAGTTACCATCCTCTCTCTCTCTTCCCACAAATCTTTATTTTTCCACCTCCCCTTCTCTGCCCAATCACTGGCTCTAGCCTTTATTTTACAAATTAAGGTGGGCAGAAGGTTCACTAGAATTCACCTGTGTACTGATTCACTCCTCCTCTGCAGCCCTTCCCAGGAAAGGGGAATTAGCATCAAAATACAAGGCCAAGGTATCCACAACACTTTCCTTTTTTTTTTTTTTTTTTTTTTTTTTTTTTGGTGAAACAATGTCTTGCTGCTATATAGATAGAACTGGCTGTGAACTCAAGACCTCCAGTCTCAACTCCTAAGTGCAAGGTTTATAAGTGTAGGCTACCACATCCAACCCCATGCATCTTAATAATAGAATAACTGAGTGTTAGAAAAAAAATCAGAAATTCTATACATATTTAATCTAACATAGCATATAACTTTCTGCACTAAGCATAGATGTCAGCAAATATTTTCTGTAAAGAGCTGGGTAGAAGTATACTTCCCTTTGAAGTTTATGTATTTGCTTCTGTAATTATTCTACTATTGAAAAGAAAGCCTGTATAAATGAATGGAAATGACCAGCCTTCAATAAATCTTTATTGACAAACATATGCTTTGGCTGGCATCAAGTCACAGGGCACAAGTCACAGACTTCTGAGTTACTGATTAGAATCAATGAATTTAAGTAGAGCTTTTCTGACTTCATCCGCATTTTTCAGGTATGGTTGATAAAAAAAAATACACATAAGATAGGCAGTGTGTGCTCTGTGACTCACATTTTAAATGACAAATTCTTACATTCATTTTTGATTGGTTTAAGAATAACTAGCATCCTATTTGGTGTTTTTAAAGTCGATAACATGCCGTACTTGGGAAATAAGGTTCTGTCTTCTTTTGCTGTATTTTCAGACAGAACCATGAGATTAAGAGACACTGTGAAGACTGGCTGTCTTCTATGCCAAAGAAGTCACTATATAAACTCATTCAAAATGAAAGAAAATTGCAGTCTTAAGTACTAGGGAAATGGGATTCTGCCTCAGGAGAATCACTCCTTTCCTCCAGGAGCCTGGGGTGAAAAGAAAATGAAGATAGACAAATTCCACGCTTTTTTCATCACTGGAAAAAGCAAATGCTTCATATTGACGAGTTGTTACTCAATTGAGTGGGGAACACACAGGAAGCCCTCCTTGGTGTTAATTTAACTGTACCTCGCCTTCCATGGGAGAGAGGGCAGCACCTGTGGCTTCTGTACTTTTCAGCTTTATTTTATAACCAGAAGGAAAATAAAATTTAACAAATCTTATATCCTTGGGGATGGTGCCAGGTTCCGCACACATGTGTGCATCACGTCTTCCTGTCTTTTGCTCTTATTTTCCTCTTACTCTAAGTAAGCACTGTTGACCCACCTGACTCTAGAATTGAGTCTAGTGGCCCTGCAAGCATTTCCCCTGTGATGTGATAAAAGCATTGTTCTTCTGAGCCAAGGTAGCCCCCGGAGCTTTTCTGTGTGGGTAGCCATTAGATACCTGCTCTTAAAGACACTCTTATTGGTCTCCTTCCAGCATTTTCTGTCCTGAATGAGACAGTCGAGAGCTATATGAGGCATGCCACACATCAGTCACCACCAAGGACCTTCTGATTAGAACATGCCCCGTCTCTCCCCTAAAATCTCTCCATTAAGACATGTCCCTTTCTCAGGAGTGAAAGCCCAGTATATATTGTTATTTCCCTTTGAGCCTGGACATTTAGGTCAACTGTTGGTTTTTTCCCCCCCTCTGCCTCTGGTGCTTTATATTTTTTTCTTTCTCATCTCTTAACAATAACTCTGTCCACATATTTTCTAGTAGTGTGAAATATCTTGCCTTCAGAATTTCAAGACCTTGAACAAGTATTAATCTGTTAAAGAAAGCTATAAAAGAAAAGAAGGTCAGAGAAATTCATGTCACTCCTACAACTAAAGCTAAAAACATTTGATGTGTCTCCCAGGGGGCAGGCTACACAGGGATATGTGGATAGCCCCAAGTCTCTTCATCTAATGGCAGCACCAAATTCATCACTCCAATAGTAACTTTTGCTTTTAAGCCGTGAAAAGATGCTTCCTTCTCTAGCCTATTATGTTTTGGGATAGGGAATGGGTTTAAAGGACTTTATTTATTCCCTTAGATACTATTTAGGAAAATCTTTTTTTCAAAATTGTAATTTTCCATTCTGTACCCCCATTTTAAGGGCAATTCTTTTTCAAAGATTGGTGTTAGACATTTAAATTTCATTTTACTGTATGTGGTGGTTTGAATAGGTTTGGCTCCCATAGACTCAGGTGTTTGGATGTTTGGCCCACAGGAAGTGGCACTATTAGAAGGTGTGGCCTATTTGGAAGGAATGCTTCACTGTGGGGGTAGGCTTTGAGCTTTTCTGTACTCAAACTCTGTCCAAAGTGGAATGTAATTGGTCGTTCTGGTGTTTGCAGATCAAGATGTAGAACTCTAGTCTCTCCAGCATCGTGTCTATCTGCACATTGCCATGCTGCCTACCATAATGATAATGGGCTAAACCTCTGAAGCTGTAAACCAGGACCAATTAAATCAAATATTTTCCTCATAACACACACACACACACACACAGAGTGAGAGAAGAGAGAGAGAGAGAGAGAGAGAGAGAGAGAGAGAGAGAGAGAAGCATACAGGGGTCCATGTAGGCCAGAAGAGCTATTGGATCCCTTGGAGCTACAGTTATAGGTAGTTGCGAGACATCTGATGTAGGTGTTACAAATCCAGCTCATAGCCCCTGGAATAGCATACAAGCACGTTTAATGTCAAGCCATGTGTCTAGCGTACACTACACATTCCTGTGCTTGCTTGTTTGTTTTGTGTGTGACTCACGTCTTTGATTTCCCTTCCACCAACATCTCCAATTCAACTAAAGGATGACTTCTAAGTATCTCTCTGACCTGAAAGGAGAATATAACACAGATTAGCTCTTCTGGTAACAATCTTTGTTTCCTTCAACTTTTGACAGTCTTTCTGAAGGCTAAAAGTCTTAGATCACACCAGTTCTGCCAGGGTTGCCTGGATGCTAGCCATGAACTGTTAAGTTAAAGTCAAATAAGAAGTAATGTCCCCAAGACCATGGCTACAAACTCTTAAACATTTCAGAAGATGCAAAATGATGGGGATGCTTCAGGTCTCTGAGACAGAGGTAAACAAACATGCATGGAAAGACATGCATAGCTAAGGCTGTGTATGGGATAAGGCACTTCCTCTAAGAAAGTAATGCTTTTCAGAACCTCTTCTACTTCCAGTTTATATGCCTGTGAGCTGATCACATATAGAGCATGACAACAGACCTGCTACTTCTGCACCTTGGATGCAGAAACCAGAGTCAGCCATCTTTACTTCAGGTTTTCAAGCTGTGCTTTGAATGATGAATCCTCACCTCCATCCCATAGGCTCATACATTTAAAAGCCTGGTCTTTGGTTGGTAGAACTGTTTGGGAAGAATAGGAAGTATGGCCTATTTGGAAGAAGGATGTCACTAGGGGTGGGCATTGAGCTTTAAAAGACCACACAATTCCTATTCTCTCTCTCTCTCTCCTCTCTCTCTCTCCTCTCCTCTCCTCTCCCTTCCTCCCTCCCTCCCTCCCTCCCCCCATCTCCTCCATCTCTTCCCTTATGTTTGTGGATTAGATATAAGCCCCATTTACTGCTTGAGCTTGCTTGCTTGCTTAATGCCATGTTACCATCATGATGGGCATGGACTCTCTGGAACTGTGAGCCCCTGTAAATGTTTTTATTTTAAGTTTCCTTTGTTATGGTGTCTCTTCACAGCAATAGAGAATTACTAATCACACACACACACACACACACACACACACATGTAAACAGGCAAATTGCTTCAGTGTCTATCTTCAAATACTAATTTGTTAACATCAAGTTAGAAAAATCACACATTGGAAAAGATGTACCACACTTTTACATGTAAACTAGCATCTGGACAAGCATTTGAAATAGGATGTACCACTTTCAGATGGAAGGGACGCTACTCAGCTTGCTGACAACATCTCTAACACACGGGCAGTGAGCGTAAGCCTCTTTACTAAGTCTGTGTGGATTGGTTGGACAGATATCCTGTCCACCAAAGTAAACCTTATCAAAACCTGTGGGCCTAAGCTCATCAGTCTACGCTCACCCTGTGGGGTGAATGGACTCAACATACAGCAGGAAGGGGTGGGTTGGCACTGCTCTCTATGCACCCAAGGCAACAGGAGAGTGTAGTCAGAGCCATCCCATCCTTGTCACCCCTCCCAAGTAGGCACTCTTCCATGGCTGAAGAGGCATCGAGTTCGGATGACAATTTCTCTTAGTCCTTCCCGTTACAGCAGACAAAACAGGAGAAGTTTCTATAACTAGATTGCCCACAACTTGCTCAAGATTGACCTTTGACCTCGGTTTATGAAAAACGGATCAGCTTGGCTGCTCCACGCTGACACGAAGCATGTTCAATGAATGCTTACATTATAAAGAATGAGCAAACACTACATGCGGAAATTAAATCCTTTTCACTATCCGTCTGTGTCGGAGCACTCATAAATTGAAATGAGTGTGAAAGAGCTGTCCTCAATCAATTCCAGCTCCGGTCCCTGACCTGATTATGCTCCATGTATCAATATACATTCCTGTAATTAAATGTGGTTCAGTGAACATTAGTGGTATTAAAAAGGGGGAGAATCAGGGCTTCATGTTACTTCCTATCACGGCATTGGAGGAAACAATAGACTGATAGGAAGTGATGGTAGCAGGAGAGAGATAGTAGCTGCATACAATCATCTTTTTCTCCTGTGAAGATTAATTTCAGTGCAAGAAGTGCCACTTTGTCTCCTGGGCAATCCTCCCAGGACAAAGGATTGCTGGGTGGGGGCATCATCATCAACATCAGCGTGAGATATTCCAGCTTGATTTGATTCACTCGCTGCTCACTCTGCCATGGCTACTCAGGTGTTCAAACCTCTCCTTACCCCCAGTCTAAACAATGAAAAAAAACGGGGGGGGGTTCTATACAACTTATAAATTAAGGGGGGAGCACAGTGTAGTTTCCCTTCCTAGGTCTCCTTCTTTCCCTCTTTCCTTCTCCCACTTCTTGGTGGAGCTTGCCCAGAACCTTCTGCCATAGCCTGTGGGATCCTTTGGGCTCTGCAGGAATCTTTCCCACTGGGAGCCTGGTAGGAGCAGCCTGTACTGCAGCTACTCTCAGCATGTGAAGTGTTGCCAATGATGCCCCAATCTGCCCATTTGGGGTCTCCCCAGGGCAGTGGTTGTTCCACTTGCCATTGGTGCCTAGAAGTTGATGACCTGGAAGACAGACTTGCAGTTATAGACTAACTGAGAGGAGGCATGGGGAGAGAAAGAGCAACAGATCATTTCCTTGACTAGGTGACAGATTTTTTTCAGGGGTCCTGATGCAGCAGAGTGGATGAGACCATGCAAAGGATGCCTTTGCTACCAATGCAGCGAACAGCCATCATGGATGACAGGGCAGGTGAGACTTGCAGAAAAGGAATAGATCACACAACATCCACTGGCCTTGTTAAAATGGACCTGGATCTTTGTGAGTACTAGAGCATGACAGGCAACTGCATCTACTTCTGGTGATGGAGTCCTAAGGTGGAGTCTAAGGAAGCTCTGGGTTGGATCCACAGAAATATATGCACAACAGAAAGAAAAGGAATATATACCAAGCAACAAGTGTTTTTTGGCTCTGGTTAACCCTCCAGGAGGTATTAATGACTGAGAGACAAGAGCTAGAGGAGGCAAGAGAAAGGCCTTCAGGATGTTCAGCATGATGGCCCCAACAGTAAGAGCTCAGAGTCTCTGGGAGCCATAGAACTAGGCTCTCTTTCCCCTCAATGATCTTAAAGTAAGGGAAACCCAGAATCTTGAAGAATTGAGAAAATAGCTGGATTAAATTCATATTAGTTGCTCATGATGATGGTTCTTCTTCTTCTTCTTCTTCTTCTTCTTCTTCTTCTTCTTCTTCTTCTTCTTCTTTCTCTTTGATTATTGAGATTAGTGTGCTAGGCCTGCTTAAGACAGTGACAGAGTGAATGTAAGCATACTGACTAATTTGCAGTTGAAGCCTTCTTAATGAACCCTCTTCATTCCAAGGGTTTTAGTTTTCAAAATTACTTCCCTTTAGATGGTTCCTCTTTATCAGCATGTCAATATATAGAAAGTTTTATAAGTGAAACAGAAAAAAAAAAAAAAAAGGCACACAAATTATCCGAAAGGAAAAGAAAGAGAGAAAAAGGTAAACACTGATTGGTCCCCTGCTTGGTCACATGAGTCATCCTCTTAGATTTCTGAGAAAGTTTGTGCACAGCCATTCTCCAATCTCATCAAGGTCCATTCAATCAGAACCAACAAGAACTGTTTTTAGTCCAGAGGTCCAGCAGTAGGTTCTTCCTGTACTACCCAACCTCCAATGTCTAACATCCAAAACCCAACATCCAACTTCTAATCCCCAACCCCAACCTCCTTCAGCCTCTGAAAACATTCCCACTTTGTATTTCTAAAAATACAAAATATTTTTGTATGTAAGAGAGAAAATCTATTTCTCTGCCTTCACTCAAAACCAATATAGTAATCCCAACAGTGTGCGTTTCTGACTTCCTTAAAATTCTCAAGTGTTACTAAAAACGTTTGCTAGTTTGCCATTCAACCATATAAGAGAATGTACTATCACTTAGCTCTGTTGTCAGAAATGAACAGAACATGGACCTCAAGGATGATATCTATTAAACTATGATTTGTATTTATGCTTACTGATAAGAAAAATATATTTGATGATTTTCTTTATATGGACAGGACAGGAAATAGGATAAACACAGCACATGAATTTTGTGCAGGTAGTCAAATCCCTTTTCTCTAAAAATTGCAGAGGAAGAAAACTTTGAATGGTAGAATTAAGACCTCTACAAATATGCTGTAAAAACATTTTTAAAAACATCTGCAAAAAGACTAATGAGCTTACAAATTTGAAAATCAGCTAAAATTCTCCAAGGGGAATTTGATAGATGTGGATGAGGACAGTATTTTGTGGGACCGGACATTGATCTTCTCTTCCAGCCCCTTTTACTTGTTGTGGTTAGCTAAGAGCACCAGCAGCCTATGTAGTGAAGGGGCTGGACTGGTTCTTCAGCTCAGCAATGAGTCCTATTATGTTCTTCACATAGTGTCAACAGTAAGCCCTCGGTTGGATATGTAGCCTGCAAGTCAGTATGGAAGTTTCTCAAGAACTATAGCTGTTTCACGTCTATGTGACCCAGCTATACCACTGGGTATTCATTTACCCATAGACTCCAAGTGGACATATCACAAAGACACTTGCCCATCAGTGTATACTGCAGTACACTTCAC
Source organism: Mastomys natalensis (assembly GCA_021653895.1). Lineage (NCBI taxonomy): Eukaryota > Metazoa > Chordata > Mammalia > Rodentia > Muridae > Mastomys > Mastomys natalensis. The sequence goes on along the minus strand of JAJTUV010001095.1, from coordinate 80,191 downwards.
AATAGATGAATGGTGTAACCAACCTAGATATCTAAAAACAGAGGGTTGGAATGTGGCCTCTACAAACAATGGACCTTTCTATGAGCATAAAGAAGAAAGAAATTGTATAGTTTGTATGAAAATGAGTGGGACTGGAGAAAATCATACAAGTAAATTAAGCCAAAAGCAGATGTTTTACTTTTTCTTTCATTTATAGTCCTAGATTTGCAGAGACAGAAGGCTTGCACTATTGACTTCAAAACTTAGAATCTAGGTAGATTCCTTCCTGTTTTCTGGGATATATGCAACATTTATAAACATCCTGACTATCAGAGTTGCTGCACTGACTCCTTGAAACGTGTAGTCTGAGATGTTTAGGCAGAAGTGTCAGATGAGTATCCCAAAGCTTCTCTAACTGTCCAAATAATGAGTCAAAGCACTGACCATCACCCACTGAAGCACACCTCGCTTGAAATGAGTCCTGCTTAACCCGTAGTGGCTCAGGGTGTCACCAACTGACACCCACAAATGACTATTTCTGGGTAGTAGAATCAAAGATCATGTTTTGATTTTCCTTCTTATTTTATAAATTTTATGTTGATTATGTGAGGATTATAGGAGTTTTTCCTACGTGGGCTTTTATTATGCAAACTCCCAAATCTCTCCTCATCAACTCTGAACTACTGTAATGAAAGGCCTACAGTGACCGACTCAGAAAGAGGAAGAGAGCGGTGGAGATGGCTCAGTGGGTGAAGCTACTGCTGCACAAGTGTGAGGATCTGAGATTAAGTCCCCGGACTCACACTGAGGCAAAGCAGAATGAGCATGCATATTCAATCCAGCACTCCTAGACACAGAGAGCCGGGAGAGTCCAGAAGCTCATGGGTAGCTTGGCTCACATAGTAATACAACAGAGACTATGCTTCTATCAAAGTAGAGGTGAAGATGGCGATCTGAGTTTGTTCTCTGACATCTATGCATGTGGAATATCCACACTCACACATGCTCTCACACACACATGCACGCACATATGTACACACATACACACACATGTGCATTTATATACACACACATACACAGACAACACATACACACAAGTGTATAGTAGACACAGAAGCACACACGTATACACACACATGTACGTGCACACATGCACACTCACACATCATGTACATACACAGATACATGTGCACACACACATCACACAGGCATACAACCCACATATGGGTACACACAACATAGACTGACACACAGAGTGAGAGAGAGACAGAGACAAAAACAGAGAGTCAAGATAAGACTGTGTCCCGAGGTCCCTTTGAAGTCATGGCCCCAGTCCCTCAAATAGTAGGTTTCCCATAGTAGGTTTCCCCACTGAAGGTTTTGCCACATCCTGACAGCATCATGTGGGTCAAGTTTTTTCACCATATGGGTCTCTGTGAAACTTCTCAACTCAAGCTGTTACTGATTCCTTGTCCTGATCTTTGTCTACTGGGGCAGAGCAGGTAGGTACAAGAGTTAGACTCTGCTGCCCCGCTGTGCTCTGTTGGTACAGCACTGTCTGCAGACTAAGTTGGAACACACTGTTTTCTCATCCTTGCAAAGGTGATAAAGGTCGGACCCTTGGAGGGGTCACCTAAGATTTTGCTGTATCCTCAGGTTGCCTCCCTTCCATAGAAGTAGCTGGATATTTTCTATTCCTGTTTTCACTCAATTTTGATTTGATGTCATTAGTGTGGTTATGGTGGGTAGAACTGGGCTGGTGGAAGATCAGGGCAATGTGGGATGGAGCATCTGGGACATGGAGAGATTGAGGACAATTTTCTATAAAGGTACTGTATAGGATGCGTATTGACTAAATGACCCAGGCTCAACCTTTCTACCTGAGGTTTTAAGATTGGTGCTCACAGGGCCTGTAGCTGCAGAGATAGACAGAGCACATTCACTCTGAAGTCACCTTGTATGGTGTGAAGGGAATTTCTAGTCTCTAATGAAATGTAAAGTAATTCCATATTCTTTGAGGTTCAAATAAAGTTCAGTGCAACAAGACTTGTAGGTATTTGGCATGTAGGAACAAGTTCTACTCTGCAGGATACATAACTTCCATATTGCTTTTCCATCATTTAAAGTAAATAGTACTCCCTACTCTCTTACATGTGACCATGGGTTTAGGACACATATCCTAAATAAACTGAAGTGACAAAGTTTACAGTACATTAATGTTGAAGGAGCATCCTTGCAAGGGCATCTCTGTGAGCATCTTTCCCTTGGGTTTCTGCCATAGTTCATGGTAGGTCTTTGAAGTTAAGAACTTTTCCCCAGTTTGAAAGGGTGTCCAGAGTGCTCTGCAACCTAAGGATGTGTTCAGCCCTGTCTCAAACCTTCATCTGCAGACATTTAAGAAGATAGAAAAGACTTTTGGAAGGTATTCTGTGCATATACAGACTAGGTGGAGCAGGAGTAAAAAATGTGATTACATAGGAGCTAAAATGTTTTTTCTTAAAATTTTTAAATTTGTATTTATTTTTCTACTCCATTTAACTTGAGTTGAGGTTCAAGTTCAAGGAAAGGTTTTTGTGATAGATTTAAACACCTCTATTTAGACAAAGTGAGACATATCACAGAAGGTCAGTAGAACATGCCCTAGTGTGGCTCTGAGCTTCTCCAAACAGGCACCTCTCTTTCATCTTTCTTAGTCTTTCTCTATCGCTAGGCTGAAAATCCCAACACGAGTGTTGTTTGGAAATCTACACTAAGTCTCTTTGTAGAAGATTCTTTCTTATTTAATTGTAATAAAGTCAATGTCTTCTTTGTGGTTTTCATTTCTATTTGTATAATATATTTATATTTCATGTATATTTTGGAGGATTGGAGCAATCTAGGCCTTGGTAATTTGTTCAGGCAATTAAGACTGCATATGACAGTAAGCCTACTCTTTTAATTTAAGCCGTACATAAAATCCCAGTGTTGCTTTGAACCTATGTAACAATTATACTCCCTCCTGCCTCCAAAGCTACCACATCCATGACTGACATGACAAAAGCAAAGGGATTCAGACGGAAGGTGTGATGACCCCAGGAAAGGGAGCTATGAGCATCTGAAAAGGAACCTGAAAAACAAACATCATCCAAGGAAGAACACGAATTTCTCAAGGGACTTTTCATGAGGCATCCATATGCACCAGGCCATCAGTCTGATGTGACCTGATAACATTTCTCTGGGGCTTTTCCTGACAGAATGTAATTCCATAGGCTTTCCTTTGGGCTACCGTGAGATGCATAGTTGAGCTGCCATTATGTTTTGTTTACATATGTGTATATGTGATGTATGTATAGTATGTCTGTGTGTTCATATGTGCATGGGTGATATGTAAGTGAGTGTGCAAGAGTACATGCTTGTGGATGCTCAGGTGGAGGCCAGATGAGCACACTGGGTGCCCCTCCTCTAGTACTCTCTTTCATGAAGCTTTATTAGCAGGTCTCCCCATGAACCTGAAGCTTACCTTTCCACCTAGGCTGGCTATCAGGGATCCACCCCAAAGCTTTGTTTACAGGCAAGTGCAGCCATGCTTGCTTTTTTTTTTTTTTAAAGCATGGTTACTAGAGATTTGAACTCAGGTTCTTACACTCACACAGCAAGTGTTCTTACCACTGAGCAACACCCACAGGTCTCCATGTTAGAGGCTTGTCATGTTTGGTTCCCTTTAAAGGTTTGCCATGAGAACCTAAATGAACTACCATTGAGTAGAATGTGGGAAGTCTTGACCATCTACAATCACCTGCATCTGTGATCATAGCTAATTATCTGTCTGGGGGATTTCATAGTCCTTCAAACAGTTTGTCCATTCTTTCTCTACTTGTGCCACTTATCACAGTGACAGATAAAGTCTAGACATTAAAACGCACCTGCACAAAACTCATGCATTCAGGTAGTATTTACTCCATTGTCCTGGCAGAGAAGAAATGGAACCCATATAATGAGACCTAAGTAGGTCAGCCTAGTCATTGGCACCAACATGCCTACATAACTACTTTCCTCCCTGCATCCTTTCCTTCCATGTGTATTATAAAGTTATCATTTTGCTTATGAGACTATTGGTCCATCTGTCTGTTCTCCAGATTTCCCTTTGGTGCATCAATAATATGCTATAAAAGTTGACACGATGGTGATTATGTTTTATGCTCAAAGATACTCAATATCTCACTGTTGCCTGTAATAACATCATAAAATAGTCTTACTATGAGTCATGGTTTTATATTTATGTTTTCTCTATGGACTTTTGCTTCTTAACTACTACTTGTTTCTCTATATTTTAATTCTATATATACTGAATACCAAAATAATATGAAAGAAAATTGCAAAATCAATTAGTAAACACAGGAGGACACGGTCAGCAGATAAATATTGCTTTGTGGTGGGCTGAGGATTATCTTATGTGGGAAAGTTACCCAAAAGCAGTAAAGAAAGGGAACCCATGTGAGATTGGGGAGTCACTCCAAGAGTATGCATATGAATTGATCTATTGATTAATTTATGAGGTGGATTTTATCAAATAATCAAAGAGCAGAAAATTAATTATAAAGAAAGAGAGTAAAATTGTAAGGCATCAATTTATATTTGATGTGAAGAGAGTGGTTCTTGGCAGGGTTATCCACTAGAGTATGTCAGGGGAAAGCTGGGTGGCTCTAAGTGTGTGCAGAATAACACTGAAGTAGACAGTGAAGGCTCTCAACTAGAGAGCCATCAACGGCATTTCATGGTTAGGTTTGTGTTAGGAGAGAGAGTTGGCTTTAGCTTCAAGAAGGGTGTATAGTAGCTAATTTGGTTTGGGACATTTTTGAGTGTGAAATGTCATGGTATCTATCAGGTGCTTTAGGAAGAAGTTGAAACTCTAAACATAAAGTCAACAGACTCTCCAGCTGGAGATTGAGTTAAGAGGTTTACAGTTGTGATGAAGCTAGAGGAGGGGACCACAGCCACAGAAAGGTGACAGAGAATCAGGGAAATGAAAAGAAGAAACAGGCTTTGTAAAACAGTAGCATACAGGGCACACACTGAATGGAAACCTAGGGATTGGAGGCAAACCAACCCTTTCCATCTTGAAAAAAATGAATTACAACATGTCTCTGTGTTTTATCATCTCCCTCTTGATTGTTTGAGGACTAGCACACAGAAGTCAGTCAGTGTTTGTGTCATAACCGGAGTTACTCTCTTCAGCCTTGTGATAATCGACATCCTCCCTGATGGAAGTGAGTGGCTCATCTCTGAGACCTACCATGAAGGCAACTGCCTTCATCCTTTCCAAGATCTGCTTGAGTCAAGCTCCAGCTGGGGTACTGTGGGCTGGAGACTACCTTTGGCTACAGTAGAATGAGGGTGGGAAAGACCTGTGGCTTCTTTTCCTGACAGCTAAGATGCCTGTGGTTGGTGCTTATATTCTGAGAAAGCAATGAAATGGTAAATACGCTTTAACTCTTGTTCCAAATAACCCATATCCTTGGAGAAAGTCCTCAGTAATCACAGCAATATTGCTGCTTCTACCATCATTGGTCAGGACCAGAGAAGAACCATGGCTTAAAGCCATGATTGGAGAGCAACATGGACTTAGAATTAATGGTCATGTATACTTATGACCTCTCCTTTAAATCTCCCATCACCTGGTGATTCACATGGTCTTTCATGCCCATCACCTCTCTTTTAAATCTCCCATCACCTGGGTGATTCATGTTCCTCCCTATTGGGCCATCTTCCTATTGAACCTTCTGCAAAGACCTAAGACTATTTCCTAAATATGTTGTCCAAGCAACTTCAGACTGAAGATCTTTCAGAGTGAATGTCTGAGTTGAAAAGATGTGGCCACTTGAATTCTACATTTATAAAATAGTTTGAATTCATTGTGGTTGACAGCCCAATATTTCTATTTTCTCTTTTATCTGTAGCCATATGTAATACCATGCTCCAGAAATATAAGTTTATATATGTCAAACTTCTAGTTCCTCAAACAGCAAGCCTACATTGCCTCTTCCTGATTAGCCCCTATAGGCACAAGGTGCGCTACACATGTGCCTGTAACCACCCCAGTCTACCAGTCAGAAAACATGTAAGACACTGATTTAGGGAGAACTAAATACCATGAGTATCTATCAGTAGAGAAAAAATTATTAGAATGGCATAATTTTAAAACTCACAGCACTTAGGAAAACATTAAGAGGAATCTTAATCTTCGGTTCTATAGAAGGATACATATTAATTCTAACACACTTATGTCAAATGGGCCACCTGATGGTTTCATGACAGACTTGTATGAATAAGATTTAGTCCAGTGAGATTTTAGCCTGCCACAAATTAAGATTGTGTATCACATTTCAGGCGTGATTATACCCAGAGCTACTCGGATGGGGTGTAGCCTGTTCCCGTCATGGGCAGTGAGTATTCTGAGAGCTCCTGAAAGCCCCATTCTGCTAAACATCTGCACACGGAACAGAAGGTCTGTGGTGAAGCTTCACCCTCTCTGCTTCTAACTTTTATTCTTTCTTGTGGTCATTTTGTATCTGCTGCTGAACTTGTGTGTGAAAGTTTGCAAGGTTTCCCTTTGTAGACTCTGCTGCCTTTGGTTCACTGAATTGGTTTGTAGAGTTCAGGTGAACTTACCCTTACAAATTTTATGAGAATTCAGATAGTCCTGGGCAGATTGTTATATCAGCTTTCTTTTTCTCCAGATCTGCCAGGGAAAAAAAATAAAATGATCTTGCCCTCTTGTAGCATGTGCTGGGAAGGTAAGCACAGAATGTTGACATCAAGGGATGGGTAGCCTGCTACTGCCTTAGGCTGGTTTCTTCTGAACATCTTTCTGAAATGATGATGAGGTTTTGCTGCGATCCCTTTCTGTTAAGCTTTAATTCCAGTCTCTGCTATGTATTTTTAAAAGGAGAATTCCATTCTCTTATTAAAATATGAACACATTTGAAGTTCAGATAGGTACTAGGTTATCTATTAGGTACTCCTTTTTTATGTTATTGTGGATTAAGTTAAAAGATGTCATTGCAAGTTTAAAATATAGTTTACAAAGACAAAGAAGCAGTGCAGGTTAAGAGAATCATGGGATGAGTTTGGATAGCACAGCAGGAGTCACTATCCTTGGGTGAGTGCCCAAAGAATATTCTACAAAGCAGGTGGTGCCTGATCCAGCTTTGAATAAGAGTCCTGAAAGCTTTGTGTTCAAGAAGACAGTTGAGGCAATTCTGATGGCAGAACATCAGTATGAACATGGAATAGGGAAACATGACCTTCTATCCCATCGAGAGCTGAGTCTACTCTTGGAAGGCTGGGACATGACCTTTATCCCATTGAGAGCTGTCCACTCTAGGAAGGCTGGGTACATGACACTGGTTCCCAAATGAATACTCATGAAGCTGGTGCCTTCATCCCATTGAGAGCTGATACACTCTATGGAAGGCTGGCAGACCTTCATCTGAGGCGAACTCTATGCTGGAGGCTATCTATCCATCAGAGCTGAGTTCACTCTATGGAAGGCTGGGATATCCTGAATGTTGGGCAGAGAGCAGCACCATGGGAGGACTGTGAGCCAATCAATCATGAGGAGGCTAAGTAGAGAGAAGGGGAAACCCAGGTGCTCAGGGAGATAGTGAGCATCGTAGCCACACAACTGAAGTGGCAGTAGAAGAAAAGAAAGGGCACAGAGTCAATTGTGGTATAGTACAGTAGACCATTTAATTCACTGGAGTTAAAAAGTATAGTGGGACCATAGGAGGTAATGGGTGGGGTTGAGAATGGGGCTTTGAGGACTGCTGTGAAGGATCTACATGCCTTGGGTTATAGACTGGTTTGGGAGGTGAGAGCTAGGTGCTTCCATGACTGGGCCAGGAAACGCAAGCTTGAGCAGAGCGAGGTTTAGCACATGCTAAAGGTTCTCTTCTCTTCCTGAGCTGCTGCCAGGTTGTGGTTCCTTCTATTCATCTCTGCAACATTCCTCATCAGTCTTTGTTCCCACATCTGGCCAGTGTTTGCTGCCTTCTCCTGAATGGTTCAGTATGTAAAAGCAGCAGACTTCCAGTCCCGAGGGTATAGAGTCGTAGAATGAGCCTAGTGCATAAAACCTCTCTGGATAGTCTCTGCTTGTGTGGTAGAAAGGACTCTTTAGGCTTCAGATACCATCGCTGTTCCTACTCTATTTCAGCCCAATTTATATGGTGAAAGATGGATTTGTATATGACCTGTGGGGGTTGGGGAAGACATCTTCAAACCTTCAGCTATGTGCCAAGCTATACAAATGGCTGATTCCTTCTCACCTCCACACTACACTAACCACCAACTTCTTCTTCTTTTTTTTTTTTTTTTAATCACATCGTAATTTACTTATTCACACAGGGGTTATAAACACAAAAAGTCAGGATGTGGGGAAGGGAATGACACCAGAGCATAGGTAATCAGGGAGAGTACAGATACCTTTCAGAACAGGGTATCAGCTGGGTGAAAGTTGAGGGGACAGGTCACTATGACTCTGCCTATGATTCACTTGTCCTTATCTAAGTTGGTACTGTCCGCCGAGGCTACCTATTTACAAGGTCTGTGACTACTCAGGCTGGTAAATTTCCACAAAAGCTGCCTGTTTACCATAGCTTATAGCCTTCTGTTTCAGAACCACAGACTTCTTATTTGACCTGTTCACTGTCTTTTAAGAAAATGTGTTTTCCATTTATTTCCCTGCCTGTGTCTTCATCCAGTTTTGACTTGTCTCCTTTTCACTGACTTCCTGTGAGTAATATTTAGTCCCTGCTCCAGGTTTTCCTTCAGATACACACCTCCCTCTCATCTCATAGGAGCATGGCACTGACATGGAGTGGAGCAGGGAGCAGAGTTCTGACTCAACTCTGCCAGTCTCTGGGTGTGGGGTCCTCACCTGAGGACTTCCGTCACTGTCCCATTACTTAAAACATAAATTTAAAATTTCAGTGAGCACAACACTTGTTTTTATCTTTCTGTCCTTTCTTTTTTCCTCCCTCCCTCCCTCCCCCTCTCCCTTCCTTCATCCTTCCCTCTGTCCTTCTCACTTTCCCTCCCTCCCTCCTTCCTTCTTCCTTGTCTTCTTCCTTCCTTCTTCCCTTTCTTCCCTTTCTACTTGTCTCATGTATTGTTGTCTAGGCTGGAACATGCTGCCTAGCTAAGGGCCATATCATTCTCTGCATTACCTTCTCAGAAGCTGCTGCTACAAGTAATCCTCCCACCCCAACCCCACACACATAGGTTAAGCAGCCAGTGACCAAGCTGCCTTGTCAGCCTGGGGTCAAGATTCCTGTCACTTTCTTTCTGATTTGGTGTTTTAAAAACATTTCTTTACTTTTTTCTCATAATTTAGATCTGTCACTTTGGCGAGAAAGCAAAGCATTTATATTTGTTGGTGGGGCCATAATTATTCACAGTTTCCAGTCTCAGATGGGATTTTAGTTCTAATCACCACATTTTTAAAATGTTTCTATTTGTGCCCCTGAGCTACCCTAAGTGAGTTCATCCACAAACTGCAAACCCAGAGCTCAGAATGACCCACTGTGCTCGTAGAGGTGCTGCAGCCAACAAAAGGAATGGTGTACCTCTCTGTCTTGGCAAGGAGCTCCTGCCTTCCCTCACTCCCACAGGGTTTCTTCCCATGGGGTGAAAAAGGTCACACACCTCACTGCATTCCACACAGTCCTCTCCCTTATTCTGTGAGACAGGTTATTTCACTCTTCAGAGCTAATCAATTAGGCTAGGCTGGCTTGCCAGGAGGCTCCCAGGACCTGCCCGTGTCTTCCTCCCTGACACTGATATTACAAGTGCATCCTATTACCTCTGTATATTCACATACACACAGAGCACTAAATTCCCTGCAGATCACTTGCACACAGTGGCTCCAGACAGATTAATAACCAGTGTTGGGGCTGGAAAGACCTCCTTAATAGAGCCAGCAGTGATGAGCCCCAGGCTCCCAAGCCTGGAACCAAAGGCATCATTAAACTGCATGTGTCACAAAAAAGAAAACAGTAGAGGAGAATACTGGGGATAGATCTGTGAGGAAGAGTGACCTAAGCAAGAGCAGGGAGCATAAGAGAGGTTGGGGTGAGAGTACTCAATGTATATAATATATATGCATATATTATGCACAATATATGTACATGAACTTGTCAATGAAGTGATTTAATTGAGAAAAATAGGAAATTACATCTGTATCTGGACTTCTGAATATTAATTTTTTTAAAATGGCACAAGCAGAAATGCAACAGGCAGTGACAAGCTGCCTGCAAACTCTGCTGTTTGTTTTGCTTGAAAAGGTATCCCTGTGAAAGCAAGGCTGCACAGAAACGTGTGAGCCTCCTGCCGCAGCCTCTGGAGTGTTTGACAGGTGTGCACCACCATGCCCAGGTGTGAGCCACATCCCCAGCTGTTGCTGTCACTGTTTAAGGACAACCCACCCCATTTTTCTGCTCTATTTTTAGTTCCTCTTCTTTACATCTGTGCAAAGTCAGGTGTCATTGAAACAGTTTTGTTTCTAATCTCAGAAACCTACTTTTAGGTAATTAGGTAATGAATGAGACATTAGATTGAATTTTCTGAGAAAAAAAAAAATTGCCTGGCTTAGCTGGCCCCTGAGTAATACAAGCTGTCAGAGCTCTCCTTCTCTCTCTGATTATATTAATTACCTCTCTTACCTTGCAAATTTAATGTAGAACAAGTATTTTATCTAAACTTGAAGAATTTACTAGAGGTTAAGAAGTTATATAACCTTAATAAAAACAAGAGTAACAGAATTACCCTCCAATTTCTCACCATGAAGGTTAATTCTGTAACATCTCCCAGATCTCATTTCTACTGCCATAGAAAGGACAGCACAACCGTGTTCCATCACACCTTGCCCTGCCAGAGCAGAGGAGGTGGCAGGCAGGACAAAGGCGCATGTGCACTCTCCGAGGGCTGGCTGGCTGGTGTGACTCTGCACTTCCACATACTGTGTTATGTTCCAGAGAAAAGCAATCATTTGAATCACTCCTTCCAACGGCCATAATTAGCATCTATTGTTAACTTGACACATCTGGGCAGAGCAAACCTCAGCTGAGAAATCAACGCCACCAGATTGGCCTATGGCATATCTATGAAGGAATTTTCTTGATTACTAATTGATCTAGCCAGCCTTCTGTGGGTGGTGCTGCCCCTTCCAGGTGGTCCTTGGTGGTATGAGAAGCCAAGATGAGGATGCCATGAGGATTTGAAAGCTCCTCTCACCCTGGAGTGAGCATACCCGGGAGGAGACAACAAAGGCGCAACCAAGACTCACTTGGAGAAAGAAATGCAGTGCTGGCTATCAACACAAGAGAAGGAGAAATCCAGAGGTGATTTGTATGCTGTGTTTTACCCCTCTGGTTACCGGTTCAAAGCAGGACAATATCAAGGATAGGCCTCAGTCATGCACAGGCCTTCCCTCAAGCCTCTGAGCCTAGACTTCAGGGGTAGTGCTCCTACCCATCCATAGGTGGCACCAGGGGATGCAGTTTGTAGCACAAGATGTCAGGGTCATCCCTCTGAGTTCAGAGGTGGTAAGCCTTGGTACACACAGCCAGGTCTAATGGAAGGTGTGTAGAGATCACTGCTGTGGAGTGTCCCTCTCTCCACAAACTCCAAGGGTGCCCTGAGGCGAATGGCCACAGGAACTAGCCTCTGTAGAGAACCTCCCAAAGATATAATTTTAAGTGTCAACTTGGTAGGATGAATTAATACCTAGAAAGCTAAGAAGCAAACAAACAAACAAACAAAAACAAAAACAAACAAACAAAAAAGGAAAAGCCAAACCAAACAAACGAAAGACCATTTCTTTGGGTATGCCCGGGAGGCTCTCATAGGAGTCTCACCAGATCACGTAGAGAGGACCAGTCCTCAGTGTCTGCAAACGCCACCCAGTTGGCTAGGGATGGATGCCTGGAGAAAACCTAGAGCTGAACTGGCTTATCTCTTTGATATCTGACACTAGAACATTCTCCAGACGCCAGGCATAGCAGGAGCGGCTCCCCGTTATAGCTTCTCAGGCCTTCAGTGTCAACTGAGAACCACACCATAGGGCTCACTGCTCTGCGCCCCGTGGATTTGAACTGACCCAAGCCATTGGGTATAGATGCAGAGCTGTGGTGCTTCTTCCTTCTCATAAGGCATGGGCCAAGTGTCCCTACCTTCCATGCATTCTGTCTCCCTGGAGAACCCTGACACATCTTTACAGTGTACCAGTGGAAGTGTGGGGGAAGCTGCTTGAAACTTCAGTAACCTGATCCCCCACTGATTTGAAAGTTACTCTCTAGCATTCTGTTTTAGCTTCGGTTTCTCTGTTGGGGTTTGGTCTTATTTGAGATCTATTTCCCCTTCATCACTTCCCAACTCTCTTCTTGAGAGCAGGACTGCCTATGTCTGACTCATGGTCATATTTTGGAATCAGTAACTTGTTTGACCTCACAGCCCATAACTGGAGGCCAAGTTTGGCTTCCACATGAATCACATCCTGATCTTAACCCTGTACAGTGCAGTGTCCTATAATGTGATACATACTGTCTCCCGTACACCAGCCACTGTTCATGAGTGACCGGTACAACTCAAGCATTAGAAGGTTAAGTTTGCTCAGTTCTAACTAAGACTTATTATATTATTAGAAATTGAAATGTTCCAGGGTTGATGGGTACCTAAAAAGTTTGATCAATTTTAACTAAAATGTAATTATTTTATAGGAAATGTAAATGTCCTGGGGTTGACTCTATCTATTGGGCAGTAAAGTTCAGAGTTAAGATGAAAAAGAAAATGTAGCCGATAAATAAAATGAAAATGGAGTTAGTATGAAGAAGCAAAATAGATATCGACTGGTTTGAGGCAACAACAATCAATTATTATTTCTAAAGTGACATAATTCCAAAGTAAAAGAACTGTGTATTTCTAAACTTTGGGAATGCATGCAACTGTTCATATGGTGGAGAAGAGAAATAGTTAAAGAGATGACAGTGGCTAATCCGTGACACATTTGGACTCCTAAGAAGACAGGAAAATGAAGCAATAACACACACACACACACACACACACACACACACACTGTTGTGTTGTGTTCTTGGTGTCTGGGTAATTCTCAGCTACAGATGAGCCCAGAACACCTGCCAGTCAGGTCATATGTTGTATGAGCTCACAGAGGAGAGTCCATGGTAGGAGGAAGACAGTCGTATCTTGGGACCTTGTGCATACATCATTCCTTCGCATACACCTCAGGCTGTAGAAGTTCTTTCTCCTACATGAGTGTTTTCTTGACATGAATTTTCACAGAGCATCATCAGGCTAATACTTCCTAGGATGCCCAGCAATAATGACTGCACATCTAGAATGGTCCATAGGTGACAGAACAAACTTTTGGGAAGTCTAGTGAATCAAAGGACAATCTAGTTAAAAGGTTTGTTCTACAGCAAGTCTCGTCTTGGAAGATTATTTAAGCATCACAATAAAATTAAGACCCATGATTGCCTTCTTTTACTACTGCCTAACGCACATATCACTGAGCACAGATGAAAGTTCGTTCCAAGCCTTCATCTCTGGAAAAGTTGAATATCTTTATCATATTCTAGAGCAAAGGAGAGAAACAGCAAACCCCCATCAGAAGCCAGACAAGTACATGCTCGGGATTCACACCATGAGCCTTGCTGTGGAAAAGTCACAGGAATTATTCTAAGGCCCAGTGTTTTCCACATGAAGCATTTATTCAACATACAGTCTGAGCATGGCACTGTTCCATGTATGCTGTACTGTAATGTTACAAAGTCATTCAGCACTATGCCTCATGATATCCCTGTGAAGCAACTGAAACATACATAAATATGAGGTGCAAAAATAGCTATTCAATTATACTTATGAAAACATATAGCTTGATGAGCTGTTTTTACCTAGAGGAAAAGAGGTAGTGTCAGAAGTATCTTATCTTTGAGCTAGCCTCCATGTTTGCCCAGTGTTTGGCTCTGAGTGTTCAGTGGTTAAATCACTTGCTTCACAAAAGTGAGGACTGGATTTTGGATTCTCAGAACCCATGTAAATGTGCAATAGGCACCTTGGCTCACCTGTAACTTCAGCCTCTATAGACAGAGACAATGGGAGTTCCCAAAGAAAGCTGGCTAGCAAGATCAGTCATATCCATGATCTCTGAGTTTGATTGAGAGGATCTGCCTCAAAAATAATAAATTGGAGACTAGTGGAATAAGACTGCTGACATCCTTCTTAGACCAGCCCCACCACACACACATGTGTACCTATACACATGCATATAGGCATCCACACTATAAGCATAAGTGTGTGCACACAACAACACACATGTAAAGAAGAGTAAAAGCAAAATACACAGTATTAGTAGAGAGCTCTTACAGATGTTAGAATATAATGAAGAATATATTGAGTTGAGAATAGTCCTATGTACTAAGATAAAATTTAATAAGCTCTGAGATTTAAAAAACTCAGGACTAAAATCTCTTTTTGATTAGAGTTCTAAAACAGAGTTAAATGATATTTTATGGCTGAAAGTGCATGATTGGTACAGGAAACAAATGTTTTACCTGCTAACAACCCTTGCTTGGAGAGTCAGAGTAAAGTATATGGATGGCCTCCCTCATCTGTCCACACTGAGATGATGATATTTGCAGGGAAATGGCCTGAATGACAGCTTCTGGAAATGAGGCCTTCCGAGTAGTAAGTTGCCTCCTTGTGGCAGATTCCAAAGAAAGGGAGGATTGTAGAGAGACTTGTGTGTGTGTGTCTGTGTGTGTCTGTTTCTCTGTGAGTGTGTGTCTGTGTGGTCTGTATGAGCGTGTATATGTATGTATGTGTCTATGTTTGTATATATGTATATGTATGTATATGTGTGATACATATATAGAGAAAGTAGGCAGAGTTGGAGGAAGAAGGTCACTAGGGGACATGACTTCAAAGGGATATATAAGTGAGAGTTTCTTATTATTTGTGTTTTAATAAGCACTGGTTTCTCTTCTCTCTCTCTAATCCAGGACCTCTTGCTGGTTAGGTGAGAGGCTTAGAATTCATTAACTGTTCGTGAATCAGAGAGAAAAGAAAGAAAAAGAATTAAAATTTTTTTACACAGGCAACATGCACAGATACACAAACTCTGGCTAGGCCTGACCACCTATCTTATCAACTCTACAAGTGTTCATGCCTACTTACATATGTATACATACACCTACATACATATGAATAGACGAACAGACACATGCATATATACATTTGATAGGTGGAGCAGAGACCCTGATACTACCAGATATTTTCTTATCTTAGACAAAAGTTCTTTATAAAATCTCTCAAAGGGGGTGTTACAGAAGATGTCTATAGTAAGTTCAAAGCAGTGTTTCATCCTGTAAGCTCATTATAAGTTCAAAGCAACAGTTTCACATGGCCTTGCTTTATCACGGTGCACACCTGTGACTTCATCCTTGGCCCTGACCAAGAATGAATGTCCTTCCTTGATCACACATCTGTCCCAAGCCTATTTCTCTTCTCAGTGCAATTTATGGAAGTTCATTGCATTCCTTATTATGCAGCCGTTACTTACTATTCTATGAGGAGGGGACACATTCTATTCTTGATTCTAACTTTATTACATCTTTCTGGCAAAATAATTAAAATCATCTCCTAAAACCTTTTTTTTTTCTAAAATTATTTGAATAAAATCAGGAATTCTATAGTCATTAATTTATGTAAACAGCATTAATTCATGAGAGTTAATCTTCATGTTGATCTACAGAAAATCTACCCTCTAGGGTGGGCTGAAACTCGGTAATCATTGGTCTATCTAGTGTTAGGAAAAGGCAGATCAACAGTAGGAAGCAATCTTGGGATAAAATCGCTGAAGGCCCTGCAATTTAGAACTTACCCATTGCAGGCCATGCAAAAACAGTAGGCTATCTCCAGAAAATTACATATTTGCCTTTTTCCTTTCCTAGATGGCTCCTGACACACACACAAACACACACACACACACACACACACACACACACACTCACTCACGCACACACACACACACCATATATACATATGCAATGAAATAAATATATATTTGTCACTTGAGGTAAATGTTCATTTTTCTGCTCAGCCACACTCAGCACATCAAGTAAAGAATCCAGGTTTCCATTTCAGAAGCCATTTGCTTTGCTGAGTTTCCTTCCTCTCTGTTCCTACTCCCCTTACATCTCTGGAATATAGTAGTCTTTTGCTGTTTACAGTCTACTTTTATCAGGGAATAGAAAATACATTTTTCCCCGACAGAGATCTCTAGCCTTCGGTGTTAAAATGGTAGCATTTGCCACCCTGACTTAACTAAGTACTTTTCGAACATGCCGGTCCATGGCTATACTCAGCCTCCACCACAGCAGCTGTAGAGACAGACTGAGATTAGAAAGCATAAATTCTTCAGTTTAGTTAGTTGACCAGTCTCAATATGCAGCCTGTCCTTGAACTCCCAGCAATCCTCCTGCTCCTGCCTCTCAAGTGCTGGGGTCATAGGTGTGTGCCACCGTGCTTGGTTACATAGCTTATGAAGTATGTTTGTATCTATGTTTTATGAAAATATATATCTGTGGTTTTCTCTGTATAGTTACAGCTTCAGAGTGATTCTTTCTTCAATAACTCAGCTCCTTCCTAGAATGTTTCTTGGGGTTAATTGGCTTTCTCTTCATAAACACTTGAGAGAAGGAAACAGTAATGCCATAGGTTCCTGGAGTTGTTGTTTTTATAATTAAGTTTTCTTTCTTTTTAAATGTTAATAGTTAAAATTGGTATATAGTTATTCAACTTTTTCTCTTGTACATTTACCGGATTTTGGCATATTGTTTTTCTATTTAATATGTTTCTTTGCATTTTTGGCCCAACACTTAGCCTAACCCTTTCTCAATATTCCATTAATGTCTATGAAGTCTCAAGCCTTATTCTCAATGGCAGTTACTTTTTCCCATTTACTTGTACTCTTTCTAACCTTTACTCTAATCTTACTAACTGTGTTTATTTATATTTTCCAAGTATGAATCATTTACTGAGTTGATTTGCTTTAGTTGTAGTCTATTTATTATTTAAATATTATTTATTAATCATTGTTATAGTTAAATTTTTATTTATTTTGATTATAATTTATATTTCTTAGCTTCCACATCTGGAAGGTTAAAGGTATTTTATATATGTATGTATGTGTGTATGTATGTATGTATGTATATGTATATGTATATTTGTTATATATATATATATATATATATATATATATATATATATGTATATTATATACATTGGTGTTTTGCATGCATGTATGTATGTGTACCGTGCAAGTATCTGATACCCAAGGATGTTAAAAGAAGGCATATGATCTCCTGGAACTGGAGTTATATGTGTTAAGGAGACACCACATCAATCCTGGGAATTGAACTCAGGTCCTCTGCAAAAGCAGTAAGCAATTTCAGTTGCCAAGCCATATCCTCTGGCTCTTGACTTTTTATGTAAGTTATGAAGCAATACACTAACTTCACAAGCATATACTTTGGTCTATATTATTCTTGGCATACAAGTTTTTACTTTAGTGCAATTAAATAACATAATTTTTGTATTGCTTTGATTTATAACTTGTGTTTTGAGTAGTTGATAATTTTTAAAATAACCTTTAAGAAAAAGATATTTAAGGATATTTCTTAAATATCCTTTAAGAAAATGTCCTTTAAGAAAAGTGGCATTGTTTATGTACCCTGGAAAGTTTTACATGTGAAATTGAGCCATAGCTAATAGCTTTATCCTATCCTTGTACTGATATGACTTTTAAATAGATAATACCGAGCTAGGAACAAGCCTTAAAAGCTCCAATCTCAACTCTGGATATGTTTGCTTTCCTAATTGGGGTCTGTTAGCTCTTGCATCATGTATTGTGAAGTTCTTTAGTTAGACTCATTTCTACTTAGGTTTTCAGAACACATGTGATCAGTGGGAAGAAGTCCTGTTCACTCTGGTATCACTCTTCCCTCGAAAGCTCACTACTGGTATTTATTTAGGACAGTGAGTGTATAATAATAACCTGCACGGTGCCTTCCCTATGACTTTCTTACATTACAGCCGCTGTGATATGACTTTATTAAACACAGTATTTTTGAGTGTTCAGTTCATGCACATTTAGGGTCATGTCAAATCACACAATAAATAGAAGTTTTACTCCACTTGTACGTAGTTCCTATACAGTTGTGTGTCTGAATTCTATGTTCTGATGAAACTTGTAAATTTGGTCACATTAGTTGGAACAGTATTTCCTTTAGACAGGAACAATTCTAAATCAAACATTTTGAAGGTGGGTCCACTCCTCCACTGGGGCCTTGTCTGTCTATGGAGTGGTCTCTTTGGGTTCCATCTCCCCACTGTTGAGCATTTCGGCTAAGGTCATCCTCATCAAGTCCTGGGAGTCCTCTCATATCCCAGGTTTTGGGACTTTCTAGAGGTTAACCCTTCTTCACCATCCCTAACAGCTGCATATTTCCATTCATTTTTCCTGGCCTTCTTGGCTTCTCTTCTGTCGCCCTCCACCCTGTACCTGATCCTGCTCCCTTCCCCCTCCCTTCTCCCACCCAGGTCCTTACTTTCCTCTGCCTCAAAGGTTATTTTGTTTCCCTTTCTAAGAGGGATTAAAGCATCGTCACTTGGGTCTTCCTTCTTGTTAAACATTATATGGTCTGTGAGTTGTATTATAGGTATTCTGTACTTTTTGGCTAATATCCACTTATGAGTACATACCATGCATGTTCTTTTGAATTTGGGTTACTTTGCTCAGGATAATATTTTCTAGTTCTATCCATTTGCCTGCAAACTCCATGATGTCCTCATTTTTAATAGCTCAATAATATTCCATTATGTAAATGAACCACATTTTCTGTGTCCATTTTTCCGTTGAAAGATATCTGGATTATTTCAGCTTCTGGCTATTATGAATAAGGCTGCTATGAACATGGTGGAACATGTGTCCTTATGGTATGGGGAACATTTTTGAGTATATGCCCAGGAGCAGTATAGCAAGTAGAACTATTTCCAATTTCTGAGGAACCACCAGATTGATTTCCAGAGTAGTTGTATCACTTTGCGATCCCACCAGCAATGGAGGAGTGTTCTCTTTCTCCACATCCCTCAGCCAGCATCTGCTGTCACTTGAGTTTTTGATCTTAGCCATTCTGATTGGTGTGAGGTGGAATCTCAGGGTTGTTTTGATTTGCATTTCCCTGATGACTAAGGATGTTGAACATTTCTTTAAACATTTCTTGGCCATTTGAGATTCCTCTGTTGAGAATTCACTATTTAGCTCTGTACCCTGTTTTTTTATTGGGAAAAGATCTTTACTAACCCTATATTCAAAATATATAGAGAACTCAAGAAGTTAGACTCCAAAAAACCATTACTAGTTTCTAACTGTAGAGTTTTGTTGTGTTGATTTTGCTCCATATTTTTTGTCCAGTAATTTCATACATGGATATACTGTATTTAGATTGTGTACAATGTATATAATGTATATAGATTGTGAACATCCACATCGCTTTTATCCCCTCCCTCTCTTTTTAAAGCTCTCTCTTTCCCAAGTCCTCTCCTTTCTCTCTCTTCTCTCTCCCTCTCTCTCCTCTTTCCTTCCTTTTTCTTTTTTTGTGATTCATAATGTTATGCTATGCTCAACATGGCAGGAAAACTGGCATGCTTGGGCTTCTTGTCACTAACCACTGATCTCCAGCTGTGGGTTGTCCAGCTCTCTGTCTGAGCTCCAGCACTGGAGCCTCACCATGGCTTAGTGCCTCCACCTTCATCCTCAAGGTATTTGCTCTGAATAGACTGATTCTCCTCATGGTTCCTTGCTTAGCTCCCCAGGAAAATGTGAAGTGATTTTTTTGTTGTTCTATGAAGACAGCCCCACTCTTGGACAGGTTCTCTCTGCTGGCTCTAGCTCACTCTGGACTCTCTTGGCCTTCCCGAGCTTGAGTCGGTCGTGCTATTCTGTGTGACACTTCTCAGGAGTGCTAGGCAGGAGAGAGATCCTGCTTTGGCTGATGTACAGGCATCTCTTGTATGATGCTCTTACCACGTCTTTTAGTCTTTGTACATATTGACTTTGCTTACAAATAATCTTGATCTATTTTTACAATCGTTTCTTTGTAGTATATTGAGTTCAGCTCTACCCTCCTGCATGCTGTCTTTATGTATGAAAATTTACATTGATACCTTTAATGCCTATTCCTTCGCCATGAATTTTCTCATGTTTCTGTCAGGCAACAAAGGTAAGGGCAGCCAGTTTATATCTTCTGAGAATTTGAATTGATTTTGTTTTCTATATAAAACTCATATTGGTTTCTTGGGAATCAGAATGAGCATGTATGACAGAGGTGCTGGAGTGACGGGCAAGCCTTTACCCTCGGTGAACTCTGACTTCATTTGTTCACTAAGCCATGTGATCAGGCTGTCCCAGTTTCAAGGTAATTTCATCCTCACTGAAGCTGATTGCAAACCAGTGGTTCAAGTGAGGAGGAAGGCTTCCCCCAAGGCCCACCCACTCCTGGAGCTTCCACTTAGTCATGTCCTACAAATATCCAGTGTCTTGAAAATATTCAGATGCCTTTTTACATTCATAGCTATACTAAGTAAACCCAGATATAGCACATTAATCTCTCTATAAATGTGTTAGTATATACAAATATAAATTTATATAGGGAGGTGGGTAAACTTTAGATATCCAAATAGTTTGGTTGTACCTGTTTGCTGCAGTCAGAATGTGGCTGGGTAACATTGTCCTATCCAACTTTTTCCATCCATGGTGGTTTTCAAAAGAGCCTACACACAGGTCTGCCTTGATTTAGGAGAAGAAGACCACACTAATTTGACTTAGAGGTGAGCATATTATGATCCAGTCAGTCCTAGCATCTCTGCCAGGCTGTTGCATTCATCCATGGTTTTTCCACACAGGGCCTCTCAGCTGACATGTCACACATATTCTCTTGTGAGCAGCTGGGGCACTATGCAGTGTAAGTGCAGCACTGGATTCCTGACAACTTGGAATTTCTAGTAGACATAATATATGACTACATAAATAATGACCACGGCAGATGAAGTTGTCTCAGCCTGCAGAGACCCTCACAAATACAAAACTTCAGAGTCTTCCAATTCACTCTTGTCCTGATATGGTTCACAGTATTGTTTGGAAAGTCTGTCTATAATGAGTGAAAAATTGCTAATCTATCTATGTGTATAATACTACTTTCTCCCCTGAAAGGAAGTCTGGAGTGTACATGAATAATGGGAAGTTAAGTGAAGCTGGCTGGTATAAAAATCCTTTTATAGACTTCAATATCATTCAACATACAGTAAAGTGTCATTACTGAGTCCAGACCTTGGAACAGAAGGGCGTACCCTGACTCTTAGCACACAATTAATGAATCCCCACCCATCATGAAAAGCATGAGTGAGGAGTGGCCAAAGCTTCAATTTGGGCAAGATTAAGCCCTGTACTTGATAGGATTTTCTAACCTTACATCCCAGAAGAATTATGTTAATATAGATTACCCACCACAAACCTAAGGCCTATGCTGCCTTTGAAATGTAAGAGCATTTTAAATGTAAAGGCAGTGACTCTTAATCTCCAACACATAGGTATTTTGAATAAGTTTATGTACTTGAGAAAGTCATGTTATATCTTGACTCAATAATCAGAGTGCCTTAGTAAAGAAAATTATATGCCATGCAGAGCCACAGAAAGCCATCTGCAGAAGAATTACTTCGAAAGAGAGAAAATGAATGATCCGCTGTGTGAAATGCATTCATGAAATAATACAGCCTTAAGAATCTCCAAGACCTCTCATTTGCAGGTGGAATAATAAAAGTCTAAGCTCACAGAGAAAAGTAAATGGCAGTGCCAGGGACTGGGTGCTCTACTATTCTAATCACGTGTCTTATCTCTCAAAACCTCCTAGGAAGCCAACGATGAGCTGGTGTCACAGCCCATTCCAGGATGGCCACCCTCCACTGGCACACTAAAAATACATCAAACTCTTCAGTTCCATAAATTGACATCTTTGTGAGGCCTTAAACCTATTTGAGTCAACCCAAAACATCTTCTATGTAGAAGTTAGGTCTGGTTCGTCCTCCCAGCCCCCAGAAGGAAGACTCAGACTCAAAATATATTTACAAATACCTTGGCCATATACCTAGGATGTTCTCTTGACTAGATCATAACCCAATTATTTTAACCCATGCTCTGCCACATGGCTGGTTACCTGTGCTCAGGTACCTGGCATCCATCTCTTCATATCTTGCTGGGAGAATCTTTCTTGACTTGCTCTATTCCAGAATTCTTTCTGCCTCTCAGATGTCCCACCTTCTATTCTACCCTTTACTATAGGCCATAGATTTTTAAATTGATGGATGATGCAGTGATACAACACACAAGATATTCTCTCTACACTTCTATCCTGAGACTATACTGAAAAATTAAAAATAAAGCTAACT
The DNA here is from genome assembly GCA_021653895.1 of Mastomys natalensis. Taxonomy (NCBI): domain Eukaryota; kingdom Metazoa; phylum Chordata; class Mammalia; order Rodentia; family Muridae; genus Mastomys; species Mastomys natalensis. Next base: position 57,655 of record JAJTUV010001095.1, on the reverse strand, counting down.
GGTGGCCCAAATATCGACAGGTAAGGAATCATAATTGTAAGACATGTCAATAACATCATGAAGAAATGGTGTGATTTCTATCAGAACATGTTCAGAATGATTTTAAGTAAAGCAGAAAACAAAAGCAACATGTTATAGGAACCTGTCCAAATAAAATACAATGAGGATATGGTGTAGTATGTTATTTATCCCGTTTGACACAAGACAGCATGCACATGGAGTGCCATGAAGTTCAGCAAGATTTGCCACAGCATCTGCCTGTCACTACACTGTGAAGCATGCTGGAGTGGGAAGGCACATGTGTGTCTTTCTCATGTCCTCTTTGTTCTGTTCACAGATTGCTTTGGTAACAATTTATTTCAATTGCTGCTAGCTCTGTAACATGCTACCTACAGAAGTCAGCAAGGTCATCAGGCATCCTGAGATCCTTCTGTCTATGTCTACTATTGAATGACATGAAATATCTCTGGGAGATCAGAAGATGTTCTAGCTAGGAGACACCATTACTTCAGGCATGTGAAGATACAAGTTAGTTTTTTCAGGACAAAGGTGTATTTATCTGGAGCCACTGGAGAATGTCTCTGAGGTTGAACTTATCATTTCCTGTGAAATTTGCCAAGTCAAAATACATGTGTCTATATGGCAAGGAGGAGCTGCCTGTATACAGGGATGGTGCGAAATTATGTGTTATAAGCACACTTCTCTGTGTAAGTGTGTAAGCATACTTCTCTGCTCTTCTTTTGGATGAACCCATGGTCTTACAATCTGTCACAGTTGCAAATAACCACTAAGTTTCAAGGTGTCACACTGCTGTCTTAGGCTGCCTAGCTGGGAGTGCCATTCGTATTGCGGTCTACATCTTTGATTTTTTTTTTTCTCAGTAAAACCTGTTTCTTTAGTAACATATCAGCTTGGGAGATTGGGAGTTCAAATGACATTGCAGCTGAACTGTTTGCAGGTTGAGGTTCTCTGTGTGATTTGCATTAGCACTTGAAGAACAGGACATCATGCAAGCTCCTACACCGTTTCTGTGGCACTTGAGCTGGGCTGTACACCTCAGACCACCATTCTTGTCCTTTGCTGTGCTATCCACAGTGACACTGAGAGCAACAAGACAATGTCTCTATATGTCTTCATTTTCCAGAACTGTTGCAAATGTGATTTACAGCATCAACTAACCCCTCAATTCTTCCTGGTGGCTAATAAGGGACATCTAAAGTAGAAGGTTCAATATCTTTGAAAGTTTCTCAGGCCATGGATTATACCTGTACTCTTTACTTCTGGAAGCAGAGATGCTAGAATCCATATGCCCAATAAGATTAGACAATCAATTTCCAACCACAAAACCAATTCAGAAAACCCTTGTAAAAAATGTTTCTCTAGAATTGCTTGGTATCAAATTCTGTACTAGTCAGGGTCTTCCAGAGTAATATGTTATGTGTGTGGACTTGAATATGTGCTTGTACACATCATCACATATGTATACAGCAGAGTGATGTAGTAAGTATAGGGGATTGGAGAGTGCAAACATCTGAGGCTAGAGTCCAGGGGAAGCCATAGGTGAATTTCAGCCTGACTTTAAGGCTCTGAAAGCCGGGGGCCCCAATGGTGTAATCTGAGCCTGAAGGACAGAGAGGGTAAGATGAGATGTCCTAGCTTAGGCAGAGAAGCAATAAATCAAGAACAGGTTCCTTCTTCTTCTGATTTTGTTTCACTTAGACTGCCAGCTGACTGTAAAACCACCACCTCACCTTCCCAAGACTGCCAAGCCAAATGTTCATCTCATCTCATCGGGTCTCGAACATCCTCCTGGCTATACTCAGAAATGCAATCTGGGTTCTCTGTGTCCAATCAAGTGGTACTCAAAACTCATCACCACCACATGGCTGTTAATTAGGAATGTCCCTGAAAAGCAAGGGTCCAGCCTTGGTTTTGATGTCTTGGGGTATTGCACCACAAAGGACTTGAACTTCACGATCACCCCCTAATTTTCACCTACACACAATAGTCGTCTAGTTTCTTAATGTTTTATGTCTTGAATATTCTTTTCTTCCTTCAGATATAAACACAGCATTTGCTAAAACAAAGGCCCAGTTTCAGACTGATTAGAATTTCTTTCTGCAGTGTGCCCATTCTCATTAGCTCACTGCTAGTTAATGAAAAAGACAATTGCAAATTCATTCAAGTGATGATCATGAGCCTTTTGCATTTAGAATATTCCTCAATACTCAAGCACTCTGCGCTTGCTTGAAATGAAATTCCCTTAAGAATATATCTCCTTATTCCTCTGTGTGTGTGTGAGTGAGTGTGTGTGTGTGTGTGTGTTGTGTGTGTGTGGGAGAGAGAGAGAGAGAGAGAGAGAGAGAGAGAGAGAGAGAGTAAGAGAGTATATGGATGTATGTGTCCTTGTGTGCACATGCATGTGGAGTGATAAAAACAAACTTGGTTTTTATCCTCAGATACATCCTCCACCTCCTTTGAGACAGGGTCTACTATGTGCCTGGACCGTGTGGTCAGTAAGCCACACCAAGATTTTCATATGGGTACTGGAAATTAAACTCGTGTCCTCATGTCTACAAGGCAAGCACTTTACCAAAGGAGTTATTTCTACAGCCCCTCTCATCTCCTCTTCCTTTACATCTTCGTAAGGTTATTGGGGATGGTGGTTGGCTTCTATTGTATAGCCAGCTCTTCAGAGTGTTCATGCTGACTACAGCTGCTCATCTACAGAGTATGGCATTTCTTTAGTTACTAAAATTTCATATGGTAGCCTGAGGTGTGTTAGAAACAACATGTATGTGATTTGTTTTAATATTTTCTGGTTAAAAATAAAATTTCCCAGTATAAATACAGTGGCAGTCATGTCTGGACACTAACACCTCAGCCATTACCTCAGCTCATGATCACTTTCAAACTACCTTTATACAAATAGACATTTTTGGTCTCTAAAGTTGCCTGCTTTAATGACAGAGTATTTCATTATTTTAGGAAATATTTTCATTTAGTAATATAGGAAAGATATTGCAGATGAGACTACAATTAAACATCAGGAGAACAGTGAAAATATCAGTCCAAACTAAGGCAGACATACAACCGTGAGTCTTGTACGTCTTCCCAAGCAAACTTGAATACAGAGGAAAGGTCTCATTGCAAGCCCTGTCCTGTTTGTTCCTAAGCCCTATTTGCTTTAGTCTCTAGGAACTGGGATCACAACAAATACATACAGAATGGAATCCACACTGAATCCCAAAAAGTCTCCATAGCTTAACCAAGAGTTAACCTAAATGTACACACATACACATAAACCACAGAATTGCATATTGCAGGTTATTATAATTTCATGTAGAGATTTAGTTGTTCATGCTGAGGACCAAATTTGCCAAAATATCAGCAGGAAGCACAATTACATAGATGTGTGCCTAATATAAGTGGATGCTACTGACAGGTGCGCCTCTAACTGAGAGCAGCAAGATGAGTACAGTTGTTCTCCTCACATAGCCTTCTGTTTTTTCTTTGTTGATTCCATTCTCTTGTTGTCTCTGGGACCTTCCACACTGTTTCATGCTATGTGCTGCTGTATAGCTGCTCACCCAGCAGCTCATCTGCACTGTGTACTCTGTCACTGCCTCTGTTTCAGACAGTCCGACATGTCTGGCCAGTCATACTGGGAGTGGCTACACCCTGGACTCCCCATTAGAAGTAATGGCTTATGGCAAATTTTGACAATTAACTGGGAACATTTCCCCAAAGTCCTTCCATTACATCACAGCTATACCTGCATTATGCAGAGGGAAACAATTTCCACGTTTTCAGAAAATGGTTTTGAAGTTATTTTATATCTGTTGCTTGTGGGAGAGGCACAGCATGCTGTAGTGTACATGCAGAGGTGGGAGGACAATGTCCAGGAGTCAGTTCTTGCCTTCCACTGTGCAGGTTCCAGGGATCAACCTTCAGTAGTCAGGCGGAGCCCACGATTGTAAAGATGTAATTTTATGTTCTTTGTGTATGTGTACATATGTGTGCCTGAGTATATCTATGTGCACCACCTGTTTACAGGTGTCTTTAGAAACCAGAAGAGGACATCAGAACCTAGTGACCATCAGAGTTCCAGATGGATGTAAACACCCTAATGTGGGTGCTGGGAATTGAACCCAGGTCCTCTCCAAGAACAGCAAGTGCTCCGAATTGCGAGTCACCTTTCTAGTCCACAGGCCTGATTTTAATTTTTAAAATGCACACTTATAGTCTACTGTAAAGGGCTCAATCAGTAGATGAATAGGAAGCGATTTTGAAGAGTTGCAGAGCTTTTGATTAAAATCATCGTGTACTTTAATATTTAATGCACTCGATCAGGATTGTGATGCGTTATCTGTGTGTGTGTGTGAGTGTGGTTTGTATTGTGTTATAAACTCTGTTGACTATGTGGGCAGGGAGGATGGATTTAAAATCAGATGAGGTAATACCCAGCACAGAATCCACCCTCAAGAGAAACTCAAGGACGGTCTGGTACTCCATTGCAGTATATGTAGCGGAGGATGGCCTTGTTGGGCATCAGTGGGAGAGGAGGTTCTTGGTCCCATGAAGGCTGGATGCCCCAGTGTGGGGGAATTCAAGGGCAGGGAGGTGGGAGTGGGTGGGTGGGTGGAGGCACCCTCATAGAAGCAGGAAGAGTGGGGCATGGGATACAGGGTTTCTGGGGGATGGTGAAATGAGGAAAGGAGATAACATCTGAAATGTAAATGAATAAAATAGCCAATTAAAAAAAATAGGACCAGGTCCCTTTGCACTATAGTCCTGCATGAGGAGCCCTTGCATAGTGAACCCCACGGCAGAGGCTTCCTCTCCACACCTTGGTAAACAGACAAACATGGATTTCCGAAGCTCCCACACTTTTCTCAGTTGGGCTTCTGAAGAGTCTATGCTCACGGTATATGTATCACAGAAGCAGAGCTGGGAACTGCAAGCTACTTTGATATTTTTGTTACAGACTTAACACTCTCATCAGCAAAGCACTCTCAGTTCAGTACCCTCCAGGAGAAGGAACAAGGCCAGTGGAAGCCCACTGTGTACATGCCTTGAGATTGCCTCCCTCCCTTTATCATCAGAACTTCTAGAGGCTTCTATTCACATGGGGATGAAGCAAGCATTTTGGAATGTTAAACATGAATTTGTACAAACAGGAATCTTTGCAGCTCTGAAGAAAGTGGAGGGAAATGTCTATTTCTTTCCATTACACAAAAGTTTTCCACCTACACACAACTCTTTCTGCTGCTGCTAGTCTCTGCAAGCAATTTATTAATTCACTACCATGTTAAGTTTATCTGTAATTTACTTACAAATTGATTAGTAAAAAATACTCATATTACATCCTTGTTTTCTTTGTGCTAAAATGAATTAACGTTATAAGGGAGAACTCTTTCTAAAGCAATTGCCTTGTTTAAATTAGGCAATAAAATTGGATTTCTTAATAGCCATGCAATAAACCCAGACTGCTTTATTATCTGCCAAGTGCCCTCACATATAATACTGTATCTGATTCCCATGCTGGTTTTGTGGACTACGTGTGCTTGGTATGCCTGGTCTACAAAAGTAGATCAAAGAAGAGAGGGTAAGACATTTAGTTCTTACCCTAGTGCTGTGCTGATGACCAAAATGTACATTTTAAGAGTCTGCGTGAAAGCAGCTTTGTCTCTACCAGTTCTTAGGATGTTATCAATGCATCGTGTCATAAGAAATGTCTCCTCTTTTTCATCCTCCTCCTCCCCTTCCTCCTTCTCCTCTTCTTCTTCCTCTTTTTCCCAGTTCTGCTCCTCTCCTCTCTCCCAATTCAGTCTTCCCTCTCCTTTCTTTCCATCCTTCTTCCCTCCCCTCCCCACCTTTTCTTCTGTGACTCCAATTCCACATGTACGTGCTAATGTTGGTATGATGTGCACATGTGGCCTGTCGTCATGTGTGTGGGGTAGACACTTCTGAATGTTAGACATCAATGATGGGCAACTTCCTCAATTCCTGTTCATCTGATTTTTGTTTCTTTGTACTGTTTTTTTGTTTGTTTTGTTTGGTGTTTTTGTTTTGTTTGTTTTTTGAGCCAGGGACCTCACTGAATATGGAGATTATCCATCAGTTCGGCTGACTGTTCAATGAGTCTCAGAGATCTCACCCATCCCAGTGCTCCTGCTGCAATACATGCAGAGGGTGCTGAGGAAATGAACTCAGGTCTTCAGGCTTCTGCAGTAGGTACTTATCTAAGACATCACTTCAGATCCTATTAGGGCTTCTTAAACTGATCGCCCATTAAATCACTAATAACACAGATGCTCACCAAGAAACTGGCACAAACTGAGTAGTCTAAACTATGCTGGGCTTTTGCTCGAGATTTTCAGTATGTATATTTATATGTGCAAAGTATCCTCCACCTCCATGGGGGTCTGTGTTTGAGCACTTGTTCTCTGAGTGGGGGGAGGGGCACTTTTAAGAGGTAGAACTCTGATGCAGGACTGGGCATCTTAGGGGCTGAGTCTTGACAGTGCTGTCTCCCTCCTGCTCCATCCCACCCCTCTGCTTCCTGATTCACTAAGCTATGAAGGGTCTTTTCTACATGCTCCCAATGCAAAGAACTCTGTCATGCCATTCCAAGCATGATGAAACAAATCAGAGCCAGAATAAAATGAGCCGATCCTCTCTCATGGTATTCCTATCAAGTCTTTATTCACGGCAACTAGAAAACTAATACTAAAACCAATACATACTGCTTCCCAGGTCACTTGTTTCAAAAGCTGTGCTGTAACAAGTGGGGCTCATGAGCCTAACAGTGATATGTGTGGAGGCAACCGGTGTTTCTAGTGGGATAGCCACATTCCCTTCTCTCCTCTGGTTTCTCTCCATGGAATTGAACTCAGCCACAAGCTAAAGTCTGACACCTCAGTGTGTCTTTTCCTCTGTGTGATCTGCTAGTGCTGAACAGATCTGCACTACCATTTGTATCATGATTAAAGAATAGTTTTTTCTTTGCATTCTGTCTTCTGCTTGTTTCTCATCTATCAAAGATATACTTAGATGTACAAAATTCATTAGGTAATCTTAATCTTAAATTATCTTAAAGTAATCATAAAGAATTATTCTTTATCCCCTTATTTTTAAACAGCATCCATTTTGGACAGGGCTTTGTCACAGCAGCTATTATTGATCTGATAATATTTGCTTCCCTCCTTTCTCTGTCTCTTTACTTCTAATCTGTGTCTTCATTAGATGTGATATCATGGTACTTCATTTAGGAAGATTTTTCTTTTGTTTATGTATATGCGTGTGCGTCTGAGTGAGTGTATGCCACGATGTATGTTGTTCATACAGAGGGCAGAAATGGGTGTTACATATCCAAGAGCTGGAGTTACATGTGTTTGTGAGCATTACACACAGCTACTGGGAGTAGAACTCTGGTCTTCTACAAGAACAGCAAGCTCTCCCTGCTTCCCAGATTCCTATTACGTCAGCATAAGCCTCAAAAAGCAGCACATGAGATTTCCCTATAATGGTCATATTTCAGTACTATAAAAGAAGGCTCAGTGGAGAAATGGGTCTACTGCTAAGTCTGGAAACCTGAGTTTAATCCTTAGGACTTACATGATGGAAGGAGATCTGACTACTCTTAGGTTGTCCTCTGACCACCACATTCGAATATGTACACACTAAATAAATAAACAGATAAGTAAGCAATTAAATAAAAAAAACTTAAGATAAAAAGACAGTATTTCACAAACAGTTGACTCCTTAGGCTTGAGTACAGAGCCATACCTGGAGGTGGGACTCAGGATTGAGAAGCTGTGGCATACACTGGCATCATAATTAATCGGTTTATTCCCTGTAGTGACTGTGGTGGCTTAAGATCTGATGCAACCTCCATGGGACCCTAAGTAGGTACTGTGCTTGACTGCGCCAACAGGAATGATGGCAACCAACTGTGGGATGGATTCCTTCTGGAGTGACAGGCAGCAAGGCAAGGCAGGCTTAGATTTCAGCTGAAGTCAGGGTCTGAGAATCGGGGAACCATCATCACAATACTGACAAAATCTTATTTATTACTTAGCTAATACCACTAAATAAAACATAAGATTAAATCATATGGGTGAATGGAATATGATGTCATTGCATTGTGCCTTGCCAGCTTTCTACTGTGAAAGGTGGGCATTCTTCAGTAAGAACAGGGTTCTGATATTCTAGAAGGTATTATAATGTAGGAGGAGCTAAGGTGGGAGGAGCTAAGAGAGGAAGAGGAAGAGGAGGAGTAAGGAGCAGAGGAGGAAAAGGAAGAGGAGGAGCTAGGAGACAGGAGAGAAGAACAGAAGAGAGGAGATGGAGGCGGATGTTCACGTGTCTGTATCAGTCAAAGGTAGTTGGTATATCTTGGTTGGGTATTGGGTTATACTTCTGATTGTATGGGTATCTTGTTACTAATCATTATCAAATATATAAGCCTTTGATTAATCTTTAAGCATTAGAGTCTCATCTTTCTACTGAGCCCACGTGGATGTCAGGATGGCCTGGGCAATACCCGGCCTTGCAGAGACAGCGTGGGAGATTGATCCATCTCCCAGGCTGATGTCTCGTGGGTGGCAGGGCTGGTGTTTCTAATTGGTCATTTCTAGCTGCAACACGCATGTTGCCTCCAGCTGAGAAACATGGCGGCTGGGCTAGGCAGAGCTGCTGCAGCTTAGATAGTCAGCATGGCTGGCAGCCGCATTAAATAATTAACACAACATTATAACCCCGATAAAATTGGCTATCTTAAATCCCTAATTTTTTTTTGTCTTGATGACCTCTCTATTGGTGAGAATGAGGTACTGAAGTCACCCACTATCACTATGTGATGAGTAATATGTAACTTTAGCTATAGTAGTGCTACTTTTATATGTCCAGGTTCCCTTTTGCTTGGTATTACTCCTTGTCTGTAGAAGCAGCTTGAATCCTGTGTCCCAAAAATCCTGCAACAACTTCCCTGGGGCAGATTAACTTGAATGGTGTCTTAGTTTGGGTTTTATTGCTGTGAAGAAATATCATGACCATGGCAACTCTTATAAGAAAAACATTAAATTGAGGCTGGCTTACAGTTTCAGAGGTTTAGTCCATTATCATTATGGTGGGAAGCATGACAGCATGCAGGCAGACATGGTACTGGAGAAGGAGTTGAAAGTTCTACACCTTGTTTGCAGGCAGAAAAGGGGACTGTGGGCCACACTGAGTTTAACTTGAGCATAGGAGACCTCAAAGCCTACCAACACAGTGACATACTTCCTCCAACATGGCCACACCTCCTAATAGTGCCACTCTCTGTGGGACAAGCATTCAAACACATGAGTCTATGGGGTCCATGATTATTCACATCACTAGAAATGGGATACTATCTAGCTATAGGACATTTCATAATGGTGTAACAGAAGAACTGTGGATGGGTGCTAAGGGTGGAGCCTACAGGAGGCAGGAACACTAGATGTAGCCAACTTCATAGATCCAGTCATACTTCTGGTGGGTATGATACCTATTGCCCCGGCTCAGCCATCTGGGATTTGATTCTAATAGCTTGCTTCATTGGTTGACTGAGTCATGAACACTACCACCACTTACTCTTAATGAGGTCAGAGCTTTCCTAGTATGACAGAGAAGAGGGAGTCTGAAGGGAGACATGTACAGTTCACTGGATTTACAAAATCAGGGCACACATGTCTGCTGCCCCAAGAAATAAACTTTAATGAAAAGACAGAAAGGGCAAAACTCTTAAGACATATACTGTGAAACTAACAAAAGAGTCCATATTTTTTCCCTAGCAGATCTAGAATATTCTCTAAAGCTGACCTGCTATAAGATGAGACTGGGCATATTTCAATAATCGACTTTGTTTCATTTAAATTTAAATTGCAATAGGTTTTTAATACATTCTGATTATAGTTTCCCTTCTCCAGCTCTTCCTATATCCTCCACTTTTCCCTACCCACCCAAATCCCCCGTCTCTTTCCCTTCCCTCCTCTTCCTCTCTCCCACTCTCCCCCTTTCTCTCTCTCCCTCTCTCATTCACTGGGATATAAAAAGGCATCCAAAAAGATAATAAAATAAAATTATATAAAATGAACCAGAATTAGACAAAACAAACAAAGCTCAAGAAACAGAGATGCACACATTCACAGAAAATCCTGTAAAAACACAAAATTAGAAACCATAATATATACACAAGGACTTGTAAGGTGTTAAAGAGAAGGGGTGGGGGGTTCAGACAAGGTATTATGATACAAAAAAATCTTCCCAAATGCCACTGAGTTCATTTTGTGTTGGCCATCTTCTGTTGGGCACATGGTCTACCCTTAAATGAAGTTTGTATACCCGATGAAACTCTGTTGGAGAAAACTAATTTTTTTTCTGTTGCAAGTAGTTATCAACTGGAGACAGCTTCTGGGTTAGAGATGTAAGATTTGGTCCACTTCTCCTCTCAGCCCTGGAAACCCCTCAGGCCCAGACCAATGTAGGCCGTGTGTGTGCTGCCACAGTCTCTGTGAGCACATATGTGTGTCAGTCCCACTGTGGTTAGAAAGCCTTATTTCCTTAATGTCCTCCAACACCTCTGCCTCTTACAATCTTTCTACCTTCTCTCCTGCAGAGTTCCCTGAGGAGAGGGAATTGATGGAGAGATCCCACTTGGAACACACTGAGTGTTTCAAGGTCTCTTACTCCCTGCATATTGTCTGGCTATGGGTTTCTGTATCTGTTCCCAACTGCTGAAGGAGGAAGCTCCTCTGATATGGGGTGAGCAAGACACTGACCTGAGTTATAGCAGAATGGCTTTAGGAGTCATTCTGTTGCACTTTTCCTTAGTAAGCAGTAGTACTCGGTTTTCACCTAGTTCAGTGGCCTTCTAGTTTTGGCCACCAAAGTGGTGTTGGTATGGGTTCAATCTCATGGAACTGAACTTAAATTCTATCAGATATTGGTTGGTTTATCCACAAGCTTTCTGACACATTGCACCAACACATCTGCATGCAGGTCATGATTATAGATCAAGGGTTTGCATGGTTGATACTTCCCTTCCTCCTTTGGTAGCATGCAGAATACTTCTAATAAAATGGACACTACTCATGATGGGTGAAGGCTCAAGGTAGCACCACTCAACTTCTTACCTTTTTAGTGAATTGTGTAGGTCTTGTCTTCAGCACTAGGATCTTTCCATTAGTCTATGGAGAGCAACCTACAGCTTCAGTAACAGCCTCGGTTGTTCAGGATTCCATGGGAACCCTCTGACCAACAATTAGATTCAATGTAACTCATTTACAATACTGAAGCTTCATTTGGTGACAAGGGATGTCCAGCTTCCCTATTATTGAACAGTTTAATTTAGATTGTCTTCATGTATGTGTAGGCTTTAGGAAGCTTCTACTGTATTACATTTTCTCTATAAGATGCCTCAAATAACCCTTAGTTTCAGTTGTTCCTACCCATATTTCCTTCCTCATCTCCTCTTCTCTTCCCGAACCCTGCTTGGTCTTCTGTTCCAGCTCCAGCTCATCTATCTATTACTATTTATTTCTGTTGGTTAGGGAGGTCTAACCCTCCTTCCTAATTGCTTACTCTATGCCTCTGTGGTTATATATAGATTATAGCCTAATTATCAAAACTTAGCAGCTAAGTCCACATATAAATAAATACATTTCATATTGTATTTTTGAGTCTACACTACCTTAGTCAGTATGATTTATTTTCTAGTCCATCCATTGTCTAAAAATTTATAATCTCATTTTTTAGCAGCTGTGTAATATTCCATTCTATAAGTGTATGACGTTTGTTATTTTATCCATTCATCCATTCATTCTACTTACTCCAAGTCCTCACCAACCTGAGCTATCGTTTGTTTTATTGATCTTGGCCATTCTGGTTGGTGTAAGATAAAACTCAAAGTAGTTTTTATTTGCATTCACCTGATAGTTAAGGATGTTGAACATTTCTTTCTTCTGTTGAGAATCTTCTATTTATTTTACTGATGTCCAGTTTTAGAGTTCTTTATAAATTTTACATATTGGCTCTTTCAGATGTATAGTTGGTAAGAAACTTTTCCCATTTTGTAATTTGCTGCTTTGCCCAAATGATGATGTCCTTTACCTTACAAAAGCTTTTTTTGGTTTCATGAGGTCCCATTATTAATTGCTGGTCTTAATGTCTATGCTGTTAGTGGTCTGTTCAGAAAGTCTTTTTCTGTCTTGCTGAGCTCAGCCCCTTTTGTCTTCTATCAAGATTCAATGTGTCTACCCTTATGTCTTTAGTTAATTTGGAGTTGAGTTTTCTGCAGGGTGATAACTATCTATTTGCATTCTTCTATGTGCAAGCATCTAGTTTGATCAGTACTGTTCATGGAACATGCTTTCTTTTTTCCAGTGTGTATTTTTTTCTGGCTTATCAAATGTCCATAGGTGTGTGTGGGGGGGGGAGAATTTATGTTTTTATGCTAATATCATGTTGTTTCTATTACCATAGCTCTGTAGTGTAATTTGAGATTGGGAACAGTACTGCTCCAGAATTTCTTCTATTAATCAGGTTGTTTTGGTGATCCTAGCATTTTTGTGTTTTCATATAAAGCTGAAAACTGTCCTCTCAAGCTCTGTGAAGAATTGTTTCCAATAGGAATTGCATTGAATCTACACACTGCTTTTGGTGGAATGGCCATTTATTTTAATATTAATCCTATCAAACCATGGGCATAGGACATCTTTCTATATTTTGGTATCTTCTTCAGTGCCGTAAGTTTTTATTATGCAAGTCTTTCACTAGCTTGATAAAGTTACCCTAAGATTTTTGTTGCTACTATGAAAGGCACTGTTTCCCTAATTTTTTTCCTCAGTCTACTTGTCATGTGTGTCTAGGAGGACTACTGATTTTTGTGTATTAATTTTATATTATGTTATATTGCTGGTGCACAGGCAGACATGGAGTTGGAAAGGTTGTTTGAGGATTCTAAATCTGGATCTGCAGGCTGCAAGAAGAGACAGTGTGCTACTAGGCCTGGTTTGAGTTTCTGAAACCTCAAAGCCTGCCCCAGTGACATCTTTGACAAGGCTTCACCTACTCCAGCAAGGCTACAACTCCTAACAGTGCCAATCCCTATCAGGGACCATTTTTACTCAAACCACTATAATTAATTAATATATATATATATATATATATATATATATATATATATATATATATTGTTGTTGTTGTTTTTTGGTTTTTTTTTTTTTTTGTCGTGGTGGTATGGGTCCCACCTACTTTTGATTTTCTGGTCTGAGATTATTTATTCTTTGGTTATTTTGGATGCAGTTACCCTCTTTAGGTTAAAGTTTTTCTTCTATCACCTTCTATAGAACTGAATTTGTACTTAGATACTACTTAAATTTGGTTTTGTCATAGAATGTCATTCTTTCTCCATATGTTGCAATTGAAAATTTGCTGAGTTTTATAGTTTGGGTTGGTATCTGTGGTCTTTTGGAGTTTGTAAAATATCTCTCCAAGTGATTCTGGTTTTATTTAAACAGTCAGGTTTTATTCTAATAAGTCTGCCTTTATATGCTACTTGATCTTTTTCCTCTGCAGCTTTTAATATACTTTCTTTGTTCTATATGTTTAGTGTTTTGATTTTTATGTATTTCACTCTGGTCCAATCTATTTGGTGTTCTGCATGCTTCTTGCATCTTGACAAACACATCCTTGCTTAGAGTATGGAAATTTTCCTCTGTTATTTTATTTTTTTTTTTAAGATATTTTCTGGGCCTTTGACTTGGGTTTCTGTTTTTTCTGTTTCCTCTTGTAGAGTGTGTAGTGTTCTGATTTTCCAGATAGAGACTACTTTTAAATCCCTGAAAGTTATGGCCCCTGGAAGTGTGAGTAAAACTTGTTTCTAGATATTGGAAGTTGACACCCTGAAATGAGAATGAGCCAGAAGTATGGGAGGCCTCATAAAGAGCGCAGGAGAGAGGTAAGCTGAGCCTGCCATGAGGATCTGTGGAGTCTACAGGGAATGGATGAAGAGGGAAGGCAGATCCTTGAAGGCAGTCTGCTATAGGACTGAGGAATTGGGATTAGAGACGAGGAGGAAAGTGAAGATTGCCTATCTGGTTTACTGTTTGGCATGAACAGTGGGTTTCCAGGGAGAGATTGTCATTGCTTCTGTTAGCAAGGTTGGCCTGCAAGCATTAACCAGCTGCCTCAGCCTCCAGGGTACTGAGATTATAAGTTTGTACAATCACATCCATCTCTAAGAGTCTCCAAAAATCACAAATATTAGAAGAGTAATCACCATTAAAAATATAAACACAGCCACAACTGTGCACTGAGACAGAGCACATCCCAATGTGTTGGGAATCCAAGCCACTGATCCTCCCATCAGGATGATGGCAGTAGTATAGGGCAGCCTGCAACAGGAAAGATAGGGGGAAATGTAACTTCATCATCCTCTTGGTCCTTGAATTGACAAATTTTTCATAATAATTGCTATGGAACCCTACTACTATTATTTGGTTTTCAAAGTTAGGAATTTAAGGATGCTCCAGACAGACTTAGCTATAGCTACATGTCTCGTTGTCAATGTTGATTTCTACCAGAAAAGAGAAACTTTCCATCTGGTAATAAAATAATGAAGGGAAAAGAATAACCTAGGAAATATTGGGCCTATGTCATAGTTAGGGTTTTCGCTATGATGAAACAGTATGACCAAAAGCAACTTGGGAAGGAAAGAATTTATTCTGCTACATGTCCACATTATTGTTCATCATAGAAAGAAATCAAGGCAGGCACATAAGCAGGAACCTGGAGGCAGGAGCTGACTCAAGAGGCCATGGAGGAGTGCTGCTCACTAGATTGCTCCTCCTGATTTACTTGCTCCGCCTGTCTTCTTACAGAACTCCTTACCACCAATACAAGGATGGTACCCTGTCTAATTGTACCTTCCCCTATCAATCACCAGTTAAGAAGATGGGCTAAAGCCAGATCTAATAGAGACATTTTCTCAGCCGAGGTTCCCTCATCTCAGATGACTGTAGCTTTTATCAATGCATAACAAACATACTTCTACAACATTGATGTCAATTATAAACACCACTGGTAAGCAAAAGAAGTGGGGTGAATGAAATGTATTTTGGTAAAATCTACCTTTTATCTTGTGGTAGAATACCTAATAATTAAACTTAGGATTGAACTGAAGACAAGATTCCCAGTGTGATTATGAAAGAAGCCACCAAGGCAGCCCAACAAAAGTAAGGATGAGACCAGGTGGGAAGTGCCGGTAGCTAGGGAAGGAACCTCTGCTTCCTCCCTGTGAGGAACTTGGACTTGCCAGGGATTTAAAAATAAAATTTTAAATTATGTTAAAATATCTAGAGGCATGCAATTCCAAGCACAAAGTAATGCGGTCATTTTTGAGGTCAAAATACCAGGGGCGGTCATAACTAAATGTCTCCATGCCTCTTCTATAACAACTATACAAATAGCAACACGTGTAGAACACAAATAAGGCAGGAACTCAAGAAAAAAAATGTGAGTCACTGGAATTCCTGTGCCTGGCTGGTTAGGTGTGTGAAGTGTGTCAAATGCTGTCAGAAAATGACAACAATTGAGAAGAATGGTAAATTACACCTAGTGTTATATCCATTTTTAAGATTGTGTGCCTAGGAGAAATGAACACATGTAGGAAAATGGCTACACAGCTTAGTTCATAGAATGGAAACCCCCAAACGTCTCTCTCTAGGAAAGCTATAAACACACTGTAGTGGGTTCCTCTTCAACAACAAACACAAGAGCCATGATATGCATACAAGAGTGCATACCCCAAATCTGTGGTGAGGGGCGGTGCCAAGGACTTGCTAAATCGGTGACTTCTATATATTGATGTGGGTGCTGGGAATGTGGAAATGCCACAGCAGACACTAAGAGCTAAACACCAGTTTTGGACTTTTGACTTCACATAAACTATACAGCAAAAGCAGAAAAACATTTATTAGACAAGGAGACAGAACCCTGGAGAACTTTTTGCTGTGTGTATTCTGTGTGTTGTGTAGGATTTTGTCTGCAGAGGAATCACAAGCCTCTGTATATGCAGAGACCAGAGGAGGATATAGGGCTGCTGTTCTCTCATTCTTCACCTTATTCCCTTAATACGATGGCTCTCATCAAACCCAGAGAAAGGTAGCAAATCTCAGTGACCTTACTGTCCCCATCCCCACCAAATTCTGGAGTTGCAGGCACATGTGCAACCATGCCTGGCTGTTTTAAATGGGTGCTGGGGATTTGAACTTGGGGCCTCATGCTGATTCATTTCTCCAGCCTTCAATAAATTCTTATCATAGTTAACTTCTAGACCCTAAGACAAACCAAGAGTTCCTGCAATTATTGGTGTCATATCCGTATTCTCACAGTGCCAATTTAATCCCTAGTGAAATGGGAAGACATGCTCGTACCATTGTTCAGTCAGGGAGTCTTCTCCTCCTCCTCCTCCTCCTCCTCCTCCTCCTCCTCCTCCTCCTCCTCCTCTCCTCCTCTTCCTTCTGTCACTTCCTTCTCCTACCCACAGTTCCTCGTGTCCATTAAAAATGGCTTCCCTTGTGCCAAATAATACTTCTGTATTAAAATTTAGAAGAGAGAAGATTCATCAGGACTCCCCGCTCCTTATTCCCAGGGTCTAAACCACCAGCCTGGGAACACACATGGAGGGACCCATGGCTCCAGCTGTATATGTAATGGAGGATGGCCTTGTCTGGCATCAGTGGAAGAGGAGGTCCTTGGTCCCATGAAGGCTGGATGTCCCAGTATGGGGAAATTCAAGGGCAGGAAGGTGAGAGTGGGTGGGTAGTTGGGGGTATACACTCATAGAAGCAGGAGGAGAGGGGATGGGATGAGGGGGAATGGGGAAAGGGGATAACATCTGAGATGTAAATAAATAAAATATCCAATAAAAAAAGAAAGAAAAACATTAAAACCATTTCCTAAATCCCTTCAACAGAAAATATTCCAAGGTCTATGTATCTGAATAATTAGGCCTGGATAATGGAAGATAACAAAGTACTTGGGCTGAGAATGACAGAGCAAAGACTGCCAACCAGTTATAGCAAAAGATGCTTTTCCTTTTCATTCCTGTCTCTTCTGCCAAGAGACTCATTTCCACTCATGATCTTCAGATCCACAGAAGTGGCCATGCCATGAGCTTCATTCTCAGAGTTCTCACAGAAAACTGAGGCCATCACTCAGAACCTTCTTCCTATCTCCATTCCAGATGTCTGGGAATCCTCTCATCACTTCACTGTTCCCTGGAGTTTAGATGTCTGAGTGTGCCTCAAGCAGAGTGTCCTGTCAAGGAATGGGAATCTTGTTCTTGGTTTTGTAAGTTGTCCCAGCACATCCTGATAGCTTTGCTTCTGAGGCCCCACTACACCCAAGCAGGTGTCTCCAAAGGAAACTGACACAGAACTCTGGTCAGATGTCATCATGGTGTTCTTCACCACAGAGATGTTATGAGGAAAATATTTAATCTTTCCCTTGGAATAGAAAATTGTAATCTGTTGCCTTACACCCTAGGTCCTTCTCTTCTAGAAAGCTACATCCAAATAATGCAATATATTACATCAGTTGAAAGATTAATTCTGATGTCCTTTTTTCCACATCGGAAATGGTGAGACAGGCGAGATTAACCTTGAAGATATAGAGGAGGAAGAAGCAATGTGGATTTTACTAGAGCAGAAATGTAGAGCAAAGACCTTAGCTCATCTCTCTGTGACCCTGGGTCCAGAGTCCAACATTCTCTTGGTTGAGCCCTCTGTGTGGTGTGGATGTCAGTTCTGTATTTCCCTTTGTCCCTTCCTCCTCTTCTTCCTCCATCAAGGATCTTCATGCAGCCCAGTCTGACCGAAATCTCATTATGGAATGTCTGACCTTCCTATCTATCTCTCAAGTGCTGGGATTACTAGCTTCACCTGTGTTGGGCAAAGTCTTTACTGATGATTGACAGTACCAGCTGGGCTGATAGGGAGCTGTATCATAGCTGCAGTGTGCGTTACCACGAAAACTTTCTGGTATATCCCACAAAGATTGTGAGCTAGGTGAGACTTAAAGTATTCAATTGTGAGGTCAGGGGTCAACACCAAGCCAGTGCCATGTAACTTTACTGTACCCAGTTGACTCTAACTGTAAAGTTCCACCATCAGTTTTCCTCCCAGGCACATTTTAGATATGGCCAGCTGGGGAACTGGAAAATGTGGTCCAACCTTGTGTGTGTTAATTCACTTTTCATGATGAATACAACTTGGAACAGATTCCTGTGAACACTGAAGATGACCATTAGAAGGTTAACTCTGTTTTCCTGGGACAGGTGTCAATGCATAGCAGTTCTCGGGAGGTAGGCTTGGAAGGGTCTAACTCAACCGTACTCCGCTTCCATGTCCTATCTCGAAGTATGCTAAGCTCTGCATAGCATACAGACTAGAGGGCTGCTAGTCTGAGGGCAGCAGAGTGGGAAACAGAAGGAGAACCTACAGTCTGCCTGTTACACACACATTCATTATAAATAAAGTCCAGCAACGTTTCCCAAAAGATTCCCAAACCATTGAAGACCCAACGTTTCTATTGCCAACCTGGACAAATGAGAACACAGATGGTGCCCAAGAGAGACTGCAGATGCCCGTTACTTACCTCACAGCAATGCTACAGAAAGCAATCCTGGCTGCCTCCAGAAACAACAGTAGATTTCAAGTTAGCAATACAACTGCTGGTGTAAGGATTTTCAGCATTTGCAGAATGTACTTTGTGACATTAGAAGTAGAAAATCACCCTACCTGCTGAATCGCTAATGGCTCTTGGTTTCCCAGATTCCAAATGCAAATGTCATGCCTGGATTCCAATTGTCAAGCTAATGAGAAGCTGTAGGGTTCTGGTGTTCAGTAACAGAAGGTTCGGAGGACTAAATCTCATCCACAGAAGCTGGTTCCATATCGCTGTTCAAAGGGAAAAAAAGAAGACCTTTTATAAATATTAAATAAAACACCATTTCAAGGCAGTGTAAACTAAATAACATGGAAAACATAAAAACAATATTTAGACAATGACTCTGTAGCTATTTAGGCAGAAAATCTATCTATTATATTTGTTTATTATGGAGGGGAGCACGCATGTTCTATGACACATCTGTGGTGGTCAGAGAACAACTTGTAAGTACCCAGCTCTCTCTACCTTATGAGTCCAGGGATCATCCACCTTGGTAATATGTACCTTTACTGAACCACCTCCTGGTCCCCAGATACATTTATTAGATAATTATTTATTAAACATGTATCTAGGGCCTGGAGAAAAGGCTCAGTCATTAAGGGCATTGGTGATTTTCCAGAGGACCCAGGTTCTAGTCCTGGCATCTATGTGGTGGTTCACAGCCGTCTATTGCACTGGTTCAAGTTGATCCAACACCCTCCTATGGCCTCTATGTGCACTGTTTGTACACAGTACACAAACATATGCAGGCAAAACACTCAAATGAATAAAAATAATTTTAAAAATTAAAAAAGATGGTTCTTTGTATTTTATGTATGCACACATATAATGTTACCTGTGTTGTCATCTTTGGCTTGTCACATAGAGAAATCCCACCATTTTAACTTTCTTACATTTGAAGTAAATGATGAAGCCCTAAATAACTAACAACATTTCTGCAACTGAGTTTTCTAGCAAAAAAACATTACAAATATAAATCTCATGTGTTTATATACTATTTCATATTTTTGCCATTATGGACATACATACAATTTAAAACAGCTAGTGGTAACATGCAAGACAACCTAGTTATGACAGAATATAAAAGAGGAAATCTACACTATCTTGTGTTGGTGAGTTATCATGATATTATTGCCTTGAATGGATATCTAATAAATACTTATTTTTAATGTTTTTAAAAGGTTATCAGTCAGACAACATCACATAGCAAATAAATTATTATTCTAGATTTTCAGAATAATTGCTTAAACACAGAACATGTGACACACGAGAAAATGAATACATAATATTTAAACACTTATATCCATATTTACAAGGAATTGCAGATTTGAGATACATTCTACTAAATGGTACATTAGGCAACTGTTGGTTTAAAGGGGAACTTGCATGTGTACCCACACAGCCATGTATGAAGAGCGGCAGTGTGAACACTTGGGTGGTTGACAGTGTATCAAGAGCTTTGTTTTTTTCTTTCTTCCTGTATTTTAAGAATATTCCACATACTGTAGTGTTCATTTTTATTGTATGTGCCTTTTTGGAGGCAAGTGAGACTACAACTCAGAAAAATTGGCAACTGATGGGGTAAAAACAATTATTTCTACAAAGCAATTTTGTGACATACTGTGAAATTGATATTAAACATTTGACCAGTGCCTTTCCTCCTGTAGAATTAATTATAGCATGTGAATAAGAAGGATTATTATATGTCTCCAACTGAAAGTAACATTTAGAGAAATCTCAATTAGTGGATACATTGCTGGAAATAATTCACAAATCTTAATCAAAATTTTAATATGTGCAAAGTTACTTCCCTACGTGCTGATTTGCAGACATTTATCCAGAGCAAAAAATAGGCTACATGCATCATGATGCTGGATATAAAGATGCTTAGAGTAGGAAAATCATAAGTACCAACTATATTTCTATAATAGTTTCAAAGTAGGCTTACATTAATTTAAAGATCAACCTCTCTTTGCTGATTGAAAACTATTATTTTTGCTTAAGCAGAGTGATGTTTTAATCCATTACAAAATTTTGAGACTATTAAGACATGAAGAAGGTTCCATTTAATTGTAATTTTCCATAAATTTATATTTTGATTTAAAAACTAAGTTTATGGACCTTTCTCTACTGTTCATCTTTTAAAATGGGTATACAATGACGTATAGGCACTAAATCCAAACACAAACTGGATGCTCACATCCTAACATCTGCTCCTTTGGAGGAAGCTGGTGTGGCAATCATGGCTGAGATCCCAGGGTGAATCTACTCCTCTTTTCCTGCTAAATGGACATGGTGCCATCCTTCTGAGTTTACCTCTCTCACCATAGGTTACTGCAGCTCTCAGATCTCCTCAGAGAAGCTTCCCTATGCAGTGGACAGTGGTAAACTCAGAAATCCAAAACTGGTTCAGGTATGAAGAAGTAGTGTGAGTGGAGGGCTCAGCAACAAATGGAAGCTGTATCTCACACCTCTTCCCCAAGCTTCAGGACCATCATGGAAGAGGGGTTGAAAAGATGATAAGAACCAGAGGTCAGATGCCAGTATGACTGGAACAAAACACTATCTTCTGGACATGACAGGACCACTGTAGTCATGAACTCATATGTGCTTACACGCACAAGATCAAGCTGGTAACCATGAAGGGAAGAGACCCTCGTGAGCCCCTAACCCTGACTGTGGTACTATGGACAGCTGATGGCTTCCAGGAAGGAAAAGTTAGTTGAGAGTGTGTCCCCTGGTAGGTTGACCACGCTGCCATGGGCGACCCAGTGCCAGAAGTGAACAGATAGCACAAATTGGAGTTGATAAATTGTTAAATTCAAGAAACAAAAAGAATACAAATTTAGAGCATTGTCTAGAGGGTAAAGGTGGATCTTAAAAGAGCAAGGGCTACAGCTGGGGTTGAATATGATCAAAACATATTGTAGGAAATTCCGAAAGAGTTAATGAAAATATTTCTATTACCACAGAAATGAATATAGGAACCAATATTCTCCAGTTACGGGAGCTTTACTTCTTTCCCTATAATCTAACTTGCCTTCATAGCTGGCTTTCCAGACAGTGACTTTATAATATAATGTAATCAAACCAACCCAACGTTTCTGCCTCAAGTTTTAAACCTCTCAATACTGCAGAAATAATATTATATTGCTTCTGATCAATGGGAAAGGTTAAAGGCATTTATATTTTTAATCATATGTATGATCAATAGAAGCATGTAATAATGTAAACTGAGATCTCAGCATCTAAAGTAACAAGCTGTGATGGATCCTTGCCTGAGAAGAAAGGGGCAGTTAGAGGGTGTGCAGCATTTAACACAGCGGTGCTACATCAACCTTGGTCCTTGCCAAACACAGTTAATCATCCCTGAAGGGCTACAACCCCTTCCAGGAACATTGCTGCCCAAGGAGGTAGTTATAGGAAAGAAGACTGGCACCTTCAACAGATCCTGTATAACAATACATTGACATTAAACTGTCTTCCAAAAGCAAAATCTAGTCTAGAAAATAGCCTAGAAAATGAAAACTATTATTTATCACAAGTTCCAGCATTTGTGTATGTATACATCCCTATACACACACACATATACACATTTATACACATATGCACTAAAGATTATATGAGTTGCAATTTTCGTGGAAAGGAATGGCTATGACTTCCTGGGAACACTGTCTCTGGGTCACATGACTGTATTTCACTTATGCTGGGGACAGAAGCATCTCTGTGCACCGTTCGCTGGTGAAACCTCATCATGCATTAGATAGAAAGCAAAGGCGTTTACTTAAGACATTTGAGAAGTCTATTTACATCTTCCTTCAGTTTAGACAAATATCATGGTGAAATGTTTAAACAGACTATGTGCCAACACTGTGTTATTGTTTATTCTAGTAGGAATGAGTCCTCTAGGCCCTTAAGAGGTTCCTAATGACATCTTCACAGATGGCCCACATCTCTCCACCCGTGTGGCAATAATCAACCACAAGCACCATGTGGCATTTGGTATGAAGGTGGACTCATACCTTAACCTCAGACCAGTCTTGATCACATAGCCATTGCTGCTGTGTTGAATCTCTTCCACTTAACTATGTCACTGTCATAGTGCCTGTGTCCTGAGTTATTGCTACAGAGTCACATAGATCACGTGGAATGTGCAAATATGCATTCCATTAGCCTTTGAAGTGAGGTCATCCTGTTGGCTCAATAGCCTGTGAATAAACCTCTGTAACTAGGGCTCTTTTACTGCAGCTTGAGTTTAGACATTGGATGTCTGACATGGGAGGTCATATGTTGCTTGTGTTTTTGAGCTCAGACAGTTTGTTACCGCAGCAAATGAATCCATTTTCAACTGTTCTTAAATTCACCAGTTGTCCACAGAAGACTCCATCTTCATAGTGGAGATTGGGAGGGATCAACATCTTGGTCATTTTGCCTATCCTACTTTGAGCCTTCCAGTGTTCCTATTGTCCTTAGAAAATAAGCCTAGCCTCTGTCCTAGCTAGTTATTCCTCTGTGTTATGGTTCCTGTGGAAAGGGTCAGCCCTTCCACAGCTCTTCCCTGCTACTTGCCTGTCATGTAAGCCTCTCTCCAATGCCTGCTTTTCCTTTTCTGTGTTCTCTTTCCACACTTTCTTCTTGGCTAAAAATGGCTGTTGTTTCACACTCGCCACTCCCCAAGTGATGTCTGTCACACTGAGCAACCCCACTTGATCTCAGTCCTTTCTCTTACTATGTTCATACACATATGT
Source organism: Mastomys natalensis (assembly GCA_021653895.1). Lineage (NCBI taxonomy): Eukaryota > Metazoa > Chordata > Mammalia > Rodentia > Muridae > Mastomys > Mastomys natalensis. The sequence goes on along the minus strand of JAJTUV010001095.1, from coordinate 34,151 downwards.
GTATAATGTATATGTATATGATGTATATGTAAATGATGTATATGTGTATGATGTATATATATATAATGTAAATTATATATGTGTATATATCCATATACACACATACATATACATATTAATACATCTACATACATGCATATATGTGAATATATGTATATATGTGTATGTATGTATATATGTGTATGTATGTATAAGGATATATGTATTATATATGTGTATGATATATATATATCATAGAATATATGTGTATATATATATATATATATATATATATATATATATATATATAATTTGCAGAGCTGTAACTCCCCTTTACACTTCATTCTTGTTTACTACTTTCTGTAATTGACTTCTGTCTATTGTCATCCCAAGCAAGAGCAAGAAGATTAAGCTTTCCTTTGGCTCTGTTCAGAATTACAGCCACAGTGACAGGATCCAGAACAGTGTGGGTAGCAGAAAAGATGCTCAACTTAAAAAAGCAGAAATAAATGTGGGTTGACATTTATTCTGCTAATTCCCTAAGAGGGAGGGCTCTCTTGAAAGACTCAAAGGAAAACTGCTAAAATACTCCTACTGGCCAACCACCCCCATGTTTACTAACTTAGGCTGTGTGTTCAAGCTATATGACGTCAAATCAAGCAGGCTCGTGCCTTCTGTGTGCTCTGCCATTTCTCCTTTGTCTCTTAGAAAGGACAGGAATGTTGGCCTCCCATTTCTGCAGGACACACCATGACACTGTGCATTTCTTAAACCTGGACCCCTCCTACTGCAGGCTCGCCCAGCAGGACAATGGACACAACCACTCATTCTGCTGTACACCTCACCCCTCAGCAGAATAGTCTGTTCTTTCTAATGCTTCCCAGCCAGAGTGAGTGGAAATTATCTGATGTGAGCTCAATGGTGAGTGCCTTATCCTGTCTTGCAACCAGCATGAAGCACTGATAATACCACCACTGTTGATAGGAAACACCACGTTATTCTTTGAGATCAGACAACTTAAACATCCTGGGACTCACCCACATATGCTCACTCCATTTCCCACCTCCCCCATGCTCTGCATTTCTTACAGTCAGAAGTGGTTCAGATACACTTTTACCATAGCAGAAAATATGGCCCCAGTCAAACCCTCCTGCCACCCACCCCACAGTAAAGGGCATTCTTCATTCCCAGGCAGAGCGTTTTGTAAATTGGAAGTGTATCAGTGACAATTATCAAGGAATTGTTTCTAAAATGCTTTCCTCCCTGCACAGCCTGGCAATCCTTCTTTCAAAAAGACATTAGCCAAAAGCGATGCTCCGGAAATGTCACTTGGAGCAAGCGATTGAATTAATTTATTTGTTTTACGGAATTTTACGGTTAGTCATGTCAGAGACTTTCACTTTATTTTTTGTCTGCTCATTTAGATAATGCTCTATCTGCCATAAATCCCAGGGAGGCTGAATACAGTATCTTCTAAATATACCCTGCTAATAGCAGCTGCCCTAACTACTCACTGCGGGTTCCGTGCAAGCACTTGGATTCCACTCCAAAGTGGCATTTTTGCCAGGTAGAACTAGCATTGTACGATGAATCTGCAGGTGTGAAATGGAAGCCTAGTATAAGGAAGACCACAGCTGGTGAAGTGCTTCTTAGTAGGGCATTGATAAGATGGAGAAATCATAAAAGAAATGCCCTAGGTCTAGCCAATGTCTTCTTTTCTGGGTTCATCATTTATTTTTGATGGCACAAGGAAAACCAACAGAAGAAAAAGAGCCCTAAGAGAAGGCACAAGATTTAGAGTGCCATTATTCATGTGCTCAGGAGTCCCACAGAAATACTAAACTCACAGCTATAATATACATGCAGAGGCCCTGCTACAGACGCAGGCTGATGTTGAGCTTTCTGATTCGGTCTCTGTGAGTTCATATGAGATTTGATCAGTTGACTTAGAGGCCTTTGTTCTCCAAGACTCAGTTTTCAGGTGCAAGAGATGTGGCCAGTTGGGACTCCTCCGTTTCCAGTCTCCTTCATTATTTAGAAACTTGATTAGGATAGTCTCCAATGCTAATTTAGGACTATTTTCATTGTACTAGGATTTAGGAGTTTGACACTGCACTCGGCTTCCATACTGCCCCTCAAATTCCCTTCAATTCTAGCTGGCTCTCCCCATACTTCCTCCCTTAACTTTACTTCTCCTCACACTCCCAACCTGATCCTCCTGTGTTTATGTCTCTCCACCCTAGTCCATCCTCCCTTCAAGAACCTTACACCCCACCTAGTCCTTTCCCCCTGAGGCTATGGATAATGGCTTGCTAATATCCACATAGAATTGAATACATACCCTATTTATCTTTCTGCTTCTGAGTTACCTAACTCAGGATTTTTTTTTCTAGTTTCATCCATTTGCCTGGAAATTTCACGATGTCATTTATTTAACAACTGAGTAATAATAACTCCATTGTGTGAATGAACCATGCTTTCTTCATCCATTCTTCTGTTGGGGGATGTCTAGGTTGTTTCCAGTTTCTGTATCATGAATAGAGCATGAATAGAGTGGCAATGAACATGGTTCAGGAAATTTTGTTGTAGGAGGATATACTCATGAGAGGTATGTTGTGGATAGCCCCAGCCTTGTATTTTGATCCTAGTTCCACCCTCCTGGGAGGGGCTGCAGAGGAGGATTGAATCTGTACACAGGTGACATCTTGTGAACCTTCTGTCCAATCAAATTTGTAAAATAAAGGCTAGAGCCAGTGATTGGGCAGTAGAAGGGGAGGCGGAGAAAAATGTTTAGGGGAGGAGAGAAGAGGAGGAATTCGATATAAAAGAGAGTCGACAGAGGAAGAAGGTAGTCGACATAGGAGAGGAGAAGAAGGAAGTCAACGGAGAAAAGTAGGAAGCCGACAATGGAGGAGACGGAGGTGGAAGGACAAGCACACGGCCTGGATAAACCACAAGTTATAAGGGATCTCATAGCTGAGGATTAGAGTACTGTAATAGTAAATCTGCCCAATCTAGGTGTGCGATTTATACCAATAATTATTGAGTTGTGTTTTCCTTTGCTGGTCTTATTTGGATAGACTTACCGCAACAGAGGTATAGCTGAATCTTGAGGTAGATCAATTCCCAACTTTCTAAACAATACCCACCAGCAATGGAGGAGTGTTCTCTTTGCTCCATGTCCTCACCACCATGAGCTGTCACTTGTGTTTGTGATCTTAGCCATTCTAACAGGTGTAATATGGCTTCTCCAAGTAGTTCTGATTTGCATTTCCTTGATGGCCTGCTGAACTGAACGTGTCTTTGTTTCTCAGCCACATGAGTTTCCTCTGTGATAGTTGCCTGTTTAGATTTTTACTCCGTTTTTTTTTTTTTTTTTTTTTTTTTTTTTTTTTTTTTATGTAGTTTGGTCTTGTTTTGTTTGATTTGTTTTAGTATCTAGTTTCTTAAGTTCTTTATATAATTTGGATATTAGTTCTCTATCAGATGTAGAGTTGGTTTAAAACATTTTCTCATTCATTCTTAGGCTGCCACATTGTCTCAATGACAGTGTCCTTTGCCTTACAGAAGTTTTTCAGTTTTTAAGGCCTCATTATTATTTGTTGATCCTAATGACTTTGCTAATGGCATTCTGTTCAGAAAGTCTTCTCTTGTGCCAATGGGTTCAAGGCTATTCCCCACTTTCTTTTCTACCAAGTTCAGTACCTATGGGTACCCATGCAACAAACTTTCATAAATAAATAATGTAAATGTTTATTTCTAGTTGATGAAGTTTGTCATTTTCTTATCCATAAAGCAGTGGTTAGTGACCCATCAGCCTGAAGAAAGTCTTATTCATAAGTCCCCTTCTGGACTGAAGAGAAGGCTCAGCAGTTAAGAGCACTGACTGCTCTTCCAAAGGTCCTGAGTCAATGCCCAGCAACACATGTTGGCTCATAACCATCTGTAATGGGATCCAATGCCCTCTTCTGGAGTGTCTAAGAGAGCAATGGTATATCATATACATAAAAATAAATAAATAAATATTTAAAAGATAGAATAATTCCCCTTCCACTACTGAGCAGAACAATCCCAGAGGTTCATCCTCTATCTTATGGGTTCCTACCAGAGTAGGGCTCCTTTTATGATACTATGTGTGATGGTTAAGATCTCCAGCTTGGGCCAACTTTGCATGTTTTTCTGGATGTTTCATGGACCAGGAACCAGTCAGCTCACTGCTATATTCCAACCTCAGGAGGTTCCCATCCTCCCTGAGTATGTCTCCTACACTCCATGACCAGCATCTGCTCCTTGACCATGTTCACTGTTGCCCCATGACCTGCATTTGAATATTTCCTTCATTTTGTACATACTGGCCAAATGTGTCTTACATGCCAGATGTGAGCCAGGTCAAAATAATGAGGTTGTAGCAATGATTGCAAGAGATCAAAATCCAGCCTTCATTTTAATCCCTTCCCTTTATCCTCTCAAAAAAGCTCCTACCTAATATTCCTGAGTTCCTTACAAAGTACCCCTGAAATGCTATTAGAAATGGCATCATCAAATGGGAAATATAATTTGGAGGAAGGTGACATTTTAAAATTCACCATCTTACTGTTTATGTTTTATGACCCTCTATAAAACTCCTGTCTTTTTGTATATTTGTAGGTATTATACATTTTATTATATGTTCTACTTATGACATTTAATTTTCTAATACGTTAAAATAGATTCATCTTTATCTTATAAAACAAATGAAGTTTTCTTTAATATGTGTCTTGGAACTCTATGTGCATAACTTTTAGGAATACTTTTTCCACAATGAAATCAATAGATAAAATCATATACATATAATTTTTTTCTGAAATCTAGAACTATAGAAACAACCATGTGCTATTTTTAATTTAATTAGCATTTGTTTCATTTTGAATGAGATCAAGCAGCTACTCAACATGTGTGCTATATCTCTGACATGTGTACTATTATGTCTGACATGCGTACTATATATCTGACTGTGATATATGACTATCTGACATGTATGCTTTAAGTCTATCTGAAATGTGTACTATATAATTTCTGATATGTGTGCTCTAACTATGACATGTGTGCTATATCTGACATGTGTGATATATGTCTAACTGATATATGTGCTACATTTCTGAAATGTGTACTATATGTCTGGCATGTATGCTATATGTCTATCTAACATGTATGCTATAAGTCTATCTAAAATGTGTGCTGTATAATTTCTGACATAGAGATTTATCTCTGACATGTGTGCTCTCTGCATGTGTTGCTACTCACATCAGTTGCCTCTGAGCAGGTTCTGACCTCTTCACATATGATATCCATGTGCTCTGTATTTCACATTCCATGAAGCCACTTCTCCTTTGTGTGTGTGTTGGGGGGTGGGGAGGGACAAGTTTATATTTATTAAACAGGTGACTGATTTATTTCTAACACAAAAAGTTTCCTATGTACAAAATTCTGTATGTATGAAACGATTCATATTTTTTAAATGCTAAGGATTATGGATGAAGTGTGAAGCCAGTGGTTCTTAGTACAGTCACAGACACTCAGCCCACACTCTCTGGTGACCTTGAGGGCATGTTTGGCAACTCAGAGGAGATTCACACCCTTCAGCCATTGCCACCATCTGCTTCCCCGGCAGGAAACAGCCACTCATCTCCTCTGAAGATTTGCCTTTTCTGGACAGGTCACATAAGAGAACTCTTGGTCTCCTTTCCCACAGTAAAAGAATTATTTTCCCACTCTGCCACATTCACGGTCACTGGAAACCATAAATCCACTCTCTAACTTATCATCCCCAGTTTGGGAGGTAACTGAAGTCCCATTAGGATCAGAGAAGAAAGTTTTATCTTTCTTACCTCCTTTGAGTTTTCCCAAACACAGCCATTTGAGAAAAAAATTACGTAAAAGGAAAGTTCTGACTCAAACCATGACATGCTGACAACCTGAAGACATGTGATATGAAGAAGTCACAAGAGTCCTTGTGCTATATGAGTTCTCTTTGGCGACAATGCCACTGCTAACTGCATTTCAGGGGTGCTTGGTAAGGAGCTCAGGAATCTTACCTGGGAGCTTATGTGAGAGGATAGAGATGGACTTGAGAAGGGGTTAAAATGAAGGCTGATCCAGCCAGTGGTGGCACACTGCTATAATCGCCGCACTTGGGAGTCCAAGGCAGGCAGCTTTCCGAGTTCGAATCCAGCCTTTGCTGTACAATGAGTTTCGTCTCACAGAAGGGGCTGGGGGGAAGGCTGGATTTTTATTGCTATAACCTTTATCTAGTATATAAAGTACACTAAATACAGAAAGTAATCTATTTAGTAATCAATTTTCCAGGAAGTAGGTAAATTATCATATTCTTTCTCAATTCATTTAATCTTCAAAATTTATAAAAACCAAACTTTAAAAAACTTTTTTTCTTTGCTTTTACTTTTTTAATTATATTTTTATAATTTTCTACTTTGGTTTTTCTTAAACATGTACATTTGAACTTTTCACTAAATTATGGTTCTACTTTATTAAAGACAAGCTTGGTTGAATATTTATATTCAAGTATTAAGCTGGTGCTCTCAGACACGCTAGTATACAAACATCAGCATTCTACTCACACAAAAGCAGGGCCTAAGATGGTGTGAGTTTCTGCATCTCCCTATGTGTGTGCCACAATGAACCATAAACTATTCACATCTTCATAGCCATAGGATGACTGACTGTTCATGCAACTGCCTATTAAGTGTCTGAACTGTAGAAATGTTTGTCCTGACAATGAGGCGCTGTGGATTCAGTAGTTCCCAGTTGAGCTGCAAAGCTCCCCTTTTGTGTTCTAGTGGACATCCCATAATGCACCTAAACACTGCCACTCCTAAGCATGTTGATGTGTACTTCCTACAATGTGAATGTCACCATGAACTAGGGAGAGGAGCTTGCATTCATTCTCATGGGTCTGTTTTATAGGAGCCATTCACAATTGTCTACTCCTTCGACCCTCCTACTCATAACTCAGGTATCTCATCTCATTTGAGGAAGTGTCTTGGACATTTTGGGGAAACCATAGCATGCTGGGTAAATATCTCAAGTATGATACTGTCTGTGGCATCATTTCCTACTGTCTTTCTGACCCTTGTATCCCATGAATAGAAAGGAGTTAAGGATGCCTGCCTGCCTTCCATGCGCAAGGATCAGAGAGAACTGAAGCATCATTAATATCCAAAATGCCCTTCATCTTCACCTGGAGAAGCATTTCTCAACTCCACCAGCATTCTTAGGACTGCCTTCCCACATGGACTCGTACACTCCTGAACTCGTCTCCTAAATCCTCTCCAAAGGCCCATATGGCTAGGAACATTTAGCTACCTAGACCCTCCTTGACTCTATCCTGATTTGAAGTCCATTTCTACTGAACAAATATCCAGACCAGGCAGGCCTTGGTTCTTAATTCACCTTTTCTTTTCGCTTTATTCTGTACTGTCAGCTCCTACCCTCTTCCTCTTCAAAATTCCTTCCACTCCACAGATGTGCCCGATGTGCACACCCCTTGTATTCCCAGTTTCCTTGGCTTCATGTTTCTGAAGATTCTCTTAACACACTGCTTCCCTCCCTCCCCCCTACCCCCCACCACATTGGTTCCTGAACTCTAGCTTGGCAATGAAAGGCTTCCTTAATGTCACAGCCTAGTGACAGCAAGACCACTGACCAAAATAATCTACCTCTCTCAGTCACTACAAAAAGGGAAATGGCATTGCATTGTCCACATCCCTTGAGGATTACATGGGGAACATGTGACTATGCCATCTGCTCATGTAACTCTGTCTCCACTCTCAGTATCTATTCATTGCATTAGCTATCGCCACAGCTGCTTTCCCAAGTCCCGCCTGCATCTTGGTGAACAGTACAGGCTCAGTTAATATTTACTGAATATTTATGACTGTGTGATGTGAATCCTCTTGGTATCTTTCATGAGTGGGGGATGTGACAAGTTCTTGGAATGTAACTGAGAAATCAAGTAAATCTCTGGTGCTACCAATTAAAATCATTCACCATGTCAGTTCCTCATACTAGTTGGCTTGCAATGCTTAGCTGTAGCAGGCATCTCAATAAGAATTAGTGAGGTCATTAAAAATGATTAAAATTATGTGTGTGGCACCAACATTAATTCAAACCCTTAGCTATTTGTTTCAACTACAACAACTTCTATACTTATTCATAAACATATCCCTCAAATTTAGAACAAGAATAATTTAGTAAATATAAATTTACCCCATGCTCAAACCTAATAAAACATGGCAATTTGCAAATATATTGATTATTTGATTAATTCTTTTAAAGGATGATAATTACATAAGATTGGATGTGATATTTCTATACCTATTTCTGTATAGTATCTAAATTTTCTGTATTGTCTTTTTAAACCACGTCAACTTACAAGGAGAGACATTTATACACATTTTCTTAATGACATCTGCTGCTCAAACTTCCAAGTAATTATAAATAGTTAAGCATATTGACGACACATTTTTTGATTATCTAAATAAAGACTTTACTCCACAACGAACTAAAGTGTGGGCTTTGCTCTTGTCAGTTGCGGGAGCACTGCCTTTGGAGAACAGAAAGGCGCATTCTTGTTTTGTATTTCCAGCATTTCAAAAGCTTCTCAGGATATAATTGCACCAAGAAATAAGTTCCCTGCTTCATTTCTACTATTTCCAACAGTGTACTTATTGTTTGATATATTCCTATGCAAAATTACCAAGTCCTCCAAGCAAGAAAGGAATGCAAGTTGGCAATCTTTTAAATTGGTTTACTTTTATGGCAAAGTACCAAAAAGCGTTAGCAAATGGACTGCTCAGATGATCATTCCTTAAGGTTTAGATGAAATATTTTAAAACCATATAGCACATGAACCAAATTTGAAACTCATTTACCTGCTTGTTATTTTAGAAGTTAAAAATACTCCAAAGTCTACATTAGAATGAACATCTTTTGAAAACACACTTACTGTTACATTTAGACGGCATTTGCTATCTCCTAGGAAGTAATAACTTTTGTCCTAGTTGGGTTTGTGGCTGTGATAAAACACTCATCAAAGCAGTGTAAGGGAGTAGAGGGCTTGTTTGGCTTCCAAATCTCCATCACAGTTAATCACTGAGGGAGGTAAGACAGGCAGGAATTCAAGAAGGAGCAGAGGCAGCAACCATGGAAGAATGTTGCCTGCTGTCCAGCTCTCATGGATTAAGATTAAGTAGTGTTTTTAGATTAAGTAGTTATTTTCATACACAACCCAGGACCCCCTGCCCATCCTGATGGAGGCGATTTCTCAGTTGACAGTTCCTCTTCTGAGATGACTCTAGCTTCTGTCAGGTTGTAGACATTAACCAACAGAAACCTGTCCCCACCCCCTGCAACCTGTCCTACTGCCTGATCCCTGTATGATACAACACTGGGATGCTTTCCGTAACTTTTTAATGACTTAATAGGTTTCAAAAGAGCTAATTTTTGCACCCTTCAGAATGGCATTAATTGTTGAAAGTAGAGCAGCTTCGATGAATGTCAAGTCTTAAAATCATCTGAAAATGTCCCAGGTGCTTAGTGATAATCAAAGCAGGGCAAAACTAAGAAAGAACAAGTACAGCTTGCCTTTCACCACAGCCAGAGATGCCAACTCCAAACTCAGACATAGGTGGACATTTGCATCTCTAAAAGGTACACATTTTTGTTCTGTTCTGCTTTGTTTTGTGCAGTCTTTGACACCAAGTCTCACAATGACCTTGCTGACCTTAAACTCTGGAGCCTCTTAACTCCACTTCCCAAATGCTGGGATGACAGCCAAATGACACACCTAGCTCTAACATTTTGGGTCTCTCTTACATAGTCAGTTGTGGAAACTAGGTACTCCAACAACACTTCTATGAAGAAACATTTTTCCAAGTTTGCTGTCATCCTACCTAATGAAATACTAATATTTTTACGATCATCCTCATCCAGGGTACTGCCTGACTCCTTACTGTTACTATATAAAGGCTTTCAAAATCACTTCCCAGGCTCTATGCTGTTAATGTCTTATGAAAGCAGCTTTACTTCTTTGCAATTTGTGACCAATTTTCTAAGTTTCCCGAGCCAATGACGACAATTGCAATAACTGTTTCCGTGGTTATTATAAATAAAATTGAACAATACACACACAGTCACAAAAGTGAAGGGTCACACACATCTGAAGTCAATGCCAAGAAAGGGCTAGCCTCTGGATATGCAATCCAAGAACAGCTGCTGCTCCCCGAAACTCCAAACATCTAAACCTGCAACGCCCATAGCTCCTTCCCTACTGAAGACCTGTTCTTCCTTCAAAGCAGCCATCAGCTCTTTGATCACTGCCTGCAGCCAGCTTTGCAGGGCTGCCCATCTTTCCAGAGGTGGGTGAGGAGAAAAGGTCAGAGAAACAATTTGCTGACTATGGAAGTCAGGGTAATGGTGGGCTCAGCTAATCTTAGCAGCAGATAGTTCATTTCTAAATGAAGGCCAAAGTGCTGGAACTTGCCAGGTTTAGGGGAGGATTGTTTTGCTCCTCCCCCTGTTTTCTTTTGTTTATATGTGTATGTAGGATATATTTATGCAGAGTATGTCTGTCTGTGTACATTTAGGTGCACTCCAATGTGAGCACACATGAACAAGTGTGAGCGTGTGGGGTGCCAGAAGTTGACATCAGGAATCTTATCCCCATCTTACTATTTTGAAAGCAAGCTCTAGCAATAAAAACCAGAGCAACCCTTTATGTCTAGACACGCAGCTTACCCTATAGATAGCCACCCCCCTTTGCCTTCTGAAGCTGGAATTACAACTGGAATTACCACACCCACCTGGTATTTAGGCTCAGAGGATCAAAACTCTGGTCCTCTTGCTCACCTCAGCCAGCCTGCAATGGTGAATGTTTAGACACAGTCCTTCGATTATTTAGGGGCGCCATTAGCTACAACGCAGTGAAGCCTCACTGTCAACAATACTCAACGGAGGGAAGGAGTAGGCATACAATAGTGAGCAGTCAGGTTAAGCTAACACATGGTACACATAAAACAGCTAAGAAACTAAACAGTTACTATTTCCCAAGAAGAATCTATGTGGGGTTTGTTTTATGTCCATTATTTAAGTTGCTTTCAAAACCACACCAGGCCATGAAATGTTCACAGTGAGCTGCTTTGGATGATGAGAAAAGAGACCTTGTTTTCTAGATGAACAAACTACCTTTCCTTGGTGTAAAATGGTATAAGCCAAAATTTCCCACCCACCTTCTGCTAAGGCTGCAGAGCTCCAGCCCATGGGTCAGGCAATGCTTAAGTTGTGCTTTCTGGGTTCTTTAAATGGTTCATCCTGTTGTAAAACCAGGATTTGAGCCTAGTGTTCTCAGACGCAGAGATGGTCTTATAGGGAGAACATGTCTCTTACCTCCCAGAGCAGGTTCATTTCAGTAGAGAATGGAAAGGTGAAAGTGAAGGCCCCCTCCTATTCCTATTCTGAGTGCTGGGGATTTGTCCTCCATTGTCACTGACCTTGCTTTGATTGCTATTTCTTCTGGAAAATGAACAGTTGACCAAAAGCAAATGCAGTAGCCTTGGGCTGGGCGAGTACATCCACACTAATAGAGGTTCCATTACCTCAGTGCACACACACTAACTCCACTGAGGATGGAGGGCAGCATGCCACGTGATTGTTCATGAATAGGATGCATTTGAGGCAATTGATCCCTCAGAGTCCCTGGCATTCCACTCTCATTCTATCCCTTCTCTTTAAACTTTGCTTCCTTTTAGTTTTCTATACCTGTGAGTCTTGCTTGATTTTAGTATGTCAGTTTTCAGCACCGTAAATTTTATAACCTCAGATAGATGTACCCATGAGTCTAAATGAGAACACTCATTGTATATGATGATCCCATATGCTAGGTCTGCAGATCTGGCCCATTTATCATGTCATAGGCTACATATGCATATACAGGAGGATTATTGGGGACATACACATAGGAATGTGTACATATATAATTATAGTTATAGACTATGTACATATATAATTATATATATATACACACATATATATACATATATGTATATATGTATATACTGATTGATTGCATATATATCTGTGCATAATGTACATACCTGGGACTCTCAGTGGTCAGAAGGGGACATCGATCATTAGGAACTGAAGTTGCAGAAGTTTGTGAGCCATGATATGGCTTCTGGGAACCAATCTGGCCTCTCTGCATGAGCCACAAGCACTCTTAATCACTGAGCCATTTCTCCAGTCCCAGAGCGTATATGATTTAAGTGAATATAAACTATGGAATCTTGATTTCTAGGCAATCCACATATAAATATAGATTCTAAACAGTTTCTATATATTGAAAGAAACCATAATTTTATGATAACTTATTGCCTTGTCACTAATCTCAATGAAGCCTCTATTATCTGTTATCCTTTTTGGTTATTCAGTTTTCCTTTCAAGTGTAAAGAGAAGTGTAAAGTGCAGTATTTTTCCTTTCAGTTGTAGGGGAAAGTGCATGCATGGGTGATGGGTAGTTATATGTCAACGTGACATGGCTAGAAGGAATCTCAATTGATCTAGCTATAGAGCATTGTTTTTAGTGATGGATGGAGAAGGGCCCAGCCTATGGTGATGATGCCATCCGTGGGCAGGTGGTCCTGAGTTCTGTTAGAAAGCAGGTAGAGCAAGCCATGGGAAGCAAGCTACTAATTAACATCCCCTCCCCACCTTGTTCCACCATGGCCTCTTTATTAACTCCTGCCTCCAGCTTCCTGCCCTGTTTGAGTTCCTGTTTGGGCTTCCTTCAATGGTGAACTAACCACAATGTGGAAATGTAAGTCAAATAAACTCTCTCTTCCCCAGCCTGCTTTTGTTTTGTTGTGGCAACAGTCACATGGCCTTCTAACCTTTCACATATGCTAAGTGAAATGCAAATTAAGAAGAAGGGCTCCACTGACCCCTGCAGATCCTGTGCTGTCCCTGTCCCCTGTGAGACCTTTGCCATCTCTGTCTACTCTAAGGGACAGAGTCTAGGAAAGCAACTAGAAACATCATGTATTCCTGCCTGGGAAATCTCTATGCATACTCCCATCCTTAAGCTCAACCTGCTACGAGCAGTGCCTCTCAGGAAAGTAAGCATTAGTTTTAGAAGGATGAATCCTCAAATCTTAGCTATTGTGTATGCCAGTGTTAGCTTGTGACATACATTAGCTTTCTATAGCTGCTGCTTCAACTTCCATTTCTTTTTACACCAATTGTTTGAAATATTTGTCGTGTCCACGTGATCTTTAGCGTGGTTAAATGCCCCGTATGTAGTGGTTTGGGTCTGCTTGCTCTTTATGCTACTTCCTCCAAACTGAACCTAACACCATGCATGGCCCTGTAACTTCACTGGTCACTCCTGCCTCCTTTGCTTTTAAGATTTTTAAATCTTATTTTTAATTATGTATATGTCCATTGGAATGGTGGCAGTATGAATGTTTGTGCTGATGAAGGACAAAGATATTGGATTTCCCTAGAGCTGAAGTTACAGGTAGTTGTTCTAGACATACTTTCTGTGAGTGCTGGCAACCAAACTGAACTGTTCTACAAGAGTGTTACATACACTTAACGGCTGAGTCGTCTCTCTGGCATCTCTCATATTTTCTTGCAAACACTATGGTTTGAAACAGGAAACCCTAAGGTCATCGCCTGTGAACCTCAGCAAAGCCATAGTTCCACAGGTCCTCTCTTGTCCCCCATACCCTAAGCTACTGATGAAGCTGCTTGCCTGAGCAGAAGTCTCTGTGGCCTCTCTTTGGCATCTGGACCTCTCTGGAAATTAGTAAGACACAGCATCACACACTGAGCTGAGCTACCTTGTCTTTGTTAATGCTTTAAGAGAAGAGAGGCAATCTAGGTTTATGAGAGAGTGCGTGACAGAGTAAGAGATGGAGAGAGGGGAAGAGAGTAAGAGCGAGAGAAGGGTTAGAGACAGAGGGAGGGAGAGGATTAGAAGAGCCTCCTAAAGATAACAGTAACAATTCCCCGATGATAAATGAGGTTTCTGAGTCTCAGTGTTCAATTCCTTCTTCTTCCTGCTCTCCTGGCTGGAGTTCTTGTCACAGGCTGGCGAGTATGCCAGAGGCATGATGGAAAGGTTTTCTTCCTGGAATGACCAATCCATTCCCACAAGACTTTAAATCACGCTCACCGTCCCTTCTCCCCACTCCTTCGATAATGTATCCTTTCTCGCTTTCTTTTATCCATTAATATTTCTCTCTCCTATTATTTATCATTGGCCGTTGTTTCACTTTGTGAGGCTGTTTATGCCACTTGCATGACTAATGCTGCAGAAAGTAAAGAAGCAAGCTCTACACCATAGATTAAGGAAGCCTTCTTTATAATCTATGATTAACTGTAAGCGAAGACCCTTTCGATAATAAATTAATACAAAATGTGCTTCGTCCTGTGTTGTGGAGACTAGTAACTCATCAATAGCTCCCTGCACTTAGCTTCAATCAGCATTTCCTACTAAGTTGCTTTACCGTCTTTGATATAATTTCAAATTTTTTTTTCTTGGCAAGAGCATAAAATTCTTCAAGGAAAACAATTTAATATTTTAATCTTAAATATCACATCTAAAGTGGCAGTAAATAAAAGTTAATAGAATTTTTCCTCTCTAATTATATCGGTCATCTCTAGGCAAGCCATTTTGTTTTGTAAATCAAACTGTATCTTTAATTAGGAAAAAGTTGATGTGAAATATTAAACAAAAAGACAGAGTTACAAACATTGAATCTCTGAATTCTAATTCTAGTATAACAAGCAAATGCCAGAGGTTCCTTGCTTTGCAGGTGTTGGTGTTGCATGCCTCAGGGCTTTGTGTAAGCAGCAATGTGGTTCTGACCTTGGGATCACACTGCACCTTTGGAAGTATTCACACATGCACATGCGCACACACATAACCCAAAGTCTGAAACTGTTCATGAGCACCTTCCTCCCCATGCTGTCAGTATGCCTGGACTTCTGTGTTACCTTCTGAGAAAGGGCTGAACAACTGGACCCCCTCACATCATAGTCAGGGAAGGTATTAGTCACCCTTTTCAATGTCCCTGACTCTGTTTCCAATATCAGGAAGAGGCTCTGTGCTAAGTGTTTGTCAATGCAGCTCCATCTTGCTTTTCCCAACTACCCTCAAGGTAGTTGAAGAAGTTCCAGAAGACAATGGAAAGCAGTTGATGCATTAGAAGCTATTCTGCCTGTCCAGCCTCATGTTTTTAACCTCAGTTCACTAGGAACTGGGCCCTAGGTTTGATGGTTAACCAACCTTGAGTAGGCTCCTCTCTGGGCCAGGACCTGTCTAAGCATGGGGCAAACAGAGGTCTCTAGCAGTATTTGAAGACTATTTTGAGTGCATGCCAAGAGCAGCCTGTGTTGTGGTCCTTTTAGAGCCCCTTCCTAATATTTTAGGATGCATCCTCAAACTCTTAGCCAGCTATTACTGTGCTCACGGCTGCTGTTGGAGGCCTCTGCACATGAACGCTTTATTTTAAGGGCACTATCTTGATTTTGAAACTTTGTAAGGTTTGGCCTCTTAACCTGTGAAACTTAAATAAAAAGATCAGTTTAGCTGAGTTAAAAGAGAGCAGGACTTGGAGGAAGACTTGTAGTCATGAATATTCAAGAGGCACTCTCTGACAAGGCACTGGCAAAAACACCCTCATTAGCCACTCCAAGTGCTGCACCTAGATGTATTTAAGGGCCTTGTTTTCTCCTGCATTTCAAGTACAAAGGCCTAAACCCAGAACTAAGGTGAGATTTTTTTTTCCACATAGGCAAAGTGGAAGTCTTTCTCTGGTTCTAAATGTTATTCATTTCTACATTTAGCAAAGGTTATGAGCAAGTATGTAAACTTGCATGGAAATTGAGCCTCCAGTAGAGCAGAGAGC
The DNA here is from genome assembly GCA_021653895.1 of Mastomys natalensis. Taxonomy (NCBI): domain Eukaryota; kingdom Metazoa; phylum Chordata; class Mammalia; order Rodentia; family Muridae; genus Mastomys; species Mastomys natalensis. Next base: position 18,207 of record JAJTUV010001095.1, on the reverse strand, counting down.
TAAGAACCAGAGAAGGGGACAGGCAGCAGACAAGGAACAGACCCTAGACAGAGGCAATAGCGGGGAGGAGCCAGCAGACCAACAGAAGGACAGAAGGATCAGGACAACCAGGACATGTGACTTGAATAGTATTGATTTTCCCTTTTCATTCTTGTGTACTTCCAAGTTTTCAAAATTAGTGCTTTTAATTCTCTTTTTACATTTGAACTTTTAATGGCCGTATAAAATAGTGCAGATTGCAAATACAATATGGAGACAGCTTAATGGGAGCATTTTAAAGCATTTTCTTTCTCCCCCCCGCCCCCCTTTTTTTTTCTGGGAGAGACTACAATGAGGTATGGAAGCAAGTCCAGCTTATGTGTCCTTAACAATGTGCTGAAAGATCTTTCTAACTCTGGCAGGAGCAGCTTCTTGCAAGCCACACATTGATCTATCTCAGGGCAATCTCCCAGGATACTTAAACTGTATTTTAATCAATATTTAGTTTTAAAATTATGGTGCAAGTAGCTACACATTTATCTGATGAAATACTTCCCTTTTCAAAATATGCTGTGCTTTGTAACTTTCGAACGGGATGCAGACGTGTGTAGTGCTGGGCAGCCTGGGGTCCCATCTCTAAAACCTGCTCCATGGGAAACCCCATTGGCTGCTGCTCATCCACTCTGTACTGGAACATGTCTAAACAAATGTGTGGATAGAGCTACTCAGTAAAGCCATCCTTACAGGCCTAGATGATGACCACAGGGCACAACTCAGTCACAGCAATATGATGACAAAGGTTCCTTTAATGATCTATTTCCTTTGAGAATTAAAAAAAAAAAGTCAAAACCATACTTATTTTTCTACTATCCTTTTCATGTAACATGTAGAAGGTCTGCTGTGCTTTGTGGCTGTAGAGCATATTCAGCTGTGAATAGCTAATGCCTTATCATAGTTTCTTTGTGCTTATTGAGAAACTGGATATCAAGCAAATTTTATGATTAAATGTATTTTAAATTATATAACTACCACATACATTGTCCTCACAGATATTCTTCTAAATGCTTCACATATATTAATTTGTCCGTTTCTTAAACGGAGTCTATATCTGACACTGTTCCCATTTTATATAGGAGATTAAGGCTGCATAGAGACTGAGAGGAAAGCTAAGACCATGTCACTATGAAAATGCAAAGCCATGGGTAATAACGTCAGCATTCAATTCTCTGGAGGGACAGGGATAGGAAGGGAAGGAGAGGCAGATGCAGTGGGGCAGAGGGGAGAGAGAGAGAGAGAGAGAGAGAGGATAGATGGCAGAAGATATATATATATATATGCATGCCTACACACCTACACACATAGATATGTAGAAACGAAGACAGATATACTTGGAGAGTTGGGAACTACTATCATAGAAGAAGACCCACAGCAGGGCATCTGCAGTCTAGGGAACTCAAGGATGTTGGTAGCATGGACCAGAGCTAATGGGATAATTATTGGTCTTAGATCCAAAGATCTGAAAACTTGGAGAATTTCTGCATGAGTTCAAAGATCTAAGAATCAAGACTTCTGGTGTCAAAAGACAGACAGGAGAATAAGAGCTGAAGCCTACAAGGAGACATAAGATGCTTGTCTTTCATGCTCAAGGGAAAATAAAGGATGGGAAGATAGGGAGAAGCACAAAGAGCTGAAGGCCTTCGGGGATGGTGCTCTCAGAACCCTTCTCTAATAGATAGCATGAACTTTATATATGTCATAAACAGACAAGTCACTTGACAATGCCTAGTCTTTAGGAGCAAGGCCTAAGTAGTCTTTCATACTGGCTAGCTGGATCCTTGCTCAGGTCTTCTGGAGTGAAATCAGGACACACGGAAGTCTCTGAACCCTCTTGCCAGCTTCCTAGTGGTGGAATTCATTTGCCAGTGGAGGCACAGAGAGTTCCACTTCTCATTGGCTCTCTGTCTGAGATAATTCTCATCCTCAGAAGCACCTGTCTCCGAATACATCCCACAGCACATTCATGTTCATTCGTCTGAGGAACCACAAGAAACTTCCACTCTGAGCTCTTCTTCCCTGCGTGGGCTGGGGGAACTGTAAGCCTCGCCCAGATAATCTTTAAATTATAAACTCATTTGACTTGGCCATAAGTCCCATCTACCAAACTCTTAAGTCTCTAGGTCAATGTATGCTTGGCTAAGTTGGGGGCAGAAACACGAGGGCACCAGAGAGCAGTTTCAAGGATGGTTTTGAGCTTCTCTGATTCCTGCCTCTTCTGGACATTGCACATGAATGGTGCCATCATTGTCCTAGGCCACTCTATTTGAGCATCTGCTACATCTGCTTTCTAATTTCTCTAAATCCCCTTTCCTTAGTCCCAATGCCACTCTTTCACCTCTGTTATTTTTAAATAGCATCCTTCCTAAGCAACCAATATAATACTGGAAGTCCTGTGTCCCAGGAATCCTAGAAATGTCTGTTTCCCCAGGACATTTTTTGGTCTTTGTGACACTTAAATACTTGGCATTTGTATGATGTCTTAGGGTTTCATTGCTGTGAAGAGACATCATGACCAAAGCATCTCATACAAAGGTAAACATTTAATTGGGGGTGACTTATAGTTTCAGAGGTTCAGTACATTATCATTATCATTATGGTGGGAAACATGGTAGCATGCAGCAGACATGGTGCTTGAGGAGCTGAGAGTTCTACATCTTGAATAGAGACTCTCCTGGGCACTGGGCAGGGCCAGACATAGGAGAATCCCTCAAAGCCCACTCCCTCCCCGCACTGACACACTTCCTCTAACAAGGTTACTCCTCCTCCAATAGTGTTATGCCTCCTAACAAGTCCATCAAGCATAGTCAAACCACCACAGAAGATAACCTGAGAATATGTGTTGAGATTCTACAAAGATGAGTTTCCTAAAATTCTGTCAAATAAGTAGTTGTTGTCTATAACTATAATTTAGTCTGGGTTGCTCATGATAGACATTAGAATCTGCCTCATCATCTCTAAACTAGCATCATCTTCATGTTTCTAAATATTTTTCCATTACTATTTAAGCATCTTCCATAAACCGTAGGACATACTGGTGCTATAAGACACATAAAGATATCCATATCCATCGCAATGAAGCCTGATGCGAAACAAATCTAAATAGCCCAAAAATCATGAGGAAAGTCACTAGCTTTTGTTCACAGCAGACACTAACTACCAACCAGCCACATTAGCCATCTAATTTTTAATAGATTTGTTAAGTAGATATTAATTCATGAGTGTACACATGGGTTCAAGGAGATGAAAAAAACTCTTTAGATTTGAACTTGAGTACATTGCCCTTATAGCTGGAAATTGTACTGTGATTGTCTGCTCTTTGATTCAGTTTTCTCATCTAAAAAATAATTGCTAATGATCCTACATGCACAGGGGTGTCCTAAGCATGAATTGGAGGATGTCAGTGTGAGAGACATGCAGTAATTGCAAAACAGCGCTTGTCATATCTGATCTGTCATAGCTTCTCTCTAAAGCACATTTTGCCCAGGAAAAGGGTATGAGATTTCATAAACAGTACAATCTGTGTTAATGAAGATCCGGTGGGAGCGGGAAATCAATATATGACATGCTTTTTTCATTATGATATGATGCTTCTATTTGCGATATTTCATGGTGGACAGTTAGTTCAGGACTTATCAGAGTTGTTGGAAAGGCCCTCTGGGACGCTAATGCTTAAGTCTCTTCATTAACTGAAGATGAAAGCCTTCCACTGGGATCTAAGCACATCTCAGAAAATCGCTCACAAGATTAGATCTCCTCTCCTTTTTATTTTGTAATACTTGAGGTTTTCAGTGCAATGGCTGAGAGGACGATATTTACTCTGCTCATCAAAAGACTTGCTATCACACTAGCCCAACACTGCCTCAAACAAACAAACAAACAGACAGACAAACCCTCAATTTCTTACAGTCTGAGCATCATTAGATACTCCACATGCTCTCGAGAGGTTTTGGGTCATCCTGATAAAAATAACCTGCTCCATAGAACAGTTTCCCTACGCATATTCTGTCATAGCTAAATGTTACTAACCATGTTTCACCCAGCCATCTTGTTAGTGGGTTTTATTTCTCCTTTTACCTCATCTGCAAAGCTAAACATAAAACATGCATATTTCATTTTCTTAGTAGTCCTCAAGTCCAGTTAATCTTCAAGTCCATATCATCATTCTCTTGAGTCAGGGTCTCATTAATCCCCAAGGCTACTGAAAGGACTACATTATTGATTGGCATGACTTGGGCTTGACCCCTACATTCAACTTCCACTTGCTTCTAGTGAGTGCTGTTGGAAGGATTCTTTTGAAATACAGATGAGCACAGCACTCCACTGATAGGGCACTTCTATACCTCAGTAGTTCCACCCCCCCCCCAACATATACAGAAGACTTGTTCAACCGTACCTTGAACTGATGGACATAGATGGAGTACATTTCAGCTGTGTGAATGTTCAAGGCTCAATTTAGTCATAGAAATGAATCTATGTCTTCCAGAAATTCAAAGAAACCTCAAGGGTGAAGACCTAGGCTTGTTATTGCTTATCTGTGTGGAAAAATCACAGCTACTTCAATAAAGGTGAAGGATAAAGATGCTACAGCTGTCTCAGTTAAGAACAAAAGCAACACCCTCTAATAGGCAGCAAAACATTCACTACTTGATTCTTTGACACCATATTATAAACTTGTGGAGTATGTTTTATATGTAATATGTGATTGACATATGTATCAACTCTTTTGACTACTCCCTAATAAGCTATTGCATTCTCAGAAATATCTCATGACCTGTCTAGGAGCTCATTACGAGGAACTGCTAGAATCTAGACTTGTTTCCTGAGGGGAGGAAATGTTAGAACTCAGTGGACTGATGTTGTTTTTGTGAGTGCTATAGATGTTGGCCTTTCCACTAGCTGTCCATTCAGAGAATTAACTCCATTCCTGGCAACATGTTTGTATGGTACCAAGGTGAATGTGGCACTGCTCTCCTGAACTTAATTGGAGAATAAAATGTGGACAACTAAAAACAAAACAACAACTGTCGAATTTCATAATAGAAGTTTGGACAGAGACCTCACAGTCTAGGAGGAAGTGGTGGCTATGATGGAGAGAACTGCAGAGAGGAGGGAAGAACAATGCTTGTAATATGATGAAGACTTCACAATGTCTCTTCTCCTACATTTGTCATTCATTTAACAAATGCAAGCATACTGAAGCTGTCCTTCCAGGTGCTGGCAAACTGAAATATAAATGATTGTTGATATAAATATACTCTTAAAGCATTTAGATGCTGCCACATTGAAAAGAGTAAAATGTCAGGGGAATAATAATTGTTGAACAATTACAAGAACTAAAATAAAATAACTGAAAATAGAGAAGAGAGCTGGGGAAAGCACATTCAGTTGTAGAAGTATACCAAAGACCTCTCTGAGAATACAGCTTTTCACCAAATACTCTATATTAGTTTTCCATTGCTGTGATAGTGTGTGATCAGACCTGTTTTTCTCTAAGACAAGATAGATTATCTGAATGCTTGTAAAAGTCTAAATTTCCAAATGAGTTTCATTAGGCTAAAAGCTCAATGTCCCAGAGGGACATTATGCCTTACCTTGACCAGCTTCCATGGACAGCCTGCCTTATACTCCTTCTTTTATCTATATGCAGAATTTGAATTTTACAAAGTTGAGCTCATGGAAGTAGATGGTAGCTTAGTTGGTTGTTAGGATAACCCATACATATTGAGTCAACTGACTGTCAAAGTGCTTTCCTGTATTCTCAATTGTTAATTGCTATTCTTGTGGCTTCTGGCTAAGATTATATATAAATATTTGTTACTTCTTCACCTGCCTCTCCCAAAAAGGCAAGCTGCCATGGTGAAGGTCACATGGCCTCAATGCCAACTGGATGAATAAGGAGTGCAGCTTTTTGCATAGTAGAGAGCTGTGGCTAGAGCAATGGCAGAAGGACCTAAAGAAGGACAGACAAAGGCAGAAGACAGAAGGCAGACAAAAGGAAACAGGAAGGTAGAACAGAAAGTAAGCCATGCAGAGAGACAAAATGGTAGAGAAGTTGGGTTAAGTTAGGGGCTAGCTGAGTGATTGGCATAGCAAACAGGCCAATAGCCTTACACTATACAGATGTGTCTGTCTTTATTATTAAACCGCAAGCAGGACCCCTAAAGTCCTGCAATAGTCTGTGGTTATCTGTGGGTAAAGGGATGAGGGAAGTCAAAGCTGGAGTTTGTTCATCAAAGGTACAAATTTTCTCATAAACAGGCAGAGTGCTTGGAGCTTATGGCATAGCAAGTGACTACAGTCAATGACAGCATTGCATACTTCAAAATAAGCAAGAAAGTGCTTTTCAAAAGTCTCCCTAAAAATTATAGGTTATCAAGATGATGGATATGTTAATTAGTTTGATTTAATCATTCCATATTGCACCATATATCAAAACATCACAGCATCCTGTAATGTATGTTATTTATGATGTGTCAAAAATAACGTAGGCATCTCTGCATCCAGAGGAGATTGGTTCTCAGAGCCCCTCTGGGTACCTACATCTGTAGGTACCACAGCTTGGCTATCAAATTCAACAGCATTTGCATATAGTATTACATATTAACTTCTTGGGTGACACGATTTCATATAAGTACTGTGGAGTAGCTGTCATATTGAGTGCACAGACTCAAAGGGCTATGTAGGTTCAGGCATGATATTTTTGAAATGCTTTTGACGTGTGGGTGGTTAAATCCATGGATGTGGAACCCACAGTGTGAAGGGGGAACTGTATAAACAAAAACAACTATTTAAGAAAAATGGTATTTGTACTGAAAACAAGACTGTAATGTTGAGAGCTGTCTCTACACCTCTGGGATCCTATAAGGAGATCCAGGTTGGAAACCAAATCTTGATTGAAGTACAGAACCAAGGGATTAGATAAGATCATCCAGTCAAGATAGTGAAGAAACTGATGCTCCACAAAATCCACATAACTGGAGAGGAACAGAAGAAAGACCGGGGAAAGCAACCACGCAGGAAGAGTGAGGGACACTGGCATCCTGAAAGCCAAATGAAGAAGTGAAGGCAGGTAATGATGTGCATTGGGTTACAAATGCACATCAGTTGTTGGGATGCTGCGGGGATGCTGAGAGCAGCAGGGCCAGGGTGAGTTTGGATACCGAACTATTTCAAAAAGCTTTAACTCCAAATAACAGTTACAAACCAAACAAACAAATAAAACAGGACACAAGAGAGATAGATAGATAGATAAGATAGATAGATAGATAGATAGATAGATAGATAGATAGATATGTGCAAGAGATGGAGATTACAAAGACTCAGGATCACACAGATGATCACACAGGAAGGGCCGCCAACAAGGGCAGTGGAAATGATGCCCTTGAACAGACAACGGGACTTGACTTAAGGTGCCCTGCCCACATTCAGGAGTATAGTAGGGTCCTCAGTGAGAAGAAAGTGAGTGAGTAAGCAAAGCTCAGGGCATTGGATCTTGGGAATTAGTAGGCGACCTCTCTTATCCCAGCCCCAACCCCCCACACACATATGAGGAAGCAAAACCATTCATTAGCTGATACTGAGATCAGTTTGATAATGTTAAGAAAATTGAGTGTTCATCTGGGAGGATGGGGAACCTATGACCCCAGAAATGGTGTGTGAAGAGTTGGATGAAATGTCTAGTCATATTTTATTGATTCAAGGTGAAGACAGTGAGCCTGGTGGGTGCCCTCCCCTGGTAGGTTGCCTACTGCCATAGGCAAAGGTTACAAGACCTATGGTCAGGCTTTGGTGGGCCAGGCTGCACAGACTTATAGTTGAAGGTCACTGGTATTTTACTCTACTCTGTCTACACTAAAACCTGAAAAATTTCAAGTCCTCTGTTGTCACACTATTAGAATGGTTTGGGATTATATCTATATATCTATATATCTATATATCTATCTATATATCTATATATATCTATATATTATTTACTATATTAATCTATATATCTATCTATCTATCTATCTATCTATTATCTATCTATCTATCTATTCTATATCTATATATCTATATATCTATATATCTATTCTATCTATCTTATCTATCTATTCTATCTATCTTATCTCTATCTCTATCTCTATCTATCTCTATCTCTATCATCTCTATCTCTTATATTTCACTTTTCAAAGATAGAATAGCTGGTTTCAAAAGAGCTTGATGAATTTTTGCCAAACATTTACTAATTTTTAGAACCATATCTCACAGAAGCTACAGGGTTGATGGGCTTTGCCAAAAATAATGGGTAACTGTCAGGAGGATGGACTCTGAACAGGAAGCAATGGTAAGACTGAGAATCCATTGTCTGAAATTTACAACCTCATTGATAGATAAGACACAAAACAACATAACAGATTTACCAATAAGAAGGCATACAAACAAGCTCACTCTAGAGGTTGTCGTAAGATATTATCAAAGCAAGGTGCTTGGCTGAGTTAAGAATCCATCATAAAAATAGAGGGGGGAGTTGTTGATAGGATTGAAAGCAGTAGGAATCAAAACATGTTCTCTTACATATAACCTAGCTTCATCCCATTACACTCTCTTTCCTCCTCCTCTTCTCTCCTCCCACACCACTGTTTTGTTTTTCCAGACAGGGTTACTCTGTGTAACCCTGGCTATCCTAAACTTGCTCTGAAGTCACAGAAATCCACCTGCCTCTGTTTCCCAAATACTGGATTAAAGATGTGCAACAAAACCGCCCTGTAATTATTCTTAAGGCAGTAAGACAGTAGTTCAAATTTTGCTATTACATCATCTTCCAAATAATGATCTACTTATTTATAGGGTTTTATACAGCTGGGAGATAACTCATTGAGTGAAATACTTGACTCACATATAGGAGGACTCACTCCAGTCTCCAAAATCCGTGTAAAAGCCACATGTGGTAGCATGCGTCTGTAATCCCAGATTCCTACAGCAAAATGGATGGCAGAGACAGGAGAATCTGACTCATGGTCCTGCCAGCTCATCATGCACAGTACAGCATGAAACAACATAAAGACCCTGTTCAAGCAAGGTAGGAGACAAAGACTGCTTAGTGTGTGTCACATGACAGCTATATTCCAAATTCATCTGTGTACAAATACACACCTATCTACACAAAATAAACAAATAATTAAATGAAGCTTATAATGTATCTTTACAGTAAGTAGCATGCTTTTCATAAGAACTCTTCACTTTGGGGGCTGGAGAGATGGCTCAGTACTTAACAGCATTGTTTGTTCTTGTGGGGGACCTGGGTTGACAGTCCTCAGTCATACATAACTCTAGGTCCAGGGGAGCTGGAGCCCTTTTCCCACTTCCTTGGGTACCAGGCACACAGTGACTCACATATGTACTGGTACACATAACATTCATATGAGTAATAAATAAATAAATAAATAAAGAAGAAACATTCGTTCTTTTGAATGGATCTTGGGTCAGTTATTTCGTAGGTATATGTTACTTTGGCAGAATGGTATCAATGTCATTTTTGGGAGAAATACTCTGAAGTATTGTGGAGTCAGTCTGAAGATGGACTTGTAAAGATGGACATGTAAAACCTTGGGCAGTTTCTCCATACTGGCCCTGCTCTACCCAAAGAGAGGTGTGTGTGTGTGTGTGTGTGTGTGTGTGTGTGTGTGTGTCTGTCTGTCGTCTGTCTGTCTGTCTGTGTATGTATCAAGTGTCTCCTGTTCAACATCTCCACTTCCTTCTTCAGACAGCCTCAGGCTGTGGCTTTCCACATGCTTGCTACAGGAAACTGTCCTTTCCTTTCCAAGAACCTAAGTATTTAATGCAGATTTTTAAACCATAAGTAAAATTTAAAAGTAGCAGACACACTTATTTTCTATAAATACTGATCAAGCAGTTCATAAGTAGGACACGGGTAGAGTGAATTCACAAACACACAAAAAAAGTTTGATTATAAATGACAGAGAGAAGCTGTCCTTAAGTTTTAACTTGTACAATTTTATTATACCTTGTTGTATTAGCGTTGATTCTAGTTGCCTACTAGTTGATCTAGCTGCCGATGATGTCACATTTATTTAAATTCAAATTGAAATCCCAAGGAAAGTATTGGGTCTTTGACTAAAATACACACATAAAAACTGAGTGATCCTTCCATAGTGAATTGTGACACAATGGAGATTCTACATGTCTGTTGGCCTCACAAATATCTCCCTCTAACTTCTTATAGGACATGCATGTCAACTACAGATGCTGCTTCCCAAGAGAGATGAAATGAGTATCCATACTTGTTTCACTGGCTTATAAACTGTGACGGTTTTTTGGCGTGCTTTCAATACTCTGGAAAAAAAATGAAAAGGGTAGCTTCTTTTTAGGACCCTGTAGCAATGTGAAAGTTCCTCTGTAATGTTCTACAGATGTGTGCATGTCAGTGCTTCACATGTGAAGCCATCTCAAACTCAGCTGAGTCCAGAGAACAGGTTGAGTTAAATCAACAAGGCAGATTCAAGCGAGAACCATTCCGCAGAACTGAAACTTCCAACAACTTTTCTAGTTCCCTCATAAGACAGAGAGCATAGCCCTTCATTATCCTTTAAACGTGTTTGTTGTTACATGATTGGCTAGCATTCAATGACACAGGCAGGGGACAGGACATTTATCTCTTTGAATAACTTGAGTGGCCATGTCTCCACTGGCAGTAACTGCCTTCTGTGTATGTCTGATAATTCCCCAGAAAGATAGGTCTCCCAGGTATGGCCCAGGCGAGGCTCAGAATGTGCCCCCAGTAACTAGATCATTACAGAGGGCCCTGCAGAGGGAAGTGACAAGCCAGTGATGGCAGGCCATGCATCATGTATTCACTGTCGGTGAGGGAGTCTTTTTTTTTTTTCATGAGACTGATTTATCACCAAGAGAAGCAACCTCCTGGGTGATGGAATTTATACCATAATTTTCTACAGCTCCCACAGATACAAGGATCTTGTCACAAAAGTCAGGCCAAAGGAGAATGCCTGACAAAGGCAGTTGGGAGAACTACGCTCTCTCTCCTCTTGCTTGGGAATGCAGAAAGCATTTGCCTAAGGAGCTCTGGCATAAATTCAAAATACAGCATGTCTGGTAATTTCAATTTTTAACAGCCAACTCCTTAAAGAGAAGCAGGGCTGGACTCAGGGAAGAGAAGGAAGGTAAATTTCAGATGCAAATGACATCGAGCAGTGACAGTCTGGGGAGAGCATATTAAGATGAATACAGCCTTCTGCAGAAGTATTTATAGTGGGTCATTTCGGGCTGTTCTCTGGTCTGGAAGAGTTCTCCACGCAGACCCTGGGAGTGATGAGGACACTGTCTGAGTGTCAGTCAAGGGTGTTAGTGTTGTCTTTTTAGAATTCGCATTGTTAAGACTAGTTTTATTGTCACACAAAAACTGCAGCTGTTGGTTCAGGATGCTAGAAGATGCTTGGAGTCAGGGCTAATTAGCCAAATTATGATACCTGGGATGACCCTCAGCAAGCATTCAAGAAACTGAAATACTGCCCTGGAGGAAGAGTAGCCATGCCCTCTGCAGGCCAGAGCGTGGTGTGGCTCAGAGCTTTCTCCAGACCTTCCAGCTGCCTGGCTTTTGGATCACTGAATAATAGGAATTGCCACATAAGATTCAGGAACACAGGAATCAAGGCAAAGCAAGAGGAGGCTGTATGGATGTGTGGAGGAAACCAGTCACAGAGCAGGGTATTCAGAAGTCTTATAGGTCTGTCAGGGCATGCTCAGGAAAAACAACAACAACAAACCACCACCAACAACAAACAAAACAAAAAACTCCCCTTTGTAGAGGAGAGCAGAGTTCTACCCAAATTACAGCAGAAACAGACTCAAGCAAGGAAGATGGGTAAATGGATCCGGTTTGATATTGAAATACTAGATAATGAACAATATAATTTAATATAAAATATTGGGCAACACTATCAACTGAAACCAAAGCAGAAAGAAATATATTGTGAGCCCAGTGAGGAAAGTAACATCATTGGTTAAGCAGCAGACAACTTCTGTTCGTGAGGTTGAAATGGAAATTTTAAGTAAAGGAAGCCACTCTGTCTCTCTACAGTCAGATGTTCAACTGAACCAGAGCTTGTTGCAACCACCCGCACTCTGCGGGATGCTGGAAAAACTAAGAGGTCCCTCCCGCATCCAAACAACCCCAGACTGAGGTGCAGTTCTCAGAGTTACAGGAGAGGGTATTCTTGGGAGGCATTGAGGCGGCATAATCATTGCACCAGGTGACAGAATGATGTAAAGACTGAGAAGGAGAAGCCGAAGCCGATGCTGGTGCTGCTGTCTGCTTTGGGTCCTGCTGTAGAAGGCAGAGCACACGACTGCTGTGAAGAACAGATTTGAGAGAGACTACCAGTCAGGATGCCATTTGGGTTTTCAACAGCCTAATTTTAAGTTTAGTGCTTTGGAGACTACTGGGTGTGGTAGTAGGCATCTGTGAACCCAGCATTGGAGGGTACAGAGGTAGGAGGATCACGGCAAGTTTGAGACCAGATTGGACTACATAGAAGACCTCGTCTCAAAGAACAAAACAGACGACATGAAGCAAGTGGCCAGGCTGTGAGGTGGATGATATGCTTGGTAAGGAGTTGGATATATGGTACAGAGAGCCGTTAGATAACAAGATAGAAGAGAAAGGGCGGAATGAGAAAGCAGAAGGCATTTCCACTAAGGATCTGCACCATTTCACGTGGATAAATCTGCCTTAGCTCCCCCACTTTCTCTGGGGAATTGTGTCCTCTACTCCTGATGCCGAGGGAAGGATAACTCCTTGGTGGTGCCTTACCACACATCCCTCCCACAGATTTGATCGGTGTCTGCTTTGTTTCTCAAGAACACGGATTGGCCCCAGTGACTGACTCTGTATCGCATGCCTCCACAGCACCCTGTTTCTCTGCTGTGAAACAGGGAGATCAGTGTAATTACTTAGTAGGATTGCTGTGAGCATCAACTGAATCCATTCATCCAGGGGCTTCCAATAAGCCCCAAACACAGAGAAGGCTAATTTAGTAGGCTTCCAAAGACAACAAAAGAATACAAGTTCACCTACACTGGACAATCCGAGGCCATATGCATAATAGGAAGTCAATACAGAATCCTCTGTCAAATACAACAGGAAGAATGCCCAAGATATATACTGCTATTGATCCGATGGCCATGGAGTTAACAAACTAATTTATCTGTTTATAAGATGAGTACTTTTCAGATTTATGCTTTCAATGTAGATGTTAAAAGGATAGTTTCTTAAATGGGTAGTGAATCACCAGCACAGAGAGACTGTCTTAACTGTGGCACTACATTGAGCATCTCAGATAACATTTCCCTGAGAATATTTATCTGAAATTTTACTGTTCGTTAATTTTAGAGATTATGTAGGGTATTTTCAAATGCTTGTGTATTTCAAATAGGATCTTAGTATTGAAATCCAGGCTGTTCTAGGACATAAGATCCTCTTGCCTCTACTTCCTAGGTGCTGGTATTATGGATATGAGCCATTTTGATGATATCTTAGAAAACTTGCATAACACAACTCTAAGGAGCAGGCTGTGCATTGATTTTTATAATGTCTGGTTTTGTTTGTGGTTTTTGTGGCACTGAAGCCCTTTCTTCCTCTGACCAAGCTAACCAAAACATCTGCATGCTTTCCTTGAGATCTTTAAAACATCTGCATGCTTTCTAATGTTTCCTTGGACATATTTCAAGATGCAGTATGCATTTATTATTCAAAGCTTTTGGCTCTTTACACTAAAATCTCATCTTTTCTATATATGACTTTCATGTGTTTGATATTATCACTATAAACATTTTTGATAAATGGTGGTAAAACCATAAAGCTTTTTACATTTTAAAAAATAATATGATATAATGATTTCTAGATATCTATAAGCTATGTTATGTATTTGTCTTCTGTTCTTTTGCCATTGAAAATGGTTACATATACATAAAACATATCATGTTTTGACAATTCATTTGCTTTGTTACTCCAGTTCTTCATGAACATAAGGATTTTAAATTTACCAAGTTTTTAAGTTCTCTTTTATCTATTTTCTAATGTTTAGACAGCAAAACTCATTCTCACTCTTTTACATATTTAATCTTCTACTTTAGGTTTATCTATTTTATTTTGTAGACAGAGTCTCACAGTGTAGTCTGGCTACTTAGAAACCACTATGGAGACCAGACTGGTTGTGAATGAACAGATATTCTTGTGTCTCTGCCTCCTGAGAGGTGAAATTAAAGGCTCGCTCTATTTTATTTTTATTCAAAATACTCATAGGTTTTGTCCTTCATGACAGAAATCATCAGCTGTACCCCCCCAAAGTTATTACATCATGGGCTTCTCCACACATGTGGAGAATTCTCTTCTCTAACAGAAAAACAAAGGAAAAAAAGAAATGGAGGTAGAGGTGGGGAAAGGAGGGGTGGGGGAGGTAGAGGTGGGGAAGGCAAGGAGAGACTAGCAAACCCAAATGTGACATGGATGCCAACAAATACACCTGTTGCTGCTTGACCAGGAGCCACGAATGATCATCCTAACTTCTCCCTCCCTGCCTCTGAGTATATATCTCTTCCAGCATCAGACGCATTCTGGAGTCCAATGGCAACTCCCAGCCCTGTCTCCATGCTCTGTGTCTCTGCAGTAGCAGCATCCTTACCTCCATCTCTCTATTGGCAGAAGTCATTTATGTGCTATCCTTGGCTGCCCTGTCTGCCAGGTTCTGATTCTACACTTTTAGCAATTACAGCTTTTGCCACTGTTGTTTTGAGACCAATACTTCATGGAAACTAGTATTTCCCACATGGCAGTGTGCAGATATAAACTGTCCTGAGAAAACTCAGATTTTATAAAACTCTTAGATGTATTTCTACCAAGTTCCATTTGCCCTAGGTTAGTTTTTGCTGCTATGGGTTTTGAACTTTCATTAGCACAGAGCAGCTTCCTCAAGAACTCTCTGGAGACAGCCCTTGCCTTCTTTCAAACAATGACCTCAGGAAGACACTTCTCCTTTGTCCGGCTCTTGGCTCTGGGCACAGGGCAACTGCTAAAGAATTAAAACAGATATTTCAATATTAAGTCATGCAAAGATACAAAAAAAAAGATGCCTGTAAATTTTTAAGTAAGATTTGGAAAGTGTTGATCTAAACAATTACGCAGACAAGATATCTAAAATTTATTATTTTATACATTTCCCTGCTGTGCAGGTATGACTATTATTAAGAGATTATATGACAAAAATCTTTTGCTTTAGTTTTAGTTGATAAATGTTTTTAGTGTGAATGTTCTTTTATGTCTGATGATATAATTATGAATTAAAAATGTATTCTGTATACTGGCCCTACAAATGTCCTAGCTCAGGGGTACAGAAACTCTAGGGCACTGGCTTTTTTACTCCTGGTCACATGACAGACAACAAGACACATTTCACATTGCCACTCAAGAGTGTATAAGTATCCCTTACCACATGTGGCCTGGGAGGAGAGCAAACTTCAGAGCTTATAGCTTGGTATCTTCTGAATAGATTGCAATTTTTACCCCATGTTAAAACAAAACAAAAACAAAACAAAACCCAAGTTGAACCTAAGGCCAGAGTTAAGTCAGAGAACATTGATACGGCTTTCTCATTTAACCAAAGTTAAATCTTTGCAAATCACCCTATTGTGTCACCCATCTGGGGACATCTTAATACCATCCTTTCAGTTACATGTACACAGTAATGATTTGGGTGAATGTTAGTTAATTTCTTTAGGTTTTGTAGACATTATGACAGCACACACCAGGCATTAAGGTAACACTGTGAGGGCTGCTGCCAAGCCTCAACCTGGAAAGGGGTTCCTGAGAGAAGGGGATTTGAGAAAGGCAAAACAAATAACTTGGAAGTCAAAACATGGGTTACAAGTTGATGGACTATGTTCTGCTTGAGTCAGCTTTCTAGATACCTTTCTCTTGAGACAGTGGCCCCTTGCTATTCTAAAACTTCTCTGGATAGCTCCTCTTGCAGACTAAGTGAAGTCTTTTATTTATATACCAATTCAGTCATCCACCCCAGGTTACCCTTTAATTATCCCATGAATCAGTATCCCATGATCCCAGTCCCTTGATTCTTAGAAAGAGATAGCAAACACACCTTCTTTCTTTCTTCTTCTTTCTTATCTTTCTTTCTTTCTTTCTTTCTTTCTTTCTTTCTTTTCTTTTAACATTGCAAAAGAATTCAGCAGAGATCTGCCTGCCTTTGTTAAGCACAAACAATAAGCTAGCTGTGTGGAACCCTGCCCTGAAATTACCACTCCTACCATGCCTGGGTCTGGACTTAAATTCCCTCTGCCCCAGGCTGACCTTGAACTCAGGACACTGTCTGCCTTTTTATCTGCCTGTCTTTGTATCTTTCTCATAAGCTAACTCATAGTACAGCTGCCCCTGTTCCTTTAGATCTGTGAAACTCCTTATACAATTCATATTGCATCCTTATATTTTGTATAATTGAGAAATTATATATATTGAACTCATATTTGTAGAGTTCTTTCCCACAGCCTTGAGGGCTGTCCTGGAGGTCTCAGCATCTACCTTTTTTTTTTTTTTTTTTTTTTTTTGTTTTTGCTGATACATTAGCCACGCCCCTGTATTCTGACTCCTGCTGTCTCTGATTCTCATGGAGTCATTAACTTTGGCAGGGAGAATATTCCTGAAGGAGGAACATAAAGTAATCATGTACAATAACCATCTACATTTGTGGAGGCCCATGCCCCTTTTGGGCCTGTTCTAGGGGCATGAATCATTTCATGCCATCCTTGCCATAGCCAAGTCAGACTTGGCAGGCTTTGACTCTCAATGAATTTATTCCTTTTGGGACATACTGGAAAGACACACAGCAAAGCACTTGAGAGTATTGGTATGTGTACTCTTACAAGCCACTTGGAAGGCAGTGAGAAACGAAAGCTTGAAAGTCACTTAATTTCAAAGGTGAGGGAGAAGGACCACAGATAAGGATTCTTTCATAATTCACAGTGATTTTGATGTGTAGCTTACTCATTAGGATATGGGAACTATGTGAAGGAAATAAGGACTATCCACACAGTTATGTGTCTTCCTGCTAGTAACAGCTTCAATGGTGAGCAGCAGTCAAGAGCTTAGCACCAGATTAGAATAATGGCTGTCCAAAACCAAATATTTCTTACCATAACGTCTGCATCACAATTAAAGCCCAATCAACTCAATCAAACCCGCTCTGTCAGAATCAATAGTTTCTTTGAAGCCACAGTACCATTTAAATATGGTTAAGTTTCATATGCAGAAATCTGATCAGTTTAATTAAGCCTCCAAGTTCTCAGATGGAATTACAAAAAGGTAAAATTGTGTTTCTCATAGAGACGCAGTACACTGAAATCATAAACAATGGAAGGCAGTTAAGAATATTTAGTCCTAAGGTACTAAGGACTCCAGGCACATTTAAACAGTCTTCTGTTGTCTTTTTATCCCAATCAAAGATTTGTGGATGTATGTGATATCACCACAAGCAGCAATTGTAGGCTTGATGAGAGTTCAAATTCTCTATCTCCATAAAGCCAGCTGCAAGTGACAAGCAGTAGTAGCTTTCCTTGAAGTCTTCTGATGTATTTCCTGCCAACTCAAGGGCTTCTGAGGTGAGCTACTCCACAGACATACACTGAATATAGTGACAGTCATGTCCTTGTGGTGACACCTGAACACTGTCTTTGTTTTTGTCTTACATTTTTCAGAGTCCTTTCTGGCCTTACCATCAACAATCTCAGCCTACACTGAAGCTCTTACAAGCAAATCAGAGATGAACTCAGGCACGTGGTGAGATTCCAGCACCCATTCCTCCCAGTACCATGAGTCAACCTGCTCAATACCTCTTTCTAGACTTTTCAAATCTTCCAAGTCTTACTCCAGCCATTAGGATCCAGGATTGATGGGCAGATATTGTGGATGCAATACCTTCCTTCCCAAGTGCCATACTCCCTGCCTGCTTTCTGGGCCTAGAGTCTCACTATTGTTCTATTGCTTGGCCCAAACCAGATGTACAATAAGTAGCTCTGACCAGAACTGACAAAAAGCAACCTAAAGGAAGAAGGATTTGTTTTGGCTCTCGTATTATGATACAGTCCATCACC